>CM036767.1:3165000-4365000 GCA_020796225.1 Arion vulgaris
GCCAGCGTTTACTGGGTTCGCTCTCCGTTAGCCTTTGGCTGTCCCCAGCCGTCCTGCAAGGCAGCAGGTTGACTTCTACACATTTAGGACACATGCATCCGATTTAAGCCAAATCTCCTTAATCGCCTCTTACGACATGCGTGGCAGGTAACAGGGGTTCTATTTTTTACACCCCAAATCTAAGCCCCGGTAACCACTCGGGCGGGTTAGATTACTAAGAAGTTTTCCCTCAGAGAAATACTTTTAAAATACACTAGATACAAAGCAAAAAAAGTCGCACACGCAAAGGATGGATAATTAGAAATAACAGAGGCTGTGAAAGACATAGTGAGCAGAAAGCCCATTCAAAAAAGTCTCTTCTTATTCTGATGCAGATAAGTAAAACAGGATTAGAGAAAGAAAAAGAAATATGGACAAGATTATACATTGTTATTATGTCAGGCTGTTATGTTGAATATGGGACGGATTAGCGTTATGTATAAACTTTAGCCTATCGACTCAGACACAAGAGGGTTGGAGGTTCAATCCCCTAGTCGACGTTACACACGCGAGGAAAGAAATTGACTCTTCTATCTCCTACACACTAGGTTCTAGAAATGTGAAGTGAAGTGATCTCATACCGTAAGGTCTGAAACGTCTACAAGACATTGTATTATTTTTATTGTTATGTTTAATATATATGGCCTTTTTCGTCTTTACAGACGGTCAATTGGCAAGTGTTTTACTGTGACAACTTCTGAGTTTTCGCTTTTTCTCTTGTCGTTCAGCTCATACATAAGTCTCTTCTCAAAAGATTCTGCGCCCTTTCGTAATTTGGCTTTCCACACAACTCTGTCATCAGCTAGTCCCTCCCATGTGCTGGGACCTACAGAAAAGTTTTTCATTGAGGCTTTGCAGACATCTTTATATCTGAGCAGTGGTCGGCCCTGGTGCCTCTTCCTCCGAAAGTTCACAGAACAACATTTGTTTTGGTATGCGATAAGTTTCCATTCTTCTCCCATGACCCAACCATCTCAGTCGTCTACTGCTAGCATGCTGAGCATGCCCATGATGGAAGGCAGATTTGCACGTTTAATACGATCACAATAACTGTTTATCACACAGATGTCAGTTCCCAATAGTAGCAACAATTTGATATTGATTTGCATTATTAATCGATCTGAATATGATATTATTGTTAACTGTATCTTCGATTATTTTGATATATTTTTTGTTTCAGTAATTGATATCTAAAGCTTGACTTGTCCATATTCTGTCAGATATCAATCAATGACGTGTCCATATTCTGTCAGATATCAATCAATGACTTGTCCATATTCTGTCAGATATCAATCAATGACTTGTCCATATTCTGTCAGATATCAATCAATGACTTGTCCATATTCTGTCAGATATCAATCAATGACATGTCCATATTCTGTCAGATATCAATGAATGTTTCTTATGTTATTTTTTGTGCCTTTAATTCCAATATTTATTAAATGCAACCAAGAAACTGATAATAAGAGTGTTTCAGTTATTTTATTTTCTTGTTTGTGGGGTTTTCAATGTCTACACAAGATGCTTGGTTCTTTGGGTGTATGCTGTTGTTTTTGGTAATTTCATAGTGTGTATGTGATAAACACGGTGAGCAGACACCAGGGTAGAGCGAACACACATACGGACGACACACAGGTGAGCCCGCCGGTGGGGCAGACATGCACGGTGTTGATGGTGGAGCGACGAAAAGGCGTGGCAAGCGTAGGGGTGAGCGAATCACCCAAATAAGCAGAAAAACCGGAGGGCCCAGCAGAGGCTTGAATCCAGTGCAGCTTCGAAGATGTGGTCTCCATCCAGAGAACAATAATCGCGTTTCTTATCGCAGAGAACTAATACTGCCTTGTAGTTTGATTGGGGACAATCAAAGGCTAGCGGAGCAAACCGTACACAAAACTGAACGTCAGGCAAACCAAGTAGTCCAAAAAAGACTAGTAACCTGGGACGCTCAACATCCCAGTTGTAAGGTTGTAAGGTTGTCTAAGGGTAGGTACCCTAAAAGAAAATGGCAACATGCTGCCTTGCGGGTTGGCTGGGGACAGCCCAATGCTGACGGAGAGCGAACCCAGTAAACGCTGGCTAAAACCGGACACATCGCCGAAGGATAAGCACAAGAGCTCCAAATGGCGCTAAAGATGTGACGAAACACACCAATGCTAAGGTTGCATGAATCAGATTTCCACATGAATAAGAATTTATGAGGAAATCTGGTATATCGGTTTGGGTGGTGATCGCGAGCGAGAGAGAGATTCTCCAGTATTCTGATCCAAATAGTAAAGTTGATAGCGCACATCTGCGTTATTTATTAATCTTGGTTTCGTAGTAGTATCGAGCTACTCCATGCCTACATTGACATCGAGCTACTTCATGCCTACTTTGACATCGAGCTACTCCATGCCTACATTGACATCGAGCTACTTCATGTCTACTTTGACATCGAGCTACTCCATGGCCTACATTGACATCGAGCTACTCCATGCCTACATTGACATCGAGCTACTTCATGCCTACTTTGACATCGAGCTACTTCATGCCTACTTTGACATCGAGCTACTCCATGCCTACATTGACATCGAGCTACTTCATGCCTACTTTGACATCGAGCTACTTCATGCCTACTTTGACATCGAGCTACTTCATGCCTACTTTGACATCGAGCTACTACATGCCTACTTTGACATCGAGCTACTCTATGCCTACTTTGACATCGAGCTACCTATTTCATGCCTACTTTGACATCGAGCTACTACATGCATACTTTGACATCGAGCTACCTACTACATGCATACTTTGACATCGAGCTACCTACTACATGCATACTTTGACATCGAGTTACCTACTACCTGCATACTTTGACATCGAGCTACTATATGTCTACTTTGACATCGAGCTACCTACTACATGCATACTTTGACATCGAGCTACTACCTGCATACTTTGACATCGAGTTACTACCTGCATACTTTTACATCGAGCTACTACCTGCATACTTTGACATCGAGCTACCTACTACATGCATACTTTGACATCGAGCTACCTACTACATGCATACTTTGACATCGAGCTAATACCTGCATACTTTGACATCGAGCTACTACCTGCATACTTTGACATCGACCTACCTACTACATGCATACTTTGACATCGAGCTACCTACTACCTGCATACTTTGACATCGAGCTACCTACTACCTGCATACTTTGACACTGAGAAACATATCAGAAACAGAAGAAAGAAAAGAGGTAGAAAGAAATAAAATAAGAAAGATCAAATAATTTAGAGATTCAAACAAACAGTTAAGTAAATAAATAAATATATATATATATATATATATATATATACGTCTGGACATTGGTCGGATATAGCCTACGGAAGACACAGTCGAGTTTCACTAGACAAGTCCTTGAGTAGAACCCACAAGGAAAAGGAATTAAGGAACGCATTAGCTGACCTGGAGACGTAGTTTTCTTGACAAACTGATACGTGTTGGACTATCTTGTGATGTCATAAAGAAAGCATCCAGAGACCGGGAAAAGTGGAGGCTCTATGTTCCACGAGGGACGGATAGGAATAAGCCATATGCATACATAAATATATAAATATATAAATATATAAATATATCAATATATAAATATATAAATATATAAATATATAAATATATATGTATGCAAATCGAACATCGTGGCATATCCTTTACAGAACGTAGACATCAACCACAGTAAACGAATCGATGATTTTCTATGCACCACTTATATGTTCAATAGTTGTCCATTGCTTTTTGAACGGTGATGTACGTGAAACGAATTTGCGTCCAAACTTGACCACGGCGGAGTTTGAACCAGGTACGCTCAGGTTTTCAGCGAGCTCACTACCTCTTAAACTACAAACGCCCACGTACATACATATATACATATATATATATATAAATAGGTGACTCGTTCTATTAACCCAGACGTTCTGAATTCGAATCACGCTGCGGACTGTTTATTTGCAAATTGATTCGTGTGGATTTTTACAAAAAGAACGATGGCACCCTCCCCGTTCAGAAATAAAAGGCAAATTAAAGTTAATTACATACCCTTTACAGGACTTTGCGAATCAACACCAGCTTTTTAACGCTGTTTGTGATTTTCTTGGCATTATTACGTCCAGTAGTTTGCCATTGCTTAGTATGAAGATATAGAAGACGATGGGTGCAAGATGTCATTGATGATCTGAGAATGACTGCTGATTAAGCCGGCCAACTTGCACAGAACAGAGAATTTTTCAGGACTGCTGTCATGGAGCCAAGTTCCGGAAGGGACAAGGTACTTGATGATATATATATATACTTTTTAAAAAAAAGGAAACTGTTAGTTAGTATATCTATATTATCGTCACATGTATCACACACAAACATCAACATAAGTTTATTTGAGGGTCTCTGTGGCTGAGTGGTTAAGCCCTTTGTCTTGCGAGTCGAAGGTCTCTGTGGCTGAGTGGTTAAGCCCTTTGTCTTGCGAGTCGAAGGTCTCTGTGGCTGAGTGGTTAAGCCCTTTGTCTTGCGAGTCGAAGGTCTCTGTGGCTGAGTGGTTAAGCCCTTTGTCTTGCGAGTCGAAGGTCTCTGTGGCTGAGTGGTTAAGCCCTTTGTCTTGCGAGTCGAAGGTCTCTGTGGCTGAGTGGTTAAGCCCTTTGCCGTGCGAGTCGAAGGTCTCTGTGGCTGAGTGGTTAAGCCCTTTGTCTTGCGAGTCGAAGGTCTCTGTGGCTGAGTGGTTAAGCCCTTTGTCTTGTGAGTCGAAGGTCTCTGTGGCTGAGTGGTTAAGCCCTTTGCCTTGCGAGTCGAAGGTCTCTGTGGCTGAGTGGTTAAGCCCTTTGCCTTGCGAGTCGAAGGTCTCTGTGGCTGAGTGGTTAAGCCCTTTGTCTTGCGAGTCGAAGGTCTCTGTGGCTGAGTGGTTAAGCCCTTTGTCTTGCGAGTCGAAGGTCTCTGTGGCTAAGTGGTTAAGCCCTTTGACTTGTGAGTCGAAGGTCTCTGTGGCTAAGTGGTTAAGCCCTTTGACTTGTGAGTCGAAGGTCTCTGTGGCTGAGTGGTTAAGCCCCTTTTTCTTGTGAGTCGAAGGTCTCTGTGGCTGAGTGGTTAAGCCCTTTGTCTTGTGAGTCGAAGGTCTCTGTGGCTAAGTGGTTAAGCCCTTTGTCTTGTGAGTCGAAGGTCATGGGTTCGAATCCGGACCGCGGCCTTCTGTTCACGAGTGCAGTTTTTTCAGAGACCCTAGGATTGTTGCCGGAGCTACGGAGTTCGTGCTTTGTGCAATACTCTCGGCAGGTGGCATGTCATTTCTGCGGAGAGGGACCGAGCCATGTGGGTAAAACCGTGCAATGAAGTCAACCCTTCGGTTTGAAAACCGTTTAAGTTTTTTGGTCAGCCAATGAAAGGATAAATATTGAAACAAAGAGCAGACAAAAAAAAATGAAAAGTAAGGACTCTAGCAAGAACTTTGCCTTCATGTTTTATCTGATATCTGAAAGATGATATCTATTCGATGTCTAGGCAGATAACGTGTCGTCTGACGGGTCTTTAATTCAGTACTGGTAGGAGGGCGTGAAAATTGAAAGGCTGCAGGCACAAGAGGCGGTGATCTCTGGGGGTCAAAGTCCGCACGTGCAGGGTGAAAACAATCGGTTGTCTTGATGGGATATCAGATAGTTTGTTCATAGACAAGGTTGAGAATTTTATAGGAAGTGATGTACACGCGCGTGACTTAGGGATGTGGGAAATCGAGCGTATCATTGATTCTACTTTCCCCATTGAGATTTATTATGGAAACTTTGTCATTCATTCAAGAACTCAAGAATAGATACATCAAGTAGAATGTAACATCTACAACATTCAAGAACTCAAGAGTAGATACATCAAGTAGAATGTAACATCTACAACATTCAAGAACTCAAGAGTAGATACATCAAGTAGAATGTAACATCTACAACATTCAAGAACTCAAGAGTAGATACATCAAGTAGAATGTAACATCTACAACATTCAAGAACTCAAGAGTAGATACATCAAGTAGAATGTAACATCTACATTTCTTTTACTGTTTCCTACTGTTTGAATGAAATCGCATTTTACTGTGTGTGTTTCTTGGCTAGCGCGCATGTTAGGGATGTGGCAGAGCGAAGTGGCTCATACAGGACAACTACTTCCAGTATGAGGATGGAAGTTGAGGTCGTTACTCCTGCTCTCCATTGGCTCTCTGACACTCAGTTTACTGGAGCCGTTGTTGTATCGGACTTTCAGTCGATGCTTCGGAAGATTGAAAATGACAGGTTTTGGTATGAGTAGATGTTGTTTATTGAAGTAGCTAACCTCCAGAGGTTTACATGGATCTACTATTTTGGGAATGCCAGTGTTTCCCGGAAATGAGATCGGAAAGGCCTGTATCAACAGCATCGATTGTCGGGGAGTTGAAGATGGATCAGGGGAATACTAAAATATATGTTAAATCGATCCCGCGATGTAAGGAGTCTGGAGTTACTTATTGTACAAGTATAACTGGATGTCCGATATATGTTAAATCGATCCCGCGATGTAAGGAGTCTGGAGTTACTTATTGTACAAGTATAACTGGATGTCCGATGAGTAGAGTGAGGAATGTGTTTAGCCAGAGCCAACTATAAACTTATGGGTCTTCGGACTCAGGTAAGAATTATGGGAAATCAGACCCCAACTACACCACATGACTTCGCATTCCAGTATTGGTATATATAGACGAATTCATCTCAAAATCAACACAAAATGCTACATCGAAGATTTACAGGGTGTTCAAGATTAATGCAGCCCCATTGACAAATCGAAAGTTGCCAGTTACATATTGCATGGTGTAAATTTTCTATTTCAACCGGTTCTGACTAGCTCGCCCTACGTTACATTTGTTCATCGCCCTTCCCGCACTACAATTACATACCATCACACAACCTTGACTTATACTACGTCATAACTGAACCTTCTCATTTTCAGAAATATATGCCAGATTGGCTCCATTCACATGCCGCTTTTAGCTTAAACGCCCTGTATTATGCAACAGGTTAAGTTTAACAATAAGGAATATCAATATTATTAAAATGTTTCACCAATAAATAACCGTAGACTCACAGAATTGAGTAAAAGTGCAAAAATGCGTACAGTGTTCTATCAAACATCTGTTATTTCCAGACCCTTTTCTAATCTAGGTCAGGAATCCCGTTCAGTCGTCTGGCCTAGTTATCTAGAGTTGGCTGTGGTATAGCCAGCGAGCCACGTGAACGATCAGTATGCATTCTCTTCGATATCTGTTGTGGAAGACTGAGCACCTATGTGTCTGCCCGGAGTGAAATGACGTTGGATCAGTAAACAATAACCAACTGCTTGTGCTTTGCAATGATGCAGAGAGGATCTAGGAATAGTTTTCTGGACATAGTGAGATCTAAGCCTTGATATCGTCGTCAGTCCTTCTAGAGCCTATGGGAACATAAGACAGTGCCCCCAAAAGAGGAACACAATTCTCAAACATGTCAAACCTAAGTCAGACCTAAGTCAGACCTAATGGTATGCATGACTTTAAGCTTTTTCTCTCTTCGTTTCTCTAATCCTGTTTATCTTCAGTCAGGATAAGAAACGATCCCCAAAAAAGGCTTTTGTAAGGCTTCGTAAATAGTGTTTTTTTCACTTCCTCTGTTATTTCTGTGGTCCACCTTTTGATTGTTGCTGTGTATCCACTGTATCAGAGTAGCATTTCTCTTTGATGCGCACTGTCTGTTAGTAATCTGTGTCTGAACCGTTCAGTTTGTTGTTTCTTGATGAAGTCCATTATTAATGTTGTCCTCACAATAATTTCACTATTAATTTTTTTTGGTTTGCTTCATGTGAAATAAAAGCCTTTTTAAGACCAGACTGGGTTCTTTCAGCCTAAAAATAAGAGTTCCATGCTGAGATCTTAGTTTTCTCTACTCGCTTACACTCAACACCAGAATCTAATTCACACTCTCATTTTATTTCCATACACACTTCCACACATACACACACACATACACACACACACACTCACACACACACACACACACACACAAGTGTCTCGTTTCATGTCTTGTCATTCAGATTAATTCCCCTTTTCTTCACATGAAAAATCTATTATCTTCTCCTGATTTCGGTAATCCGGAAATAGCCGACATTGTCCGACAGACGATCTTCTCCGAGACATGCCCATTGTGGTTGGTAAACTAGCATGGTTCGCTACTAGTCTAATTAAAATTAAAATTAAATAGAAACGGATTAAATTTACAATATAGCACCAGGAATCTGATATCATTAATTCATGTCTGCTACAGCTAGCGAATTGTTTACCTCAATAATATGTCCAGGTTTTGTTAAAAAGTCGTCCACCTCATAAGGTCATTACTTTGTTTGTTTTGTAAGGGATTAAAGCCTCTTTAAGCCGAGGCACGCCCTTTCAACCTAAGGCAAACCTTTTATTGATTATATCAGAGCGTGCAGGTCAACAAATACGAACAATAAGAATGAACTCGTCTCCCAGACTCCAAGATAATATATTATCCAGTTACCATTATCTTGTAGTTGTGGGGAGGCTTGTGTTCTAAATGATAGAGACTGCTAGGGTGGCGAGAACTTATGTTCCAGGCAGGGTTATCCGTGTTGAACAGGTCACTGAGGAGGGTCCAGACTAAAACTGACTTCCTGGTCCTCCAGGTTGAGGGGTGGGGGAGGGGGAATTGGCTTGGGACTAACCATCACATCCTTTTAAAAAAAACCGTTACGTTACAGTAACAGCAATGAAGACACTACTTATTCACAGACATCAAAGCTACCAGAGTCATTGACTCAAGTGACTGGACAGAGCCGTGCCGTGCTATGATATGGACAAGCGGCCGCATCCGGCGGGACCGTAAGAGGGGCGGCATAAGCAGTGAAATTCAAATCACAATTGAAGGTTATTTTAAAGAAAAACATTTAAGGGGCGGCATTTCGAAGACTTGCATCATACTGAGAAAATATACCGCACGGTCCTGTGACTGGAAGTGGGGAAAGTCGACATGAAGATGCTCTCACAAGGACGGTAGTCATAAATGTCAAAACCAAAACCAGAATTACATTCTGTAATGTAACAATGTACTAAACAGAAAACTATAGAAATGTGGTTGGAATCACACCGTGCATCAAACATATTAGAAGGTAACACAGGGGACTGCCTAGAGTAGTTGATAGTAGCTTGGCCTGCTAGCTGTGAGACGCCTCATAGCTCGGGTTCGAACCTACTGTCCGGCATTTGTTCGAGTCCCTGGTCTTACTCAGGACGATAACGTGAGTACCTCTGAAGTCGGAGAAAATCTGCCTGTATGGCGAGGGAATACTAATTACAAGTACATTGAGCACACGGCTGCCAGTGTAAAGTAATTTACAATGTGCACGCTGCTGCCATTGTAAGAAATTGGAAAACGGATTTTCACGCAAAAATCAGTTTCAGAGATGGAACTTCGTCTGAGTTGAAAGCGGACGAAAGAAAAAGAAAAAAAAAAAAAAAAAAGAAGGTAACACATAAAATGGAGCGGTCATCTTATGAGAATGAAACCCGATCTACTACCATCTCGCGCCTATAACAACAGGCAACCTGGACGCAGAGCCCGAGGAAGACCGATGGATAGATAACATCACACATATCCTGCAACATCACAGACTAACAACCACAGAGGCAACACACCTGGAACAGAATTAAAAAATTGAAGCTCTCCACGCTGCTTCACGGCACATATGCATAAGACAAGACAAGGCAATAGTTAATCGAAATATTCTCTGCCGGGATAACAATTTGTGGCCTTCTGTTCACGAGTGCAGTTTTTCCAGAGACCCCTAGGATTGTTGCTGGAGCTACGGAGTTCATGCTTTGTGCAATACTCTCGGCAGGTGGCGTGCCATTTCTGCGGAGAGGGGCAGAGCCATATGGGGTAAAACCCGGTGCAATGAAGTCAATCCTTCGGCTTTAAAACCCTTAAACAATTTGTGACAACATATTTCTATATTCAAGAAAGTAATTAAGCGCTTCATGTTCTGCTTAGCCCAGATGTACAAGAGTTATAGAAAAGTTACCAACCAAGAAACAGAAGAATGACTAGACAGTTACATCAAATCTAAATAACTCCTTTCGTACCTTCATACGTTACACAGGGTCTGCAAGTAATTTCTCCATACCGCTCTATCCTGGGCAACTCGCTCAATCTCCTCCATTGAACTGAGACCGATATTTCTTGCCTCTCTCAGCAAAGCTCGTTTCAGGGTCTCCTTAGGTCGTCCTCTCTGTCTTGAACCCTTTGCATCCCACTTCAATGCCTGCTTTGATATTCTTTGATCATTTCTCCTCAAGGTGTGCCCAACATATCTCCATCTTCTCTTTCTTATAACAGTTGTCATTAGTGGTTGACCAGACATGTCTCTGATTTCATCACTTCTCCTGAATTCGTTCAATTTTATATTCATTATATTTCGTAGACATTTATTTTCAAATGTACATCAAATCTACATTATATCGAAATCAGTGTTGAAATTTGAAATAAAATCTTGCCTGTTCTACTTTTTATCTTCCTCTATGGTTGTAGTATAACTACTTATAAACCACGCATTCCGATAACTTTTTTTGTGTGTGTTTGAAGACATGTGATTGTAATTGCATTGTCTTATGTCTACATTAAAGACGCTATATTTTCATCGTTGGACAAAGTACATTTGATTTCATTATGCGTTTATTGTTCAGGCTCGGTCCCCTTTCATGTTTCATCAATATACAACCTGCAGACTTTTTTTTAAAAATCATTATATATCAGAAATTAGAACTGTACAGCAGCATTGCAGTCTAATAATTTTCACCCCATTTTTAAACTAACAATTTCGTTTAATTTGTAATAGTTGACTGGAACAATGGACGGGCGTAGTATGACTGGGAACATATTGTTAAATAGTTGACTGGAACAATGGACGGGCGTAGTATGACTGGGAACATATTGTTAAATAATTGACTGGAACAATAGACGGGCGTAGTAGTACTTGGAACACATTTTTAAATAGTTTACTGGAACAATAAACGGACGTAGTAGGACGTGGATCACATTGTTAAATAGTTGACTGGAACAATAGACGGGCGTAGTAGTACTTGGAACACATTTTTAAATAGTTTGCCACCCGTGTGGAGCCGGGGCCCGCAAGGAAGCAAAGAATAGTACCACTGCGACCGACAATGCATGTCGTAACATGGGACTGATGTAGACCCTTGGGAAGCTACCTAGTAAATAAATAGCATCGCATAAATCGGATGTGCTGGTCTTCTTATAGGCGCATAACTGGCACAACATAGAATCGTTCTTAGGCTCAGATCACATACAAATCACACAGGGTGGTTAACAAGTGTTCGATATGGAGCGTTTGAAGAAGAAGAAATAGTTGACTGGAATAATGGACGGACATGGTAGGACTAGGAACACATTTACACACACATAAACACACACATATATATATATATATATCTATATCTATATATATATTATTGTTCCTGAAACTTACCAGATTGTTTCAGAATGAGGAAAATCGGTGTATTGTTGAGACGTGTTGTGACTTGAGTATCTCAACGTCAAGTACCATCACCACCCCTACTCCTCCCTACTCTGTTCACATCTTTCACCTGGGTAGCGATCTATAGGAAGCGGAAAGTGCAAGATTTAATACCTGACATAAAAGAAAAAAGAATAGAAACATTTCCTTCTTATGGAGTCTCAAACAAGCAAACAAACAGACGTCCTGGTTATCTGTATATCTTTCTACCAAACAAAGATGGGAAGCGTTTATGTATTATATCGTCTTCTCCTCCTTCTTCTTCTTCTTCCAACGTTTTCAGACATCATCTTGTATTGGGTATTGATTATTGGTTACTAAACTTACGTCATTGGATTCCGGGCAGACTCATAGGTGCTCAGTTTCTCTCAACAAATATAAAAATGTATGCATACTGATGGCTTCTGTGGCTCGCTTGGTTAAACACACTCCTCACTTTGTCTCTCAGGAATCCAGTTCTACTCGTATAACGGGTAACTCCAAACTATTTGAATCGCTGGATCGATTCAACATCTATTCTAGTGTCTTCATGCAACAGACAGTCGAGAAGAGATCGAAGATCATCCCCCTTATCCATTTTAAACTCCCCAACAATCGATGCTGTTGATGCAAGCATGTCTGCTCTCTCAATGCCGCAAACACCCGCATGCCCATGACAGTAGATCCATGTACGCCTATGGAGGTTAGAAACTTCTATAGACGATATCCACTAATACCAAAACCCACATTTTTGGATCCTGTGAAGAATCGACTGACAGTACTATTCAATAACGGCCTCAGTAAACTGAGGGCTAGAGAGGCAATGGAGGGCAGTAGTAACGTCCTCAACCTCCATCTTGTATACTTCTAAAGTAGGTAGCGGTAATCTGAAGTCTCGCCGGAGTGGTTACCGGGGCCTAAATTTGGGTCGTAAAGAATAGAACCCTGTTACCTGCCACGCATGTCGTAAGAGGCGACTAATGCGGTTTGGCTGAAATTGGATGCACATGTCCTAAACATGTAGAAGTCTATGCGTTTAGGGGCCTACCAAACCAATATGCATCGTATACACGTTCTTGGCAAAGATCAAACATATCACAAAGAGTGATTAAAATTGGTCATAAAGAACGAATGCAAAGAAGAAGAAAAAGATCTGGAGTCTGTGTACTGTATTCCCATCATATGATGCTCGTCCATCACGGGTGATGATGACCACACAAATTTTCATCCAAGGGAATGTAGTTGCGCTATGTTTGTCTGTGTGTGTGTAGATAACTAGTGAGCCCGATACGTGCTTGAAATGTTCTTGTACAGTGTGGGCAAGGTATACTTGCACTTGTGGGAAGTTTTACTGTCTTTTTGTTTTGACGTATTTGTTCCATCCGTGCTGTTCTACCCGCCTCGCAGGACGAGGAACTGTGTCGAAGAAGTGTACGCCAGGCTGATCTGTCTTGAACAGTATTCTCCCAGTTGTTGACATCTATGCCAAAAGATTTCATCGAGTTCATGAGTGTATCTTTGAATCGCTTTTTCTGGCCCCCTGTGAGCGTTTACCGCTATGCAGCTCACCATAAAGAGTCGTTTGGGTATTCTGCAATCTGGCATTCGAGCCACATGTCCTGCCCATCTTGCCTGGGACTGCATCAAGATTGTATAGAAGTCCCATCATATATCTAGTCTTGGACTAACATGGGAGTTGGCCATATGTATTTTCTCTATTCATTGGAAATACTCTTTCAGGTTGTGTGTATCTGTCCCCTTGCTGGTAACACATGTACATATGTACCTGCATTTGTTTTACAGATGTTTCATTTTTCATATGTAATTATTTCTCTTGACATTTTTGACAGTATAATTTCAAAAACTTTAAATTAAGAACAAATCTTACCAAAATATCACAACTACATAAACTTCTCTTTCTTCACCTTTCAACTTCCAGCGGAGCACAGGTCTTCAACAAACTTCTTCCAGCTCTTCCTCTCTCTTGCCATCCCTTCCAATTCTTTCCATGTTTTATCTATCCTTTTGCCAGCCTGCCCAGCGTGTTCTTAGCTCGTTGGACGACGTGTGACAAGCTCAGTGAGTGCGGGTTCAATTCTGCGAGCTGGCAAAAGTCACGGTTCTCAAGATTTACGGTGTTCGAGACACCGAACCGAAGGATTACGATGTCCATGGCACCGAGCCGAAGAGCTGAAAGTTCAAGTGGTTCTGGATCAGGAAAAAAAATATATAATCTATTAATATCAGCCTCCAGCTCTCTTCTCCAGGTCTGTCTAGGCCTTCTCTTACACCTCTTTCCCTGCGGGTTCCAAAACAGTGCCTGTCTTGCAATGCTTCCGGTCAGTCTTCTCAATGATTGTCCTATCCATCGCTGCGTCTCTTCAGTAGCTCTTTCTCCACTGGTATCTGTTTAGTTCTTTCTCTGAGTTCCACATTCGTAATCGTATCACACCATTTCAGTCTTTCTATTCTAGGTAAACATCCATTTATGAAGGTCTGTAGTTTTCTGATGGTTTCCTTTGTTGTCTTTCATGTTTCCTAGTCATAGAACAGCACTGACTTCACATTTAATTGAAAGATTCTCAGCTTTGTGTTTGTTTTGATCTCCTTTGACTTCCATATCTTACTCAATGCAATAAAGTTTCCTCTTGCTTTTTGTATTCTTATCTTGACATTTTTGTTTGTTCCTCCTTCTGTGTCTATGTTGCTACCAAGTTTTGTATTCTTATCTTGACATTTTTGTGTGTTCCTCCTTCTGTGTCTATGTTGCTACCAAGTTTTGTATTCTTATCTTGACATTTTTGTTTGTTCCTCCTTCTGTGTCTATGTTGCTACCAAGTTTTGTATTCTTATCTTGACATTTTTGTGTGTTCCTCCTTCTGTGTCTATGTTACTACCAAGTTTTGTATTCTTATCTTGACATTTTTGTTTGTTCCTCCTTCTGTGTCTATGTTGCTACCAAGTTTTGTATTCTTATCTTGACATTTTTGTGTGTTCCTCCTTCTGTGTCTACGTTGCTACCAAGTTTTGTATTCTTATCGTGACATCTTTGTTCCTCCTTCTGCGTCTATGTTGCTATCAAGGTATGTGTATGATTCTACATCTTGTAGAACTGTGTCTATGTTGCTACCAAGGTATGTGTATGATTCTACATCTTGTAGAACTGTGTCTATGTTGCTATCAAGGTATGTGTATGATTCTACATCTTGTAGAACTGTGTCTATGTTGCTATCAAGGTATGTGTATGATTCTACATCTTGTAGAACTGTGTCTATGTTGCTATCAAGGTATGTGTATGATTCTACATCTTGTAGAACTGTGTCTATGTTGCTATCAAGGTATGTGTATGATTCTACATCTTGTAGAACTGTGTCTATGTTGCTATCAAGGTATGTGTATGATTCTACATCTTGTAGAACTGTGTCTATGTTGCTATCAAGGTATGTGTATGATTCTACATCTTGTAGAACTGTGTCTATGTTGCTATCAAAGTATGTGTATGATTCTACATCTTGTAGAACTGTGTCTATGTTGCTATCAAGGTATGTGTATGATTCTACATCTTGTAGAGCTGTTTCCCCAGAATAATCTAGTTTACATTTACAGCATTTATTTTCATGCCCTTGCTATTACTACATAAACATGCACACACATAAATACGCATCTAAACACATTTGAACGCACATACAATGTACACGCACACACGATAGACACCAATAACAACAACAACAAAGCGATAATTGACCACTATTTTGTGTGGCTAGATCTGCAAATTAACTACACATAAAAATCAAACAAAACATAGACACAACAAAATACCCACCTTATCTGCTTCACACCTTTGGGAGATTTCAGTGTCCTTGTGTGGAGATCATTAACTCAGATCACAGCGGTATAAATGTTCCCCATCTGGTCTCTCTACCTACGGTCAGTCAATTTATGTTTTCAACATCAACTCATTGTGGTGTGTTTTATCAATATTTCCTCCCGAGCGATCTTATATTCACTGAATGCTATCATAGAGGACAGATCAGATATTATGATTTTTTTGGTAGGACATTACAAGCAATGAATGTGATGACAAAGAGATGGTCAGACAGCTAGCGAGGAACAATACTATAGCCCACCTCTAATTGGGGAATTTGTTAAAGTTGTCTATAAATGAAGTCTGACAAAGTGAGTAGGAATCGAAATGTGAAAACATTCTGTCATTTTTATTTCGATTGTGAATGATTTGGGTCGAAACGCACCGCTATTGTAGTCTATTGTAGTCTATTGTAGCCTGGCTGTAAACGCACGTCTATTGTAGCCTGGCAGTAAACGCACGTCTATTGTAGCCTGCCTTAAATTACGGGTTTTTTTGTATCCAGAAGCACTTGAGCTTTCAACTCTTTGGCTCGTCGGTGCCATGGACATCGTAACCCTTCGGTTCGGTGCCACGAACACCATAAATCTGCAGAACCCGTGGCTTTTGTGCCAGTCCGCGGAATCGAACCGCACTCACCCGTCATCCATCGTCCAACGCATTACGAACACGCTGAGCAGGCGGGCGTAAATTGCGCTTAAGAAATCTTTTTTCATACTAAGAATACAGTGCAAGAAGAGAGCGCTCTACATTCCTATGCTTCTTAGTACTTTCTCTTCTCATGCTCTATATTCTATTTGTGTATATGTTACATGTATATAAGTTATATATTTACTTGATTTTTATTATTTCCTTCTTTTCCACTTCTAGTTTTTTTGGGCATTTATTTCGTTAATCGTTTTTAGTCACAGATTTTCATTTTATGACCGTTGAATTGTCTCTCTCGTGATCTATATGTAGTGTGCTGTGAAATTCGTCACTCCATTTGTATCATTTGATTGATGAAGGTGTTTTGATCGAAACGTTACTGTGTATTGTTATTGTTTTTGTATTTTGTAAAACTACAGTACTTTCTTATTACGTGTTTCGGCCCGTCTGCCCAGAGTGTTCGTAGCGCGTTGGACTACGGGTGACTATCCCTCTGTGTATGCGGGTTCAATTCCGCGGATGGCAGAAAAGCCACAGATTCCCCAGATTTACGGTGTTCGTGGCACCGAACCGAAGGGTTACTATGTCCTTGGCACCGAGCCGAAGAGCTGAAAAAGCTCAAGTGTTTCTGGATCGGAAATTTTTTTTTTTTTTTTACATTACGTGTTTCGCTATAAAATCTCTACCATCTTCAAAATGACATCGTTGACCCTCGCCGGTGATACGGAGTTTGTGCACTGCCACTGAGATCTTCCTGTGTAAACAAGATATCGAAGCCCACATAGTTACTCAACAAAAGTTTAATGATCGATTGATTGATTGATCGATTGTTTGATTGATCGAGTGATAGCACCACTATCATTGCCCTTCGGTACTGTAACCATGTGTGCTCTAATCTCTTTCTTACATAGGAAGATCGCAGCTTCAGTGCAAACCTCCGTAGCGCCGGCGAGGTCCCCCTAAAGTGTAATGATGATTGTTTTATCAATCAATGAAAGCGGAGAAGGAAGGTATATTTGAAGTTAAGAAAGAATATTTGTATTTTTATCAAGATGGGTTGATCAAAAAAATAATAATTCAGAATTAAAAATTTAGGGAAAATCCAAGATTGAATTAAGAAAACTCCGTAGAAGCTTTTTAATACAAGCTCGTGAACAGCGTTATCTCCCATGCATATTTCACCGTGATCTGTATCCAGTCCTGAATCACTTTGATTACTAAAGACACGGGAAGGTGTCATGCCTGAATAGACTAAGGTTTGATACTTCTTGCTGGACCCTTTGTCCAGTCTCCTTCCCTAGCCCAAACAAAACCAATATTTCCAGTTGTGAGTTTCTCAAGTACTGGGTATTAAATTTAGCTTGAAACTAATAAGTGTCCAAGACTTGAACAAGAACTAAAGTGTCGCGAGGATCCAGTGCCCAGTTAGTAACAAAGAGAACGCAAGTATAATATGACTAATAAATGTTACAAGGATAGATTAAGACCGACATTTCTTCTTGAAATGTTGAATATAAAGGAAGGTTAAGACTGCAGATCAAACTGATTCATTTTTAATCAAAGAAATGAGAAAACACGGACATGAAAGAAGAATGTTTTTAGCCTCATTTAACAGAAGCGTAGAAAGATCAAAGTTTCTTTGTTATAAGCTTATACAAATTGAGAACTCTTTTTATCGGGAGTTCTGGAACTGAAAGATAGTTAATCTATATTAATCTGGTCTATAATAAGTACCATCTGCGTCCATGTTGTGGGCGTGTATATAAAAGATAGAGTGATGGCATCAAGAACAGCCTGAAAGTGAATAACAGCTTACAAAGTGCCTTAGAACAAGCACGCACAAGATCACTACATTTCCCCATCACTCTCCCCATCCCTCAACACTTCTATAAAGAAGTAAATGGTGGAAGAGAAGAAAAAGTGTACTTTAGATTCAAGTGACTCAGGGGGAAAAGGATGTTTCTGTAAATAAAAAGTTACTTCTTGCGCAATGAAGTTTTACAATTTGGTTACTATTGTTGAGATGATGCACGTCCATCACGGATAATGATGACCACTATTTTTCATCCAAGAGAACGTAGTTGAGTTATGTTTGTCTGTGTGTGCGTAGATGACTAGTGAGCCCGATACGGGCTTGAAATGTTCTTGTACAGTGTGGGCAAGGTATACTTGCACTTGTGGGAAGTTTTACTGCCTTTCTGTTTTGACGTTTTTGCTCCATCCGTGATGTTCAACCCGCCTCGCAGGCCGAAAAACCGTGTCGAAGAAGTGTACGCCAGGCTGATCTGTCTTGAGCAATATTCTCCCAGTTGTCGACATTTATATCCAATTGTTTAAGTGAATACTTATTCAAGGTGTGTTTCTTATTTACATGTCACGTGGCTCCAGCTCAAATGTGATGATGATCTAGTAACTACGTACACGTTGGTTAAAGAAAAATAAAATATGGGCCTACAACCAACACGTTTCTCTGAAATGCATTTCTTTGCTTTCTTTTTTATCCTTTGCTTGATAACGGCCTTTTGGTCGAAACGTTGTTGTATATTGTTTTTGCATTTTGTAAAACTATAGTACTTTGTTTTTATATGTTTGAAGATTGCTACATAGTTTTATTGTACTCTTCCATATTACAGAAGATTGCTACATAGTTTTATTGTACTCTTCCATATTACAGAAGATTGCTACATAGTTTTATTGTACTCTTCCATATTACAGAAGATTGCTACATAGTTTTATTGTACTCTTCCATATTACAGAAGATTGCTACATAGTTTTACTGTACTCTTCCATATTACAGAAGATTGCTACATAGTTTTACTGTACTCTTCCACATTACAGAAGATTGCTACATAGTTTTACTGTACTCTTCCACATTACAGAAGATTGCTACATAGTTTTACTGCACTCTTCCACATTACAGAATATTGCTACATAGTTTTACTGCACTCTTCCATATTACAGAAGATTGCTACATAGTTTTACTGTACTCTTCCATATTACAGAAGATTGCTACATAGTTTTACTGTACTCTTCCACATTACAGAAGATTGCTACATAGTTTTACTGCACTCTTCCATATTACAGAAGATTGCTACATAGTTTTACTGTACTCTTCCACATTACAGAATATTGCTACATAGTTTTACTGCACTCTTCCACATTACAGAATATTGCTACATAGTTTTACTGCACTCTTCCACATTACAGAAGATTGCTACATAGTTTTACTGCACTCTTCCATATTACAGAAGATTGCTACATAGTTTTACTGCACTCTTCCACATTACAGAAGATTGCTACATAGTTTTACTGCACGCTTCCATATTACAGAAGATTGCAAAAACTTCAGGTGTATAGTGCTATTGTTAGAGTTAAAGACACTCTTACTCAGGTAGAATCTATTAATAGTCACTGCAGTCAACGCTCAGATCTTTCTGTGAAAGAAAGAGATTAGAGCACACATGGTTACCCACCGAAGTGCAATGATGATGGTCCTCTCAATCAATCAATTAATCAAAGATAGGTGGCGTGATGTTTCCCACAACACTCCTCTTGTACCGTTGGTCAACGGAAAACATGAACCCAACACCGTATCCCCCAATATACCTCATGGTATGAAAACTGGTTCTTCTTTTAACTGTCTCTATATCCTGAATTAGTGTCCTATCGTCCATTCAACAAATAACAAAATCCTCATCTGGCCTCTTTGTTACTATTTACCTCCATTAAGTAGATTTGTAATTACAACTGGTCATCTGAAAAGATGAATTGGAAGGATACATCTGTTTATGAATGTCAGAAATCCTAATCATGTCATATGGAACCGAGTTCGACTTTCACTAAAACATGTATTACTATTATCTCCACCTGAAAGTAATTATTTCGGTTGCTTCCCTTTAGTTCACAAAATATTCTCGCATGACAAATTCTGAATATATAACAATACTTTTGTAAAAATGAGCATTCATCTGTCGGTATCATTTGTCAATCTTGCACAGCAAGAGATCCAACATTTTGTGGACTCTTGATAAAGCTGGGATGATAAAGAACTGGTAGGGTGATCCAAAAGAGAATATTCGATTCGAGGTTGTGTTTTTATTTTTGGGCAGGCATAAAAACCAGAAGGATTTGTCTCGCTTGAAAGGGAAAACACTCTTCAACAGGAGAGATTCTCTCTCTCTCTCTCTCTCTTCTTTCTCTCTCGTGATCTCCAACAGGAGAGATTCTCTCTCTCTCTCTCTATCTATCTCTCTTTCTCTCTCTCACGATCTCCAACAGGATAGATTCAAAAGTCAAACTGTTTCTAACAATAAACTGTTATATTTAAAACGGAACCTTCTTCTTGAAGCTCTTTTAGAATGCGGTGAACCGCCCATCATAGAAGTCAGGCAATTAAAAACTGTGAGCAGGTTCAAATAGTCAACAAAATAATGCAGAGTTATGAATATTTCAACTGTTGTAAACTCAGATCCATTCAATAGAAGTGGATAGATGAAAAGTTGGCAACTTGTTCGTGACATTAATTATGTATTGTAATGTAATTGACAAATTAGTGAGCAATATTTGAGTATAAAAAGTAAAAGCAAATTGGTTTCTTCGACAGGAATTAATTCTTATTTGTCATGTTTGATGGCCTACACGATCTGATATAACCAATAACAGAGTCACCTTAGTTGAATGGGGCGTGCCTCGACTTAAATAAACTTGAATTCTCTACATAACAAACATACAAGCATTTGTTCATATCTCGAGGGATATATTGTGTCATATAGTGTTGGGCTTGTATTTTACATTAACTGTCGGCATACGATGGATGTTGTGGTCAATATTACGCCGTCCACCTTTACATTCCGGTGCTTTTCCTGGTATCCAGTTGAGGTTGGGTCGACCTGAGGTATGATACTGGGTCGACTTGAGGTATGATACTGGGTCGAACTAAGGTATGATGCTAGGTAGACCTGAGGTATGATGCTAGGTCGACCTGAGGTATGATACTGGGTCGACCTGAGGTATGATACTGGGTCGACCTGAGGTATAATGCTGGGTCGATCCGAAGTATGATGCTGGATCGATCTGAGGTATAATGCTGGGTCGATCTGAGGTATGATGCTTGGTCGGCCTGAGGTATAATACTGGGTCGACCTGAGGTATGATGCTAGGTCGATCTGAGGTATGATACTAGGTCGATCCGAAGTATGATGCTGGATCGATCTGAGGTATAATGCTGGGTTGATCTGAGGTATGATGCTAGGTCGATCTGAGGTATGATGCTGGGTTGATCTGAGGTATGATGCTAGGTCGATCTGAGGTATGATGCTGGGTTGATCTGAGGTATGATGCTTGGTCGATCTGAGGTATGATGCTGGGTCGATCCGAAGTATGATGCTGGATCGATCTGAGGTATAATGCTGGGTCGATCCGAAGTATGATGCTGGATCGATCTGAGGTATAATGCTGGGTCGATCTGAGGTATGATGCTTGGTCGATCTGAGGTATGATACTGGGTCAATCTGAGGTATGATACTGGGTCAATCTGAGGTATGATGCTAGGTCGATCTGAGGTATGATACTGGGTCAATCTGAGGTATGATACTGGGTCGATCTGAGGTATGATGCTAGGTCGATCTGAGGTATGATACTGGGTCAATCTGAGGTATGATGCTAGGTCGATCTGAGGTATGATGCTGGGTCGATCCGAAGTATGATGCTGGATCGATCTGAGGTATAATGCTGGGTCGATCCGAAGTATGATGCTGGGTCGATCTGAGGTATAATGCTGGGTCGATCTGAGGTATGATGCTTGGTCGATCTGAGGTATGATACTGGGTCAATCTGAGGTATGATGCTTGGTCGATCTGAGGTATGATGCTAGGTCGATCTGAGGTATGATACTGGGTCAATCTGAGGTATGATGCTTGGTCGATCTGAGGTATGATGCTAGGTCGATCTGAGGTATGATACTGGGTCAATCTGAGGTATGATGCTAGGTCGATCTGAGGTATAATGCTGGGTCGATCTGAGGTATGATGCTGGGTCAATCTGAGGTATTATACTGGGTCG
This sequence comes from Arion vulgaris, assembly GCA_020796225.1. NCBI lineage: Eukaryota > Metazoa > Mollusca > Gastropoda > Stylommatophora > Arionidae > Arion > Arion vulgaris. The sequence continues at coordinate 3,187,212 of CM036767.1, forward strand.
ACCTGAGGGATTATGCTGGGTCGACCTGAGGTATGATCCAATATCTCGGAACTCGGAGAATGCACGCCTGTATGACGAAGGACACTGAAAATAAGGAAAGCATGCCTTCACGCAAACAACAGTCAGATACGCCATACAGGAACGGAGTCCCTTAAAACCATTGTAGCAATCATGATAAAATCTGGTTCATCAGTCTAGGCGGGGATCGAGAGAGAGAGAGAGATACGCCATACAAGGCGACATAACTAAATATAAATTCATAGCGCGTGAAAAAAAAAGAAGAAGAAGGAGAAGAATCAAGATTCTGACCAGCACAAACTTCACCGTTTTCCACACACGTCAGTCAATAAATAGCTAAACACGTAAAAACAAAGTACTATAGTTTTACAAAATACAGAAACAGTGACGATAAACAGCAACGTTTCGACCAAAAGGCCTTTATCAAGCAAACAATACAACAGGAGTGACGAATTTCGAGAAACACTACAAATGGAAGATTACATGTAGAAACATTCAAACCTATCTAATGAAAACCTCGGAATAAAAACGAATAACGAAATGAGTGCAACACAAAACCGGAAGTGGAAAAGAAGAGAAACAATAAACAATATAGTGGATAAATAACTTATATATATGGAGCAAATACACATATAGATTACAAGGCATGAGATAAGACAGTACTAAGAAGCATAGGAATGTAATGCGTTGAGTCCAAGAGGTCGCAAGGTGCCATAGAATGAAATAAAACGGTTCTCCAGGGCGAATCGACTGCTATCATCGGAGGAACATGATCGGATGGCTGTGACCTGTACATCGTCAGCTCCTGAATGGCCAGTATCATTGAAATGAGTGGCCACAGGGGTCACAGAGCATTGGCGAATATCGCGTAAGTATTGGGCGAATCGGTCACTGAGCCTCTTACCGGTTTCCTCAATGTAGGCCTTGGTGGATCGTTTGCAGGTGATGGCATAGATGATATTTCGGGACTCGCGTGAAACTGTCTTGAATGACATACGTAGCTTTTGGAAAAGAAACAGTGCGGGATGTATTACATATGCACATGTATTACAGCGCCGACGGCCACACTGGATGGTGCCAAAGTGACTCTGAATATTAGGCTTGAGGCGAATGTGTACCAACAAATCCTTGAGGCTTCTGTCCCGTCTGTACGCCACCAAAGGATAGTGTTGGAAGACTGAACGTGTCTCAGGATCAAACTGAAGAATAGGGAGATGATGGAATAAGACCTTTTCACCAGGGAACTATGAGGGTGGAAAGTTAAGATAAGTTTAACCCTGTCAGAATTGCAAGTTCTACGTTGGTTAGAGAGGGTCTCTTAAAGTGTTACTGCAGTCTCCACCCTTTTTCGATAGTCAATAAATAACAATCTTAACAAGAATTATATTGTGTAAGTTCAACTAAGCTCCTGCGTTCGCCATGGCGCCCGTGTTACACATTCATGGCACCCAATTTTACTCCACCGGTTCAAGCACTACTCAGATTTCAAGAAAACAAGCAACTTTTCATGTTTGTTTCCAAACACTCCCATATAACAAATCTTCCCACTTTTACAATTTTGTTTTATTTTGTCACTATTCTAGTCCTTTAACACCACCATCTTGCTTTTTCTATCAAGAAAACGTCGTCGTCTCAACTATCTTAACTCACAGAATACAGCAAGTCATATAACAAACCGAAAGGTAGTATCTGTTTTCCAATATGTCACTTCACGAACCATAATATTTCACTTGTAAAAAACAGTTTGCAAAATCTATTTCTTCTTCTTCTTCTTCTTCTTCTTCTTCTTCTTTGCGTTCGTTCTTTACGACCAATTTTAATCACTCTTTGTGATATGTTTGATCTTTGCCACGAACGTGTATACGTTGCACATTGGTTTGGTAGGCCCCTAAACGCGTAGCCTTCTACACGTTTAGGACATGTGCATCCGATTTCAGCTAAATCTCCTTAGTCACCTCTTACGACATGCGTGGCAGGTAACAGTGGTTCTATTCTTGACACCCCAAATTTGGGCCCCGGTAACCATTCGGGCTACAAGATCTATTTAATGCATTTTTGTATATAATACTTTGTAGAGTCCAGTAATTGCATTTCTCAAATATAACTGTCAACTTTGCACATTCTGATGTTTACATTATGGCTCTGGTACTTTCTCAAGTTGTAGCATATTTCTTGCGGAACATCGTTTTCACCAAAACCCATCTGAAAAACTCTCTGTCTCTAGCAAATTCTCCCATCTCCTCCAGTGTCATGTTCAATGTTTCTTAGGTGGTCTGCTGCCACACTAGTTGTGGTCGTCCCTGCCTCGTACTCCTGGAAACATGCCTTCTATTACCGTTCTCTCCAAACCACTTTGACGTTTAACGTTGCCAAAATATTTCATCTTCTGGGACATGACGTTATTTATGAGCCAATGCTCCTCGATATGCAGGTCTTGCAGAATGTCTTTGGGTTTTTTTCTATGTCCAGGATGTTAATGTCGACATACTAATGAAACAAAAACGCAGTATTTTATGTTGTGTATGGGACGTAATCCTGTAAAACTAGTTTGATTTCTTCTTATAATTTCTCAAGTCATCTCCTTATATGTTGTTTTTTCGTTTATTTTTCGTTTATTTTGTTGTTGTTGTTACTGAAATCAATAGTGCTATCCTTTTTTCCTATGTGTGCCGTTGACTGTGAGAGATACTGTATTAATCCGAGATACCAATAAATTAAAACAAAATAAAATAATAAACGTTAAATAGCTTGTAATATTTCATGTCTGATAGTAAACATAAGAAAACTTAGCTGATATTTCAAGCATCAAGTACGAGGTATGTATGAAGATTATCATGCAGTGGTTTGTGCATTTAATGAGAATGGAATACACCCAACTATTAATAACAGCATATAGTAAAATGAGATCAGGTACTAGAGCCAAGGGAAGACCACGAACGCGATGGATAGACAATATCAAGACCACACTAAATAAACATGGATATAACACAACAAGGGCAACTCATCTGACACTGGAACGCTCCCAATGAAAGCTCTCACCCCTACGCTTAACGACAGAAGTGGACAACCAATTCCGTAACTCGCCTCAGGAAAGACAATAGACAATAGCTTATCTTGAGCAGAACGTTGCCACCCTAACATTCCTTCTGAATGTCTCTCTCTCTCTCTCTCTCTCTCTCTCTCTCTCATAGACTAGATGTTTCACCTCTCTAGTTGTCATGCTCAAGTCATCAGTTACATCCTGTATCCATCTTCTCCTGGATCAGTGTCACAGTTAATCTTTATCACTTTAGCTGATAAAGACGTATATATACGTTTTCCCATTCACTTCTAAAGACGCATTAACAGGTCTGTTATTATCTCTCCTCTGTGGACTAAAGACGCATTAACAGGTCTGTTATTATCTCTCCTCTGTGGACTAAAGACGCATTAACAGGTCTGTTATTATCTCTCCTCTGTGGGCTAAAGACGTGTTAACACGTTATACATTGCTACTGTCACTGATATAGGCGTTCATTCACGTTTGTGACCTAGAAACAACGAGTAGGTATTTTTAGCTCAGCCTTCAGAAAGTATGTAGCAGCGAAAGGGTTAAGAAAATTATATTTGGTTTAATTCTGTAAGAAACTTAAAATATATAGAAGCAGTGTCTTGTGAGTGTTATTATCCAGTAATCAGTGATAGCAAATCATTCACAAGATCATTGACAAGTTGGAAATATTTCAAAGTAAATGTTTAAGACGAATTCTGCAAATGATCTTCCCAAATGCGATAGCAAATGAAGAGCTTTTGAAACGAACAAACTGTGCGTCATTGAAAATATTATCATCAAATAGCTTGTCCTGAGCAGAACTTTGCCACCCCAACAGTCCTCCGGAATTTATCTCTCTCATAGGCCAGATGTCCTGCCTCTGCAGCCGTCATGTTCAAACCATCAGTTACATCATAATCACGAAACTCACACAACTGTCATAATTACGAAACTCACACAACTGTCATAATCACGAAAATCACACCACTGTCATAATCACGAAGATCAGTCAGAAGCGCCTACCAGGCGTACTGACTATGCCTGATTTCATACGTCTGGCGAATGCAGAAGAAGAAGAAGAAGAAATGAACAACCATCATTAAAAGACGAAGGAGGAGTTAGATGAGGAAGCATATTGCCTAGGACAGCTCTCCGTTGGACAGCGGATGGGAAAAGAACAACTGGAAGGTCAACATAGAAATACATTGGGAGAAGAGTTGCAAGATTGTGGCCTGACGTAGGGAATAATTAATAGAAATTCAACAGAACGACAACAATGGTAATCTCTTGTATAAGGTTTGTGTACTAAACGGGACAGGAAAATGGATATAGTTAATAGACAAATAATCTGCACATATTCTTGCATTCATTACTTTGACAAAACACTTAAGAACACAGTCATGTAGTTTTAAATGTTATGCGTGTTCAATTCGGCTGGCTGGCAGACAAGCCACAGGTTCTCCAGATTGACGGTGTTCGTGGCACCGAACCGAAGGGTTACTATGTACATGGCACCGAACTGAAGAGCTGAAAGCTCAAGTGCTTCTGGATCGAAGAAAAAAAAAAGTTACGCATTGTTACATAGTTTTACTGCAGTCTATTCGTTATATCAATACTGCATTCATAACTTTGGTAATCGATGAAACTAACTTCATCAAAGTATCGATCTTGCAACGTTAAAACTTGACCTGTAAGACTTCCTGAAGAAAATGATAGAATAGAGAGATACTGAGCTGAAGAAATGGAATCTTCTGTGTCAGGCTGGTCTATCTTTATTACACTCCGGACATCTCCATAGGTCCTTGGATCTCCAATATCTCCAACAGCGTCCAGCAACTGATAGTACCAGTTCGTCGATTTTGATTGATGAGCCTACTCATGTACCTATTGTGCTGTACTTTTCTGTCCGCTCCAATCTTCAATCCCAGCTCCTGCAATCTAGTCGTTGATATGGATTGGTTTAAATGAACATCTTCTTTGCGGCCGCACTGTATGAGGGCGTTCAAAATGTCAGCTTTGTCCATTGACTGGTCCCCTGATATGGTGACAGAGTAGCCAGCCTGTCTGCTCTCTCTCATTGCCAACAACACCCATATGTCCCGGAACAAAGATAAGTATAATTCTGCAAAATGTTTACGCTTGTAGTGATTCAGTCTATTGTCTGCTCACCGAAACAGCCTCCACCTTCCGAATCATACTCAATGAATCACCAGAATGCACGCTCGAGTATAGTTTTTGTGACTCCAGCCAGAGTAGTTCCTTGATCACCGCCAGTACTTCTATTATCAAACAACTTATTTTAATCTACTCATCATCATCAAGGTGCGTATCCTTTATAGGACGTTGCTCTCTTTGCAGCACATCTGAAATTCACTCCGTCTCTTGCCAGTTCACCCACTTCGTCGATGGTCATATTCATGGTTTCTTTAATATCTTGTAGCCATCTTCTTCTTGGTCTGCCTCTGCGTCCTGGGACCCTGTCCTCTAGTATTGTTCTTTCCAGGCCATCGTGACGCTTGATGTGACCAAAGTATATAATTTTTCTGTATAGTATGTTGTTTATCAGCCAATTCTCTTTAACATTTAGTTCTTTCAGAACATCAGTGTTCTTTCTTTTTCTGTCCATGGTATTCATAGGATCTTTCTGTAGCATTTAGTTTCGAAGGACTGGATTTTCGTTCTTTTATTTTTGTGTGTGTGTAATAGTCAGAAATTGAATCTACCACTCAAAAATATAATTTTCCAAATTTCAAAACAAAAAATGCAATCTGTAAAGATAATGATGTTTTAATTGGATGAGTAAAAGAAAATGACAAGACAAAACTGTTCGACAAAACATAATTATAAATATAACAAGACAAAACTGTTCGTTAAAATATAATTATAAATATTCAGAAATCATATCAATGAAACACAGAAATAGGAATAATTTTCCCGGATGTTAAATAAACACAAAACAAAATGATAAAAGCCAAATTAAAATAAGAAAATATGTTCATAGTCAATACAATTAAACTGCGTTAGAAATCAAGACATAAAGCTAAGAAGCAAAATTACAGTGCTGACATACAAGAAGACAAAACAGATACATTTAACAAGATCTCAATTGTATCTTTGAGAGAGGTTTATTGTCTTTGTATAGGTTAACATATATACAAGATAGTAAATTCAAGGAAAAGTAACAGACTCTTGTTATTGTTAGTCTGCGTGACATTGCACGTTGTTGTTGTTAGTCTGCGTGACATTGCACGTTGTTGTTGTTAGTCTGCGTGACATTGTACGTTGTTATTGTTAGTCTGCGTGACATTGCACGTTGTTGTTGTTGTTGTTGTTGTTAGTCTGCGTGACATTGCACGTTGTTGTTGTTAGTCTGCGTGACATTGCACGTTGTTGTTGTTAGTCTGCGTGACATTGCACGTTGTTGTTGTTGTTGTTGTTGTTAGTCTGCGTGACATTGCACGTTGTTGTTGTTAGTCTACGTGACATTGCACCTTTTTTCTTCTTTTTTTTACTGTAGTCTACCGTCTATTTTAATTGTTTTTATTTGTCACCTAATTTCAGTTTTACAGTAGCCTGTGAAGTTCTTTGTTTGAAATAATCAGACTGTCTCTGGATGAGGAATATCATGCTATTAGCAGCTTTACAGTAGTCATTACATTTAATCGATTTTCATGAATGATTGAATTTTCTTTGAAGTCAGAGTTGCAACAACTGAGATCGATGCAGGTTTCATTTACGAGAGATGTCTACTGGGTTGTTTTTAAAATGTATTATTTAACCTATTTTTTTTGTTTTATGAAATAATGCCTTGCTCGTTTCATTGTTAGATCCAGTTTTTTTATTTGCATTGTTCTATATTTCAGTTTTAGCATAAAGCAATTCACATTTTTCATTACAGAGAGTTTTCAGTTTTAGTTTGTAAGAAATCTTTTTTTGTTGTTGGCTGGTTTGAAATAATGATGTCTCAATTTCAAAGAACTTCTGATTTTAGTTTGTTTGAAATAACGTTATACCTACATTTCAAAACATCATATTGTTAGTTGAAAAGAATTCTTGAAGTCCAATGAGTCAGGTACTAGACAACATTCACAATCCATTTTAATAAATCACATTTATTTCCTTTACAACACACAACAGTTTGAACATTGCTCATTTACACACATAAAACAACATTTACACACATAAAAAAACATTTACACACATAAAACAACATTTACACACATAAAACAACATTTACACACATAAAACAACATTTACACACATAAAACAACATTTACACACATACAACTACATTTACACACATAAAACTACATTTACAAACTACAATTATACTTACACACAACACTAACACACATAAAACAACACGTTGACACATAAAATAACGCTTACACATATAAAATAACGCTGACACACATAATATAACGTTTACACAAGCAAATCAACACTTCTACACATAAAACAACGCGTACACATATAAAACACCACATAAATACACATAAAATAACGCTTACACACATACAACTACACATACAGAAAGCAAACTTTGACACAGTATTGCAAGAATGAAAATGAACACCTCGTTAAACAATTTTTATTACAAATTAAGTTCGCTTGCATTACAAAATTGTCATAATTTTGTATCTTTAAAATTTGAAATTCGAATAAAACGATTGTGTATGTCTTTGACAGCTATTTGATACTATATTTGTTTTGTCACATTTATTTTTTGAATGCGATATTGACGTTCTTAGTTTTTATATATCATCAGTACATATTTATGATATATGCGTGCAAAATGAAAATGTTACGTCGTTTCCCTTGAGTTAAATTCAACCCATAGTGTAGTAGCATAACGTCCCGTTGCCAGGTGATAGTAATACACAAGTCTTCCAGGTTGTGACAGGTCAACTTTATGATTCACAATAATTTATTTAACAAATGTTTATTATAAACACAGAATGGTGAAATCAGAGGGGTCAAGGTTACAGGAAGGCGAAGGTCAATCCCAGAATCTTCAATTTAAGAGCACATAAGGTTCCTGAATTCTGTTTAAAAATAAAAACAAAATAGAAAACATGAAACACACAAAAAGAAACGAATTTAACTTCTTTCATTTCTTTGCATGTTAAAAAAACAGTGTTAATTGTAAGTGTTTTAAGTACTATTATATATAGTCCTCTAGTATCGTTATTCTTTACATAAAGCCTGCAAGTAATTTCTCCAATCCGCTCTATCCTGGGCAACTTGCTCAATCTCTTCAATGTACCTGAGTACGAAATCTATTGCTTCTCTCAGCAAAGTTCGCTTCAGGGTTTCCCTAGAGTGTAGTCTCTTTGTTGAACCCCATACATCAAACTTCAATGCCTCATTTGGTATTCGTTGATCATTTCTCCTCAAGGTGTGCTCAACATATCTCCATCTTCTCCTTCTTATAACAGTTGTCACTAGTGGTTGACCAGACATTCCTTCTCAAGGTATGCCCAACAACTTCTCTTTCTTATAACAGTTGTCACTAGTGGTTGACCAGACATTTCTTCTCAAGGTATGCTCAACAACTTCTCTTTCTTATAACAGTTGTAACTAGTGGTTGACCAAACACTTCTTCTCATGGTGTGCCCAACATATCTCCATCTTCTACTTCTTATAACAGTTGTTACTAGTGGTTGACCAGACATTTCTTCTCAAGGTATGCCCAACATATCTCCATCTTCTCCTTCTTATAACAGTTGTTACTAGTGGTTGACCAGACATTTCTTCTCAAGGTATGCTCAACAACTTCTCTTTCTTATAACAGTAGTTACTAGTGGTTGACCAGACATTTCTTCTGAAGGTATGCTCAACAACTTCTCTTTCTTATAACAGTTGTTACTAGTGGTTGACCAGACATTTCTTCTCAAGGTATGCCCAACATATCTCCATCTTCTCCTTCTTATAACAGTTGTTACTAGTGGTTGACCAGACATTTCTTCTCAAGGTATGCTCAACAACTTCTCTTTCTTATAACAGTAGTTACTAGTGGTTGACCAGACATTTCTTCTCAAGGTATGCTCAACAACTTCTTTTCTTATAACAGTTGTTACTAGTGGTTGACCAGACATTTCTTCTCAAGGTATGCTCAACAACTTCTCTTTCTTATAACAGTTGTTACTAGTGGTTGACCAGACATTTCTTCTCAAGGTATGCTCAACATATCTCCATCTTCTCCTTCTTATAACAGTTGTTACTAGTGGTTGACCAGACATTTCTTCTCAAGGTATGCTCAACATATCTCCATCTTCTCCTTCTTATAACAGTTGTTACTAGTGGTTGACCAGACATTTCTTCTCAAGGTATGCCCAACATATCTCCATCTTTTCCTTCTTATAACAGTTGTTACTAGTGGTTGACCAGACATTTCTTCTCAAGGTATGCTCAACATATCTCCATCTTCTCCTTCTTATAACAGTTGTTACTAGTGGTTAACCAGACATTTCTTCTCAAGGTATGCTCAACATCTTCTCTTTTTATAACAGTAGTTACTAGTGGTTGACCAGACATTTCTTCTCAAGGTATGCTCAACAACTTCTCTTCTTATAACAGTTGTTACTAGTGGTTGACCAGACATTTCTTCTCAAGGTATGCTCAACAACTTCTCTTTCTTATAACAGTTGTTACTAGTGGTTGACCAGATATTTCTTCTCAAGGTATGCTCAACAACTTCTCCTTCTTATAACAGTTGTTACTAGTGGTTGACCAGACATTTCTTCTCAAGGTATGCTCAACATATCTCCATCTTCTCCTTCTTATAACAGTTGTTACTAGTGGTTGACCAGACATTTCTTCTCAAGGTATGCCCAACATATCTCCATCTTCTCCTTCTTATAACAGTTGTTACTAGTGGTTGACCAGACATTTCTTCTCAAGGTATGCTCAACATATCTCCATCTTCTCCTTCTTATAACAGTTGTTACTAGTGGTTAACCAGACATTTCTTCTCAAGGTATGCTCAACAACTTCTTCTTATAACAGTTGTCACTAGTGGTTGACCAGACATTTCTTCTCAAGGTATGCTCAACATATCTCCATCTTCTCCTTCTTATAACAGTTGTTACTAGTGGTTGACCAGACATTTCTTCTCAAGGTATGCCCAACATATCTCCATCTTTTCCTTCTTATAACAGTTGTTACTAGTGGTTGACCAGACATTTCTTCTCAAGGTATGCTCAACATATCTCCATCTTCTCCTTCTTATAACAGTTGTTACTAGTGGTTAACCAGACATTTCTTCTCAAGGTATGCTCAACATCTTCTCTTTCTTATAACAGTAGTTACTAGTGGTTGACCAGACATTTCTTCTCAAGGTATGCTCAACAACTTCTCTTTCTTATAACAGTTGTTACTAGTGGTTGACCAGACATTTCTTCTCAAGGTATGCTCAACAACTTCTCTTTCTTATAACAGTTGTTACTAGTGGTTGACCAGACATTTCTTCTCAAGGTATGCTCAACAACTTCTCCTTCTTATAACAGTTGTTACTAGTGGTTGACCAGACATTTCTTCTCAAGGTATGCTCAACATATCTCCATCTTCTCCTTCTTATAACAGTTGTTACTAGTGGTTGACCAGACATTTCTTCTCAAGGTATGCCCAACATATCTCCATCTTCTCCTTCTTATAACAGTTGTTACTAGTGGTTGACCAGACATTTCTTCTCAAGGTATGCTCAACATATCTCCATCTTCTCCTTCTTATAACAGTTGTTACTAGTGGTTAACCAGACATTTCTTCTCAAGGTATGCTCAACATATCTCCATCTTCTACTTCTTATAATAGTTGTTACTAGTGGTTGATCAGACATTTCTTCTCAAGGTATGCTCAACATATCTCCATCTTCTACTTCTTATAACAGTTGTTACTAGTGGTTGATCAGACATTTCTTCTCAAGGTATGCTCAACATATCTCCATCTTCTCTTTCTTATAACAGTTGTTACTAGTGGTTGACCAGAAAACTATTGATATGTAAATAAAAGAGGAAGAATGACAAAGTGTACACAATAAAGGAATCAAAATGAGTATTAATCTCAGGACCGTACCGTGCTTTTGTGCAGAGAGGCGTTCGTATCAGGCAGCACCGTAAGGGGGAGGCATAAGCAACCAAATCATAATAACAATTCAATGTTATTTTAAGGAACAACCATTAGAGGGGCGACATTTCGAAGACTTGCATCATACTGAGAAAATATACCGTACGGGCCTGATTGATCTATTGGTTATTGGAAATTGAATCAATTTCTCAACATTAGGGGAAGATCGATAATTATTCATTCTATTATAGCACATGTAGAACATGCTAATGATCCAGCGGTTCACTAATTTAACACATCTCATATTCAACGCCACTAGTGTCAATTTCTACTTTTCTAGCATTTGATTTCAAACTCTTTCAATAATGATGTAGCTGCTCTACCCCGTTAGTTGTCGTATCATATTCCAACAGTCAATTGCTAAGCAATTAATGGTTAAGTCCCTCTTAGCCTTCTTCATATGAAAAACTATAACGACCTTTGATGCAGCTCTCTTTTTACGGAGAACGCCTACTTGTCCTGGATAAACACATCCACATAAGACCCTGAAGGTTGTGCATGTTTAAATATATATGTGTACATACTTATTCCTCTCTGCTTTTCGTGAACCATATGTCATCAATAGTTTTTCCTCGAGTTTTCCTGGTCTCTAGCTGTTTTCCTTATGGCTTCTCAGGATAGTCCAGCATCCCTTAACTCCTCAAGAATATTTCATTTCCAGACCTGTTTAGTACGCAACATTTTCCGTCTCCCATACGGGTTCCTCTTAACTGCGTGTCTAGTGATAATCGACTGTATCTTTCGCAAGGTATTAACACAAATTTGTATTAGTTCTTTCTTAATTTTGTTTGCAATGTAAATTTAATGCATATCATAATAACTGCATAAACCCCACTTATTCTAAAATTGAAGATACGCCAATGCCACCAACAAAAATGTTCCATGTGATCGATTACAGAAAATTGTTTTAGAGCCAAACATGGATAATGAGCAAAGCACAGTCGCAAAAAATAACTACATGTGAAATATGATGACTACGAAAAGTTACCAACAACACCAGAAACGACAGAATCACCAACATAAACATAAGAAAGAATGTTGGGACAGAACCTTGTTAGAATTACATTGAGAAAAAAAGAATGAAGTCGTTTGGCCACTTACTAAAAATTAAACCAAACTTTACAGTATACATAGTCTTCTGCAACAGTATAGTAGGGATGAAACGAGAGGAAGATTACGAAAAAGATGGATAGATGACATAGCAGAATACTGTCAGAAAGTACAAAATAACTATTAACCAAGCCACTAAAACAGCGCAAGACAAAAACAGAAAACCACGACACTGGTCAACAACCCAGTAATAACTTGACGACAGAATAAGAAGATGAAGAGCCTTAGGAACGTATGCAGTCTAAAAATAACAGCAAAGAAACTTGCCGTTTTAAGATAACTGCTTCATCTGCCTTACTTAACATTACAAGTTCACATAAACATTGAAAATTTAATATGTAGATGTGCAACATGTATAATGTGTAGTGTGTATATGCAATATCAAGGTTTTTGGTGTGTTCTGTTCAGTGTCTACTTTACCTTCATAGTCTACTGTACCGCTACCATCTGTGTCTGTCTCGTTGATCATATCTTCTATCTCATCATCTGACAAATCATCACCCAACGACCTGAGAATCCACCTGGGGAAAATGAAAACATTCGTAGACTAGAATATTCTATTGCGATGATTCTAGAATGACTTCAGATTAGTTTTCTAATATGAGAGAATATTGAATCTGAAACATTGGAGGTTTTCTTTACAATTTCACTCTGTATTTTGTGTTTGTTTTCACATCGGGCTCTTTTTATAGTGCGCTGCAGTGGCGGCTCGTGCTCATATTTGTTGGTGGGGCCAGACACAAATATCGGGAAAATCATGGTTTTAGATTAGGTTATATTTTAATTTATAAAATAATAAATACACATTAGACATTATTTTTGGTGGGCCTTACTGGCCCTTAATGACGAGCCGTCACTGGTGCACTGTATCATGAATTAGCCGATATACTCACTTAGCGTCATCTGAAAAAATACAGCGAGTCTGAATATTGGTTCAGAATGACGAAAGAGTTAATTAAATTCTCGGAAAGGTCTAAAGGTGACTGGTTAACTACATTGTACTGGATTTTAAAAATATGGCTCGCTCTCTCTCGGCAGAAATGACCTCCTACATCGCAAGATTATTACACATATCACCAACTCCGTAGCTCCTGGAACAATCCTAGCAATCGCCACAAAAAAATGCATTTGCTTACAGAACTACGCGGTTCGGTATCGAATCCAAGATCTTTGATATACACGATGAACGGCTTAGCCACTTAACCACTTAATAACCTAACAAGTTAACCACTTAACAACTTAGTCTCTCCCCCTCTCCCCAATGAACTTGTTTGAGTAAAGTACAAAAGGGAGCCCACATTAAATAGTACACACAAATGTTATCAAATGGGCTAGTATACCACACATCTTTCACCAACTGGGGGTTTCTGTGGCTGAGTGGGTAAGTCCTTTGCCTTGCGAGTCGAAGGTCGTGGGTTCGAATCCGGCCTTCTGTTCACGAGTGCAGTTTTTCCAGAGACCCTAGGATTGTTGCCGGAGCTACGGAGTTCGTGCTTTGTGCAATACTCTCGGCAGGTGGCGTGCCATTTCTGTGGAGAGGGACCGAGCCATATGGGATAAAACCCGGTGCAATGAAGCCAATCTTTCGGCTTTAAAACCGTTTTTAAAACCCTTCTTTCATCAACTTTGATAATATTATCTAACATTCCATATCTTTCATCTCGCCCGAGTGGTTACCGGGGCCCAAATTTGAGGTGTAAAGAATAAAATCACTGTTACCTGCCATGCATGTCGTAAGAGGCGACTAAGGAGGTTTGGCTGAAATCGGATGCATGTGTCCGCTAGGGAATGCTAACCCGAAACAAATGCTTGCATAAAACGGATGCACCAGGCCATAAAGGCACATAACATGGTGCAACGACCTCACAATGAGGAATGGGATAACGGATTCTACAGCCGCCAATCTGTCTCGGAGATTTCGCTACACAGTAAGAATGTCAGACCCACCATCATGAGGGTGGCCAAAACTTACTGCTGGAAGAGGTCGGCACAAACGGGGAAGCAGAAATCATAGGAATTATATCCTACAGAACTGTCCTCAGTGTGCAGACTTAGAAGAAAGAGGTGGCCCACTTACACTAGCGTCCAATACAAACTGTATGGTGTGGCTGATAATGAGGCAGATGGCTGCTTTTATTAGAGAATCTGAAATCGCAATCTAGTGAGAACGCAGAAGACAAACTGTATGGTGTGGCTGATAATGAGGCAGATGGCTGCCTTTATTAGAAAATCTGAAATCCCAATCTAGTGAGAACACAGAAGACAAACTGTATGGCATGGCTGATAATCTGAGGCAGACGGCTACCTTTATTAGAGAATCTGAAATCGCAATCTAGTGAGAATGCAGAAGAAGAAGATATCTTTCATCTTACCTTAGATCATCGACAGCAATAACTCCTTTGTTTCCTTTAATTATCTAACCTTTCATCTCTTTCATCTTACCTTAGATCATCGACAGCAATAACTCCTTTGTTTCCTTTAATTATCTAACCTTTCATCTCTTTCATCTTACCTTAGATCATCGACAGCAATAACTCCTTTGTTTCCTTTATCCAAAACACGGAATGCCTCCTTGATCTCTCTCTCATCTTCATCTTCTTTGAGTTTAATCTCAAAAATAAGTTTAAACTGCTCCCATTTAATAAATCCACAAGCTGAAGAAAGAGAACATACACAAATATCTACATTTCAGATTGTATGTTTTCACATTCAATTTTACTTTAGATTTCTCAAATTGTTACCCAAGTTCAAAGTCTGCTAATTTTTTTTGAGTTTTAAGTGCAAACTGATTTTAACACAAAAATTGAAAAAAAATGATTTCTAGTAAACTTTGATGAGACTAGACGCCAGAGCTTACCTACCATGAGGGCTGGGTCTTTTGATTCCACGGGAAATTAAACACACGCAGAAACATCGACGTGAAAGGAAAGCGGCAAACCTCCATGCTAGGCTGACTCCAAATCAGCGTTTAAGCTTAACTCTAGGCTGACTTCAGATCATATTTCTTCACTACACATCCTCAAAGTCCCACATATTTCTTGACTACACATCCTCAAAGTCCCACATATTTCTTCACTACACATCCTCAAAGCCCCCACATATTTCTTCACTACACATCCTCAAAGCCCCCACATATTTCTTGACTACACATCCTCAAAGTCCCACATATTTCTTCACTGCACATCCTCAAAGCCCCACATATTTCTTCACTGCACATCTTCAAAGTCCCACATATTTCTTCACTACACATCCTCAAAGCCCCCACATATTTCTTGACTACACATCCTCAAAGTCCCACATATTTCTTCACTGCACATCCTCAAAGTCCCACATATTTCTTCACTACACATCCTCAAAGCCCCACATATTTCTTCACTGCACATCCTCAAAGCCCCCACATATTTCTTCACTACACATCCTCAAAGTCCCACATATTTCTTCACTGCACATCCTCAAAGCCCCACATATTTCTTCACTACACATCCTCAAAGTCCCACATATTTCTTCACTACACATCGTCAAAGCCCCCACATATTTCTTGACTACACATCCTCAAAGCCCCCACATATTTCTTCACTGCACATCCTCAAAGTCCCACATATTTCTTGACTGCACATCGTTAAAGCCCCCACATATTTTTTCATTACACATTCATTTAACTCGACAGTCGTTTCTGTTATACCCCATTAACCATTTCACTCGGTAGTAGTTCTTATATCCGGACACATTTATATTGCAATGTAAGCTGTATTAGCAAGTATAACGGCTTGGCGTCATCTGACAAAAATACTATTGTTTATTGGTTATTGGTTACTAAAAGGACGTGATTGCACTCCGGGCAAACCCAAAAGTGCTTAGTCTCCCCAACAGATATCGAAGAGTATGCATACGGATGGTTCCCGTGGTTTGCTGATTAAACACACTCCTAGCTCTGCACCAAGACAAAAATACTGTGAGCCAGTGCATTGGCACAGAGGAGCGAATGAGTTAATGCCCCACAAATCTATCCATCACATAAGCACATCGCCATCTTCTGCTTATCTATAAAACTATGTCACAGATTCATGTGATTACCTACTAACATTGTCAATAAAGAGAGCGGATGGTCGAATTGTTAAACGGAATAAATCTTCCTTTAGTAAACATCCCGTGTTTGAATTCTCAGTAAAGTCAACTGGTTTTTTTTAATGTTGGAACGAAAATAAAACTGATAAACTGCACACGCGTGTCGACAGCTTCGGGTATGTTTCTCCTCTATAGAACTATCGACTCGGATACAAGATAGTTGTTGGTTCAACCCAACAATCGACGTTCCACGCGCGATGAAAGGAATTGGCCCTCCTACCTCGAGCACACTAGGGTCTATAAATGTGAAGTGAAGTGACTTCATACCATGAGGTCTGAAAAGGCTAATGGAAAAAAAAATAGAATCCCGCAGCGTACTCTTAGAAAATTCGAACAAAGAGTTGGAGGAAAATGATAATGTCACCACGGTCGCCAATAGCAAGGTTGATAACACCCTGCGTTAGTGACCAGGTATCGTGGAAATAACGGGGTTCGCGACTATCATTCAGACGACCATATAATTTTGGATACGTACACGGTAGGAACAACAGGAAATCCTAATCCTTTACAACGGAATCTAAATTACAAGTGCCTCGTAAGTCGGAGTAAAACTCGCCGGAATGACACTGGTGATCAAGAAAGCAATACTTCACTCAAAAATCAATCATAGCTAACATATTAGATACAATGGCTCGCCCGAGTGGTTTCCGGGGCCCAAATTTGGGGTGTAAAGAATAAAACCACTGTTACCTGCCACGCATGTCGTAAGAGGCGGCTAAGGAGGTTTGGCTGAAATCGGATGCACATGTCCTAAGCGTGTAGAAGTCTATGCGTTTAGGGGCCTACCAAACCAATCTGAAACGTATACACGTTCATGGCAAAGATCAAATCATATCACAAAGAGTGATTAAGATTGGTCGTAAAGAACGAACGCAAAGAAGAAGATACAATGGTTAAAGCTTGAATCATAGAAGGGAGCGAAAAATATTGATTAATAATAAACAGTCGTTACTGCATGAACTACCGCCTTTTAGGGTGGTGAAAGGAAGGGTGGCATGTGCCTGGGGAAACCATTGGTCGCATGGCTAGTGAAGTCGTCGCGAAGCTGTTCAGGTTAGGATTTTTCTTTATGTCATCGACCAGTGACGACTCGACATTAAGGGCCAGTAGGGCCGGGCCCCACCAAAAATAATGTATAACGTGTATTTATTATGTAATGGATTAAAATATAACTTAAACTAAAACCATGATTTTCCCGAAAATCTTTATCTGGCCCCACTAACAAAAACAATAACGAGCCGCCACTGCCATCGACAGAAATAAACTCCTTGGCCATACCGTGGATTGAACCAGGATCTCTCGCATGAGAGCCACGCTCTAATCATAATACTATCCGCATTATTCACCTTATCCGTACATTCAATCTCTGCCGTTTCACTGTCTAGTAGTTCTATAACTTTATCAGCAACTACACATTTCTTATCTGTATCCTTGTTATTTATTAACTCTCAATACATGCAGGTATGTTTGCAATCCTCTCGACATGTTTTATCTTATTCTTTATCGCATGTCTTACCGCTTCTGTCAGTTATTTGTTTTTATTATTCTTTATTTCCATTCTCTGCTTAAATAACAAGTAGATATTTTGTTTGCACTTTCGAACGTAACAGACTCATACACATACAACGAGAGAGAGAGAGAGAGAGAGAAAGAGAGACATTGGAGAGATGTAAGAGACAGAGAGAGAGATAAGTGCATAGAAACAGAGAGATCAAGAGACAAGAATGCAGTTGTTAAGTTAGCAAAATATGAGATAATTCAGAAGTCTGCCAATCTAAGTCTCGTCTTTGTCTTGTTTGCGTCTGTGAGATTTGGAGGCTTATGTATCTCAACAATAGTAACTGTTTCATGACGGTTGCGTCGCTAGGATCACGTTTCAACCCCAACCTGGATGATCAGGGTGTCTTTCTTAGTCTGTTACCTACTCTTTGATATGTCTGACTTGCTGAGCATGTTACCTACTTTTTGATCTGTCTGACTTGCTGAGCATGTTACCTACTCTTTGATCTGTCTGACTTGCTGAGCATGTTACCTACTCTTTGATCTGTCTGACTTGCTGAGCATGTTACCTACTCTTTGATATGTCTGACTTGCTGAGCATGTTACCTACTCTTTGATCTGTCTGGCTTGCTAAGTCTGTTACCTACTTTTTGATCTGTCTGACTTGCTGAGCATGTTACCTACTCTTTGATCTGTCTGGCTTGCTAAGTCCTTCTACCAACGTCATCATAGCTTTCTTTGTCATTAGGAAGCTCAACATCTACACGGTGACAAGATGAGACTACTATATACACTGTACATTCTTTCATAGAGGAACTGTTTATATTTGCTAATGTAAATAAGAACTGATAAAATGACAAATGTGGAGATATTGAATGAGGCCAAAAAAAAACCAAAGAAAGCTTATTATAAATATAAGAAAGAGGCAATCATCATTTTTTGGACTTGACATGAGAATGGGAGGCTTATAACACATTGGAACAACAAGTAAAATCAAGGGAAGGCGAGACAGAGAAAACAGAGAGAGACAATTTTGGATAGCCTGACTTCATGGCATGGAAGTGCGTCAACATCTGAGATGATAGCAAACATCAGAGACAGAGATTTATGAGATCCATGATCGCTAATGCCAGCCAGCACGGCACCTGATGATGATGAATGTAAATAAACGTATTGAGAAGCAAAGAATGAAGTGCTTCGGCCACTTAATAAGAAAGAAAACAAACTCCACTGTATACAGAGTCTTCTACAACAGAACATCAGGAAAGAAGGCGAGAGGAAGACCACGAAAAAGATGCATAGATGACATAGCAAAATCCTGTAAAAAAGCAAAATTAACTACCACCAAAGCTACTAGAGCAGCACAAGACAAACATTGAAAACCACGACACTGGGCAGCAACCCGGCAAAGTGTGACGGCAAAAGAAGAAGTATAAACTTCTACATTCTTATATGTGGTGCTGCCCGCCTACCAGCGTGTTTGTAGCGCGTTGGACGACGGGTGACAAGCCCCCTATAAGTGCGGTTCAATTCCGCGGGCTGACAGAAAAGCCACAGGTTCTCCAGATTTATGGTGTTCGTGGCACCGAACCGAAGTGTTACGATGTTCATAGCACCGAACCGAACAGTTATGATGTTCATGGCACCGAACCGAAGAGTTACGATGTCCATGGCACCGAACCGAAGAGTTACGATGTTCATGGCACCGAACCGAAGAGTTACGATGTCCATGGCACCGAACCGAAGAGTTACGATGTTCATAGCACCGAACCGAACAGTTATGATGTTCATGGCACCGAACCGAAGAGTTACGATGTCCATGGCACCGAACCGAATAGCTGAAAAGCTCAAGTGCTTCTGAATCGTAAAAAAAATATGCGAAGTTATCGCTACTAACCTTCTTCATCTGCATCATCAGCCCAATCTTTTAACTTCTGCCCGTCCACCTGTAAGCCCAAACTCTTAAATATTAGATTTAGATCTTTCGTACTGATGGTTCCATCACCTTTCTTGTCAAACAAGGTAAACGTCTGGTTGGCCTCTGAAAATAAAGAATAAAACAAAAACCATTGGATATTCAAATGTAACAATCTTGTTGGTGCCCGATCATAACGGTCTCAGTCGATGTTTCAGAAAATGGTTTGAGTATCTGACAGTTTACCAATTGTAACGGTCTCAGTCGATGTTTCAGAAAATGGTTTGAGTATCTGACAGTTTACCAATCGTAACGGTCTCAGTCGATGTTTCAGAAAATGGTTGGAGTACCTGACAGTTTATACTGAAAGAAAATCAGTTTTATTTTAGTGCTAATGCATATATGTGTAAGAGAGAATGATGAAGGTGATCTCTGTGACTAAGTGGTTAAGTGGTTAAGTGGTTAAGTGGTTAAGTGGTTAAGTGGTTAAGTGGTTAAGTGGTTAAGTGGTTAAGACGATGAATTTCATTCCAAAGGTCGTGGGTATGAATCTGGATTATGTTTACGGATGCATTTTGTTTCAAGAGATCCCAATGAATTTCGCTGGAGTTACATATTTCTTGCTTTGCGCAATAATCTTTGTCAGTTTTCTTTGATTTTGATTTTGTTTTGGAGATATATATTTGTTATCTTCTCTATCCATGATATACGGAGGACTCTTTCTTTCTTCTTTTTCTCCAATCCTGTTTTGTCTGACAGAGTCAGGATAACAAGAGATTTCTAGAACGTGCCCTTGTGTGCGCTTCATAAACAGTGTCTTTCGTCTCCTCTGTTATCTCTGAGGTCCACCTTTTGCGTGGCCAGCCTTTTGCTTTGTATCCATTGTATCGGAGCAGCATTGCTCTTTAAAACCCACTTCCTGTTGGTAATCTGCTGATGTGGCAGAACCATTTAATTCGTTGTTTCTTGATGAAGTCTAGTACTAATGTTGTACCCATTATTTTCTGATGTCTTCATTTCTCAACCGGTCACTTCTTGTTACTCCCATCATTCTGCGTAGACATTTCATACACTCTTCTGTAACACTTATATTTGTGAATACGCCCTGATATATATTTTTTTTAAACATTCGGAATTATGATTGAAAGAACACTGCTTCACCACAAAATAAACAACTCGTCAATATATCATTACTTACACATCAGAAGTACGTTAACCCCTAACACGCTTTATACGTTAACCCTTTGCACGCATAAAATATTAGTTGTAACACAAAGCGCCAAGTTGGATATCACTTGTTGGTAATGTTGCACACTTATACGAACGTGTTGTATCATCTATTGCAAGATAGGAACGATTACCTGGTTGATGATGTTCAAAGAAAGGTGCACATCTAAAACTTTCATTATTGACGCTGTAAGTTCTTATGCAATAAATAAATGAGTGAGTGGGGAATAGATTAACGTGTGGTTGTTTGCTTTACCTGTGCGTGTTTGTGCGTGTTCGTGTGTGTTTGTGTATGTAATGTGCTTTTATTGCATCCTAGTTTTTGGCGTGTATGTGCACGCATATGTTGTAAGTGACTGTTTATGTGCACTTGAGTATATGTGTGTGTGTTGTTGGTTACAGTGAGGTTTCAGTGTGTGTGTGTGTTTGCGCGTGTGTGTAGATGTGCGTATATTATTACATAGACATTTGTATTGTCAGTGCATGTGTGTAAGTTACAACAGCGTGTCGCCCGAGTGGTTACCGGGGCCCAAATTTGGGGTGTAAAGAATAGAGCCACTGTTACCTGTCACGCATGTCGTAAGAGGCGACTGAGGAAGTTTGGCTGAAATCGGATGCACGTGTCCTAAACATGTAGAAGTCTATGCATTTAGGGGTCTACCAAACTAATGTACAACGTATACATGTTCTTGGCACAGATCAAACATATCACAAAGAATAATTAAAATTGGTTGTAAAGAACGAACGCAAAGAAGAAGAAGAAGACGGAGAAGACAACAGCGTGTAGTGTGTTTATGTGTGTGTGTGCGTGCGTATACGTGTGTTGCATTGAAGTTTCTACATGTGTGCGTGTATATGGTTTAGTTTGCTCATGTATGTATGTGAATATGCATGTACTAGAATATGTGTGTGTGTGTATGTGTATGTATGTACATGTGTATATGTATGTTTGATTACATATATCTATATGTATATATGTGTGTATAAATACTTGAACAACTAAAAAGACACACAAGTGAGGAAGGAATAGATAGAGAGAGAGAAAGAGAGAAAGAAAGAGAGAAAAAGAAAGAGAGAAAGAGAGAGAGAGAAAGAGAGAAAGGAAGAGAGAGAGAAGAATATTCTTGAACTGATATTATTATTATTCATTATACATTAGTAACATCGCCCGTTTTTTCCAGCATGTTCTAAGGGAAACAGTCGTTCTATTGTTTCGCCCTTAATGTGTCCTTTAGAAATCCGCGTAGTGAAAGTCTGCGTAAAGTGTGTGAGATGTCTATGGAGGTGAAGGAGAAGGCTGAAGTCAAGAGTAAGGCTCAACCGTGGCCCCCGGCAATAGAGGGCCGAATAGCTCAGACAGGAAATCGAAAATTCCTGTTAAATGGAAGCTGATTGTTATATATGTTTAATAGAACACTGTAAGTTATTTTCTTTTGCAATTTTACACAATTCTAGGAGTTTATGATTATTTATTGATGAAAAATATGAATAATACTGATATTCCTTATTGTTAAACTTAACTTGTTACATAATATAACCTTGATTTAGTACGTTGTGTTGTTTTTGAAATTAATACGTGCCCGCCTGCCCAGCGTGTTTGTAGCGCGTTGGACGACGGGTGATAAGCCCTCTGTGAGTGCGGTTTAAATTCCGCGGGCTGGCAGAAAAGCCACAGGTTCTCCAGATTTACGGTGTTCGTGGCACCGAACCGAAGGGTTACGATGTCCATGGCACCGAGCCGAAGAGCTTTCAGCTCAAGTGCTTCTTGATTCCCCAAAAAAAAAAATTAAGAAAATTAATACGTCTTTATACAAGAATACTGGAATGCGAGATCACGTGACGGTTGGGGTCTTATTTCCTAGGATTTTTAAACGAACCCGCAGGCCTTATGTTATTGCAGGCCAGGGCTCAATGAACCAGAGCTGACCAAGATCTTAGTCAAACTCCAAGTTATATCCCTGGTACCTCGCAGTATGACAACAGATTAAACAAGCATGTAGGAATAGAAGATGAAAGGAAACTTTATTCAGTACAATGTTGTGCTGAAAATAAAAGTCACATAAATCGTGCGCCTGGGATGCAAGATAGCAATATCAGTTTTTGCGACGGACCGGGCGTAGAAAAAGAATCGAAAAAGCTGTTACAAAAAGTACACAGATAAGTATCGTAAAGAGAGACTATGATAAATTGAAGAAAGTAACTAACAGAAATAAGAGAGTCTCACACGAAGAGAGAGATTGGTATATATATATAATGCGATATAAAGAATGAGAGAATTTAGAAAGAGATAGAGACATTTAGGTAAATATAGACTGAGAAAGAGAAAAGAAAAAAATAAAGATAGAAAGATCAAGAAAGGTTAATAAAAGAGAGAGAAAAAGGAAAGACAGAAAACTAAAGAAAGAGAGAAGAAGACAGACAAATAATTAGCAAAAATTAGAAACAGAAAAGATTATGAAGATAGAATGAAAGAAAGAGAAAGAAAAAAGGGGAAGATAGATGTAAAAAGACCAAAAGAAAAAAAATGATTAAAAGGAAGAAAAGAAAGAATGAGAAAAAGAAAGAAATAAAAAGAGAGAAAGAGTAAAGGTTAGAAAGATAAAAAGAAAGAGAGAGAAATATAAACAAGAAAAAAAGGAAGCAACAAGAGAGAGAGTAAAAGAGAAAGAATGAAAAAGTAAGAAAGAATGGAAACAGTGAAAGGATGAAAAAGGAAGAAACAGAGAAGGAAAAAGAAAGATTAAAAAGAAAACATTTGAGAGATGAGTAGAATAAAAAGGGAACACTATATATATTTACCGATTTTGTTGACAACAATAAATATAAAAACACATAATAAAATATGAGGATGCTGAAAAAGATATAAGACGAGCGTGCTTGCAGGGAAACATGATGATGATGTATCAGATAGAATTTATCATCATGTTTTTTTGTACAAATTTATAAACAAAACAGTGACGGCTCGTCATTAAGGGCCAGTGGGGCCGGACCCCACCAAAAATCATGTATAACTAATATGTAAATAATAATATATAACTTAACCCCAAACCCTGATTTTTTCGAAATTATTTGTCCGGCCCCACTAACAAAAATGATCACGAGGCGCCACTGAAACAGAACATGATTCAAATTTACACACGTGTACACATATTTTAGTATTACAATGTATATTTATCTCGTACCCCTATACGTTAAATATGCCCTGTAAGCATTTTCTCTATAACGCTCTATCTGAAATAACTCGTACATTCTCATCTATGGAATTGCATCCAATATTTCTCGCCTCTACATGTAAAATGTCTTTCTTGAACATATCAAGCCAATGTCTACTTTGGGATTATTTGATCATTTCTTCTCAGAGTATGCCCAACATATCTCCATCTTTTCTTTCTGAAAACAGTTGTTACTAGTGGTTGACCAGCCATGTCTCTGATTTCATCCCTGATCCTGAGTTCGTCCCATTTTATTTTAATTTTCCCAGTTCGTACCTTTATACGTTACTTAGGCCCTGCAAGCAATGTGTCCATACCACTTTATCCTGGGCAACTCGTTAAATCTTTTCTATGAAACTGAGTTCGATATTTCTATCAGAGTTCTCTTCGCGGTTTGATAGATTGATTGATTGATTGATAGGACCATCATCATTGCACTCTGGTGAGTTACCATGTGTGCTCTGATGTCTTTCTAACATAGGACAATCTCAGCAGTGTACACCGTAGCACCGGCAAGAATTCCCGATGTAATTTTTGAAGATTGTGAAGATATTTAGTAGAAATGTTTAAAAATATCTTTTCTAATGAATTTCGCCTGGGCAGCGTCTTTCCAGCCGTTCTTCTCGATTTTGAACTCCCAAGGGCTCTTTTATGTGCTCAAATTGAACACAGGAACTACGTTTTATCGTCCGTCTCCGATAGGATTAGGACCTCGATCTCACCTACACTGAAATCAGGGATCTCTAGAAAAATACTCAGATGGCTCCACGATGGAGCGAACCTGGTACCTTTGGCACTAGAGACGAGCACCTAATCCCTACACCACAGAGACCCTCGCCTTCCCGATTTCTCTAGGGTGTCCTTTCTTTCTAGAATTTGTGGTCGCATACTTTAATACCTGCTTTCTGGTCATTCCTGCCAACAGGGACAGAGCTCTGTGGGGTAACCAGGTGTAATGAAATTATTCCTTCACGTTTCAACTCTAATTCAAAATCATAAAACTTTCTCCAGGCACCCAACAGATCAACATTCGCGTCCTACTTTAGAGAATGATGTTCTAAACATCATTAAATTGTCTCATACTAATTTAGAGAATGATGTTCTAAACATCATTAAGTTGTCTCATTCTACGTCAATCATCACTGATGTCTTTATTTTATTATTACATTTAAAACATTAAATTAAAGTACATCCTTGTTGATTTCCGCACACATGCTCCAGATATCTCTGCTGGAATCGAAGTTTATACTAGGAAGCTTTTAATGGTTATGTATGTAGTCTGGTCTCTTCCTTCTGGTATGTCTGCGAGTTCCAGACTTTAGCAAAAGACATGTCTTTACCAGATACCAGATTACGGACATTCAGAATCGATAAAACGGATGTGTAGTGTTAAGAAAGACAAGCGAAAGATAAATGTGATTGTTCCATGATTGCTGCTTTCTGTGGTGATAAAGACAATAAAATGGCAAGTATTTATACTTACCTTCCCGCAAGGTGCGAACATGTTTTAAAATGAAGATCATCGTATGCGAATTGTTTGTTCTGTGTTAATGAGCGTAGGGTGATTACATTGTATTCAGAGAACAGATGTAGAACAGATTCTGGTTAATTTGTACATCTCACACAAATTGTTTCACGTTTGCTAACGACTCAACACAGAGCTCGGTAAATGATCAGTCTCGTGTTAGGTTTATTGATTGAGTTTATGGATTTTGTTTAATTGGTTTATTGACGACGATTATCTCTTGTTCAACTTCTTACTTAAAATATCTAGAAATAATATACTGGGAGTGCTATTATACAGTAGTGAATGCTGGAAGAAGTAATATACTGGGAGTGTTATTATACAGTAGTGAATGCTGGAAAATGTAATATACTGGGAGTGCTATTATACAGTAGTGAATGTTGGAAAATATAATATACTGGGAGTGCTATTATACAGTAGTGAATGCTGGAAAATGTAATATACTGGGAGTGCTATTATACAGTAGTGAATGCTGGAAATTGGCACAAAACCGTGCTTGAATTATATAGATAAACAAAGAATGAAGTGGTTTGGCCACTTAATAAGAATGCATCCAAACTCCACAGTATACAGAGTCTTCTACAACAGAACATCGGGAAAGAAGGCAAGAGGAAGACCACGGAAAAGATGGTTAGATGGCGTGGCAGCATCCTGTGAAAGAGCAAAGATAACAATCACACAAGCCACCAGAACAGCGCAAGACAAAAACAGAAAACCACGACACTGGGCAACAACCCGGTAGCAGTGTGACGACAAAAGAAGAAGAAGAATGCTGAAGAAGTAATATACTGGGAGTGTTATTATACAGTAGTGAATGCTGGAAAATGTAATATACTGGGAGTGTTATTATACAGTAGTGAATGCTGGAAGAAGTAATATACTGGGAGTGCTATTATACAGTAGTGAATGTTGGAAAATGTAATATACTGGGAGTGCTATTATACAGTAGTGAATGTTGGAAAATGTAATATACTGGGAGTGCTATTATACAGTAGTGAATGTTGGAAAATGTAATATACTGGGAGTGCTATTATACAGTAGTGAATGTTGGAAAATGTAATATACTGGGAGTGCTATTATACAGTAGTGAATGCTGGAAGAAGTAATGTACTGGGAGTGCTATTATACAGTAGTGAATGCTGGAAGAAGTAATGTACTGGGAGTGCTATTATACAGTAGTGAATGTTGGAAGAAGTAATGTACTGGGAGTGCTATTATACAGTAGTGAATGCTGGAAGAAGTAATATACTGGGAGTGTTATTATACAGTAGTGAATGCTGGAAGAAGTAATGTACTTGGAGTGCTATTATACAGTAGTGAATGCTGGAAGAAGTAATGTACTGGGAGTGCTATTATACAGTAGTGAATGCTGGAAGAAGTAATGTACTGGGAGTGCTATTATACAGTAGTGAATGCTGGAAGAAGTAATGTACTGGGAGTGCTATTATACAGTAGTGAATGCTGGAAAATGTAATATACTGGGAGTGCTATTATACAGTAGTGAATGCTGGAAAATGTAATATACTGGGAGTGCTATTATACAGTAGTGAATGCTGGAAAATGATCCAACACATAATACACAAGTTGGAGACATTTTTAAATAAATGTTTAAGAAGAATCCTGCAAAATTATCTGGCCAAATACTATAACAAATGAGGAGCTTTTGAAACGAACGGACTGTGCATCTTTGATGACCATCATTACAAGACGAAGATGGAGGTGGTTTGGACTTGTAAGTCGTATGCCAGTGGGGGCATTGGCTAGGACAGCTCTGAGATGGACAGCGAATGGGAAGAGAAGGCCTGGACGTCCAAAAGAATCATGGTGAAGAACTATGGAGAGAGAGTTGAAGGAGTGTGGTCTGACGTGGGAGACGGTTGGTAGAAAGGCAGCAGAACGGTAACAGTGGAAGTCTCTTGTGGAAGTCTTATGTCTCAATTTAGACACGAAGAGGATATAGATATACATAGAAGACAGTTAAATGATACAGCAGACAATGTAATCAAACGATTGAAAGCGGATGTGGTAAACTACAAAGTATTTTCCTCGTCTTAGATAAGTAACAGATATAACAACAGACACAGTGCATTTAATTATCTTTATTAGCGGTATACAGATTCTTCAACATAACGGAGGTGGTTGGGGGCGCATTAGTTAGCACTTCAGTCAATCAATGGCACCGCACAGCAATACAGATTACTTGGGTTTTTTTTAATTGGGTTAAATTGGGACAAGCTTTTTGGAATGTAGATTACTTGGCTAAAATAAAGTCCACTAAAATTGAATTCTGGGATGTCAGAACAATATAAGAAGCTACAAAATCAGGGCAGATTGCTAAGGAAATTAAACGAATGAGCTGGACATATTAAGGTTAACCCTACAAAACAAACTACGGGGGACCGATGAAGATCACAAGCTCACCGCCCTGTTTATGATACATACCGGAGTAGTCGCTAGCAGAAGTTGATCGCAGAAGAAGAAGAAGAAGGTTTAAGTAAAGTGAGGTGACCTGGGACATATTAAAGGGTGATAGTTGATTTCGCTATCGATACATCCATCTGCTGTGAGAATTGCTCCTAAGAATTTGATGTCAATGGTTTGTTTTATTTCTATGTTCTGATGTAATGAGTTTAAATGTAAGGTTTTCTGGTTGTCTACTTATTGCCATTGTCTCTGTTTTTATTATATTTATTTTCATGTTGTACTTCTCCAACTTGATGTTAACTAAGCTCAAATGGTTCTGAAAAGATTTTTCATTTTCTGCAATCAGTACTTGGTCATCTGCAAATAAAAGTTCTGAAATATTATTATCTTCCTCTATTCCTGCTTCTCTACTTATGTTGTCCATGTATGTTATAAACAGCAGTGGGAGAGCACACATCCCTATCTAACTGCTGAATTTACTGTTAAAGTTTTTGATGTTCCGGCTTTTATTCTCATCTTCAAATGTTTAGTAATAATCATCATCATCGTCATCATCATCATCATCATCATCATCATCATCATCATCATCATCATCATCATCATCATCATCATCATCATCATCATCATCATCATCATCATCATCATCATCATCGTCACATAGCTGGTCCTGAGCAGAACTTTGCCTCTCTAACAGTCTCTCGTAATTTCTCTCTCTCTCTCTCTCTCTCTCTCTCTCTCTCATAGACCTGATGTACCGCCTCTACAGCAGTCATAATCAAATCGTCAGTTACATCCTGAATCTTCTCCGTGGTCTACATATTCTTCCCTTTGACGGGATGTCTCCTTCCATGATGGTCTTATCCAACCGTCGTGTCACTTTATATATCCAAAATATTTCAATTTTTTCAGTATTATTTGTAGCATCAGCCAGTTTTCTTTGATTTTGTGTTTTTTCTGAATTGATCTATATAGACTCGTTCTAGAAATCTCTTCTTATCCTGACACTGTGAGGCAAAAAGAATGTTAGAAACAAAAAGAAAGAAAGCAACTCAAAGCTGACTGCTAGAATCAGGGTCAACGTAAGAACAAAGATGACTAAGATTCCACTTCACTTCCCCGTGGCGACCCAGAAACATACGAGTACCACGACGTTTGTGGAGATTGAAGAGGGAGAAGCTAATCCGATATGGAAAAATGTAGATGTTATTGTAAGTAAGATTGAGTTCATAGTTCTCGAGACGAACGATGAAACGAAAGTCCTATGTTCAAGTTGAGCACGTAACAGAGCGCTTACTATAACAGAGCCCTTACTACAGAGCCCTTACTAGTTTCAAATCAAGAAGAGCACGATGAAAAGCCACTGCCTGAAAATACTCCTCAGAAGATTCGAAAAAAATGTAATTTTTTTCACAAGCTTCTAAAGTCCAAAGAGAACCATCGCTGGTGATACTGATTTCGTGCACTACCGCTGAGATCTTCCCGTGTAACTCACCGAATTGCAATGTTGATGGTCCTATCAATCAATCCATCAAACATCACAAATATTGTGTTAAATGGACACATAAAGACTAAGTAATATTATAGCTTCTTCTTCTTCTTTGCGTTCATTCTTTACAACCAATTTTAATCACTCTTTGTGATATGTTTGATTTTGCCAAGAACGTGTATACGTTGCACATTGGTTTGGTAGGCCCTAAACGCATAAGACTTCTACACGTTTAGGACGCATGCATTCGATTTCAGCCAAAACTCCTCAGTCGCCTCTTACGACATGCGCGGCAGGTAACAGTGGTTCTATTCTTTACACCCCAAATTTGGGCCCCGGTAACCACTCGGGCGAATATTATAGCAACTTTGTAAGTTTCAAACAAAACTTCCACAATTTTATATAACTTCAAGAGAGATTAACATTCTTAGATACTGGCGTCGTCAAGGAAAAAAAATGGAACGTGTATGCATGCCAACCTCTTGGTTCTTAAAAAATATAGCACAAGAATTTCAACGAGATGGCAGAAGAATGGAATCTTTGTTTTCTGAATGTACTAATCCAAGAAGATCAAGGTTATATCCAACGGGTAAGATAAAATAACTACTAAAGTTTAGTAACAATCAGTGGCAGCTCGTGCTCATTTTTGTTGGTGAGGCCAAACACAAATTTTCGGAAAAATCATGGTTTTGGGTTAGGTTATATTTTAATATATAAATAATAAATACACGGTATACATTATTTGTGTTGGGGCCCGGCCCCACTGGCCCTTAATGACGAGCCGCCACTGGCAACAATTATAACGATATTGAAAATATAACAACTGGTAATATCTTGACTCCATTTTTAACAACAATGTAGATTGTAGATCTCTGAAATAACAGAGTCGACTAAAAACTGTAGATTGTAGATCTCTGAAATAACAGAGTCGACAAAAAACACTATTTATGAAGTGCACACAAAATCCCGTTCTATAAATCTCTTTTTATCCTGACACCGGTAGGCAAAACATTATTAGAGAATAGAAGAAGAAGAAGTAGACTATCTATTTACCTATCTATCTATCTACCTATCTACCTATCTACCTACCTACCTACCTACCTACCTACCTATCCCTCCTACTCTGTCTGCCTTCTTCTATCTGTCTGTCTACCTACCTACCTACCTACCTACTCCTACCTATCTATCTATCTTTCTATCTTCTATCTATCTATCTATCTATCTATCTATCTATCTATCTATCTATCTATCTATCTGTCTATCTTCTATCTGTCTATCTGTCTATCTTCTATCTATCTATCTATCTGTCTATCTGTCTATCTGTCTATCTGTCTTCTGTCTTCTGTCTGTCTGTCTGTCTGTCTTCTGTCTGTCTGTCTGTCTGTCTGTCTGTCTGTCTGTCTGTCTGTCTGTCTGTCTGTCTGTCTGTCCTGTCTGTCTGTCTGTCTGTCTGTCTGTCTGTCTGTCTGTCTGTCTGTCTGTCTGTCTGTCTGTCTGCTGTCTGTCTGTCTGTCGTCTGTCTGTCTGTCTGTCTGTCTGTCTGTCTGTCTGTCTGTCTGTCTGTCTGTCTGTCTGTCTGTCTTCGTCTGTCTGTCGCTGTCTGTCTGTCTGTCTCGTCTGTCTGTCTGTCTGTCTGTCTGTCTGTCTGTCTGTCTGTCTGTCTGTCTGTCTGTCTGTCTGTCTGTCTGTCTGTCTGTTCTGTCTGTCTGTCTGTCTGTCTGTCTGTCTGTCTGTCTGTCTGTCTGTCTGTCTGTCTGTCTGTCTGTCTGTCTGTCTGTCTGTCTGTTCGTGTCTGTCTGTCTGTCTGTCTGTCTGTCTGTCTGTCTGTCTGTCTGTCTGTCTGTCTGTCTGTCTGTCTGTCTGTCTGCTGTCTGTCTGTCTGTCTGTCTGTCTGTCTGTCTGTCTGTCTGTCGTCTGTCTGTCTGTCTGTCTGTCTGTCTGTCTGTCTGTCTATCTATCTATCTAGTGTCCGAATTTATACATCTCTCTTTATCTACATACCTCCACCTCATTCTTATTCTCTATTACATGTCTGTGTTCTCTTTCCCCTCTTATTCTCTCTTTCTCTGTCACTCCTTGCTCATGTATTCTGTCTCCACTCTTATTCTTTTTCTCTGTCACTCCTTGCTCATGTATTCTGTCTCCACTCTTATTCTTTTTCTCTGTCACTCCTTGCTCATGTATTCCCCCTCCCATCTTACTCTTTTTCTCTGTCACTCCTTGCTCATGTATTCCCCCTCCCATCTTACTCTTTTTCTCTGTCACTCCTTGCGCATGTATTCTCTCTCCCCTCTCACTCTCTCTCTGTTACTCCTTGCTCATGTATTCTCTCTCTCCTCTCACTTTCTCTTTCTCTTTCTCCGTCCCTCCTTGCGCATGTATTCTCTCTCCCCTCTCTCACTCTCTCTGTCACTCCTTGCTCATTTATCTACCTGCAGAAAAAAATATCAAAACAAGACACTCTCCAACAAACGAATCACTCAAAGAAAAAATGAGAAATTATTTTTAGATCCCTCCAGCTAAAAATAGAAGAGTGCTGAGTCCCTGGCATACTAACCACAAGAAGATGCCTGATGGCCATTTCAAGACGCCTGTACTCACAAGGCGTGACAGCGCTACCTGCGGCAGAGAAAATCACCTTATAATCGGTGTGCATGATCTATCACGTGCTATGTATTTGAAGAGAACAAAATTCATATTCTATCAAACCAGACGTTTATTATGTAAGGTATTCTAAGATGCAGTTCACATTCCATCCTACTAGCTTGTTATGTGAACAAAATGAAAACAACAGAAGTTTAAGAAATATAATTGCTTGACTATTATTCTAAACAGTGGCGGATCGTGACCATTTTTGCTGGTGGGGCCAGACAAATATTTTAGAAAAAATCATGAATTTGGATGGTTATTTTTTAATTTATGAAATAATAAATACTCGCTACACATTATTTTTGGTGGGGACGGCCCCACTAGCCCTTAATGACGAGCCGCCTCTGATTCTAAACTTCATTATGAAATGTTATGTGAGGCTTTTTTTCAGAGATTTGTTTGCGTGAATCTCTTGCGAGAAGTTATGTTTTAGTAGTTCTTCTCCCCCATCGGTTGCCGGGACTCGGAAGGGGAGCAAAGAAGTGTAATAATGCGGCCCATAAGGCATGTTGTAAGAGACGACTGAGGTAGTGACTTAGAAAAGCTACCCTAGTAAATAAAAAGCGTCGCATAAATCTGATGTGCTGGCCTACTTGTAGGCGCATAACTGGCACAACGCGCAAAGGTTATTATGCACAAATCACATACAAATCACATACAAATCACATACAAATCACATACAAATCACATACAAATCACATACAAATCACATACAAATCACATACAAATCACATACAAATCACATACAAATCACATACAAATCACATACAAATCACATACAAATCACATACAAATCACATACAAATCACATACAAATCACATACAAATCACATACAAATCACATACAAATCACATACAAATCACATACAATTCACATACAAATCACAAAGAGTGGTCAAACAAATGGTCGATATGAAAGGTTTGAAAAAGAAAAAGAAGTGGTTTTTCTAAAATAAATTGTGTTTTATTTTGGTTTTTTTTTCTGGTATACATTATGTTTTAAGGAAGTCTGTTGTATAAATTACTATTTAGTGGCTTTTTGTTGTATAAATTACTTTGGTGGTTTTCTGAGCTAAAATACGCTTTTTACTTGCATAAATAATGCAGTATTGGTTTTCTTGTATAAATTATATTTTGGTGGTTTTTGTTGTATAAATTACTTTTTAGTAGTTTTTTCTAGGATATATTAATCTGTTTATATGTTATTTTGGTATAAATTATGTTTTAATGGTTATTCTTGAAATAAATTAAGTTTAGTGGTTTTTCTTGAAATAAATTAAGTTTAGTGGTTTTTCTGAGCTACTTTATGTTTTAGCTATTTTTGTTGGATAAATTACGCGTTTTTATCAGTGTAAACATTTGTTAGATGATGTATTTCGAAAACTTAGCATTCAGTATCAAATTTCAAACACTCCCATTTGTTTGAATGATTCAATTTAGTGGCGGCTCGTCATTAGGGCCAGTGGGCCAGCCCCCAAAAAACAACTAATGTGTAACATGTATTTATTATTTTATATATTGAAATATAACTTAACCCAAAACCATGATTTTTTTCGAAAATATGTGTCTTGCCCCACCAATAAAAATGATCACGAGCCGCCACTGATTCAATTTATAGCTCTCATACCCTGTGTAAGATTTCTGCTTCTATTAGTATTTTTAAAAGTAGAGTTTCGAGAGACAATACAGGCAGTATCTACTTCAACAAATTTTCCGTTTCTTGTCTCTGATCTTTCTATCACGATGGTTGCAGGTACTTCTTCAGCAATCTGATTAAATAGGTGTTAACTTTCTATCACGATGGTTGCAGGTACTTCTTCAGCAATCTGATTACTTAGGTGTTAACTTTCTATCACGATGGTTGCAGGTACTTCTTCAGCAATCTGATTAAATAGGTGTTAAACGCAGCTTTATTGTCTTCACGATCAAACACCTAGATTAAGCACAAGAGTTAGGAGAACTCGGCGGAAAGGGAAGTAATCTAGAAGGGGTAATCTACAAATCTATTTAACTGAACCTCTCGTGTAATGACGTCCTTATCTTCTTTGGATATAATACTCAATATATATATTATAATACTCAATATATATATTATAATACTCAATATATACATTATAATACTCAATATATACATTATAATACTCAATATATATATTATAATACTCAATATATATATTATAATCAGGAGCGGCTCATGATAATTTTTATTGTTGGAGCCAGACAAAAATATTGTGAAAAATCATTATTTTTTAGTACTAATATGAAGGTGTTGAATGGAGTCAACACAGAGCAAGCTTATCTTCAATATACAAAAGAGACAGCCATCATTTTTCTGACATGTGATGAGACAGAGAGGTTTATAAACATTGTAATAATACAATAATTATGAACAAATAATTTCTAAAATAATAAATACAAGTTATTTATTATTTTGGTGGGCCGGCTCCACTGGCCCTTAGTGGCGAGCTGCCGCTGATTATAATACTCAATATATACATATCGTATGTACTTTTATTTTACATATATGTTATATAAGGGAGAGACTGCAGTAAAACTATGTAGCACATATGAAAAATGGAAAAGAAGATTCAAGTAATGTAGTTTTACATAGTACAAAAAAAACGACGTTTCAACTAAGAGGACTTTATCAAGCAAAGGACACAAAACAAACAACGGAAAAACATATATATACATATATGTGTTAGTGTTTGTGTGTGTGTGTGCGCGCGCGCACGCCTTTTTGAGAGTGTCTGCCTGACTACATTTTTGTCGTAATGGTATTGCCAGGATATAGCTCGCCCGTATGGTACTGGGGCCCGCAAGGAAGCAAAGAATAGTACCACTGCCACCTACAATGCATGTAGTAAGAGGCGACTGATGTACGTCCTAGGAAGCTACCTAGTAAATAAAAAGGAGAAATCAGATGTGCTGGCCTACTTGTAGGCGCATAACTAACAAAACGTACAATTGCTCTTAGGCCCAGATCATATACAAATCACACAGAGTGGTTAACAAGTGGTTGAAATGGAGCGTATAAAGAAGAAGAAGAACACGAAGAAGATGATATTGCTTTTGGTCGACATGTCTTTCATTTTTGAGTTGACGAATTCTACTCCACGTAACTTAACGTCAGATTATGCTTAATAAATGTGAGTATCCAGGTGGAAGTTGGGTTTCATCTTAAAGAAGCAATATAAATTGACCTTAGTAACAGGATAAATAAGTATATTTAAATCTTCATATCAAATATTTAAGTTACAATATTTTAAACAACATCAGTGCTGAACTTCAACAAGAAACAATTTTCCAACAGACAGTTTGCATCAAAGATCAATGCTACTTCGATACAGAGGGTTCAATATTAGTACTGAACTTCATCACGAAGTAACAAATTAAACGGATCGAACATATTAGCAATTTCCAACATGCAGTACGCTTCAAAGAGCTATGCTACTCCGATAGAGTGGGTACACCATCAGTACCGAACTTCATCAAAGAACTATGCTACTCCGATAGAGTGGGTCCAAAGCAAACGTTCGTCCATGCAACAGTTGGACCTCAGAAATAACAGAGTTAGTGAAAGACACTAGAGTACATGAAGACCACAAAAATTACCTATTCTAAAAATCACTTACTATACCTGTCACTTTGAGGCAAAACAAGATTACTATCCTATCACTGTGAGGCAAAACAAGATTACTATCCTGTCGCTGTGAGGCAAAACAAGATTACTATCCTGTCACTGTGAGGCAAAATAAGATTACTATCCTGTCGCTGTGAGGCAAAACAAGATTACTATCCTGTCACTGTGAGGCAAAATAAGATTACTATCCTGTCACTGTGAGACAAAACAAGATTACTATCCTGTCACTGTGAGGCAAAACAAGATTACTATCCTGTCACTGTGAGGCAAAACAAGATTACTATCCTGTCACTGTGAGGCAAAAGAAGATTAGAACAAAGAAGATGAAGAACATCCAACAGACGGTTGCCAAGAAACGGAAGAACACTTCCCTATCCATCCTCAACTCTTCGACAACCGATGGTTTAGATTCAAGCCTACACATTGCATAAGATTGCAGTATAGATGCAAGACTACACATTGTATAAGATTGCAGTATAGATACAAGACC
Organism: Arion vulgaris; assembly: GCA_020796225.1. NCBI lineage: Eukaryota > Metazoa > Mollusca > Gastropoda > Stylommatophora > Arionidae > Arion > Arion vulgaris. The sequence continues at coordinate 3,223,691 of CM036767.1, forward strand.
ACGCATTGTATAAGATTGCAATATAGATGCAAGACTATACATTGCATAAGATTGCAGTATAGATGCAAGACTACACATTGTATAAGATTGCAGTATAGATGCAAGACTACACATTGTATAAGATTGCAGTATAGATGCAAGACTACACATTGTATAAGATTGCAGTATAGATGCAAGACTACGTATTGTATAAGATTGCAGTATACATGTAAGCCTACACATTGCATAAGATTGCAGTGTAGATACAAGCCTACACATTGTATAAGATTGCAATACAAGCCTACGCATTGTGAAAGATTGTGGGGGCAGAATATGAAGCTAAAAACATAAATTATAATGTTCTTAATATTTTTTGAAAATATCCACGATGCAGTCATAATATCCCAGATGGATTGCATATAACATCTTCAACACTTAGCCACGAAATCCAGGTAACGATAATACACCTGGAGATATTACAAAAATAACCTGCAAATCTAACCTGAAAAATCTGTTTCTATTTTATGCCAAACATTGAATCATAACTCTACGCAAAAATCATCTTTTGTAAATGTTGCCCACATTCTTGCTGCATTGGAGTATTTTGTTTGTTACATGCTTCCTTTATTTATTTGTTTGCATGAGTTTGATTAAGTTTACTATGTTAGTCTCGAAATATATTCCTTCTTAGTTCAGTATGTGTAACCGTTGTAAAAGTCGAACTGGATGCATGAGAGGATGAGTGAGAGGTGTGTTTAATCAGCGAGCCACGGAAACCATCAGTATATATACTCTTCGATATCTGTTGGGGAGACTGAGCACCTATGGGTCTGCCCGAAGTGCAATGTCAGTTTAGTAACCAATAACCAATCAGTATGTGAAATTCTGTATTTTGTTTTTTTGCTTTTCGTGATCAAGTCAGAATTTAATACAGTTTTCTTGAAGGTTCATATGGGTATGTTAGAAAATCAACTTGGGCCAAAAAATCTTCCAGCGTGCACAAAGGTACGCAGTTAGGATACATTTTTCCTTATCCTTTATTTTGGGTATCTCTCTCTCTCTCTCTCTCTCTCTCTCGATCGTTCTTGTTGGCCATTTTGATCATTCTTATTGTGATATATAAACAGCCTTTGCCAAGAACGTATTTTTACGTCACATCTTCAGCACCATTTGGAGCTCTGGTGTTCATCCTTCGGCAATGTGTCCGGTTTCAGCCAGCGTTTACTCGGTTCGCTCTCCGCTCTGTAGCCATCTAGTGTTTTTACGGTGTGGAGTAGCTAGTCCCACACCCAACCTCCTTAGTCGCCTCTTACGACATGCGTGGCAAGTAACTGGTTCTATTCTTTACACCCCAATTTGGACCCCTGTAACCACTCGGGCAATTTTGGGTATATAAATTACAAGTACCTCTTAAGTCAGAGTAAGGTTAACCTGAATGTCGAGGAATACTAATGATAAGGGAAAACAAAAAACCATTCACGAAAAAATCAGTGAAAGTTACCATATTATGAGTCCTGACTATGCCTCAATTTATAGCGGACGGGCTGCGATAGAAATCAAAACAAACTGCTAATTGGTTATATAATTGATCATCAATATAATTATCCAAACAAAATGGTAGAAACATGATTGTTTAAGCAAGGGCATGTTTGATATTGGAAGGAAAAGAAAGGATAACGCAAAAATTCAAACTCGTCAACATTGTCTCATAATGTACTGAACATGAGAAGTCCCATTCACTCTCCATATTAAATATCAAACTTGGAGAGTTGATATATTGGTGTGTGTATTCTAACATATTTTGTCTCAGGGACGTGCGGTATATTTTCTCAGTATGATGCAAGTCTTCGAAATGCTGCCCCTTAAATATTTTTCCTTAAAATAACCTTCGATTGTAATTTTGTTGTGCTGCTTATGCCACCCCCATTACGATGCCACCCCCATTACGGTTCCGCCTGATGCGGCCGCCTCTCTACATCATAGCACGGCACGGCCATGTTTTATCTACAGATTGACTGACTGACATATTGACTGACAGATTGACTGACAGATTGACTGACAGATTGACTGACTGACAGACTGACTGACAGATTGACTGACTGACAGACTGACTGACAGATTGGCTGACTGACAGACTGACTGACAGATTGACTGACTGATTGATTGGTAGAGACTTCATCATAGCACTTCGGTGAGTAACCATGTGTGCCCCGGTCTCTTTATTACACAGGAAAATCTCATCTGCAGTACACGAACTCCGTAGCACCGGCGAGGGTCTCTGATGCAATTTTGAAGAAGGTGAAGATATTTATGTCGAATTTTTTTTAAAACTGTTTCTAATGAATTTTGCCCGGGCAGCGGCTTTCCAGCCTGCTCTTCACGATTCTGAACTACCAAGTGTTCTTTTACGTGCTCAAATTGAACACGGGACCTACGTTTTATCGTCCGTCTCCGATAGTACTAGGAACTCGATCTCAACAACACTGAAATCAGGGATCTCTGGCAAAATATCCAGATGTCTCCACGAGGGAGCGAACCTGGTACGTTTGGCACGAGATACGAGTACCTAACCTCTACACTACAGGGACCACTAATTTTGTCTATAGTGACATTCTAAGGCTTCTTGCCACATTCAACTTGTATCTTGCCAACATAATTCCCCAAGCATTCGCTTCCAGAACACTAGAGACTACGCCAACAAATATGATCAAGTGTCAAAGATGTTGCATTATTTACCCTAACATCGGATGCTGTTTCGAATAAGTTAATTCATCTTGTCATGTTTATGCTAACTTAGGTTTAGAAATACATGTCAGCCAATCTTCTTGTCTATTAAATATGTCGACACTATCTTTATATCACAGACAGTTTCATATTGGAATACAAAACGTGATACAGATTACCAAGTGCTTGGAGAGTTCCTATCTCAACATAGACTTGATATTACTATAGTCAATAGTTATCAGTTCCTTTGGTTATCTACTGTATTGTCAGCGCTGTTAAATGTGGCGCCCGGGGCACCACGGCGTCCTTGTTAAACAAGCCTGGTGCATATTTTACTCTGCCGGCTTGAAGGTTAATCAGATTTCCAGAAAACACGATTTTTTATTATTTTTTTTCGTATAGTAATAATAATAGCCGTCCATATCAAGCGATGATGGCAACAGCCTCAGACGCGTGCTGTTGCACCTCTCTGGTGTGTGCGGAGCTGACTGGGGAGTCCAATCCTAGAACACAGTACCCTACTTTTTTTTCGTAGTTCTCCCATGAACACAATCTATTCGATTGTGCAAATCTTGTTGTATTTTGTAACCGTTCGACTGCACCCTAAACCTACACTTTTGCTTTTTTACTGGAGAAAGTGTGGACATCTCAACTATATTAGTACTTCTATGAGTATTAGTAGTAATAGTGTTAGTGGTGGTATTAGTAGTAGTTGCTGTTGTTGTTGTAGTAGGAGTAATAGTAGTAGTAGTTGTTGTTATTGTAGTTGTAGTAATAGAAATGCAACCATCGTATTGCGGCCGCGCCTCTGCAGCCACCAGTATAATGCGCCACAATACCTAAACATGTTGGACAGTCCTGGTATTGTGTACATGATTGATACATTGATTGATACTATCATCGTAATTGTATATAGCAGCCCGTTAGTGTCATAGCGGTGTCACTGTGGAGACATCAGCACAAAAAGCACGCAATGAATCTCTGTCTTCAACTCCTCGAGCAACTGTGGAGAAACTTTGCCCCGACCAGCTCTTGATGTTATCAAACCAGGATTTTCTCAGCCTTCCTTCTTTCTTCTACCCTCAACTGTTCCCTGTAAGATAATCTTAGAGAGTGAGCTATGTCTCATCACATACTTTCTTCTATCCTCAACTGTTCCCTGTAGGATAATCTTAGAGAGTGAGCTATGTCTCATCACATACTTTCTTCCACCCTCAACTGTTCCCTGTAAGATAATCTTAGAGAGTGAGCTATGTCTCATCACATACTTTCTTCTATCCTCAACTGTTCCCTGTAGGATAGTCTTAGAGAGTGAGCTATGTCTCATCACATACTTTCTTCTATCCTCAACTGTTCCCTGTAGGATAATCTTAGAGAGTGAGCTATGTCTCATCACATACTTTCTTCCACCCTCAACTGTTCCCTGTAAGATAATCTTAGAGAGTGAGCTATGTCTCATCACATACTTTCTTCCACCCTCAACTGTTCCCTGTAGGATAGTCTAGAGAATGAGCTATGTCTCATCACATGCCCGAACCAAGCAAGTTTACGCCGTTTCAAGATTGTCAAGAGTGGTACTTGTCGACCTGCAACGTTGTTTATTTAGTTTTCTATTTTCTTATTAATCTCTTTTACCCATCGGGGGTCTCTGTGGCTGAGTGGTTAAGCCCTTTGTCTTGCGAGTCGAAGGTCGTGGATTCGAATCCGGACAGCGGTCTTCTGTTCACGAGTGCAGTTTTTCCAGAGACCCTAGGATTGTTGCTGGAGCTACGGAGTTCGTGCTTTGTGCAATACTCTCGGTAGGTGGCGTGCCATTTCTGCGGGGAGGGTCCGAGCCGTATAGGGTAAAACCCAGTGCAATGAAGTCAATACTTCGGCTTTAAAACCCTTAAAAAACCCTTTTACTCATCACATGTGTCCTAGTAGATATCAATGCTTTGTGTAATGTTATATTTATTTGTTACTACCAACCATCTTTGCGGATAACTCTATAACATAGATTCACAAACTTGTTCGGCCACCGCCCAGTTTGCACGACATAAACTTTGTAACGCCCCCTCCCTAATAAATACATGCTCTATTTTCACTTTAACCTAGAGAATTGATATATATTTCTGTCATTCATGGTCAATTTTCAAATTATTATATACATGAAATAGAAAATTGATTAAAAAATGGATCGTGTAAGATGGGCATAAAATCAATTAAAATGCAGAATTCAAATTTTTATGATTATTCAATCACAAAATCACGAATAAAAACTCCCCAAATGCTTCTGAACCCACTATCGACCCTCCCCTTCCCGGAAGGCTTCAGCGCCCACCGGGTGGCGGTACCGCACACTTTGGGAAATGCTGCTCTATAAGTATTAGTTTTCTATGTTAACGCTTAATCCATATTCTTTGTTTATTTTATCTAGTTCATCTACAAGTTCTTGTAAACAAAAGGTAGAACAAAATACTAACCTGGAGTAGGAGCTATTAATGAGGCGGATTCGTGTAATAATAAGAGAGGCCAGTGGGGCCTAGGCAACAACCACAAGTAGTTTGTCAATGGAGGTTCGGGCGGCTACGGAGGCGGTGAAATGGTTGGCATCTCACAACTACTCTCGTCTTTTCATACTCAGTGACTCCATGAGCATGATTTGTAAAGTCGAATCAGGAATGGTGAGACGCAACTGGGTGGAGGTACTTGTACAGACAATGATCAGAGAAATCACCCACATTTTTGTCCCTGGGCACGCATGAGTTAGGGGTAATGAACGAGCTGATAGATTGGCTGGCTTGGCTACAATATCAGAGGAAGCTGCAATGGATCGAAGTGACATTCTTCACGCATTGAGAGAGTCCTTCCGAACAGAGGAGTTTCAGGGCTGTGAAACCCACTCGCTGACCAGATTGAAAGAGATGGGTGTTAATATTGGTACAGTCGGAAAAGAACAACATACTAAATATGCAAAGAGATTGATTAATCAACATCGAACTGGCGTGTTGGGTCGCTGGACGCTGCTGGATTTACTGAGGCGGAACTCGGAGCACCTATGGACATGTCCGGAGTGCTATGATAACAATCTTCATATAACTGATAACTGATAGCTTAATACATAGAGTGTGTGCTTATCGTAACGAACTCAATAGAGTTGGAGGTTTAGTCCCACACTCGACGTTCCTCACATGAGGAAAGGTATAGCGCATCCTACCCCCTGCACACCTGGCTAAGAAAGGGAAAGTAAACAAACACTTCATGCCTTGAAGAGTCTAAAGGCGAATGTTTGACTTCTTGGCACAAGAGTTCCGACATATGACTTCCTCCCTCTCTCCATATAAATAACAAGCTACCCGACGAGTGTGTTGCACAAAGCACGAGCTCCGTAGCTCGAGCAACAATCCTATGGAATCTCCAGAAACAAAGTCACGTGTGAATAGAATTACGCAATCCGGATTCAAACCCTACAACCTTCTCTCTCTCGATCCCCGCCTAGACTGATGCACCAACTTTTATCGTGATTTTTACTGTTGCTTTGAGGGACTCCGTCCCTCCGTACAGCTTCTCACGAAGATTTGTGTTAACGGGCCAAGTTTCTTTTCTCGGAGCTGCTAACCGCTGGCAGTCTTGCAGTATGTGCTCTGCTGTCATGTCCGCCTGTTGACAGTGACACAGGCTAGTTGTGCCACAAGTTAAACATCTTAACTACTACACCTCAGATTGGACATACCAGACAGTGTCGTCTTCGTGGTAGAGAGATATGGGTACGGTTAGCAAGTGGACTTTGGGATGGCTGCTGCAGCGGAGGACAGAGCACGAGATGGAATGTCCAATGTGCCATGACGTCGATCGCAAAACATAACACCTCAGATACCACTTCTTACCTTAAGATATGAAGAAAGGCTGCGGATCATTTATTTGAAAAAGGATTATCACCATTACCTGATGGAAACTAAAAGTGCATAACTGGCATAGCTTCTAGAACAATCAACAACATCAAAAGCCATACTTGACTACTTCAGCATTTTAAGAAAACAGAAAGTAATAATAAAATATGCAAAGAAAAAAATATAAAAATAATTAAAGTAATAAAAAAATAACAAGAGAGATCTTGAACAAGGTTTTCTAAATATCAGGTAGCTACGTCAGCAGAAGAGGCCGGGAATGTGCGAGAACTTATAGCAGCAAATCTTATCGCTACGTTAGAATTGTAAAGAAACTAAAAAAGTGAAAGGTAGGAACATAGCAAATGAAGCCAAAGAATTATTTTAGGCAAAAATATTCGTCTCCGTGCAAGCAATATCTTTCAGAACTAATTTAACGACACGAGGTAAAACGACTTTTGGTAGTCAGTTTAAACCTTGAGAATTGATTTTATTTGTTATGCAAATGTTGTTTCAACATTTCTTTAACATTCTTATTTATAATATCACGATTAATATTTTGGAAAATTAAAAATAATTTATTAAATTATAGATCGTCTTCTTCTTCCAAAGCTTCATATCGATCACTTGTTAACAACTCTGTATGATTTGTATGTGATCTGAACCTAAGAGCGATTGTACGTTGTGCCAGTTATGCGTCTGCACGAAGGCTAGCACATCCAATTTATGCGGTTTTTTAAAATTTACTAGGTAGCTTCCTAGGTCCTACTACTAGGTCCTACTACTAGGTCCTCTTACGACATGCCTTATAGTTCGCCGTGGTACTATTCTTTTCTCCCGGTGTTTCTCCCGGTACCACACAGGCGGAAATTATAGATAAGAATTAGTTATTGGTTATTGGACAAAAATAGGAGTGGATTATAACAAGTCACTCCCCGATTCACTCCCGATTCACTCCCGATGCTCTCCCGATGCAGGGACGGTTATTTTTTTCAGAATTTTTCATGGTAATTTATTATTTTATTTACAATTCATAAACTAAACTTTGTTTATCATCAACTAAACTTTGTTTATCATAAACTAAACTTTGTTTATCATAAACTAAACTTTGTTTATCATCAACTAAACTTTGTTTATCATCAACTAAACTTTGTTTATCATAAACTAAACTTTGTTTATCATCAAACTAAACTTTGTTTATCATCAACTAAACTTTGTTTATCATAAACTAAACTTTGTTTATCATAAACTAAACTTTGTTTATCATAAACTAAACTTTGTTTATCGTCAACTAAACTTTGTTTATCATCAACTAAACTTTGTTTATCATAAACTAAACTTTGTTTATCATAAACTAAACTTTGTTTATCATAAACTAAACTTTGTTTATCGTCAACTAAACTTTGTTTATCATCAACTAAACTTTGTTTATCATCAACTAAACTTTGTTTATCATCAAAAGCAATACCTTTTGCAACCTGTGGCCAAATTGCATGACAATATGTTTGTTAAATTATTTTCTGTTAATATTTGAAAAAAGTTGCCAGTGTTCTGGTTAGGTAATTCCATCTTAATGACCCTACTCGTCATCAGCATCGTTAATATTGATGTTTAATTCCAGCTGAAGCATAGGGTTACCCCTGTAGATATACATTCCACAAGATACCCACGACAATGTACTTTTTGTAGTTCTATAGCACTGGATGTTATCACAAACGTCGTTACGTAAAAACGTTTTTACCATCTCATAGAATCATTTTGAAAAGATTTTTGGCAGCATGCAGCTATTTATTATTTCTTTTCCAGTAACAGGAGAGAAAATGAAAAAGAGATGAAGAGAGAGAGAGAATGAGAAGGTAGCTCGTACAGAAATCCATGGACAGACAGGTTCAGAGATATTGTATGCATTTAGTTAGAATTGTAAACAATTTATTTAGCTCTAGTTGTAAGTTTCAGCGTATTGGTCTGTATTAAGTGGTACTGTTAAACTATTTTCTAGTATTTAGTTGTACTGTTAAACTATTTTCTAGTATTTAATGGTACTGTTAAACTATTTTCTAGTATTTAATGGTACTGTTAAACTATTTTCTAGTATTTAGTGGTACTGTTAAACTATTTTCTAGTATTTAGTGATACTGTTAAACTATTTTCTAGTATTTAGTGATACTGTTAAACTATTTTCTAGTATTTAGTGATACTGTTAAACTATTTTCTAGTATTTAGTGATACTGTTAAACTATTTTCTAGTATTTAGTGATACTGTTAAACTATTTTCGAATATTTAGTGATACTGTTAAACTATTTTCGAATATTTAGTGATACTGTTAAACTATTTTCGAATATTTAGTGATACTGTTAAACTATTTTCGAATATTTAGTGATACTGTTAAACAATTTTCGAATATTTAGTGATACTGTTAAACTATTTTCGAATATTTATTGATACTGTTAAACTATTTTCGAATATTTAGTGATACTGTTAAACTATTTTCGAATATTTAGTGATACTGTTAAACTATTTTCGAATATTTAGTGATACTGTTAAACTATTTTCGAATATTTAGTGATACTGTTAAACTATTTTCGAATATTTAGTGACACTGTTAAACTATTTTCGAATATTTAGTGGTAATGTGCATTTAATGTTACTATTTAACTATTTGCACGCATTTACTGTTATTGTTAAATAGTTTATACTGCCCATGTGGGCCGGAGTCCCGCAAAGGAAGCAATGAATAGTAACACTGCGATCTACAAGGCATGTCGTAAGAGGTGACTGATGTAAGCCTAGGGAAGCTACCCTGGTAAATAAAAAGCATCGTAGAAATCGGATGTGCTGGCTTACTTGTAGGCGCATAACTGGCACAACGTACAGTCGCTCTTAGGTACAAATCACATATAAATCACACAGAGTGGTTAACAAGTGGTCGATATGGAGCGTTCGAAAATGAAGAAATAGTTTGCATGTTGGGAAAAATTAATCACGCTTGTTTAAAAAAAGATGTTTGCATGTCGTTCAGAAGGTTGAAGGTTTGAATCCAGACCGAGTCACATGTGAAATGTTGTTCATAAGATCCCTAGGATTGTTGTTGGAACTACGGAGTAGTTCGTGATTTGTGCTACACTCTCAGTAGATGGCGTGTCATTTCTACCGACAGAGACAGAGCCATACGGGAAAACCCGGTGAGATGAAGTAAATCGTATCCCTTCAGGCCTTTCTTAATAGTTTCAATTTATTGCTTCATGAGGTTGTAACCAACATGGTTATGTATTTTTTCCAGCTTCATTTCAATAATCAGAGTACGGTGCAGTTTTACTAGCCAATCAGCACATATTGTATAAGTTGGAATGGTGCCAACACAAATACGCCTTTAAAAACACAAAGTGATTGAAAACTGTGTTGGCTAAGTAATACACACACATCTCCATCATATCACATGACACATTAAACATATTTTTATCACTTTCATGCAGTCTAAAACAGCGCCTGGTAGTTCACAAGTGACGTAAAATAAACAAGGGCCATTGCTTGAATTTCATTTAACTTAAAGGAAAATACATCAAAAGCTATAGATAGCAAATGATTAAAGACGGTGTGTTGAGTTCGCAGGGTGTGTATGTGTTTTTATTGTATTCGTGTGCATTAAGGAGTACTTTTGTGCACGCGAGGATCAGGCATTAAAGCGTATCAACTTTATCAAATAACGAGCCTAAGCTAAACGTTACCACTTTAACAGTCTTTCGGAGTTTCTCCCTCTCATCAACCAGACGCATTGCTGTTCTGCCATCATGCTCAATTTATCAGTCAATTCTTAATCCATCTTTTCCGTTGTCTTCCTCTTCTCCTAGTTGCCGAGATGTTTATTCTACAATGGTAATCTTCGACCATTCCTTACTGCCTTTCTCATCATCATCATGTGGTGTAGGAAAATCAACAAATCTGAGGTGATCAGGCCGGATCAGATCAGATCTGGAGAAAATCGTTTGGGTGACTGCGGTAATACTGAGCAAATAGGCGATTTAACAAAGACAGGTATAGGCAGTATTACATATGTAGTTAAAAATTAATTATAAAATATGAAAATAAACAACACTCAACGTTTCGGTGCTAGACCTTTATCAAGAACAAATATTTCCACAATAAACTTAATTAACTAAAACACAATACTAACTAATGATGTAAAGCAAAAGATACTGGCATACAAACCTACTCCAAAAGTGCTTGTCTCTTGGTCGGTATCTCATGAATGATATAATGGACAGGACATAGTAAGACTATTAAGATTCCGGTTGGCTGGTCAATCGGAATGGGTCAGTGACAGGTTGCGTAAGATATTAGTTAGTATTATGGTTTAGTTAATTAAGTTTTTTATGTAGATATTTGTTCTTGATAAAAGGTCTAGCACCGAAACGATGAGTGTTGTTTATTTTCATATTTTATAATCAATTTGTCACTACTTATATAATACTGCCTATACCTGTCTTTGTTCAATCGCACATCATCATCATCATCAAATAGCGTGTCATGAGCAGAACTTTGCCACTTAACAGTCTTTTGGAATTTCTCTCTCTCGCAGACCAAATGTGCCGCCTCTTCTGCCATCATTCTAAATTCATCAGTCACATTCTGAATCCATCTTCTCGTGGTCGTTCTCTTCTCCTCGTTACTTGGATGCTTCTTTATATCATGGTCTTCTCCAACTCTTAATGTCTAATTTTATATCCAAAATACTTTAACTTTCCCATTCTTGATTGATTGATTGATAGGACCATCATCATTGCACTTCGGTGAGTAACCAAGTTTGCTCCGATCTCTTTCTTGCAGAGGAAGATCTCAGTTACAGTGCACTAACTCCGCAGCACCGGTGAGGGTTCCCTATGTAATTATGAAGATGGTGAAGATAAATTTGTAGGAATTTTGTTTTAAATCTTTTCTAATGAAATGTGTCCTGGCAGCGGCATTCCAGCCTGCTCTTCTCGGGTTCTTTTACGTGCTCAAATTGAACACGAGACCTACGTTTTATCGTCCATCTCCGATAGGACTAGAAACTCTATCTCCCCTACACCGAGATCAGAAATCTCTGGAAAAATATCCAGCGTTCTTATTTTTAGCATCAACTAGTTTGTCTCCGATTTTGAGTTCAGTCTGGATATATCTATTTGCACGATCCATTCTCATAAGAATTATTAGTAGAATTTCCCCACTTTGGGCTCAACTTTGGTGTGTTTATAAGATCCTCCTAACATAGGAACCTTCTCACCAACAGATCTTGTTTCTGTTTTGTTATTTTCCATATGACTGTTAGGGTTATGTAAGCCTCATCTTGGAAGGTAGTTTCAAATCCTTTTCTTCCTGGCACTGATCATATTGATACAAGACATCCTTTTCTTCCTGGCACTGATCATATTGATACAAGACATTCTTTTCTTCCTGGCAGTGATCATATTGATACAAGACATTCTTTTCTTCCTGGCAGTGATCATATTGATACAAGACATTCTTTTCTTCCTGGCACTGATCATATTGATACAAGACATTCTTTTCTTCCTGGCACTGATCATATTGATACAAGACATTCTTTTCTTCCTGACACTGATCATATTGATACAAGACATCCTTTTCTTCCTGGCACTGATCATATTGATACAAGACATCCTTTCCTTCCTGGTAGGGACCAAATTGGTCCAAGACATTCTTTTCTTCCTGGCAGTGATCATATTGATACAAGACATTCTTTTCTTCCTGGCAGTGATCATATTGATACAAGACATTCTTTTCTTCCTGGCAGTGATCATATTGATACAAGACATTCTTTTCTTCCTGGCAGTGATCATATTGCTCCAAGACATCCTTTTCTTCCTGGCACTGATCATATTGCTCCAAGACATCCTATCCTTCCTGGTAGGGACCATATTTGTCCAGGACAATAGGCATAGTCTCTATTACAGAGACCCTCTGCATTCGTTCGTGAGTTTTAGAAAGGAAGTTGGCTTGAATGACATTGAGAAACAAAGAATGAAATTGTTCTGTCACTTAATAAGAATGCATCCAAACTCCACAGTATACAGTCTTCTACAACAGAACATCAGTAAAGAAGAAGAGAGGAAGACCACGAAAAAGATGGTTAGATGGCAAAGCAGAATCCTATGAAAGAGCAAAAATAACAATCACATAAGGCACTAGAACAGCGCAAGACAAAAACAGAAAACCACGACACTCGACAACGACCCGGTAGCAGTGTGACGACACTCGGCAACGACCCGGTAGCAGTGTGACGACACTCGGCAACGACCCGGTAGCAGTGTGACGACACTCGGCAACAACCCGGTAGCAGTGTGACGACAAAAGAAAAAGAAGAACCATTGACTATCTGCCGGCTGCTACAGCACTCATCCACCACATGCTTACATGGCTTCATGTGACCCTGCCGGAGAGGTCGTGGGGAGATATGTAGAAGGGTGTACCGTAAACGAAACGGAGCGAGAGAGAGACCTTACATTTCAATTGATAGTGGTTTACACTACCCAGCAACCCTTAAAACAAATACAGAATATAAACAGCTATATCTCCGTTTTTATGAAGTATATTAAAAGTGATGGGCGTCTGTAGTAAAGAGGCAGTGAGCTCGATCATACCTCAAGAGTACTTGGTTCAAACACCACAGCCGATAATTTAGAAGCAAATTTATTTCCGTGGATTTTTACAAACGATAAAAATAGACCTCACCGTTCAGAAAGCAATGGCAAACTATTGAAAGTTTTTTTGTTTTTTTCCGATCCAGAAGCACTTGAGCTGAAAGCTCTTCGGCTCGGTGTCATGGACATCGTACCCTTCGGCTCGGTGTTACGAACACCGTAAATCTGGGGAACTTGTAGCTTTTCTGCCAGTCCGCGGAGTTGAACCCGCACTTACAGAGGACTAGTCACCCGTAGTCCAACGCGCTACGAACACGCTGGGCACGCGGGCATTGAAAGTATAAATGTTGCCTAGAAAATCAACAACTCGTACATAGATGTCTAACTCTTGGATTCTCCGAAAGGAGTGAATTCTTATTTTTCATGTTTGTTGGCCTAGACGCTCTGATATAACCAATAAAAGGTTCGCCTTAGGTTGAAAGGGCGTGCCTCGGCTTAAAGAGGCTTTAATCCCCTACTAAACAAACAAACAAACAAACAAACAAACAAACGACTTGTTTACTGTGCTTGATGGTGGCGTCCTGTAACAGATATGCCACAGATTTTCAAAATATCAAAGTGAGTTTTGCCGTTAGAAACGACCCAGGCTGAAAGTAGACAATTAAGTAAAGGAAAAAATAAATGGAGATTTGGTTGCCAAATCTATGTTTCAATTACAACCTTTAAGTACTTTTGTTGTGGTGAAATATTTGCTCTTCTTTGATGAAAGCAACAAAATGTCTGACACAAATATTTTAATGTTACAGCTGTTGTTTTATGTTCCGTTGGGGAACTTTGAGAATAGAGAAAGATTTAGCTGCTGTTGTGACTTAACCCTTTAGCTGCTAAGGACGTATATATACGTGTTTCTCATTCACTTCTAAAGACTCATTAACACATCTGTTATTATCTCTCCTCTGTGGGCTAAAGACGTGTTAACACGTTATACATTGCTACTGTCACTGCTATAGGTGTTAATTCACGTTTGTGACCTAGAAACAAATAGTAGCTATTTTTAGCTCAGCCTTCAGAAAGTATGTAGCAGCGAAAGGGTTAAGATACAGGGATTGGGATGAATGTATGTCAAGGTCAACTCATATTTGCTGATCAACAATTTACTTGACAATAAAGTGGTGACCATAGCAACTGACTTTGTTATTATATGTCATCATTGGAACACAGGAGTGAGGCGTCTGGCTAAATGGATAAAAGTGAGGGTTCCAATTTGGAAGACCTGGGTTTAATCCCCGCCGGTAAGGCCGATTAGTTGTTTTTTTCTGACGAGGGCATAAATATAAAATCATAATCTGAACAGTTTCACGCGAATGCACTAGCCATGCAGACATTAAATTCCAAAGATGTACGCCTCCCGACCCTCCTTGTCCTACATCGACTTTAAAATTGGTATTACATACGATAGCAACACTTATTTTAAAAAATTATTTTTTATTGGATTACAATCGAAATCTCCCACAATGGCATGCTAAAAAACAGATTCATACGGAAAGATGCAGACATGCCAGTCTCGCCACAATGTAACTTCGACACAATGTAATACTCGACATTTGAATGGCAAGCGAAGAAGAAGAAGAAGAACAAGAAGAACAAGAAGGAGAAGAGGAAGAAGTAGTAGAAAATAGAATTCGTGACTGTTGACAAAATATTCAAATTTAAACAAAAACACAATCTAAAACCTATAAGAGACACACACACACACACAAAACACAATCTAAAACCTATAATAGAGAGACACACACACACAAAACACAATCTAAAACCTATAAGAGAGACACACACACACACAAAACACAATCTAAAACCTATAAGAGAGACACACACACACACAAAACACAATCTAAAACCTATAAGAGAGACACACACACACATAAAAAACACAATCTAAAACCTATAAGAGAGACACACACACACATAAAACACAATCTAAAACCTATAAGAGAGACACACACACACACAAAACACAATCTAAAACCTATAAGAGAGAGACACACACACACAAAAAACACAATCTAAAACCTATAAGAGAGACACACACACACACACACACAAAACACAATCTAAAACCTATAAGAGAGAGACACACACACACACAAAACACAATCTAAAACCTATAAGACACACACACACACACACACACAAAATATCAAGAAAGGCAGCATAGCATCAATATTTAAACATACAATAAAAAGAAAACAGCAAACAACAATCTTTCGCCTCAGATCAGGTAGCTGAAGGCTCAACCATCACATGCACAGAATAAAGTCTAGACAGACTGCACAGTGTGCTTGCCAGACTGAAATACAGACTTCAGAGTACACTCTGTAGTCCTGTCTATCATACAGACACCAACGAAACGAAACATTGCCTTTTGAACGAATCTTACTATGGAGAACCTACGAGAAACTCCAACAGACATACAGCTTCATAGAGGCAACTCATCTCATGGTTTAGACGAGCATACCAAACTGATCGCAAAGAAGTAGAAGAAAAGAAGCAAAAAACAAATGAATAAATATAGACAGATCACACTTGAAGGTATAAACTTCAAGTAACTCTGAAGTCGGCGAAACCCGCTAGCAAGGCGAGGGACACCAATCAAACGGTAAGTAGGCTTTCACGCAAAAATCAGTCAGAATCGCCATACCAGGTGCCATGGCTAACGCATAAAAATAAGAAGAACAACAAATCTAGAAAAGAAGAGAGAAGATATAAGCATGAATGTTCACACAGTGTCCAAATTTAAAGCGAACGTAGCCCGCGTGCCCAGCGTGTTCGTAGCGCGTTGGACTACGGGTGATTAGTCCTCTGTAATTGCGGGTTCAACTCCGCGGACTGGTAGAAAAGCTACAGGTTCCCCAGATTTACGGTGTTCGTGGCACCGAGCCGAAGGGTTACGATGTCCTTGACACCGAGCCGAAGAGCTTTCAGCTCAAGTGCTTCTGGATCGGGGGTGAAGAAAAACCAAAAAAACTTAAATTCTCATAACAAGGGTTATAGATTAGAAAACTGGATGTAATCGGGTCTGATCTCTCAACGATAAATTCAAAGCTAGTTTCTAAACTCTTGTTGAAAACTTGACAAGATAAAAGTATGTACACGGCAGCATCAAAGATAATTGTACATCTAGTCCCAACTAGCATGATAACTTTAAGAAGATAAGAACACTTACACTGTAGCTCCTGAGGGAATTCCGAATTTTCCATTAAATCTGAAAGTTGTGTGTTCATATTGAATCCCGTAAAATGGGGAGACGACCTGGGATTTGAACTTCCTGTTGTGGCTCTTTGTAGTTCTCGAGGGACTGTGAGTTTGCAATATTATTTCTTGTTCGAGACACTGATTACAGGGTATCACATTTTCACTAGTTTATTTATTTTTTCGTAATTTTCTCAACGATTTTTAACGCTGCTCATTCAGATACATAAACAATACAGAAGGCAGTCATTTTGTTTTTGGTGTAATTCGTTGAGTCAATCGGTCTAACAATTGAAAACAATCAGTTCATCAAAATTGTTTGCTAAATGTTTAGCAACTTCGATAATTTATATTTCAACTTTCACGTATTCTATAGTACACGCCTATTTTATTATTTTTGCTAAGTGGAACCTACTTTTAACAAGTTGCTTTTTTTTCGTGCGGTGACTTCCCTTATTTTGTTTGTACTTTACATTTTTGCGCAGGTACAGTTCATAAAAATGTCTGCACCCATTTCATAGCTTACTCACTACATCTATTTTTAGACTGAGATCTTAATGTATAAGAAACAGAGTGGAGCACACATAGTTATTTCCTAAAGTGCACTGATGGTGGTCTTAACTCAATCACTCAGTCATTTCTAGACGTATCTGCAAAATGGTGTCTGTTGATTGATGTTTGATTGACTATTCTGAGAGTATAGTTTGTATGTTCTGTTAATTTTGTACATATACTTCACACACATACTTTGTTGAATATATGTTTGTTGTCAAACCGTTTACATTTACTGAAAATGTATGTGTATATATATATATGCTGTTTCGTCTTTACAGACGGCCATTTGATAAGTGTGTTACTACTGTCATCTTGCCTTCAAGCTCTTCCTTAAGTTTCTCTTCAAACTCATCCTTAAGTTTCTCTTCAAACTCTTCCTTAAGTTTCTCTTCAAACTCATCTCGTAGTTTCTCTTCAAAACATTCGGCACCTTCTTAATGTTGTTTTTCACATAACTCGATCGTCAGGTAGTTCTTCCCCATTTGTTGGAACCGATAGAAAGGTTCTTCGTTGAGGCATTGCAGACATCCTTATATCTGATCAGTGGTCTCCTTTTGAGTCTCTTTCTCCTCTGAAAGTTCATAGAACCTTGCCATATATATGTATATGATATAGAGAGTATTATATATAAATATAGATTTATACTAAAGCTTTATTGTCTAGCCAAAGGCATTTCTTCTTTGCGTTCCGTTTCGTATGCTCGTCTAAACCATGAAATGTGTTGCCTCTATGAAGCTGCATGTCAGTTAGAGTTCCTCAAGAGGTCCCCATTGCTTGCTCTGTAACCTTCGTTCATGAAGCCATGTTTCCTTTCGTTTCATTGAAGTATGTATGTATGATGTACAAACAGCGCCGGATTAGCATAGTTGGAGAAGTAGCAAATGCTATGGGCCCCGCGCTTCTGGGTACCATGAAATGTGTTGCCTCTATGAAGCTGCATGTCAGTTAGAGTTCCTCAAGAGGTCCCCATTGCTTGCTCTGTAACCTTCGTTCATGAAGCCATGTTTCCTTTCGTTTCATTGAAGTATGTATGTATGATGTACAAACAGCGCCGGATTAGCATAGTTGGAGAAGTAGCAAATGCTATGGGCCCGCGCTTCTGGGGACTCTGCGCCTTTGTGACAGAGCTAAGCTGTCACTAGTCGTAAACAAGGAACCAAGGTTGGCAGGTAGGTAATAATATCACTCAACCCCCTCACTTTTTCTTATTTAGGTTTGGACCATATATATTACAAGCGATAAATTTCGCTGTTAATTTGCAATAAGAAAGATGCGCGTGTCGATTCTCAACTTGTAAGCCAAATTGAGACCGAACAGAAATATTGGCGGACACTTTTAGAGCGAATTACTTCAGTTATTCAAATTTTAGCAAGACAAGGTCTTGCATTTTGGGGTAGTGATGAAACTATTGGTTCACCTCATAATGGAAATTATTTAGGTTTGTTGGAATTAATAGCCAAATTTGATATTTTTCTGTCTCAGCACATAAGTACATATGCAAATAAAGGAAAGGGACATACATCATACTTATCAAAAACAACATGTGAGGAATGTATCCATCTAATTGTATATTATTATTTTCGAAATTTAGAAATGCAAGTACTATTCAGTATCACTGGACTATACTCCAGACATTTAGTATGTGGACCAACTCACTTTAATAGTGCGCTATGTCTTAACATCTGAATCATAATGGAAATATAACATTAACAATAGAAAAAATAAAACATTACGCACACAAAGTTTTCTCCGACATACGTTTTGATTCACAAAATGATTGCACTGCTCGACGTAAATTTGGGACTTCAAACCATTTTGCGTGACATACTTGGTATGGCTTTTCAACCAACATTTGCCGTCATGGAGGCGGGGTATGGTCTACTCGATCAACATGATTGTTAATCGTGACATCGTAGATTCAAAACTACAATGATTGCACAAGAGTGTAATCGAGAACTCTAAACCCAGCTTCCTATAATGGAATCTGATGGATTGAAGCGAAATGGTCGAGAAATGGATGCTTTACGTACATCAAACTTTGAATTTGACAACAGCGACGGTCCATCCAGTTCTCACCGGAGTCCTGGGTTGGGTCTGTAAATGCGTGAGGACAGTCTTCAGTGCTTCCAGCAATGAAGTCTGTTCTTATGTTGACCCTTCTCGTAGTATTTCTTGTTTCTTCAGATTTTTGTCGTTTTTTTCTACGGGTTTTTTTGCTGGATTTTATAGGCTCTTTGTTGTCTTTTTTCTACAATAATTTTAAAAAGACATACAAAGAACGTGTATAAAAGCAAGTCAAAAAAAAACCCCTCAAATATTTCACTTTCCGAAAGTTTGGTTTCAACTAAATAATAATCATGTTTCCTCCTGCCTGTTAGCAAGACGCAAATTGAACAAATGGAGAGAATAACAAATCACGCTATTCGTTTCATCTTGGCTTGCACTAAGGATTCATCTTGGCTTCCACTAGGAATTCATCCTGGCTTCCACTAAGGATTCATCTTGGCTTCCACTAGGAATTCATCCTGCATGACGATGAGATTTCTCCTTGATTTTCCAACCATGGAATCAAGAATCAAGATAACTAGAGCACCTACGTATCTAAAAAAAAAAGTGCTAAAAGGGACCATCCACTGCACGAGGTGCTCAGCATCAGATACCGAAATTGATTAAACCGGGGCGCCCATGTGGTGCCGGAACCCGGAAGTGAAACAAAGAATAGTACCACTGTGACCTACAAAAAATTTCCTAAGAGGCGATAGATGTAGGACCAAGGGAAGCTACCCTAGTAAATAAATAGCATCGAAGATATTTGACGTGCTGGCCTACTTGCAGGCGCATAACTGCCACAACGAACATTCGCTCTTAGGCTCTGATCACATACAAATCACACAGAGTGGCTAACAATTGGTCGATATAGAGCGTTTGAAGAAGAAGAAAATTAAAGCAGAGCAAGTCGTTTGTTGTCATGATGCAGACAATGTTCAGCAGACAGGGCAAGTCGTTTGTTGTCGTGATGTTAGTACAGACAATGTTCAGCAGACAGGGCAAGTCGTTTGTTGTCGTGATGTTAGTACAGACAATGTTCAGCAGACAGAGCAAGTCGTTTGTTGTCGTGATGTTAGTACAGACAATGTTCAGCAGACAGAGCAAGTCGTTTGTTGTCGTGATGTTAGTACAGACAATGTTCAGCAGACAGAGCAAGTCGTTTGTTGTCGTGATGTTAGTACAGACAATATTCAGCAGACAGAGCAAGTCGTTTGTTGTCGTGATGTTAGTACAGACAATGTTCAGCAGACAGAGCAAGTCGTTTGTTGTCGTGATGTTAGTACAGACAATGTTCAACAGACAGAGCAAGTCGTTTGTTGTCGTGATGTTAGTACAGACAATGTTCAGCAGACAGAGCAAGTCGTTTGTTGTCGTGATGTTAGTACAGACAATGTTCAGCAGACAGAGCAAGTCGTTTGTTGTCGTGATGTTAGTACAGACAATGTTCAGCAGACAGAGCAAGTCGTTTGTTGTCGTGATGTTAGTACAGACAATATTCAGCAGACAGAGCAAGTCGTTTGTTGTCGTGATGTTAGTACAGACAATGTTCAGCAGACAGAGCAAGTCGTTTGTTGTCGTGATGTTAGTACAGACAATGTTCAGCAGACAGAGCAAGTCGTTTGTTGTCGTGATGTTAGTACAGACAATGTTCAGCAGACAGAGCAAGTCGTTTGTTGTCGTGATGTTAGTACAGACAATGTTCAGCAGACAGAGCAAGTCGTTTGTTGTCGTGATGTTAGTACAGACAATGTTCAGCAGACAGAGCAAGTCGTTTGTTGTCGTGATGTTAGTACAGACAATATTCAGCAGACAGAGCAAGTCATTTGTTGTCGTGATGTTAGCACAGACAATGTTCAGCAGACAGAGCAAGTCGTTTGTTGTCGTGATGTTAGTACAGACAATGTTCAGCAGACAGGGCAAGTCGTTTGTTGTCGTGATGTTAGTACAGACAATGTTCAGCAGACAGAGCAAGTCGTTTGTTGTCGTGATGTTAGCACAGACAATGTTCAGCAGACAGAGCAAGTCGTTTGTTGTCGTGATGTTAGTACAGACAATATTCAGCAGACAGAGCAAGTCGTTTGTTGTCGTGATGTTAGTACAGACAATGTTCAGCAGACAGAGCAAGTCGTTTGTTGTCGTGATGTTAGTACAGACAATGTTCAGCAGACAGAGCAAGTCGTTTGTTGTCGTGATGTTAGTACAGACAATGTTCAGCAGACAGAGCAAGTCGTTTGTTGTCGTGATGTTAGTACAGACAATGTTCAGCAGACAGAGCAAGTCGTTTGTTGTCGTGATGTTAGTACAGACAATGTTCAGCAGACAGAGCAAGTCGTTTGTTGTCGTGATGTTAGTACAGACAATGTTCAGCAGACAGAGCAAGTCGTTTGTTGTCGTGATGTTAGTACAGACAATATTCAGCAGACAGAGCAAGTCGTTTGTTGTCGTGATGTTAGTACAGACAATGTTCAGCAGACAGAGCAAGTCGTTTGTTGTCGTGATGTTAGTACAGACAATGTTCAGCAGACAGAGCAAGTCGTTTGTTGTCGTGATGTTAGTACAGACAATGTTCAGCAGACAGAGCAAGTCGTTTGTTGTCGTGATGTTAGTACAGACAATGTTCAGCAGACAGAGCAAGTCGTTTGTTGTCGTGATGTTAGTACAGACAATGTTCAGCAGACAGAGCAAGTCGTTTGTTGTCGTGATGTTAGTACAGACAATGTTCAGCAGACAGAGCAAGTCGTTTGTTGTCGTGATGTTAGTACAGACAATGTTCAGCAGGCATGAGGGTGCACAACTATCGTGATGCAGACAATGTTCAACAGACATGCCGGTGCACAACTATCGTGATGCAGACAATGTTCAACAGACATGCCAGTGCACAACTATCGTGATGCAGACAATGTTCAACAGACATGCCGGTGCACAACTATCGTGATGCAGACAATGTTCAGCCAGCATCTGGGTGCACAACTATTGACCCTGTATAGGAATGGATACCTGTGTCTTCAATATTCAGGAAAACCGTTTCAACCACCATTAATCGTCTCAGAGGTTTAGAGACTGCAAAAACAAAGATAAAGTTCCTTAAAGACAAAGCACCCGCGTGGTGCCGGGTCTCACAAGGGAAGCAAAGAATAACACCACTGCGACCTACAAGGCATGTCGTAAAAGGCAACTGATGTAGGACCTAGGGAAGTTACCCTAGTAAATAAAATGTGTCGCAGAAATCGGATGTGCTGGCCTACTTGTAAGCGCATAACTGGCACAACGTACAATCGCTCTTACGCTCAGATCACATACAAATCTCACACAGAGTGGTTAACAAGTGGTCGTTGTGGAGCGTTTGAAGAAGAAGAAGAAGGCTAAGCAGTGGATGACCTGGCCAAAAGCATATAAATGATGCCTTGAATAATCGATAGGCCAGAGATACCACTTCCCCTCCTCCCCACAAAAAAGATTCCGAATATAATGAAAGCTATGAAAAAGACATGCCACTTGAATATATCTTTATACATGTATGTATGACAAGCGTTTAGATATGATTTGATAGAGTATGTATAACTTATAGTTTTAACTAGATCTTTACCAACTGATGCAGGCTTCACAAAGGCTGTCTATTAAAATAGTCATATTGCCGCACAATGCGACAAGCAATGTATCATATACAATTCTTGTTATATTTACATGAACCCATTCTTCTCTAATTTCCGGTTTTCATTTACAGCAAAGATATCAAGTTCTTCATCTTGGTCCGATTTAGAACTTGTGTAAAATTTGTTGATTGCATGAAATTTATATATTTTTGTCAAGTGGAAGAATGTGACCACAAATTACTTGGGTCACATCGTCTATGTTATTTCAGTAATGAAATGAAAATCCTGGCATATCCTTTACATGACGTCTCTATCAACAACAGTAAACGAGTCGCTGATTTTCTAGGCACAACTTATACGCTCAGTAGTTTGCCATAGCTTTCTGAACGGCGAGGTCCATTTTTGTAGTTTGTAAAAATCCACAGGAACGAATTTGCTTCCAAACTGCCGATCACGGAGTTTGAACCAGATACGCATGGGTCGTGATTAAGCTACAAACGCCCACATGTCAGTAGTGAATGTGATCAAGTTCTATATTTCACTCATGCAGTGCGAAAACAAAGTTTAGAAATACTGTGAAGAGCGATAAGGAGAGAAGACACTGAACACCCTAACACCAAGGCTTGGAATAGTCCACGATGGGGAAGAAAAAAATAGACATGAATGATCACTAAAACCAACAGTCACGGTACTAGATTAAGGTGACAGTTTTAAAGTTGATGTCTACTCATTATCATCATCATCATCATCATCATCATCATCATCATCATCATCATCATCATCATCATCATCATCATCATCATCATCATCATCAGAAACCTTTTCAGATGGTGTAAGCGATAATGAATCTCCAGAAATCTTGTCTTCAGTGTTTGTTATCATCTCAGATGTTGAAACTCTTCCGTGTCATAAAGTCAGGCTATCCCAAATTTTCTCTCTCTGTCTTCCTCTGTCTCGTCTCTTCTCGATTTTACCGGTTGTTCATCATCATCATCAGGTGCCGTGCCGGCTGGCGTAGGCGATTATGGATCTCCACAAATCTCTGTCGTTGGTATTTGCTATCAACTTAGATGTTGTCGCTCTATCGTGTCATAAAGTCAGGCTATCCAATATTTTCTCTCTCTGTCTTTCCCTGTCTCGTCTACCCTCGATTTTACCGGTTGTCACAATGTGTTCTAAACCTCCCTCCTCATCACATGCCCGAAAAATGATGACTGTCTCTTTCTTATATTGATGATAAGCTTTCTCTGTGTTTTGATCAGCACCTCAACATTAGTCATTTTAGCAGTCCGGTTGTTACAATGAGGTCTAAACCGCCATTACTCATTACAACAGCGCCAGATTAGCCTAGTAGCAGAAGTAGCAATTGCTACGGGTTCCTCGTTTCTTAGAGCCCCGCACTTTTGTGACAGAGCTAAGCTTTCACTAGTCATAAATAAGGAACCAAGGTTGGGAGGTGGGTAATAATATCCCCCCACACCGCCACTCATTTTTGGGACCAAATTGAGACCGAACAAAAATATTAGCTGACACTTTTAGAGCGAATTACTTCAGTTATCCAAATTTTAGCAGAACAAGGTTTTGCATTTCGGGGTAGTGATGAAACTATTGGTTAACCTCATAATAGAACTTATTTAGTTTTGTTGGAATTAATAGCTAAATTTAACATTTTTCTGGTTCAGCATAAAAATACTTATGCAAATAAAAGAAAGGGACATACATCATACTTATCAAACAATAACATGCGAGGAATTTATCCATCTAATTGTATCAAGGGCCAACTTTCCAGATTGTTCGTAGCGCGTTGGACGACGGGTGATAAGCCACCTGTGAGTGTGGTTCAAATTCGTGGGCTGGCAGAAAAGTCACAGGTTCTCCAGATTTGCGGTTTTCGTGGCACCGAACCGAAGGGTTATGATGTCCATGGCACTGAGCCGAAGAGCTGAAAGCTCAGTGCTTCTGGATCAGCAAAAAATTGTTTTTTTAATTGCATCAAACTTACTGGATCATATTATTTACGAAATTAAAAGATGCAAGTACTATTCAGTATCACTGGATTCTACTCCAGACATTTCGCATGTGGACCAACTAACTCTAATAGTGCGCTATGTCTTAACATCTGGACCAATGGAAAGGTTTGTAAAGTTCTTGGATATGGAAGGTCATACTGCTGAACAACTTGTCCAAAGTTTACTTGATTTTTTAAAGAAAAATGGCATTGATATCAAAGACTATCGTGGTTAAAGCTATGACAATGCCAGCAACATGGGTGGGAAATACCCGGGTTTACAAGCACGCATTAAGAAGATAAATAAGTACGCAGAATACATTCCCTGCTTTGCACATTCACTGAATTTGGTTGCTAAGTGTGCTGCAGAATGTTGTATAGATGCATTCATTTTTTCCGATTTTGTTGAAAGCCTCTATACATTCTTTTCCGCTTCCACCTATCTATGGGACATTCTTACAAAAGCACTGGAAGATACAGGTTCAAATCTCCTGACTTTAAAGAGACTGTCGGACACCAGGTGGTCTGCCGAGCTGATGCGACAAAGGCACTTTTATGTGGTTTTACCACTATCAAACAAGTTTTGGATGACATCTCAAATAACATGGATCAAAAGGTAGAGTGTCTTAATCAGTCGTATGGACTAGTTTTGGAGATCATTAAGTTGGAAACGGGAATAATGACCATTTTATAGAACTTAATTCTAAAACGCTTGCAAGCATCTAGAGCTTCATTACAGTCACCTAATCAAGACCCTAACAGGGGACATGCTCGCTATGAATCGCTACACGGGTACGTTCAAGCAATGTGGCCTACCAGTGGCAGCTCGTCTTTAAAGGCCAGTGGGGCCTGGCCCCCCCAAAAAATAATGTATAATGTGTATTTATTTTTTATAAAATGAAATATAGCAACCCAAAACCATGATTTATCCGGAAAAAATGTCTGGCCCCCACCAACAAAAATTATCACGAGCCGCCACTGCGGCCTACATTTTCAGGTATTGTGGCCCAAGCCAAAATCCTGACTGACTGAAGAATAGCAACAAACTTCAAGACGACGCAAGTGAAATACTAAGTACGACGATTTCAGCGTCTCTACTACGCTCGATAAAGTTGTAGAAAATCAAACACAGAAACAAAAATTTGAAAGTCAGGTGTTTATAGTCATAATTGATAATGTACTCTCTGCCTTAGCTAAACGCATGGGATCGTACCATAGAGTGACTGGTGTATTTGGAATACTTCGGCATTTAAAATCTCTTACAGCAGAAGAGTTCTTAAAAAGAACTCCAAATATTGTCAGCTCTTACCAAGAGGATTTGGAAGAAAACCTAGGCGACGAACTTGTGCAGTTTGCTGAACTTCTTAAAACTAATGTAGCTGCTGCTATTAGCAACGAAAAGCATGAGGCTCTTGAACTGCAATTTTATAAACTTATAATGGAAAATTCATTAGAGTCGTGTTTCCCAAATGTAGAAATAGTCTTACGAATTTATTTGTCTTTAATGATTACTAACTGCAGCGGAGAACGTTCTTTTCAACATTAAAGTGTATAAAAAGTGAGTTAAGAAACATGATGGGACAAGATCGTCTAAATAACCTCACCTTAATGAACATTGAATGTAATTTACTTAGAGAAATTGATTTGTCTAGTATTATCTCTAAATTTTCTTACTTTAAATCGAGACAAGTTTGTTTGTAAAAGTTGTGTTTTATTTTATTATCATACAAAACTTATTGCCCCTTGGTAAAATTTGCTACAGGCCCCGCGCTGGCTTAATCCGGCACTGTGTACAAAGGCATTTAATTTGTGCAGAATATCAGGAAATGTGTAAAACATGGAAAGAAATTGAATTTTAATTACATTTAGTACATTTTCTTTTCTTTTAATTTGGGACCTAAACGTCCCCCATGAGGCCATTACCTTGTAGTGGTGGGGGGGGGCTTGCGTGCCTCAATGATCCAGAAAGTTATGCCGGCAGGAACATTCTGTTCCTGGAAGGGTTACCCATGCCGGACAGGTCCAAGGTGAGAGGTCAGACTAAATGTGGCCTCCTGGTCCTCCAGGTTGGGGTTGGGCGCAGTGCTAACAACTCTGCCCCATAAAAAGAAAAAATGTTACAGAAACTTCAAAAGGAAAAAATGCTCTCGATGTCCAGCGGTCTTGAGACAGAGTACCACTGTCAGCATGAACAGTATGGGTGAAAGCCGCAAGGAAGCCCACGCTGGAATTCAAGTCTGCTGGATGTCAAAACTAAACTAAGAATAGGATTCTGGAACGTCAGAACAATGTTCGAGACCACAAAGACATCACAGGTGGTAAAAGAGATGCAACACTATAAATTACACATTCTAGGGTCAGCGAAAGTAGATGGACAGGCTTTGGACAGACGACAACTAGAACAGGGAAACCATCTTGTACTCAGGAAGAGACGACTGGAATCATTCAGCAGGAGTTGCACTAATAATAAGGAAAGGATTGAATAAACATCTCTTAGAGTGGCACCCGATTAATGAAAGATTGTTGAAAGCCCGATTTAATGGGAAACAAGGAAAGCTAACTATCATTCAATGCTATGCACCCACTAACGAAGCCGAAGAAGAGGACAAAAACGCATTTTATAGAAGGTTGCAGGAAATAGTGGACAAGGTTCCAGCTCAGGATGTTTTGTGCATAATGGGAGACCTAAACGCAAAAGTTGGAAACAATAACAGACACAGAGAAGCAATAATGGGGAAAGAGGGATGTGGCACTGCAAATGAAAATGGAGAAATGTTGAGCAATTTTTGTCTAGAAAACAGACTGATCATAGGAGGCACATTGTTTCCACACAGGACCATACACAAGTACACATGGATATCCCCAAATGGAAGAGATGAAAACCAGATAGACCACTTTATGATCAACAGTAAATGGCGAAAGACATTACTTGATGCAAAGGTGAAAAGAGGAGCTGACGTGGGCAGCGACCACCACCTTGTCGTTGCCATGATCAGGCTCAAACTCAAGAAAACATATATACAAGCCAAGACAAGAACAGAATACTTTAATGTTAACCTATTAAAAGACAGAGAGATTGCTACAAAATATATAGTGGAACTAAAGAACAGATTTCAAATCCTGTCAGAGCAGTCAGACACAACACCAACTGAAAGTATCCAAGAAAAATGGAATGCGATCAAAGGCACATATAAAATAGTTAGCAGTAGTGTACTGGGAACCAGTAAAGGACAACATAAAGAGTGGATAAGTGGCCAGACCTTAGAATACATCCAAAAGTGAAAGGAGAGAAAAAATCTCATCAATAGCATTAGATCAGAACGTCAAAAAGATAAGGCAAGAAAAGAATATACAGAACTAAACAAAATGGTAAAAAGAAGTGCTAGAACAGACAAGAGACAATTTATGGAAAAGACAGCAGAAATAGCAGAAAAAGCTGCTAAAGTACATGATCTGCACACACTGTACAAGATTACCAAACAATTATGCGGAGGTAAAAGACACAACCATAACATGCCAGTCAGAAACAGCCTAGGACAACTGTTGACAACAGAGCAGGAGCAGGATATGAGATGGACATCCCACTTTGAAGATGTGCTAAACAGACCTGATCCGGAACATCCACCGGATATCCCACCGGCCGCACAGGATATTGATATCAACCTCAAATTGCCAGAAAAGCAAGAAATAGTAAAAGCTATTGGATCCCTGAAAAACAACAAAGCACCGGGAAATGATGAAATGACAGCAGAGCTTTTCAAGATCGATCCCATCTTAGCTGCAAACATATTAGAGCCATTGTTTGCAGATATCTGGGAGAAAGAAGAATTGCCTAAGGATTGGACTAGGGGTACTGTGGTGAAAATCCCCAAGAAAGGAGACCTAACAGATTGCAATAACTGGAGAGGAATCACGTTGCTTTCAATCCCAAGTAAGATATTCTGCAAAATTATCATAATGCGAATACAAGAAGCAATAGATAAGTGTCTACGAATGGAGCAAGCAGGATTTAGGAAAGGAAGAGGAACAAATGAACATATATTTACCCTGCGTAACATTTTAGAACAATGTAGCGAGTGGCAAAGGACTATATATATCAACTTCATAGATTTTGAAAAGGCATTCGACAGCGTCCACAGAGACAGCCTATGGAAGATACTGAGACAATACGGCGTACCGCAGAAGCTTGTCAACATCATAGCCCTCTTCTATAAAGATTTCTCCTGCAACCTAAAGAATTCCAACAAAACATTCCCAGTAAAATCTGGTGTAAGACAAGGATGCGTAATGTCCTCTCTTTTGTTTAGTATTACAATTGACTGGGTGCTAAAAATGCCATAAAACAACAAGCACCAAGAGGAATAAGATGGACCCCTTTCGAGATGCTTGAGGACCTGGATTTTGCAGACGATATAGCCCTGGTGTCACACAAATATGAACATATACAAGAGAAAAGTACAATACTTCACAGCACGGCAAAGACAGTAGGCCTCAAAACAAACACAGGAAAAACAAAAATTATGACAAACAGTGAAATCCAACAACCAGTAATGTTAGAAGATGAAACACTGGAAAGGGTTGAGCAGTTTACATATCTTGGTAGCGTACTGACACTAAATGGTGGCACAGAGGAAGATATAAAATCACGTCTGAGTAAGGCCAGAACCGCTTTTGCCAGAATGAAACCAGTATGGAAGTCCAAAATCTACAATAGGACCACAAAGCTTAAACTCTATAAAAGCATTGTTTTGCCAGTTTTGCTCTACGGATCGGAGTGTTGGAGGATGACCAAAGGAGATACTAGCAGGCTGTCAGTTTTCCACCACTCTTGTCTTCGCAGAATCTTGGGAATCTTTTGGCCAGTAAAAATATCCAATAACCAACTACTCCAAGACACAAGACAAGAGTCAATGAATGACATACTCAAAAGAGAAGATGGAAATGGCTCCGACATGTTATGAGAATGAGACAAGAAATGCCTGCAAGGATAGCCTCACTTGGACACCAGAGGAAAGAGAAAGAAAGGCAGACCACGGACAACATGGAGGCGCATGATGGAAGAGGAACTGGACACCGCATCTCTGACGTGGGGCTCTGCGCTGAAGGTTGCACGGGACAGGAGAGCATGGAAAGTCCTTTCTGAAGCCCCATGTGTCACTAGGCATGACGGGATTAAGTAAGTAAGTAAGTAAACGTAAGTGTCACATCTGATGGAGCCAGTACGATTGAACGTGTAAACTTGGAACGTCTTCATTCTTTCGAACGAAGGCTGCCATCCTTTGGCCGCTATCAGATGGGCAGTACACTTTGATCTTAGACAAAGGGCAGAGAAAAGAAGAGATAATACATTTTATAAGGAACTTGATAGTGATCAACTGACGGATATAAGAACAGGCGTTGACATATCAGATTAGTTTGATATAAAACACAGAGTTAGACAAGGCTGCAATCCGTCTCCTTGTCTGTTCAACATATACACAGATAATATCATGAGAAATGCTTCAGAAGATAGCCAACAAGAACAATACAACTCTTTTATAATCGAGGGAAAAGAAATACCTCAACTAAGATATGCTTACGATACAGTGATAATGTCAAAATAGCAACAAATAGTTTTGAAATTAGTAATAAAAGTGAAAAGCGAAAAACATAAATTTCTATCACAATTTAACTGATTAACTCCCACTCAACGGAAAATCACCCGACAAACCATTCTGACAGTATCGATATTCAGAGAAGCTACCTCAAGAAAAAAAAACATTAAAAAGGATTATCCAGAAGGAACTCAAGAATAAAGGAAACTGGATGATCATAGAAATAAGAAAAATAAAATGGAAGTATTTCATGTCCATGTAAAGTGTTCAAGAATAAAACGAACGCACCAGAGAAACTCTTTTCCTATCGGATTCAATTCCATAGAAGAGATGAAACGGGATTTCCAGGATAGAGTGGTATTGAGAAATTACTTGCATTCTCTATGTAACTTTTAACAGTTGGAGCGGAAAATAATAATTATAACAATAATATTCATGAACAAAGGAGAGATAACAAAGCATGTTTGTCGACAAGGGCGATAATAAAATGATGTCGGTTTGAGACACTATGGTGACATGGAGTTGTACATAACAGAAAATAATTCTTGTCTGACAATCAATATGTAAAATTAAAAAGATTTTATCTAACATTTACGGTAAAAAAATGTATTGTTTATGATCTGTACCTGTGCTAAATTAGGCAAAGTAGAAAATAAGGATAATGACTTAACAAAAATGTAGTGAAAAAGTATGTTTTTCCTTTACAAATGTTCACGAAAATATTATTTTATTTTCAGTAAGCTAGATTTACACTAAGATATTAAAGAAATGACCATGAATATGACCATCGACGAAGTGGGTGAACTAGCTAGAGGCAGAGTGAATTTCAGATGTGCTGCAAAGAGAGCAACGTCCTATAAAGGATACGCACCTTGATGATGATGAGAGTTACACTAAAGAGAAGTTTGGGATATTCAGTTCAAATGTGAAATCTGATTTCTGGTGTGGTTCTTATACGTATCGAGTTATCAAGCTGAATGCAAAAAAAATATTCAAATCGTTATTAATAAATGCATTCCACGTATTCAGAGCATATGAGAGAGCAGTACTGGGGATAAGAACATGTCAGGGTTAAAAGTAGCGGTGTGTCGGGCATACGGTGTCGAAGACACAGTCGAGAAAACAGTCTTGGGGAAGATACAGTCGAGTGTCATTAGACCAGCACTTGAGTAGATCCTCAAGGGGAAACAGAAAGGAAACTTCCAAAACAGACCTGGAGACGGTGTCTTCTTGGTGAACTGAAAGGACTCCGGACTGTTATTGGAAGCCATAAAGAAAACTACCAAAAACCAGAAAAAGTGGATGACAACTGTTAATGCCCTATGCTCCACAAAGAGCCGAAAGGTATAAGTCAAAGAAAAGATACCTTGTCTAGGATGTATTTTCTCACTATATCGCATAATTTCATTGTTTTGTTGAGCATGTACTGTTCCACAGATATGACTGACAAGAAGTAACAAGTAAGCATATCAGCCTCCAGAATCACCTGTATAATTGCTGAGTTTGCATTTCCAAGCATTTATACATTACTTTCGTTACCTGGAATGTGTCTACCTGTACATACACATGAGAATTGCAAACACATGAATGTTACATTGTAGGTAACATAGTACAGGTGAGAAAATAGCGTAGTAGAAATGTGGGGGTTTCTTAGACTCATATTGTCTGCGAGGAATATGAATGTCGCAGCGACTTAACTTTTTCAACAACATATTTCGTCTGTAATTAAGTTATATTTTAATTTTAAATTGCATCAAGTTCTCTACACAGCAATAAATATTGGCATCCAACTATAAAAAAAGTTAATTAATTGCATATCCTTTACAGAACTTTGTGAATCAACACCCAGCTTTTTAACGCTGTTTGTGATTTTTCCAGGCATTATTACGTTCAGTATATTGCCATTGTTTTCTGAACGGGTGGTGCTATCGTCCTTTTGTAAAAATCTACGCGAAACAATTTGCAACCAAACTGTCCACAGCGTGATTCGAACTCAGAACGTCGGGGTTAAAAGACCGAGTCACTGTCCCCTAAGCCACAGACGCCACCAATCCAACTATAAACAGACTTCAATAAATATAATGTTTTCTTCTTTTAGTAGTAAACAACAACAGAGAGCCACACAGAAAAAGTATCATGAGTACAAAGCAAGAGGAAGACCACGCAGAAGATGGAGCGACGGCATCAAGAACAGCCGAAAATGAATATCAGCTTACAAAGTGCCTTAAAACAAGCACACACAAGATCACTACGCTAACCCCAACAGTTCTATAAAGAAGTCAATGGTGGAAGAGAAGAACAAGCACACACAAGATCACTACGTTTACCCCAACACTTCTATAAAGAAGTAAATGGTGGAAAAGAAGAAGAACAAGCACACACAAGATCACTACGTTTAACCCAACACTTCTATAAAGAAGTCAATGGTGGAAGAGAGGAAGAAGAGAAGTAATAACCAGGAACCAATAGATATCAAGATCTCTTCGTCCAGTTATAAACATGCACCAATAGATATCAAGTTCTCTTCGTCCAGTTATAAACATGCACCAATAGATATCAAGTTCTCTTCGTCCAGTTATAAACATGCACCAATAGATATCAAGATCTCTTCGTCAAGTTATAAACATGAACCAATAGATATCAAGTTCTCTTTGTCCAGTTATAAACATGGACCAATAGATATCAAGTTCTCTTTGTCCAGTTATAAACATGGACCAATAGATATCAAGTTCTCTTTGTCCAGTTATAAACATGGACCAATAGATATCAAGTTCTCTTCGTCCAATGGACGCAAGGACCAACCGATAATTCATATCAAATGCTCAACACTTCAGATAAACACTAATTGTTTTTTTCATCAAGAAACAAAGTTAAATATTTGTAAGAAGTTCAGTCACAGTTTTTATCAAAATCTCCATTAAATGTCATGTCATTTCGACATCTGTAGCTACCAAGATCTGCACAATATGTCAGAACTATTCGACTTATGTCAGGCAACAAACACATGTCCGATATAAGTCAGGGCACTTTGATCTCTATAGCAACCAAAATGTGTACGTCATATCTGACAGTTCTTCAATATGATCTATGTATCAACCAAGATGTGTACGTCATATCTCACAGTTCTTCAATAGCAACCAAGATGTGTACGTCATATCTCACAGTCTTCAATAGCAACCAAGATGTGTACGTCATATCTCACAGTTCTCAATAGCAACCAAGATGTGTACGTCATATCTCACAGTCTTCAATAGCAACCAAGATGTGTACGTCATATCTCACAGTTCTCAATAGCAACCAAGATGTGTACGTCATATCTCACAGTTCTCAATAGCAACCAAGATGTGTACGTCATATCTCACAGTTCTCAATAGCAACCAAGATGTGTACGTCATATCTCATAGTTCTCAATAGCAACCAAGATGTGTACGTCATATCTCACAGTTCTCAATAGCAACCAAGATGTGTACGTCATATCTCACAGTTCTCAATAGCAACCAAGATGTGTACGTCATATTTCACAGTTCTTCAATATATGTAGTCACAGTTTCATAATAAATGACATCCATTTTCGTCTTACACAGGGTGTTCAAGATAAAAGCAGCCTGTGAATGGAGCTAATCTGACATATATGTATGAAAATGAGAAGGTTCAGTTATGACGTAGAATAGGTCACGGTTGTGTGACGGTATGCAATTGTAGTGCGGGAAGGGGCGATGAACAAATGTGACGTAGGACGAGCTAGTCAGAACCGGTTTAAATAGTAAATAAACACCACTCACTGTGTAACTGGCAACTTTCGATTTGTCAATGGGGCTGCATTTATCTTGAACACCCTGTATAATCACACGTTATCAGCACAGACCATTAGCTTCGCTACATTGATAGGAAAATATAGATTGCGGCTCAGATTATATACAAGTTGCAACGTTTTGGCTGCGATGTCATCAATAAAAACGTAACCACATTCAGTGAGAGAACGAACGGATGGCACCCAGTAGACAAGTGTGACCCTTCTACCTAGCGGGTCTTTGTTGTGTAGAGGTTATGCGAACGTCTCTCGTGATAAAGGTAGCCGGTTCGCTCCCTCGAAGAGCCATCAGGATATTTTTCCAGAGATCCCTGATCTCATTGTAGGTGAGATCAAGTTCCTAGTCCTATCCGAGACGGATTATAAAACGTATGTCTCGTGTTCAATTTAAGCACGTAAAAGAACCCTTAACAGTCCAAAAGTGAGAAGAGCAGGCTGGAAAGCCGATGCCCAGACAAAATTCATTGGATAAAAAAGATTTAAAAATTGTAATCCTGAAAAATATCTTTAGCATCTTCAAAATTACATCGGTGACTCTCATGGATCATAACTGGTGGGACGGAGGCGGTTGGGGGATGGGGAGGGGTGTAGAATTGCACAAACAAATTACCTAGACTTGCGATTTATCAATTTTAAAAACCCTTCAACATTGTTCTGTGTACTCAGATGCACGTTCTTTTAGGTAAAGTTATATTACCTATTTTGGGGGTCTCGGAGGAATATTTATTTATCCCAACTGTACATTTCAGAAAGATGATATAGGAATTACTGGAGTTACAGAGACTGCGATACTGCCATCCTTGCCCTTCTTCCTGAGAAAGGTATACGCGGCTCGAAAGTGACTGCGTATTGGTGTATGTGTGTATATATATATATATATATATATATATATATATATATATATATATATATATATATTCCTCGCGTACCGGTAAACGTTACATAGAGCCTGCAAGTAATTTCTCCATTCGGCTCTTTCCTGGGCAACTCGCTCAATCTCTTCCATGGAATTGAGTCCGATATATCTTGCCTCTCTCAGCAAAATTCGTTTCAGGGTTTCACTAGATCGTCCTCTCTTTCTTCAACCCTTTGCCTCCCACTTTAATGCCTTGTTTGGTATTCTTTGATCATTTCTTCACAAGATATGCCCAACATATCTCCTTCTTCTCCTTTTATAACATTTTTACAAGTGGTTGACCAGACATGTCTCTGATTTCATAATTTATCCTGAATTCGTTCCATTTTATATTCATTATTTTTCGCAGACATCTATTTTCAAATGCACTCAACTTGCTTTCTATATGTTTAGTCATTTTCCAACTCTCGCTGGCATATGTTAGGATTGATACAACATTTGAATTGAAAATTCATAATTTAGTTTTAATACTATATAACTTGCAGTTCCATATTTTATTAAGGCTTTTAAAAGCTGATGTTGCTTTGACAATTCGTTAAAAAATGTCTATATTAACATTTCCAGTGCATTCCAAATCTCTTAATATTGAAGCAAGCACGTAGCATAACACTATGAAATACTTGAACGATAGTAAGAATCAACTTCGTCTGAGATAATGTGCACAACTGTGACAGATAAAGGTAACACATTGAGGTATGCATTATTAAAACACACCAAACTGCATTGCCATTAACTTAGTGAATAAAACGATTGAGTTGCTAATAGACATAGCATGTTCACTTAAAAAGATTTAACGAAGGCGGATCGATAAGCTAAGTTTCCTTCATAAACTATGTAATTTCACCATAGATAAGGCCCCCAACTGTGAATCTATTTATGTTACATACATTAAGGTACTGTAAAATTTGGATAGCTCAGGAGAGGAGAAACCCATGATCGGTGTGTTATATTTAGCGTTTGAGAAGATTCACATGCTGATACTGTTGCGACATGAGAAATATATATAGCAGACATCGTGTAAGAAATGTTCAATAAGAAATGGTATGCATTTTATGATAGGATTATCTAGTAAATAAACACTTTAGACGTACTTGTACTACTGGGACCTACACTTTAGACGTACTTGTACTACTGGGACCTACACTTTAGACGTACTTGTACTACTGGGACCTACACTTTAGACAGTCTTGTACTACTGGGACCTACACTTTAGACAGTCTTGTACTACTGGGACCTACACTTTAGACAGTCTTGTACTACTGGGACCTACACTTTAGACAGTCTTGTACTACTGGGACCTACACTTTAGACAGTCTTGTACTACTGGGACCTACACGTTAGACGGCCGTGTACTACTGGGCCTACACTTTAGACGGACTTGTGCTACTGGGCCTACACTTTAGACGGCCTTGTACTACTGTGGCCTACATGTTAGACGGCCTTGTACTACTGGGACCTACATGTTAGACGGCCTTGTACTACTGGGCCTACACTTTAGACGGCCTTGTACTACTGTGGCCTACACTTTAGACGGCATTGTACTACTGTGGCCTACATGTTAGACGTACTTGTACTACTGGGGCCTACACTTTAGACGGCCTTGTACTACTGGGGCCTACACTTTAGACGGCCTTGTACTACTGGGACCTACATGTTAGACGGCCTTGTACTACTGGGCCTACACTTTAGACGGCCTTGTACTACTGTGGCCTACACTTTAGACAGCCTTGTACTACTGGGACCTACACTTTAGACGGCCTTGTACTACTGGGACCTACACTTTAGACGGCCTTGTACTACTGTGGCCTACACTTTAGACAGCCTTGTACTACTGGGACCTACACTTTAGACGGCCTTGTACTACTGGGGCCTACACTTTAGACGGCCTTGTACTACTGGGACCTACACTTTAGACGGCCTTGTACTACTGGGACCTACACTTTAGACGGCCTTGTACTACTGGGGCCTACACGTTAGACGGCCTTGTACTACTGGGGCCTACACGTTAGACGGTCTTGTACTACTGGGGCCTACACGTTAGACGGCCTTGTACTACTGGGGCCTACACGTTAGACGGTCTTGTACTACTCGGGCTTACACTTTAGACGGCCTTGTACTACTGGGACCTACACTTTAGACGGCATTGTACTACTGGGACCTACAAAGGTAAACAAAATATTATTTCAATGTTCAACGTTCACTCTAAAGTATAAAGAAGTCATACACCTTCTCGTGTAGTTTCCGGGGCAGCTAAAAATAAAATATGTCTCTTCTCAACGCATGTCGTAAAAGATGTCTAAGAGTGGTATGTAGGGATAGAAGGGGGGCGGCGACCCTACACTCAAGAAAAAAAGGGCATAGCTGCAGAAGCAGACAGTGATATGGGACGGAACAATAACTGTCAATGATGAAGGAAATGGAAGCAGAGTTACCTGACCTTGATGAGACTAAGTTTGAAGTAGAAAGAAAGGCACAAGATTGAACTGATTGGATATTTTGTGACTCTGACTTACGTGCACTTGAATGCAACGAAGAATGACGATAATGATGATGATGATGATGATGGTGGTGGTGAGCAACCAAGAGAGACATGGAGACGAACTGTAGACAGAGAAAGAGAAGAGGCAGGAAAGACCTGGAATGAACTAAGCTGACTTGATCAAGACAGATCTGGTTTTAGGAAATTTGTTGATGCCTTAATCTTCAAGGGGAGTTAAGAGAAATAGAAAAAGACGCAGTTATACTTTACATTCTCTACTATGGAATTGAGTCAGATATTTTTCGTCTCTCTCAGTAAATTTTGTTTCAGGTTTCTCTACGGCGTCTTTTCTTTCTTGAACCACCTATTTGATTCTTTGATCCTTTTTTGTTCTCAGAGTACACCCATCAAATCTCAGTTTCATCATCTCTACTGAATTTGTACCACCCTTGTATTGCCGGGACTCACAAGGGGAGCAAAGGCTAGTAACACTACGATCTACAAAGCATGTCGTAAGAGGCGACTGAGGTAGGGGCTAGAGAAGCTACCCTAGTAAATAAAAATCATCGTAAAAAAATCGGATGTTCTAGTCTACTTGTAGGTGCATACCTGGCACAACGTACAAATGTTCTTAGGCTCAGAGCACATACAAATCACAAAGAGTGGTTAACAAGTAATCGATATAGAAGAAGAAGGCATAAAGAAAGAATTATACATCGGTATACAAACAAGTGATCGATGGGAAGCGGTGGAGGAAGAAGAAAAAGAACATGTCCCATTTTATGCTTATTATTTTTCAATGCATTCAACTGACTTTCTATATCTTTACGATAACTATATCTTGCAATCATCAAAGTGCAATCATGATGGTCCTATCAAATCAATCAAATTGTCAATCTATATATTTAAGTATCTTCTAACTCTCCCTCACATATTTATCTGACTCTCAGTCGATGCTTCACAAGATCCAGAAGGGCAGGTTTCGGTATGAGTGGATGTCGTCTGTAGAAGTTTCTAACCTCCAGAGGCTTACGTGGATATACTGTCCTGGGCATGCGGGTGTTTACGGTAGTGAGAGAGCTGTCAGGCTTGCATCAACAGCATCGATTGTTGGGGAGTTGAAGATGGATAAGAGAGATATTCTTCGGTCTCTTCGCGACTGTCGGATGAGGAAACTAAAATCGATGTTGAATCGATCCATTGATTTAGGCAGTTTGGAGTTACCCGTTGTTCAAGTCGAACTGGATGCCTGAGAGGCAGAGTGAGAGGTGTGTTTAATCAGCGAGCCACAGGAACCATCAGTATGCATACCCTTCGATATCTGTTGGGAAGACTGAGCACCTATGGGTCTGCCCGGAGTGCAATGACGTCAGTTTAGTAACCAATAACCAATAACCTAACATATTTCTTTTGTCTATATATTTCGTTGAGAGCCGCTGTAGCGTAGTTGTTAGTGAACTCGCTTCTCAAGGCTGGTGGTCTGGGTTCAGCTCCCGCAATGCGCGTGTAATTTTTCCCGACCACAACGGCTCTCAGGTCGACCCAGCAGCCTCAACTGGGTACCAAACATGCTCTGGGAAAGTAAAGGCGGCCGGCGTGATGCTGACCACATCACACATCGTGTGCCGACGGTCAATAAAAAATACAGGCCTAACACTGTATTGACCTATATACCACGAGGTATGAAAGGGTTCCTTTACTTTACTTTATATATTTCGTCTATTTATCTATCCACACTTTCTCTACGTCACACTTCCCATCTCCCTCACTCTCACTCTCTCTCTCTCTCTCTCTCTCTCTCTTTCTCCCCCTCTCCCTCTTTCTCCCCCTCTCTCTGTCTCTCTCTCTTTCTTTTTCTCTCCCTGTTGAAATAATTTGTCTTGATGCCAAAAATCTTACAGATAAATCTTAACTTTGCACATTTTTTTACCACGTGGACTTTACATCATTTCTATTTTTATACTTCTTTCATTTTTTTTTCTTTATTTTATTATGCTCCCTTCCAAATTTATGATTTATGTTGGTTTCTCTGATGCAGTTCCCTACTCCGCCCATTATTTCATCTACAGAATGAATGCACACCTTTCATAATTTTAATCATACAGAAGGTTTAGAAAGTGAAATTATTGAGAGCATGGTTCCAATTATGTAGCTGAAATCAGCATTGCATTTCGTTGAGTAACCATGTGGTCCCCGATCACTTTTTTACATAGGAAGATCACAGCGGCCGTGCACGAACTCCGTAGCACCGGCAAGGCAACCGGATGTAATTTTGAAGATGATGAAAAAACTTTGTAAGAATTAAATTTTTTGTATCTTTGTTATTAATTTTGTCCGTGCAGCTGCTTTGCAGCCTGATCTTCTCGGTTTTTAACGGCCAAGGGTTCTTTTATATGCCAAACTTGAACACGAGACCTCCGTTTTTATTGTCTGTCTCCGATAGGACTAGGAACTCGATCTCACCTACATTTAGATCAGAGATCTCTAAAGGTACTAATAACAACAACATAATAATTTGTTTTTAAAAAAATACAATACTACCAGATTCTATCTGAGAATTGATGGACCTGTCTAGAATGTAATAATGATGACACTCACTAATTCTTCTAGCTTACATGAGTAGTATGTGAGTTATCCACGTCCATCTCCTTATGACATGATGCACATATTAGTTTAAAATATTGTTAGTATTATTCCAACTTACCGCTGTATTGTTTGTCTGTTATCTTGAATTCTGAACCCTGAAATAGAAGCAAGATATTCTTGTAAAAGTGTCACCAGGAAAGATAGACTACGAAATAAGGACATCAGAAGGACAGTGGGCATAACTTCATGCACCGAATACACTGAAAGACAACAAATGCAGTGGTTTGGACATTTAATGAGAATGAAATACAACCAACCACCAATAACAGCATACAATAAAAAGAGATCAGGTACGAGAGATAAAGGAAAACCACAAAAAAGATAGATAGACAATATCAAGACCACACAACATAAACACAGATAAAACACAACAAGGGCAACACATCTGGCCCTAGAACGAAAATTAAAGCTCCCATCCCTACTCTTAACGGCAAGAGTGGATAACCAATTCCATCATCCACCTGGGGAGTAAACAATAGACAAATAGTAATACAGCCTACAAACATTGATTTGTTGAGATTTTTATTATTTTTATCAAAGTTTAGTCTATATATTTTTCATGTCTAACTGAATTATATTTACTTCTTCACCACCGTTCTTGACTTCTTTATTTACAATAGATTCATCAGTCTACAATCTCATTCAATCTATCTAAGTTTCATGATCTATCTAATATGTCGATCTCCATTTTCTAATGTTGTTATTTCAGACTACTTTAAACATAGATATCATTATAAACTCGTTCAAAACTGTATAGTTAATTGTTTAAGAAACAGCTGGCGAGAGATGTCTGTGAAACACATGTGGGGAAATACTATATCTTAAAGATGCTGTGAATTAATTAGTATAATTTGTTTGCTTATGAGTCATTATTTCCATGATTCGCTTCCCTTCTCTCTCTCTTTATCTCCTTCTTTTTGGTGTTTTTCTTCAATATTTATCTCTATTTCACTCTCTTTATCTTTCATCCCATCTTTGGCTGTATTTATACAGGATGTTCAAGATAATTGCAACCCCATTGACAATTCGAAAGTTGCCAGGTACAAATTGAGTTGTGTTTATTTACTATTTAAACCAGTTCTGACTAGCTCGTCCTACGTCACATTTGTTTATCTCCCTTCCCGCACTACAATTACACACCGTCACACAACCTTGACCTATACTACGTCATAACTGAACCATCTCATTTCCATACATATATGCCAGATTAGCTCCATTCACGGGCTGCAATTATCTTGAACACCCTGTATATTTATAAGATCCACAGTAGAGTTCTTGTTAGTGTAATTATTTCTCTGAGATGTGGTTCCGGTTTAATTCCACGGTGGGCGTGGAACATGTTTCCTACTGTAACAGTTCTCAGGTCGACCCAGCCTTAAATGGGTGCTAGGAAATTTACTAGGAAGTAAAGGCGGACGGCGTGATTTTGACCACATCATCCATCGTGTGACGACGGTCAATGTTATATTGAAAGATACGGGTGTAACATTCACCGTAATACCCAACATACCTTGAGGTGTGGAAAAAGTGCATCTTTATATAGATATATATAAAGTCAGTATATATATAGTCAGTTGGAAAATGACTAAAGATATAGAAAGTAAGTTGAGTGCATTTGAAAATAAATGTCTGTGAAAAATAATGAACATAAAATAGAACGAATTCAGGAGAAGTGATGAAATCAGAGATATGTCTGGTCAACCACTAGTGACAACTCTTATAAGAAAGAGATG
Organism: Arion vulgaris; assembly: GCA_020796225.1. Classification (NCBI taxonomy): domain Eukaryota; kingdom Metazoa; phylum Mollusca; class Gastropoda; order Stylommatophora; family Arionidae; genus Arion; species Arion vulgaris. The sequence continues at coordinate 3,265,535 of CM036767.1, forward strand.
AAGATATGTTGGGCACACCTTGAGGAGAAATGATCAACGAATATCAAAGCAGGCATTGAAGTAGGATGCAAAGGGTTCAAGAAAGAGAGGTCGACCTAAGGAGACCCTGAAACGAACTTTGCTGAAAGAGGCAAGAAATATCGGTCTCAGTTCCATGGATGAGATTGAGCGAGTTGCCCAGGATAGAGCAGTATGGAGAAATTACTTGCCCTATGTGACGTATAACGGTACGAGAGGAATTATTATCATTATTATATTATATATATATATATAGATATATACGAGTATAATGGAACGAATTCACAAGATGTGATAAAGTGAGAGAAATGTCTGCTCAACCACTAGGAACAATTGTTATAAGAAAGAGAAGGGAGATACATTGAGCATACATTTGACAAGAAATGTTCAAAGAATCCCAAAGCTGGCATTGAAGTGGAAGGTACAGCGTTCAATAAAGAAAAGACTCCTTAGGAAAATCCAGAAACGAATTATACGGAGAAAGACGATACATATCAGTCTCAATTTTATAGCAGAGATTTAACGAGTTGCCTTGGATAAAATGGTATGGAGAAATTGCTTGCATGCTCAATGTAACGTATAACGGTACGAGAGAAATATGATATTATCTGGGTCTGGGTTAGAATAAACAATTCAAATCTATACAAGCAGTCAGGGGCGGCAGGTGATCGTTTTTGTTGGTGGAGCCAGACACAAATTTTTGGGAAAATCATGGCTTTGGGTTAGGTTATATTTTAATTTATTAAATAATAAATACACGTTACATATTATTTTTGGTGGGGCCGGCCCCTCTGACCCTTAATGACGAGCCGCCACTGCAAGTGGTAATGCTACAGAATCTGCCATCTAAAAACTAATAGGTGTTATAAAAAAGAACATCTACAATATGTTTCTTTAGTAAGGTGGGATTTTTAAACTGATATACATATCGATCAGGTAGGTATACATCACCACCCAAGCGTACTTGGTTCAAACTCCGCGGTATACTTTTTGGAAGCAAATCGAGTCCGTGGAATTCTTACGAAATGTTAAAAGTAGACCTCGCCGTTCAGAAAGCAATGGTAAATTACTGAACGTATAAGTGGTGTCTAGAAAATCAGCGACTCGTTTACTGTGGTTGATGGCTGGGTCCTGTAGAGGATATGTCACGATATTCATTTCCGGTATAGAACAGATTGTCATATTTATAATTGAAATAAATGAATGTCCTCTACCTGTGATCACTATTTGGAGGACTGGATTCTTACGTTCATGTCAGCTGTTGTCTGCTGCTCATCTCTGATGCCGTGTAGTTTTAAATGTAACGAGGTAACTATGAGAAACTTGGTACGTTGATTAACAGTATAACATTTATCGGACAATGTAATCACTGTAAATAAGCATGAGATACGGGATATTATGGCTTCAGGTGAGCCTTCCTGCCTAGTACCCCCAATTGTTTAGGACCTTCTCATAGGGAAAGATAGCTCCTTTATAACCTCCTCGTTCAAGCTAAAGCAAACAAGGCAGTAGCGGACTGCGACGAAATATCGGACTGCCATCCCACTTCAGCATGGCCATACTCTAAAAATATGTTCACATGATAAACATATATATTTCGCTGGAAAATTTTGAAACTGGTAACTGGCATTCATCATCATCAGGTGCCGTTTCCACATCGAAGGTTGGCTGCAATGAATCTCCAGCATCCTCTGTCTTTCGCCTTGGCGTTGCACACTGCTGGACTGTAACCTGTCCATTTCTTAAAGTTTCCTCCCACTTATCTCTCGGTCTTCCTCTTGCTCTTCCCCTCAACTTTTCCCTCTAGTAAATATTTTATCATGGTGTCATGTCTTTTTATGTGCCCAAAATACTTTACTTGTCTGAATTTTATTTCTCTTAATAATTGTTTCTGCATGCCTAGTTTTCCTAAAACTTGTTTATTTGTCTGTTTTTCTGTCCATGAAATTCTGCTTATTCTTCTATATATCCACATCTCAAATGCATCAATTCTGTCTTCAAACTGCTTGTTCATTGTCCATGTTTCCGAGCCATACATTAATATAGGATATATTTAGCATTTGATCATTCTCATTTTTAGCCTGTTTGTGATTTGTTTGGATGTCACAAACATCCAACTGGCATTAAACTCAGGAATAAGACAGGATAGTCCGACTTCACCTCCAACAGAGCTTAAACTCGTTCGCTCGTCGGTATCTTGAATGAAATCGGAAGTTCAATAAATTGCTGTGAGATGTATAGAACAAACTGACAAATTTATGAGGTAAATTTAAATGAAAATGGTGTCTATTAGAACATCCTAGGAGCTTCTGTGGATTAGGGGATAGTGACTCTGTCTATTAACCCCGACGTTCTGAGTTCAAAACATGCTGCGGACAATTTGGTTGCAAATTGTTTCACGTGGATTTTTACAAAGGACGATGGCACTACCCGTTCAGAAAGCAATGGCAAACTTCTGAACGTAATAATGCCTAGAAAACTCACAAACAGCGTTACAACGCCGGGGTTGATTGGCAAAGTCATGTAAAGGATATGCAATTAAATTAACTATAACATCAAAATATTACCACTTGTATAACATCAAAGCAACACAAAAATATATACATCTATTCAGCAGTGTACACGAAAATGTAGAACTTGTGTTCTACGACCAAGCAAAATAGCTACCAATACACAATCTCATCTCATGAAGGTAGGAACAAATTAAATCTGACTGTCAATCTTGATCATCGATTTATACTGTAGAATATCGGTAGTCACATCCTACAAACATCGGTAGTCACATCCTACAAACGTCGATAGTCACATCCTACAAACATCGGTAGTCACATCCTACAAACGTCGGTAGTCACATCCTACAAACGGTGTCAATAATAAAGATAACTCTTGTAGATGTTAAAAATGTGTGTTTACGTCCCTTTATTAATTACATAGTAAAAGCGAAACACGTAGCAGCGAAGCAAGGCACGTAGCAGCGAAGCAAGCTACGAAGTACAGTAATACTTCGATTAACTATCACGTCCGGACCGTGGCCCCCGGCAAAATAAGGCCGACTAGCTCTGACGGGAAATCGAAAATTCATGTTTAATGGGGGTTGGTTTTTGTACATGTTTGATAGCACACTGTGCGCGTTTTGGCAATTTTAGTCAATTCTATGAGTCTATGGTTATTTATTAATGAAAAATGTTAATAATAGTGATATTCTTAGCTATAAACTGAACTTGTAACATAATATAACCTTGATTTAGCTTTATAAACTGAACTTGTAACATAATATAACCTTGATTTAGCTTTATAAACTGAACTTGTAACATAATATAACCTTGATTTAGCATGTTGTGCTGTTTATAAAATGAATTTCTCCTTATACAACGATACTGGAATATGATAGCAAAAAACGGTTGTGGTCTTATTTTCTAGTATTTTTACCTCAACCCGCCGGCCATATGTTTATCGTAGGCCACGTTTGGATCAGGGTTGTGACGGATAACAGAATGGCGTATTAATAGAATCCCGTATTAACAGAATGGCGTATTAACAGAATGACGTATTAGCAGAATGGCGTATTAATAGAATGACGTATTAACAGAATGGCGTATTAGCAAAATGACGAATTCACAGACGATGTCCGACACATCCATCGCTTCATCTAACTCATGTGTTAATTTGGACATCATTTAACCAGTTAGTGAGAATTCTACGAGAGATAAGAGTCAGTACTTTGTCGTCGGTACATTATCCTTTAAGTTGCTGACAGGCTTATTTTCCAGAGATTTCTGATCTCAACGTAGGTGAGATCGACTTCCTAGCTCTATCGGAGACAGACGATAAAATGTAGGTCCTGCGTTCAAGTTTAGCACGTATAAGAACATTTGACAGTTCCGTAGATCAGGTTTTAAAACCGCTGCCCGGACAAAGTTCATTAGAAAATGTAAAAAAATTTAATTTTCTACAAAATATTGTCACCATCTTCTAAATTACATCCTAGATCCATGTCGATGTGTTGTCTTTAGCCTAGATCACTTGAAACTAGTTGCTTTTACATCCAAGAGCCATGTCGATGTGTTGTCTTTAGCCTAGATCACTTGAAACTAGTTGCTTTTACATCCAAGAGCCTTGTCGATGTGTTGTCTTTAGCCTAGATCACTTGGAACTAGTTGCTTTTACATCCAAGAGCCATGTCGATGTGTTGTCTTTAGCCTAGATCACTTGAAACTAGTTGCTTTTACATCCAAGAGCCTTGTCGATGTGTTGTCTTTAGCCTAGATCACTTGGAACTAGTTGCTTTTACATCCAAGAGCCTTGTCGATGTGTTGTCTTTAGCCTAGATCACTTGAAACTAGTTGCTTGAGACATTTGCAATCTCGTTACTGTCTAAATAAAGTTGATGTTTTATGAAATGATGAAACTATTTTAAACAAATTTATAAGTAAGCGCTGGTATAAAACAAATTTATAAGTAAGCGCTGGTGTAAAACAAATTTATAAGTAAGCGTTGGTGTAAAACAAAGATTTAAGGAACAAATTATTGTTGAAGGAGAGGGACGTTCTCATGAGTTTGTTATCCATCAGGATAAACTTAAAACTAGTACTCTGAAAACTGTTTATGATAATCGTTTTGGGAAATTGATATATCAAGATATCATCCAGGTAATGTTTATATGTCAGAGAAATGTTTGTGGTCTACAGACAGTTGAATTTAAACTGAAACCGCAGTCATAGCCTTCTTCATCGCAACCGTCAAGACTTTATCTTCCTTTCAATTTTTTACTGTTTCGTTATTTTTAGATTTCTTATCTGTATATGACAACAACACCATGTCATTTCTTATATATATATATATATGTTGTAGAGCGTGTTCTCGCAATCCGAATGTCGATTCAGAGCTGAACGGTTAACAACGGACATGATATCCGCTCTTCGCCCGTGTGTTCCCGGAGCCCACAACGGGAAACAAAGAATAGTAACACTGCGACCTACAACGCATGCCGTAAGAGACGACTTAGGTAGGGGCCTAGGGAAGCTACACTAGTAAATAAAAAAGATCACATAAATCGGATGTGCTGGCTTACTTGTAGTCGCATAACTGGCACAATGTACAATCGCTCTTAGGCTCGGATCACATACAAACCACAAAGAGTGGTTAACAAGTGGTCGATATGGAGTGTTAGAAGAAGAAAAAGAAGAATATTCGCTTGTCGGCAACAGCAAGAAAAGTGCATAGAGCAGAAAAGAACATTGCATTCGTTGATCTGTCAAATGCATTTGACATGGCCAGTAGAAAAGTACTATATTAAATACTGAACCATAGTGGCTATATATGTTTTTTTTTGTTTGGGTTTTTTTTAACCGATCCAGAATAACTTGAGCTTTCAGCTCTTCGGCTCGGTGTCATGGATATCGTAACCCTTCGGTTCGGTGTCACGAACACCGTAAATCTGGTGAACCTGTGATTTTTCTGCCAGCCCGCGGAATTGAACCCGCACTCACAGGAGCTTGTCACCCGTAGTCCAATGCGCTACGAACACGCTGGGCAGGCGGGCAGCTATATTTAAAAAAGCCGAAGGATTGACTTCATTGCACTGGGTTTTACCCCATACGGCTCGGCCCCTCTCCGCAGAACTGGCACGCCACCTGCCGAGAGTGTTGCACACAGCACGAACTCCGTAGCTCCAGCAACAATCCTAGGTATCTCTGGTAAAAAGCTGCACTTGTGAACAGAATGGCGCGGTCCGGACTCGAACCCACGACCTTCGACTCGCAAGGCAAAGGGTTTAACCACTCAGCCACAGAGACCCCATGTAGCTGGCGGCTATATATGTTTCACTACTTGATAGTCAGTATTTTCAGAAGAAGAGAACCAGTAAAAAAAAAAGAAGAACAAGAAGATTAGTAACAAAGTGGAAGAAGAAAACAATGAAGGAAAGTGGCAGGAAGAAAAAGAGGAAGAAGAAAAGGATGAAGAAGGGGAAGAATAAGAGGGTGCGCAATAAGAAAGATAAGTGGAGGCAGATGAATGTGACGACAATAAATGAGGGAGAGAAAAAAGAAACAGAAGTAGAAGAAGTAGAAGACAACGGCGGTGATGAACAAGAAGGGGGAGGATATGAAGAAAGAAGAAAAAGAAGATGAGAAAGAAAAGAAGAGGAAATGAAAGTGTGTCTATATGGCAGTGTAGATTACAGCGAGAATGCCGTTTCGGTGATATTCCCCTCTAGACATTCGTTTTCAGCATCCTACACTTTACGAAGCCTTCTGTCTTCCATCTCTAATCACTTAGTCAGACTTGATTGATTGATTGATTCATTCATTCATTGATTCATTCATTGATTGATTGGTTGATTGATATGACCATTATCATTACACTTCGTTGAGTAACCATGTGGGATTCGATCTCTTTCTTACACAAAAGGATCTCAGCGGCAGTGCACGAAATCCATAGCGCCGGCGAGTGTCCCGGTATAAGTTAGAAGATTATGAAAATATTTAGTAGAAATTTTATTTGTTAATCTTTTTAATGAATTCCGCCGGATCAACAAGGGTTTTCCAGTCTTACTCTTCTCGATTTTGAACTGCCAGGGGTTCTTTCAATTCCTCAACTTGAAAATGGGACCTACATTTTATCGTCCGTTTACGATAGGACTAGAAACTCCATTTCACCTACACTGACGTCAGTGATCTTTGGAAAAACACTCTGACGACTTCACGAGAGATCAAACCGAGAATCTTTGGAACGAGAAGCGAGCACCTAATCTCTATAACACAGAGACCCCAAACCTATTTTGTAGCCAGACTGCAATGATACAGCCTTTTGTAGTGTTGCCACTCCTTCTTCTTTTTCTTTGAATTCTTGATATCGACCACTTGTCAACAACTTTGTGTGATTTGTATGTGATCTGAGCCTAAGAGTGATTGTACGTTGTGCCAGTTATGCACCTTCAAGTTCGATTTCTGCGCTGCGTTTTATTTACTAGGGTAGCATCCCTATGGCCTACATCAGTCGCCTCTTACGACATGCCTTGTAGGACGCAGTGGTACTATTCTTTGCTTCCCTTGCGGGCCCAGTCACCACACGGGCGAGTGTCACAACTAAGAGGTGTAATTACAGTCTCCATCAATTCTAGTTCCCAAACTGTAACGCTGACTTCTATCATCTCAGTTATAAACAATTCTACAGGGTGTTCAACTTAAAAGGAGCCCCAGTCATAAATAGAAATTTGCCAGGTACGCATTGCATCTCGTATATTTACTATTTAAGCCGGTTCTGACTAGCTTGTCCTACGTCACATTTGTACATCGCCCCTTCCTGCAGTACAATTACACACCATCACACAACCTTGACCTATACTACGTCATAACTGAACCTGCCATTTCCATACATATATGCCAGATTAGCTCCATTCACAGGCTGCTTTTAAGTTGAACACCCTGTAGTTCACAAACTGTAATGCTGACTCTACCATCTCAGTTATAAACAATTCTAGTTCACAAACTGTAAGGCTGACTTTTACCATCTCAGTTACAAAGCACTCACTGAACCTACTCAAGTCTATAACGTACCAACTGCCGGTCTTCATCTTGTCTATAAAGCTCATTTATCTAATCAACATTAAGCAATTGTTGATCGTTTATCTCTAATCTATAAAGCACAGGTGAAGTGAGTTAGTATAATCAATAAAACGCTTATCAAAAATCTTTATTTTTAAAGAAAACACCAGACGGTTACCGACCGACATCTTGTTTATAAAGTTCATGTTGTCTGACTATCTATCAAGTACTGGTATGAACTCAATTGTTCATGTTGTCTGTCTATCTATAATGTACTGGTATGAACTCATTTGTTCATGTTCCGCTATTTCATTTATTATTATTTATTGTAATTTCATAAGCTGATATTTTATCATGATTTTATCAAAGCTTTGTCATATGTTCAGTTGTTTCATGCTGTTTTTCTCGAAAATAATTCAGAAAACTTTGAAATAAAATGGCTAAATCAGACGAAAAGTTGTGTAAATAGTTGGGCGGTCTTTTTCTCTGATTATACATGTGTGTGTGTCTATTTTCTTGCTGTTTGTGTTGGATTTTTTTCTTGCTGTGTGTTTTTTTAATACTAGAAAACTATATACAATACAAGAGGCAATCATCATTTAATTTGTATATCTTGAGATAAAATAAGGTTTGACAACATATGGTGACCATCTGTAAAATCAATGAAGGGTCAGCTAGAGTAAGATAGAGAAAGAAAATTCTGGAAAGTCGAACTTCAATGCACGGGAATATGTCTTATCTTCATTCCTTCCTTTCATTCAGTTGAAGAAATAGTGTATACATGTTCATGTCTCTTGTATAAACTTCATTGTCTTTTGTAGTTCACATAGAAATTTGTGAAGTTTTCTTTCCAGTTGTTTTTTACTAGACTCGTGAATTTGCTTCGGTGTATCAGATTCGTGACAGTCGTGAAGAAAGTTCTCTCTCTCTCTCTCTCTCTCTCTCTCTCTCTATAGCATGTGACGCCTTTGGCGCTTATGAGTGCACACCATTATTTTCGGTTCATGATTGTCCTGTGTATTGTGTTTCAGATGTGATTCATTTCTATCAGTTATTGTTCTACCATTCTCCTAGCGGTCGTTTTGAATTTTCCCGTTTTCGTTTACCATCTGGTGTCCATCGCAGTGCAGTTGTCGCGCTGAAGACAGCTCCTACTAATATTAGATCGAATCTTTTTTTTTTTTTTTATCAAGGTGTGTAGGCCAAAAAAACATACAATATAAGAATTAACCATACAATAAAAGAATTAACAATACAATAAAAGAATTAACAATACAATAAAAGAATTAACAATACAATATAAAAATGAACTGTCTGCAGAGAGTCAAATTTAATTACTTGTATAAGCTCGTTTTCTCTGTAAACGTTTCCATGTTATCACTGCACGACTTAAGCTCTAGTCTATTGTCTATTGTCTATTCCCAGGTGGAAGATGTAGTTGTCTGTCCACTCTTGCCGTTAAGCGTAGGGATGGGAGCTTTAATTTGCGTTCTAGGGCTAGATGAGACGCCCTTGTTGTGTGGTATCCGTGTTTATGTAGTGTGGTCTTGATATTGTCTATCCATCTTTTTCTTGGTCTTCCTTAGCTCTAGTACCCGATCTCTTTTTATTGTATTGTTAGCTCTAGTCGCCTTTAAATATTATCACTTTCATTCCATCAGTAAACTAAACAGATGATAATATTATCACTTTCATTCCATCAGTAAACTAAACAGATGATAATATTATCACTTTCATTCCATCAGTAAACTAAACAGATGATAATATTATCACTTTCATTCCATCAGTAAACTAAACAGATGATAATATTATCACTTTCATTCCATCAGTAAACTAAACAGATGATAATATTATCACTTTCATTCCATCAGTAAACTAAACAGATGATAATATTATCACTTTCATTCCATCAGTAAACTAAACAGATGATAATATTATCACTTTCATTCCATCAGTAAACTAAACAGATGATAATATTATCACTTTCATTCCATCAGTAAACTAAACAGATGATAATATTATCACTTTCATTCCATCAGTAAACTAAACAGATGATAATATTATCACTTTCATTCCATCAGTAAACTAAACAGATGATAATATTATCACTTTCATTCCATCAGTAAACTAAACAGATGATAATAGTATCACTTCATTCCATCAGTAACTAAACAGATGATATGAAGTGCCTAATCAAGACTTAGATGGGATCCCTAGTTCAACCAAATATACCAGTTGTCTCCTGAGTTGTAGACTTATGTAATGACGTGTATTGTTGTTCTAAATCATGTCTTCTTTGGTCCTTCCCGTTTTCGTTTAACCTCTGTTGTTCGTCTCAGTGCAGTTTTCGTGACATAGTTAGTCTCCAAGCGTATCACATGTCTGATCCATCTCCAGCATCAAGTTTATGCTCATGAAGGAAAATGTCAACCTCCGAACTAACAGTCATTACTCAAGTCAGACTTTAGTAGAGATTAATGATCGCCTACGTTAGCCAGCATGGCACAGCATGATGATGAGTTAGAATGAACTGGTTAGCATTCATGGTACCAGCATTGTGTTCAGTCCCTTTTCGCTTTTCAAAAGTGTCAGCGTACTAAAATTCACAGATCACTTGTACAGTAACATATGCGACAACTCAGACTTGATCTCAATCTTCAAATAACAAAGATATTACTGCCTTGAAGTTTGATTGGGGACAATCAAAGGCTAGCGGAGTAAACCGTACACAAATCAGGACGGCAGGCAAGCCAAGTAGTCTAAATAAAGACCGATAACCTGGGTAGATGACGCTCAACAATCCGGGAGGGTAGGTCGTCTAAGGGTCGCTGCCCTGAAAGAAAATAGCAACCTGCTGCCTTGCAGGTCGCCTGGGGACAGTCAAAGGCTAACGGAGAGCGAACCCAGTAAACGCTGGCTGAAACCGGACACGTCGCCGAAGGATAAGCACTAGAGCTCTAAATGGCGCTGAACGATGTGACGTAAAAATACGTTCTGGCAAAGGCTGTTTTTATATCACAATAAGAGTGATAAAAATGGCCGAAAAAAACGATCGAGAGAGAGAGATAAATAACAAAGAGCTTCTATAATTTCCATCACTCTTCCATTACTGATTGACATTTGTTAAGTCAACTGTTGACATGATTGATTGATTGATTTGATTGATAGAACCATCACCATTGCACTTCGGTGTGTAACCATGTGTGCTCCGATATCTTTCTTACACATAAAGATCTCAGCCACAGTGCACGAACTCCGTAGCGCCGACGAGGATCACCAACGAAATTGTTATGATGGTTAAGATATTTTTGTTGAATTTTATTGTTAATATTTTTATAACGAGTTTTGCCCGGCAGCGACTTTCCAGCCTGTTCTTCTCGGTTTTGAACTACCAAGGGTTCTTTTACATGCTCAAATTGAACACTGGACTTACGTTTTATCGTCCGTCTCCGATAGGACTAGGAACTCGATTTCACCTACAGTGAGATCAAGGATCTCTGGGAAAATATCCAGATGTCTCCACGAGGGAGCGAACATGGTACCTTTGGCACGAAAGGCGAGCATCTAACCTCAACGTTACAGAGACCCCATTGTCTGACACATAAATATGCTGATCCTCACTGGTTGCTACGTCAGTACATTGCAACGTGTCTGGGCTGGTGGATATGGCAGGATGTCCAGACCTCGGCACATTCTGTACTTCAGTTTTAACACTTCCTGAAGCCGAAACTCTCTGATCCCCTGCCGAACTATGCTGCTATCGACTGCGCAACATCCATACACATCACACGTACGTTTGTGAGCGTTCCCACGCGTTCATTCTCCATCACCATGAATTCAATTTCAACTTGTTTGTAATGAGTCTCATACACGGACGCCATTTTGATGGACAACTATAATATTTATGTCGGACAATCATACAATTAATTACGCAGGTGAAAACAGGAAGTATCAATTTTTTATATATATACATTTTCACTTTGATTTCGTTACTTTCTGTTGAAGCAAAGAATTATGGGGCATTTCTTTCTGAACAGCCCACGCACTTTTGGATTTGCAGTTAAAATTTCCGATCAACCCTCATACAATTGGATGTCTTCTGCAACTTTCTGAACAATTCACGCACTTTTGGATTGCTTCTGCAACTTTGTGAACAGCCCACGTACTTTGGGATTTCCAATTAAACTTTCTGAACAACCCTCGTACTACTGTGTCCTCTCTGCATTTCCAAAACTGCTAACGCACTATTAGATTTCCTCTGCAACTTTCTGAACAATCCTTCGTACTATTGGGTTACCTCTGCAACTTTCTCAGTAATCATTGCACTATCGGATTACCTCTGCAACTTTCTAAGTAAACATTGTACTATTGGATTACCTCTGCAACGTTCTGAACAACCCACACGCTTTTGAATTTATAATTAAACTTTCTGAACAACCCTCGTACTACTGGGTCCTCTCTGCAACTTTCTGAACAACCCACATACTATTGGATTTCCTCGCAACTTTCTGAACACTCCTTCGTACTATTGGACTACCTCTGCAACTTTTTGAGTAATTCTTGTTCTATTGGATTCGTTCTGCAACTTTCTGAACAACCCTCATACTATTAGTTTACCTCGGTAACTTTCTGAACAACCCTCGTACTATTAGTTTACCTCGGTAACTTTCTGAACAACCCTCGTACTATTAGATTACCTCGGAAACTTTCTGAACAACCCTCATACTATTAGTTTACCTCGGTAACTTTCTGAACAACCCTCGTACTATTAGATTACCTCGGAAACTTTCTGAACAACCCTCATACTATTAGTTTACCTCGGAAACTTTCTGAACAACCCTCATACTATTATTGAAAAAAACTATGTGAGCCACATCTTCTAGAGATATGTTCGTAACCGAGTTAACGAGAAGATGACGCAAAGTAAGGAGTCAAGAAGATGTGATTTTTTTCAGATCCAGAAGCACTTGAGCTTTTCAGCTCTTCGTCTCGGTGCCATGGACATCGTAACCCTTCGGTTCGGTGCCACGAACACCGTAAATATGGGGAATCTGTGGCTTTTTCTGCCATCCCGCTGGATTGAACCCGCACACACAGAGGGATAGTCACCGTAGTCCAACGTGCTACGAACACGCTGGGCAGACGGGCAAGAAGATGTGATTAGAGACGATAGTTAAATCTCACGCATACACAGATATAAAAATAAGACATGATTGTGATCATGAGAAAGAAAAACACGATTTTATAACATCAGAAACAGTCAAGAAAAGAAATCAGTATCTATAACATTGGGGAATACGATACTTTTTACAATGTCTTTTTTCTTTGACCAACGGCAACGATGTGGTCAACATCATGCAAGGATGCTTTTACTTTCAGTATTTCTTTTCTATTGAAAAATGCAGAGAATACAACACAGACCTGCATGCATGTTTCATAGACTATAGCAAGGCTTTCGACCACTTACAACACAGACCTGCATGCATGTTTCATAGACTATAGCAAGGCTTTCGACCACTTACAACACAGACCTGCATGCATGTTTCATAGACTATAGCAAGGCTTTCGACCACTTACAACACAGACCTGCATGCATGTTTCATAGACTATAGCAAGGCTTTCGACCACTTACAACACAGACCTGCATGCATGTTTCATAGACTATAGCAAGGCTTTCGACCACTTACAACACAGACCTGCATGCATGTTTCATAGACTATAGCAAGGCTTTCGACCACTTACAACACAGACCTGCATGCATGTTTCATAGACTATAGCAAGGCTTTCGACCACTTACAACACAGACCTGCATGCATGTTTCATAGACTATAGCAAGGCTTTCGACCACTTACAACACAGACCTGCATGCATGTTTCATAGACTATAGCAAGGCTTTCGACCACTTACAACACAGACCTGCATGCATGTTTCATAGACTATAGCAAGGCTTTCGACCACTTACAACATCATGCAAGGATGCTTTTACTTTCAGTATATCTTTTCTACCCTATTCCGTCTGCGTCGACCTGAGAGCTCTTGCGACCGGAAAAAATGTACACTCCCACTGGGAACTAGAACCCTGGCCGTGCCGTGCTATGATACAGAGAGGCAGCCGCATCCGGCACACCGTAAGCGCGGGGGACGGATAAGCAGAAAATCAAAATTACAATTGAAGTTTATATTTCGAAGACTTGCATCATACTGAGAAAATATACCGTTCCTTCTTGAACCTGAGACATCGCGCCTAAGAAGCATTTCGCTAACAGCTAAACTATCGCAGCTCTCAGAAACACTGAAGACTGAAAAAGATAACATAAATTAAAAGGAAGAAAACTGAAGCAAAATCTTCACAATCACGAATCTACACATTGCAACGGTACAATCATCTTAATAAATAAACCTTAAATGTAATTTAAGACAATAAAAATATCCATAAATGACATTTAAAAAAAGATGCAAATGAAACAGCACAGATAGATTCGAATAATACAGTTAATACAATAACAAATTTCATGGGTTAATTAAAATAAAAAACCGAAATTCAAACATCTCACAAGTAAGAGATTATATATATATTTTTTTTTCCGATCCAGAAGCACTTGAACTGTTCAGCTCTTCGGCTCGGTGCCATGGACATCGTAACCCTTCGGTTCGGTGCCACGAACACCGTAAATATGGGGAATCTGTGGCTTTTTCTGCCATCCCGCGAAATTGAACCCGTACACACAGAGGGATAGTCACCGTAGTCCAACGCGCTACGAACACGCTGGGCAGACGGGCGGGAGATTATATAGGAACACTTACAAACACGGAAATAGAACGGAAAGTAAGCTAGAAGGAATAAGTCAGAGAAATACTTAAGAAAAAAATCACAACAGATGCTGTCGAATGTCACTTGAGCAGAAAACAAATCACAACAGATGCTGTCGAATGTCACTTGAGCAGAAAACAAATCACAACAGATGCTGTCGAATGTCACTTGAGCAGAAAACAAATCACAACAGATGCTGTCGAATGTCACTTGAGCAGAAAACAAATCACAACAGATGCTGTCGAATGTCACTTGAGCAGAAAACAAATCACAACAGATGCTGTCGAATGTCACTTGAGCAGAAAACAAATCACAACAGATGCTGTCGAATGTCACTTGAGCAGAAAACAAATCACAACAGATGCTGTCGAATGTCACTTGAGCAGAAAACAAATCACAACAGATGCTGTCGAATGTCACTTGAGCAGAAAACAAATCACAACAGATGCTGTCGAATGTCACTTGAGCAGAAAACAAATCACAACAGATGCTGTCGAATGTCACTTGAGCAGAAAACAAATCACAACAGATGCTGTCGAATGTCACTTGAGCAGAAAACAAATCACAACAGATGCTGTCGAATGTCACTTGAGCAGAAAACAAATCACAACAGATGCTGTCGAATGTCACTTGAGCAGAAAACAAATCACAACAGATGCTGTCGAATGTCACTTGAGCAGAAAACAAATCACAACAGATGCTGTCGAATGTCACTTGAGCAGAAAACAAATCACAACAGATGCTGTCGAATGTCACTTGAGCAGAAAACAAATCACAACAGATGCTGTCGAATGTCACTTGAGCAGAAAACAAATCACAACAGATGCTGTCGAATGTCACTTGAGCAGAAAACAAATCACAACAGATGCTGTCGAATGTCACTTGAGCAGAAAACAAATCACAACAGATGCTGTCGAATGTCACTTGAGCAGAAAACAAATCACAACAGATGCTGTCGAATGTCACTTGAGCAGAAAACAAATCACAACAGATGCTGTCGAATGTCACTTGAGCAGAAAACAAATCACAACAGATGCTGTCGAATGTCACTTGAGCAGAAAACAAATCACAACAGATGCTGTCGAATGTCACTTGAGCAGAAAACAAATCACAACAGATGCTGTCGAATGTCACTTGAGCAGAAAACAAATCACAACAGATGCTGTCGAATGTCACTTGAGCAGAAAACAAATCACAACAGATGCTGTCGAATGTCACTTGAGCAGAAAACAAATCACAACAGATGCTGTCGAATGTCACTTGAGCAGAAAACAAATCACAACAGATGCTGTCGAATGTCACTTGAGCAGAAAACAAATCACAACAGATGCTGTCGAATGTCACTTGAGCAGAAAACAAATCACAACAGATGCTGTCGAATGTCACTTGAGCAGAAAACAAATCACAACAGATGCTGTCGAATGTCACTTGAGCAGAAAACAAATCACAACAGATGCTGTCGAATGTTACTTGAGCAGAAAACAAATCACAACAGATGCTGTCGAATGTCACTTGAGCAGAAAACAAATCACAACAGATGATGTCGAATGTCACTTGAGCAGAAAACAAATCACAACAGATGCTGTCGAATGTCACTTGAGCAGAAAACAAATCACAACAGATGCTGTCGAATGTCACTTGAGCAGAAAACAAATCACAACAGATGCTGTCGAATGTCACTTGAGCAGAAAACAAATCACAACAGATGCTGTCGAATATCACTTGAGCAGAAAACAAATCACAACAGATGCTGTCGAATGTCACTTGAGCAGAAAACAAATCACAACAGATGCTGTCGAATGTCACTTGAGCAGAAAACAAATCACAACAGATGCTGTCGAATGTCACTTGAGCAGAAAACAAATCACAACAGATGCTGTCGAATGTCACTTGAGCAGAAAACAAATCACAACAGATGCTGTCGAATGTCACTTGAGCAGAAAACAAATCACAACAGATGCTGTCGAATGTCACTTGAGCAGAAAACAAATCACAACAGATGCTGTCGAATGTCACTTGAGCAGAAAACAAATCACAACAGATGCTGTCGAATGTCACTTGAGCAGAAAACAAATCACAACAGATGCTGTCGAATGTCACTTGAGCAGAAAACAAATCACAACAGATGCTGTCGAATGTCACTTGAGCAGAAAACAAATCACAACAGATGCTGTCGAATGTCACTTGAGCAGAAAACAAATCACAACAGATGCTGTCGAATGTCACTTGAGCAGAAAACAAATCACAACAGATGCTGTCGAATGTCACTTGAGCAGAAAACAAATCACAACAGATGCTGTCGAATGTCACTTGAGCAGAAAACAAATCACAACAGATGCTGTCGAATGTCACTTGAGCAGAAAATAAATTTGACATAAAGACAGTATGTAAAAAAAAAAGGGAGAGAGAAATCATACGTTTGTATAAACTAAATTTCTTGGTTCAATCCGACACTCGACACTCCACACCTGAGGAAGACCCTACTACCTCCTGCCCATCGGGAATAGAATTGTAAATTGATATACACTTCATTCCTTAAGCTCTGAAAAAACTACGAGAAATATTTTTTTAAATATATATATATAAATGTATGTGACCTTAAAATATAAAGTTTCCTGATATGGTTCTGATGGTGCTGCACAAAGCACGAGCTCCATAGCTTCAGCAACATATCTAGGTATCGCATGAAAAAAATATCACGTCATCACGACCCAGATTTGAACCCAAAATCTTTCGAACCAGAGACAAATGTCTTAACCACTTAAACACAGATACCCCCCAGATGTAAACCTAGCCAGCCAAAATAACGAATCGTGGAACTGCCAGCAGAAAATGTATTTATTCACATTAAAATCGAATTAAAACCAGAGCGAGACGCCAACGATAATATCAACAAAATAATAAGCAGAGACAAAATAACAGTTGGGAATATCAAGAATAAGTCGAGATTCCTGCAATACAACACAAGAACTAACTTAAAGACATAGAAAAACTGCATACTGTTAGTACTTTTGTATGAAACTCAGTGATGTAGAATAACAAGAAAGGAAACCTCTAGATCATATATTCCTAATCTTTCTTGGTCCACCGCCCACATTGCAAGAAATAAACTTTCTAACGCCCCCCTTCCCATTATAACAGTTTGCCAACGCCCCCTCCTCCATATTCTTTTTCACTTTGACGTAGGAAATTGATATATATTTCTGTCATACATGGTCAATTTTCAAATGATTTAATACATAAAATAGAAAATGGATGGAAAACTGGATCGTGTAAGGTGGGCATAAGATGAATTAAAATGCAGAATTCAAATTTGTAATAATTATTCAATCTCGAAATCACGAAACAAAACTTCCCAAAATGATTCTGAACCAACTACCGCCCCCTGGAAGGCTTCAGCGCCCACAGGGGGCGGTACCGCCCACTTTGGGAAACGCTGGTCTAGATCAAGGTTGTCCAGAGCAGTGTCCGAGACGCCATGACGTCTGTGTCATAAAATCAGAGCCATATTTGAATCCGCTGACTCTAAGGTTAATTCTATTTCAAGAATCCGCTGACTCTAAGGTTAATTCTATTTCAAGAATCCGCTGACTCTAAGGTTAATTCTATTTCAAGAATCCGCTGACTCTAAGGTTAATTCTATTTCAAGAATCCGCTGACTCTAAGGTTAATTCTATTTCAAGAATCCGCTGACTCTAAGGTTAATTCTATTTCAAGAATCCGCTGACTCTAAGGTTAATTCTATTTCAAGAATCCGCTGACTCTAAGGTTAATTCTATTTCAAGAATCCGCTGACTCTAAGGTTAATTCTATTTCAAGAATCCGCTGACTCTAAGGTTAATTCTATTTCAAGAATCCGCTGACTCTAAGGTTAATTCTATTTCAAGAATCCGCTGACTCTAAGGTTAATTCTATTTCAAGAATCCGCTGACTCTAAGGTTAATTCTATTTCAAGAATACTAAATATGTACCTCTTTTTCATCATTTTTTTTTAAATCACTTCCATGAACAAAATCTTCGCACTTTCATAATCTTATTTTATTTTGTAAATATTCTTACTTACTTACTTAATCCCGTCATGCCTAGTGACACATGGGGCTTCAGAAAGGACTTTCCATGCTCTCCTGTCCCGTGCAACCTTCAGCGCAGAGCCCCACGTCAGAGATGCGGTGTCCAGTTCCTCTTCCATCATGCGCCTCCATGTTGTCCGTGGTCTGCCTTTCTTTCTCTTTCCCTCTGGTGTCCATGATTCTACTGCTACATAACTCTACTTTGTTTCCTTCACACTGGAGAAAGCGTCGGCATCTTAATTATATTAATATTACCACTGTTATTTCTAGCCCGCGCCTCCATAATCATCATTCAGATGACGCCCTAATATATAAAAACATTGGACTTCAGGGGCATAGGCTCTCAGTATTTTACTGAAACAAATGATCAGAATATTTTCCTCAAATAAAATTAACAACTAAAACTTAATTTAAGAACATGGGTCGACGATAGCAAAGTTGATAAAACACTGAGCAGTTGCCACCGTGAAATTTCCTCTGTTCGATACCATCTTGTCCAACAATTCTCGGTGTCCATATCATACGCGATTGGAGTAGAGGTAACTCTGATTCTTTATTTGGTAATCTAACTTACAAGTACTTTTGAAGACGGAGTAAGATTCGCCTGAAAGATGAGAGAGACTGGTGATAAGGAAACTAAGTCTTCACTCTAAAATCAGTCAGAGTCAACCTGAATTACTACTTGGCGAACGATTAAAAAGAATTTAAAGAATGCACACAAGAGGATATGAACTTATTGAGAAAAAAATCAGGAGCTGTAATTCGATAAAACATGTTCACAAAAGAAATCCAGCATAACAAATCATCTTAAGAAGAATTGTTATACAGTAAACTTCAGAAGAGATACTTCGTCATTATGGAGTACCAACATGGTTATAGTTAATACAATTAAAGTATTATACTCTTCCAAACTCAAGTAGTTTGCAATAGCCATTTGACAAAGAATGTTAAAACAGAAGTTAGACAGAGGTGAATTCTTTCACCATTCTTGTTCAACCTTGTCTAAACTGGCTCAATAGAGAAACCTTAACCATTTCACTCCATCATTTTTGTTACTCTTGGATTCCTGCATAGTGTAATGTATACCGAATTAGCCAGCATATCGGCTTTAAGACATCTTTAAAAATACCTTAAGCCAGTATATCCGCTCAGAATATTGAATGGGTTAAAGAATAATAACAGAGAGGAATAAGATGGATACTTACCTCGGTACTGAAAGATTTGGTTATTCAGACGATAATTAGGTGGCGTCTGTGGCTTAGGGGATATTGACTCTGTCTATTAACCCCAACGTTCTGAGTTCGAATCACGCTGCGGACAGTTTGGTTGCAAATTGTTTCGCATGGATCTTTACAAAAGGACGATGGCATCACCCCTTCAGAAAGCAATGGCATGTAATAAAAACTAATGCCTAGAAAAATCACAAATGGCGTTAAAAAGCTGGGGTTGATTCGCAAAGTCATGTAACTTTTTTTGCACTTACCTTTTTTAGACGATAATATTTTTTTTTAGCCAGTCAATATGAGAATGTTCAAATGAATATAAATTTACTTTCCAGAATATTTTAAAACATAGGACTTGAAGTTAATATCGCGAAAACGAAAATAATGAGAAATAACTAAAAACCAGAAATCCAATTATGTTACAAAATGAAGCAATAGAGAAAGTTAAAGTTTGACTGCCTGGGAAGTACAATATCGCAGGATGGCGATTAAGAAAGGTAAGTAAGTAAAGTGTAAGTAAAGGAACCCTTTCATACCTCGTGGTATATAGGTCAATACAGTGTTAGACCTGTATTTTTCATTGACCGTCGACACACGATGGGTGATGTGGTCAGCATCACGCCGGCCGCCTTTACTTTCCCAGAGCATGTCTGGTACCCAGTTGAGGCTGGGTCGACCTGAGAGCCGTTGCGGTCGGGAAAATTCCACGCACACTGCGGGAGTTGAACCCAGACCACCAGCCTTGAGAAGCGAGTTCACTAACAACTACGCTACCGCTGCTCTCGATTAAGAAAGGACATTGAAAAAAAAAATCAAGAAAGCAAGCCAAACCTTCCTACACAGGAAAATCTGAAAAGTCAAAATATTAAGTCCTAAACCACAAATTAAATATATAGAGCAGTGTCCTGAGAGTATTATTTTACAGTAGTACGTGCTGGAAAATTACCCACAACATCTTACACAAGCTAGAGAAATTACAAAATTACCCACAACATCTTACACAAGCTAGAGAAATTACAAAACAAATAAATATTACAGAAAAAAAACCTGCAAATTTTCTGGTCAAATACGATAGAAAATGTATAACTTGTAAATTGTAACTTGTAAACAATAGTAGCGGGTAACAGGGGTAGAGGTAAACCTCTATCAAAGGAGATTTAAGGCGTCTCCGTTCCTCCGCTAGTCTACGGGACACCCTTGGGTAAACGTGGAGTACCCGTTTCGCCCCCCATCCCCGGCAGGGTCACGTGGAAGCTATGTTATGTTATGTTATGCGATCGACGTCATGGCACATTGGGCATTCCCATTCGTGCTCTGTCCTCCGTTGCAGCAGCCATCCCAAAGTCCATTTGCTCACAGTACCCATGAGAAGTTGATTACTATATCTTCTCTCTCTACCACGAAGACGACACTGTCTGGCATGTCCAAACTTAACGCCTAATTCTCGAACTCGTTCCAGTGTCTGAGACCCGCCCATGTCACACAATTGAGAGCGTACCGCATTGATGATATCGGCTCTGTCCATGCTTCTGCCCACTTGTGTCGGGGCAATGTTTGCAAGAGAGTCAGCACGCTCGTTACCCCGCAGTCCAGCATGTCCAGGCGTGTACAGCCAAGTCATTTTCTTGAGATGTGATCTCCGAATGATGTCCACCCATTCCACACGCATACTTCCAGATTCAATCAGTTGAAGCATATTCATCGAGTCTGATATGATGATCGTATGGGTAACCTGTTGCTCAGCCACCCATGACAGAGCCCTGGAGGCAGCGGTGATCTCCATAGTCGTGCTCGATGTCGTTGTCTCAAAAGCCCCGCAGTCCTCATGAAGTGTGCGACCGTTTCGTTGTGCTGAGTAAGCCCACGATGATCTGGTGCCACACTTGACCGAGTCATCGGTGTAGATAATGATATCACCTGGGTGGGAGTGCTGATCCACAAGTGTAAGAATTTCCGCATTGACGACGCCCGGGGCCCATTCTCTACAGCGGCGTCCAAGTGTGCTGATAACCCTGGCGTAAGCAGTCATATCCTCTGATATAGGCATCCATTCGTCACCGTGCCTCAGCTCATCTAGAGTACAGACCTGTTTAATAACATCCTCGGCGATCCAGGATCGACCTCTCTTCAATCGCCTTCCCTTGTTCTCATTTATGGATTTGTGCAGAGGATGATTTGTGTCCGCAGAAACTCTCAGATACGCTTTTACCTGTGCGACTTTGTGTCTCGTGGCTATCGTTGGCAATCCAAGGACATAGCGCATTGCCTCATAAGAAGTGTCACGTGTGCAACCGAGTATAAGCCTCATCGCTTCATTTTGGATCCTTTCTAACTTATCCAGCGATGTTCTGTTTACTGTTAGAAGACCAAGGCCATAGTCCACCACGCTCAGCATTAGTCCCTGATAAAGAAAGAGTAGCAGGCGTTGCTCAATATCCGCCCCGCCATAACTTTGAGAGCGGTTAGCCCTTTTCTTGCCTTTATGATTACGTTCTCAACATGGCTCTTAAATGACAGGCTTCTGTCAACTGTTATTCCAAGATACTTTAGTGTTTCGCTTCTGCCAATGTCTTTGTTACACATGCTGACAACCGGGGTATGTGTCTTTACCATGTGAGTGTTAAGAGAGAACCATGTCAGATAGGCCTTTGCTGGGTTCACATTCGTTTCGAATTCGTTGCACCAGTCACCAATCCTATTCAGCTCACACTGTAATGCAGATGCGATCTCGTTTCTGTCCTTGCCCATGCGATACACCAGAATATCATCGGCGTACGACATTGTTCTGCCAACTCCGACCCTTTGTGTGCTGGTTACCCCGACGGTGTATACAATGTATACCAGTGTACAACGGTGTATACGGTGTACACGTAAAAATTACGTGGAACCAATGGGAGCAGGTGGTGGATGAGTGAGGGGGCAGCCGACAGAGTGTCAATGGTTATGGTCTCAAAACTCACGACGGTAGAAGAAGATCTCTGTAATAGAAACAATGGTTACCGTCATGGACCAGTATGGTCACTGTCAGGAAGGTAGGCAGAGAATCTCTGTAATAGAGACAATGGTTACAGTCATGGACCAGTATGTTCACTGCCAGGAAGGTAGACAGAAGATCTCTGTAATAGAGACAATGGTTACAGTCATGGACTAGTATGGTCACTGCCAGGAAGGTAGACAGAGGAAATCTGTAATAGAGACAATGGTTACGGTCATGGACTAGTATGGTCACTGCCAGGAAGGTAGACAGAGGTTCTCTGTAATAGAGACAATGGTTACGGTCATGGACTAGTATGGTCACTGCCAGGAAGGTAGACAGAGGAAATCTGTAATAGAGACAATGGTTACGGTCATGGACTAGTATGGTCACTGCCAGGAAGGTAGACAGAGGTTCTCTGTAATAGAGACAATGGTTACGGTCGTGGACCAGTATGGGCACTGCCAGGAAGGAAATCAATGGCAGACTACCTTCCAAGACAATACCTAGAAAACCCCAACAATTAACTGTAAGGGTGGCAAAGTTCTGCTCAGGACAAGCTGTTTGATGATAAAACAATAGAAAATGTATAAAGAACAAACTGCGAAATTATTGTGGACCATCATTAGAAGGCGAGATGACAGTGCATTGGACATGTATGTTGTATGTCAGTAGGGGCATTGGACATGTGTGTTGTATGTTAGTAGGGGCATTGGACATGTGTGTTGTATGTTAGTAGGGGCATTGGACATGTATGCTAGTAGGGGCATTGGACATGTATGTTGTATGTTAGTAGGGGCATTGGACATGTATGTTGTATGTTAGTAGGGGCATTGGACATGTATGCTAGTAGGGGCATTGGACATGTATGTTGTATGTCAGTAGGGGCATTGGACATGTATGTTGTATGTTAGTAGGGGCATTGGACATGTATGCTAGTAGGGGCATTGGACATGTATGCTAGTAGGGGCATTGGACATGTATGTTGTATGTCAGTAGGGGCATTGGACATGTATGTTGTATGTTAGTAGGGGTATTGGACATGTATGCCAGTAGGGGCATTGGACATGTATGTTGTATGTTAGTAGGGGTATTGGACATATATGTTGTATGTCAGTAGGGGCATTGGACATGTATGTTGTATGTTAGTAGGGGCATTGGACATGTATGCTAGTAGGGGCATTGGACATGTATGCTAGTAGGTGCATTGGACATGTATGTCAGTAGGTGCATTGGACATGTATGTCAGTAGGGGTATTGGACATGTATGCCAGTAGGGGTATTGGACATGTATGCCAGTAGGGGTATTGGACATGTATGTTGTAAGTCAGTAGGGGCATTGGACATGTTTGTTATATGCTAGTAGGGGCATTGGACATGTATGTTGTATGTTAGTAGGAGCATTGGACATGTATGTCAGTAGGGGCATTGGACATGTATGCTAGTAGGGGCATTGGACATGTATGTCAGTAGGTGCATTGGACATGTATGTCAGTAGGGGTATTGGACATGTATGTCAGTAGGGGTATTGGACATGTATGTTGTATGTCAGTAGGGGCATTGGCTAGGACAGCTCTCTGGTGGACACCGGATGGGGAGAAAAAGCTTGGACGACCACATAAAACATGGGGAAGAACAAGGGAAAAAGAATTGATAACTTGTGACCTGACACGGGAAACAATTAATAACAAGGCGAAAGGACAGCTTCTTCTTCTGCTTCGAAAGTTCCACATCGACCACTTGTTAACCACTCTTTGTGATTTGTATGTGATCTGAGCCTAAGAGCCATTTACGTTGTGCCAGCACATCCGACTCTTTTTATTTACTAAGGTAGCATTCCTATGCCCTCCTTCAGTCACCTCCTACGACATGCCCTGTAGATCACAGTGTTACAATTCTTTGCTCCCCTTGAGAGTCCTGGCAATACATGGGCGAGAGAACCAGGACAGCAGCAATGAAAAGCTTTTGTAGAAGCCGTTTATGTCAAACGGGATAATAAAAGGTTATAGATATATTCGTGTTTTTTCATTTCCGATTACTATCTTCAGTATTCTGTTTTGCAGACAACATTTTCCAGAGGAGAACAACAAAACTGTCGTTGACATAGCAACCGATGTATATATATTTACATTTTTTTTTTAATATATAGTTCACTTATGTGTAAAAAAAAATTCGCCCATAAGATTAGAAATAAAGAAATTGATTACTTAAAGAAGGGTTGCTTAAAGATGTGAAGGCTCTGGAATTTTTTACAATCAAGAAAAATCGATGAGTTGGCA
Organism: Arion vulgaris; assembly: GCA_020796225.1. Classification (NCBI taxonomy): domain Eukaryota; kingdom Metazoa; phylum Mollusca; class Gastropoda; order Stylommatophora; family Arionidae; genus Arion; species Arion vulgaris. The sequence continues at coordinate 3,290,457 of CM036767.1, forward strand.
GATATATCAAGAATGTCAGGGGAGAGAACAACAGTCACAAAATTAATACAAGAGCAGTAGTAGGCCTACTAGTAGACGGATATTTAGAAGAAATATCAGAACTTTACGTGGAACTTGATGATGATAAAATTGTTATGTTTATACTCCCTTGGAATGAGTGGGTTATATATATTATATAAATACGAGGTATGGTGTAGGCAGAAAGAGATGGAATCTACTAAACAAGGTCTTGGATTTCTGCCAAGTGACAGTTTAATGTTTGCTCTGAGCTTTTACCATACATATCGTTCACACGTTTCTGGCAATGATGGAGTGATGGAGAGAGAGAAAACAAAGCAACACAAATAGACTGTACGAAACATGCTTAACTGTTGACAATGATTGTGTTAGCACCTTATTTGAGTCAATATTTGACTCCCATATTTTACGTCTTTGTTTTGTTGAATAGTTGGTAATACGATACCTTCTTCAACAGCGGTTCTAAAACTACGTTCAGTCTGTGTGTTGTCGGAGTCTGCACGGTGAACAAGGAATAGTAACACTGAAATCTACAAGGCTTTTCGTAAGAGGTGACTGAGGTAGGGGCATAGGAAGCTACCTAGTCAATAAAAAGCGTCACAGAAATCGGATGTGCTGGCATATTTGTAAGCGCCTAACTGGCACAACGTACAATCGCTCCAAGGTTCAGATCTCTCTCTCGCGATCACCGCCCAGACCGATGTACCAGATCTCCCCAAAATTATATTTATGCGGAAATCTGATTCATACAGCCTTAGCATTGGTGTGTTTTACGTCACATCTTCAGCACCATTTGGAGCTCTGGTGCTTATCCTTCAGCGATGTGTCCGGTTTCAGTCAGCATTTACTCGGTTCGCTCTCCGTTCTGTAGCCATCTAGTGTTTTTACGGTGTGGGGTAGTTAGCCCCACGACCTACCTCCTTAGTCGCCTCTTACGACATTCGTTGCAAGTAACATTGGTTCTATTCTTTACACCCCAATGTGGGCCCCGGTAAACACTCGGGCGATGTTCAGATCACATAAACATCACAAAGAGTGATTTAATTTGTGGCTCACATGGAGAGTTTGAAGAAAAAGAAGAGAACTACGTTCAAGAGGCTCCGAATGGTCTTCGAATAATCTCACAGGTGTAAATGAAAGAAGAATACTTGCCATACCTTGCCACAAATTAGGAATCCATAACATACAATCAATTGTAAGAATTGTTAGATCAACTAAGTAAAATAAGCAAACTAAATGAAATAGATAACAGCAGAAAAAATAAAATTAATGTTAAAAAACAAAGAAAATATGGTCCAGTGGCGAAGGATTTACTTCATTTACCGGGTTTCCCCATATGTCTCCGTACTTGTCGGTGACAAAATTGCATGCCATCCACTAAAAGTGTTGCACTAAGCATGAACTCCGCAGCTCCAGTAACAATCCTAGGGATCTCATGAAAAAAATTAACATGTGACTCGCTTCGGATTCGAACTCACAACGGTTCAGAACGACAGGCAAACGTCTTAACCACTTCACCATAAAATCTTTCCCAAAAAAATTAAAGACCTAATAAAATAGATTAAGTTAATCATAGAAGTTGAAGGTGAGACAATGAAAAAAAAAATAAACTTAAATTAAATTAAGCGCATGACCAGAGATCGCTGAAGAAGAAGAAGAAGAATAAATGGAAAATATAAAAGCCGAGGATGAAAGAAGGAAAATGGAAAGGGAGAAGAGAGTAAGAATTGCTAACAATATTTTTAACGGCATGAGAACGATATTAACATGCACATAAAAATAAACACAAAGAAACTAAGAATCATCAAGTCGAACATCTATGTCATAAGAGAGAAACATAGTCCTCACAAGCTTATAACCCTAAGGACTGTAGTCGCATTAGTTATGAATGTCCTGCTTCTGCTGTCGTCATGTCATAGTTCAAGTATTGTAGTCTTTATATTAAGATATTCAAAAACAAAACTTGGTCACATATCTTTGCTAAGCTGGTTCGGAATTAATTTCAAGTTTGCCATATTTATATATTATCTCACAATTAATACTTAGTAATCTTAAACTGTGAGCGTCTGTAGCTCAAGCAGTAGTGAGCTCGATCACAAACCCAAGCGTACCTGGTTCAAACCCAAGGCGGACAAGTTGGAAACAAATTCGTTTCCCTGGGATTTTTACAAAAGGAAAAAATAGACCTCACTGTTCAGAAAGCAATGACAAACTACTGAACATATAAATGGTGCCTAGAAAATCAACGACTCATTTACTGTGGTTGATGGCTCATGTAAAGGATATGTCACAATTTTCATTTCATTTTTCAATCTTAAACTCATAATACAATCTTAAACTCCAGACTAGTCATGCACGAAGTGTATTGCACGAATAAACATATGACGGATGTGTCTTAACATAGTAGACCTTTGACCCGCAGTATAATAACGTTTAGAAATGTGTTACAGAAAGTGTGTAGTAAACATTCACATACATAAATAGATTAGTGTGGCAACTGTTTAGTGTAGACTTGGACCGTTCTGTATTCTGGACATGGTAAGTTTATTACATGCACTTGGTAAAGCGTGATGACGCCACGTTGACGACACTTGTTCTTAAGAAGTTACTATATACCAGGTTATAAGATTGCACCTGTACACATTTCTGATTGTGTACAGGTGCAATCTTAGTTGTGGGACAGACATGTTAGATCTGTACACATTGCTGATTGTGTACAGGTGCAATCTTAGTTGTGGGACAGACATGTTAGATCTGTACACATTGCTGATTGTGTACAGGTGCAATCTTAGTTGTGGGACAGACATATTAGATCTGTACACATTTCTGATTGTGTACAGGTGCAATCTTAGTTATGGGAGAGACATATTAGAACTGTACACATTTCTGATTGTGTAGAGGTGCAATCTTAATTATGGGACAGACATATTAGAACTGTACACATTTCTGATTGTGTAGAGGTGCAATCTTAGTTGTGGGACAGACATATTAGATCTGTACACATTTCTGATTGTGTACAGGTGCAATCTTAGTTATGGGAGAGACATATTAGAACTGTACACATTTCTGATTGTGTACAGGTGCAATCTTAGTTATGGGACAGACATATTAGAACTGTACACATTTCTGATTGTGTACAGGTACAATCTTAGTTATGGGACAGACATATTAGAACTGTACACATTTCTGATTGTGTAGAGGTGCAATCTTAGTTATGGGACAGACATATTAGAACTGTACACATTTCTGATTGTGTACAGGTGCAATCTTAGTTATGGGACAGACATATTAGATTTGTACACATTTCTGATTGTGTACAGGTGCAATCTTAGTTATGGGACAGACATATTAGAACTGTACACATTTCTGATTGTGTACAGGTACAATCTTAGTTATGGGACAGACATATTAGAACTGTACACATTTCTGATTGTGTAGAGGTGCAATCTTAGTTATGGGACAGACATGTTGGAATGACCCGACTAATGATAATTCTTTTTTTCAGGTGCTTAGTTGGTGGAGGTAGCGAGCACGCATTTTTTTGGGTAACAAAGCGCTACCACCGATTGGACAAGTCAGTGATTCGAATCCAGGTTACCCCATGAGGTTATCTGTTCTGTGCACCACCTCTGCAGAAGTCTTATCTGTTCTGTGCACCACCTCTGCAGAAGTCTTATCTGTTATGTACACCACCTCTGCAGAAGTCTTATCTGTTCTGTACACCACCTCTGAAGAAGTCTTATCTCAGTGGGGACCCTCACCGGTGCTGCGGAGTATGTGCACTGCAGCTGAAATCTTCCTGTGTAAGAATGAGATCGGAGCACACATGGTTACTCACCGAAGTGCAATGATGATGGTCACATGAATCAACCAATCAATCGTATCACACCTCTGAAGTCAGAGAAAGCCTGCCTGTATGGCGAGGAAACCAATAAAACGGTAAGCAGACTTTCACGCAAAAATCAGTCAGAAGCGTTACAGCAAGCGCCATGGCTGCGTCTGAACTCATAGCAAGCGAACGAAGAAGAAGAAGAGGAATCGTATCTCACTGCAGGAACAATTACATTTTTCGAAAATAGGAATGACGATCACATTCTGTCCACATATTTGACCAATATCAAACAATAACGGACAAAAACTAAAACTTTTGAAACTAGGTGTTACAGAAATGTTCTTAAAACATCCTGGAGAGAGAAGAACATCCTACAAGACCTGCATATCGAGGATCATTGACTCATAAATAACATCATGTCACGGAAGATGTATTATTTTGGCACTGTTAAACGTTACAGTGGTTTGGAGAGAACTATAACGGAAGGCAGGGTACCTGGAGTACGAGGTAGGGAAGGAACAAGACGAAGGTGGTAATAGGACATCAAAGAAATCTTGAACATGACGCTGTATGAGACGGGAGAACTTACTAGAGACATATAGTTTTTCAGGAGGGATGTGAGGAAGCGAAGTTCCGTCAGTGACATGTAACTACTTGATCTTACCAATAACTTCATGTCAGTAATCAAATATCAGCGAATACAATTCTCAGCTTATTTAACATTCACAGTAACTTCATGTCTGTAATACAAGACTCATGGGTACATTTATCAGCTGATCTGATGTTCGTAGTAACGTAAGAAAACAAATAAAAGCTCAAGACTGAGTTTACTGCATCAAGTTTCTCAAGATATGGTTCGGTCTGTCTTCTAAGAAAGGTACATGTTCCATACCGAGAATGTTGCACAGAGCACCAACACCGTAGCTCTACCAGCAATCTTAAAAAACACTTTAAAAAACAAATAATCTCGTACGTTGTCAGGATTTAAACCCACGACTTTCAGAACGCAATGTAAAATGATTAAAAACATCGTCAAAAAGATCTCTGAACATTCATCCCAGTTTATCCAAGACATATGATTCCATTTATTGATCAATGAGTGGCATAGAGGCTAGTTGCTGGTCTCTCCTTCCGAATGGACTCTGTTTGCTCCCTCGTGGAGTCATCGGGTTTTTTTTTCAGAAATACCTGATCTTAGTGTAGGTGAGAACGAGTTCCAAATCCTATCGGAGACCAACGATAGCATGTTGATCCCGTGCTAAAGTTGGGCACTTAAAAGAACCATTAACAGCTCAAAATTGAGAAGAACAGGCTGGAAATCCGCTGCCGGGGAAAAATTCATTAGTTAGATTTAAAAACTAAATTCCTGCAAAATATTTCACAATTTTATAAATTACATTGTGGATCATCGTCGGTGCTACGGAGTTCGTGCACTGTTGCTGAGATCTTCCTGTGTAAGAAAAACATCGGAGCACACATGGTTACTCACTGAAGTGCAATGATGATGAACATATCTACTAATAAATCAATAAATAAATCAATCAATCTGACAATCACAATTACTTAATGCCAGTTATGAAAGACTCATGCGGGCTTAAATCGGTTCGATCTGACATTCTCAAGAATAAAACATCGTCTAAACATATCGTTATCATAAATATTTGGATGATCTACCTGTCCACCTTCAGAATATCTCATATGGTTATTGTTATTCGTTATTGTTATCTCTTGATCTTAATATAACAATCGAAAGTACATGACTGACATTTATCTGATTATTGCATACAAGTATTATCAGATTTCGTATCGAATCTTGTCTGTAGATTCCCCGACTTGTTAGAAGCTGGCATGGTTCCTTTCTGTTTATCTAAACCTCTAATATAATGTCGAAACACATTCAAGGTATTTTTAGTTTTATTACGAAACCGATAAGCGAAGCAAATAAATGATCCATGGAGGGGGTACATGTCTTCTTCAGATATTTTCTTCTAAGTATTGACTCTGCTTTCACGTGTTGGAATGTTCATGAAATTATCTTCTAAAATCAAATTATTTTGTTTCTTTACCTGCTACGGGACAATTAATTTGAAGATGGAAGCAGAACATCAAAGTAACATTGAGCAGGAGGAGACGAGAGAACATGCTATAGACATATAGTTTTTCAGGCGGGTTGTGATGAAAACGACGTTTCGCAAGGGACATGCTACCAACTGAAACATGATAAGAATTTAGGCGTAGTTATGGCGCTTAATATGACGCATCTGACTTTGTTTTGTGTGAAGGCTTACGTTCCTTATCACCAGTCTCCTTCGTCATTTAGGCGAGATTTACTCCGACTTTAGAAGTTCTTGTAATTTAGACCCCCAAGTAAAGGATTACGGTCTCTTGTAATTCAGCAGCGCACCTGTGCACATCGAGAATCTTTACTCTTGTAGTTCAGCAGCGCACATGTGCACATCGAGAATCTTTACTCTTGTAGTTCAGCAGCGCACCTGTGCACATCGAGAATCTTTACTCTTGTAGTTCAGCAGCGCACCTGTACACATCGAGAATCGTTGCTCTTGTAATTCAGCAGCGCACCTGTGCACATCGAGAATCTTTACTCTTGTAGTTCAGCAGCGCACCTGTACACATCGAGAATCGTTGCTCTTGTAGTTCAGCAGCGCACCTGTGCACATCGAGAATCTTTGCTCTTGTAGTTCAGCAGCGCACATGTGCACATCGAGAATCGTTGGCCCAAGCCAGCTTCGAACCTCTGAATTTCCACGTCACTAACGCAGGGCTATCAGCTTCACTCTCGGCGGGCTACAACTTTGAATGTTACTATACAATCAACATTGTCGATATACAACCAACTTAGAATGTTGCTATACTTGAAACCTGAAATGCCAATGTATTGCTCGTCAATCGCGAGCGATGAAGACCGATCTGTTTATTCAATAGATCGAAACATGTTACGTAGGTCAAGTCAGTTTAGTGATACGAGTTTATTCAATAGATCGAAACATAGTACATAGATCGAGTCAGTCTATAGGTGCGGAGGTGACTAATGAACCCAATTCTGGCATGCTTAGGAAGTCTAGGTTAGGTAGAAAATGTTTGCAATTGTGACATCTCTTCCGCTGATGTAGTTCTGCTTGACTCGGAAGCTACTTTCACCTTATCTCTTCCTCTGTTGTAGTTCTACTTGACTCGGAAACTGCTGCTTCGTGGAGATGTAAAGTAGATGAAATGGTTCGGTTTTGAACCTCAACCTTCCAAGTTTCAATATTAACAACACTACTTCTCATTGTGGTTTTGAGCTTATCTCTGAAACGCCTCTTTTGTCCTTCATGTGATGGTTTATCTTTGTGCATTTAAACAAATTTGAATTTTGTTGGCAGTCGATGGTTGGCATACAAATGTATGACCTGCCAGAGAAATAATGGTCTGCTACTACATCAAGAATGTGTAGATTAGATTAGAGAGAAATACATGGTCTGCTACTACATCAAGAATGTGTAGATTAGATTAGAGAGAAATACATGGTCTGCTACTACATCAAGAATGTGTAGATTAGATTAGAGAGAAATACATGGTCTGCTACTACATCAAGAATGTGTAGATTAGATTAGAGAAAAATACATGGTCTGCTACATCAAGAATGTGTAGATTAGATTAGAGAAAAATACATGGTCTGCTACATCAAGAATGTGTAGATTAGATTAGAGAGAAATACATGGTCTGCTACATCAAGAATGTGTAGATTAGATTAGAGAGAAATACATGGTCTGCTACATCAAGAATGTGTAGATTAGATTAGAGAGAAATACATGGTCTGCTACATCAAGAATGTGTAGATTAGATTAGAGAGAAATACATGGTCTGCTACTACATCAAGAATGTGTAGATTAGATTAGAGAGAAATACATGGTCTGCTACTACATCAAGAATGTGTAGATTAGATTAGAGAAAAATACATGGTCTGCTACATCAAGAATGTGTAGATTAGATTAGAGAAAAATACATGGTCTGCTACATCAAGAATGTGTAGATTAGATTAGAAAATACATGGTCTGCTACATCAAGAATGTGAGATTAGATTAGAGAAATACATGGTCTGCTACATCAAGAATGTGTAGATTAGATTAGAGAGAAATACATGGTCTGCTACATCAAGAATGTGTAGATTAGATTAGAGAGAAATACATGGTCTGCTGCTACATCAAGAATGTGTAGATTAGATTAGAGAGAAATACATGGTCTGCTACATCAAGAATGTGTAGATTAGATTAGAGAGAAATACATGGTCTGCTACATCAAGAATGTGTAGATTAGATTAGAGAGAAATACATGGTCTGCTACATCAAGAATGTGTAGATTAGATTAGAGAAAAATACATGGTCTGCTACATCAAGAATGTGTAGATTAGATTAGAGATAAATACATGGTCTGCTACTACATCAAGAATGTGTAGATTAGATTAGAGAAAAATACATGGTCTGCTACATCAAGAATGTGTAGATTAGATTAGAGAGAAATACATGGTCTGCTACATCAAGAATGTGTAGATTAGATTAGAGAGAAATACATGGTCTGCTACATCAAGAATGTGTAGATTAGATTAGAGAGAAATACATGGTCTGCTCTACATCAAGAATGTGTAGATTAGAGAAATACATGGTCTGCTGCTACATCAAGAATGGTAGATTAGATTAGAGAGAAATACATGGTCTGCTCTACATCAAGAATGTAGATTAGATTAGAGAGAAATACATGGTCTGCTACATCAAGAATGTGTAGATTAGATTAGAGAGAAATACATGGTCTGCTACATCAAGAATGTGTAGATTAGATTAGAGAAAAATACATGGTCTGCTACATCAAGAATGTGTAGATTAGATTAGAGAGAAATACATGGTCTGCTGCTACATCAAGAATGTGTAGATTAGATTAGAGAGAAATACATGGTCTGCTACTACATCAAGAATGTGTAGAGAGAAATACATGGTCTGCTGCTACATCAAGAATGTGTAGATTAGATTAGAGAGAAATACATGGTCTGCTACTACATCAAGAATGTGTAGAGAGAAATACATGGTCTGCTGCTACATCAAGAATGTGTAGATTAGATTAGAGAGAAATACATGGTCTGCTACTACATCAAGAATGTGTAGATTAGATTAGAGAGAAATACATGGTCTGCTTCTACATCAAGAATGTGTAGATTAGATTAGAGAGAAATACATGGTCTGCTACTACATCAAGAATGTGTAGATTAGAGAGAAATACATGGTCTGCTACATCAAGAATGTGTAGATTAGATTAGAGAGAAATACATGGTCTGCTACTACATCAAGAATGTGTAGATTAGAGAGAAATACATGGTCTGCTGCTACATCAAGAATGTGTAGATTAGATTAGAGAGAAATACATGGTCTGCTACTACATCAAGAATGTGTAGATTAGATTAGAGAGAAATACATGGTCTGCTGCTACATCAAGAATGTGTAGATTAGATTAGAGAGAAATACATGGTCTGCTGCTACATCAAGAATGTGTAGATTAGATTAGAGAGAAATACATGGTCTGCTACTACATCAAGAATGTGTAGATTAGATTAGAGAGAAATACATGGTCTGCTGCTACATCAAGAATGTGTAGATTAGATTAGAGAGAAATACATGGTCTGCTACATCAAGAATGTGTAGATTAGATTAGAGAGAAATACATGGTCTGCTACATCAAGAATGTGTAGATTAGATTAGAGATAAATACATGGTCTGCTGCTACATCAAGAATGTGTAGATTAGATTAGAGAGAAATACATGGTCTGCTGCTACATCAAGAATGTGTAGATTAGATTAGAGAGAAATACATGGTCTGCTACATCAAGAATGTGTAGATTAGATTAGAGAGAAATACATGGTCTGCTGCTACATCAAGAATGTGTAGATTAGATTAGAGAGAAATACATGGTCTGCTACATCAAGAATGTGTAGATTAGATTAGAGAGAAATACATGGTCTGCTACATCAAGAATGTGTAGATTAGATTAGAGAGAAATACATGGTCTGCTACTACATCAAGAATGTGTAGATTAGATTAGAGAAATACATGGTCTGCTACATCAAGAATGTGTAGATTAGAGAGAAATACATGGTCTGCTGCTACATCAAGAATGTGTAGATTAGAGAGAAATACATGGTCTGCTGCTACATCAAGAATGTGTAGATTAGAGAGAAATACATGGTCTGCTGCTACATCAAGAATGTGTAGATTAGATTAGAGAGAAATACATGGTCTGCTGCTACATCAAGAATGTGTAGATTAGATTAGAGAGAAATACATGGTCTGCTGCTACATCAAGAATGTGTAGATTAGATTAGAGAGAAATACATGGTCTGCTACTACATCAAGAATGTGTAGATTAGATTAGAGAGAAATACATGGTCTGCTACTACATCAAGAATGTGTAGATTAGATTAGAGAGAAATACATGGTCTGCTACTACATCAAGAATGTGTAGATTAGATTAGAGAGAAATACATGGTCTGCTGCTACATCAAGAATGTGTAGATTAGATTAGAGAGAAATACATGGTCTGCTACTACATCAAGAATGTGTAGATTAGATTAGAGAGAAATACATGGTCTGCTGCTACATCAAGAATGTGTAGATTAGATTAGAGAGAAATACATGGTCTGCTGCTACATCAAGAATTTGTAGATTAGATTAGAGAGAAATACATGGTCTGCTGCTACATCAAGAATGTGTAGATTAGATTAGAGAGAAATACATGGTCTGCTACTACATCAAGAATATGTAGATTAGATTAGAGAGAAATACATGGTCTGCTGCTACATCAAGAATGTGTAGATTAGATTAGAGAGAAATACATGGTCTGCTACTACATCAAGAATATGTAGATTAGATTAGAGAGAAATACATGGTCTGCTGCTACATCAAGAATGTGTAGATTAGATTAGAGAGAAATACATGGTCTGCTGCTACATCAAGAATGTGTAGATTAGATTAGAGAGAAATACATGGTCTGCTACATCAAGAATGTGTAGATTAGATTAGAGAGAAATACATGGTCTGCTACATCAAGAATGTGTAGATTAGATTAGAGAGAAATACATGGTCTGCTACATCAAGAATGTGTAGATTAGATTAGAGAGAAATACATGGTCTGCTGCTACATCAAGAATGTGTAGATTAGATTAGAGAAATACATGGTCTGCTCTACATCAAGAATGTAGATTAGATTAGAGAGAAATACATGGTCTGCTACTACATCAAGAATGTGTAGATTAGAGAGAAATACATGGTCTGCTACTACATCAAGAATGTGTAGATTAGAGAGAAATACATGGTCTGCTACATCAAGAATGTGTAGATTAGAGAGAAATACATGGTCTGCTTCTACATCAAGAATGTGTAGATTAGATTAGAGAGAAATACATGGTCTGCTGCTACATCAAGAATGTGTAGATTAGATTAGAGAGAAATACATGGTCTGCTTCTACATCAAGAATGTGTAGATTAGATTAGAGAGAAATACATGGTCTGCTGCTACATCAAGAATGTGTAGATTAGATTAGAGAGAAATACATGGTCTGCTACTACATCAAGAATGTGTAGATTAGATTATAGAGAAATACATGGTCTGCTGCTACATCAAGAATGTGTAGATTAGATTAGAGAGAAATACATGGTCTGCTGCTACATCAAGAATGTGTAGATTAGATTAGAGAGAAATACATGGTCTGCTACTACATCAAGAATGTGTAGATTAGATTAGAGAGAAATACATGGTCTGCTGCTACATCAAGAATGTGTAGATTAGATTAGAGAGAAATACATGGTCTGCTACTACATCAAGAATATGTAGATTAGATTAGAGAGAAATACATGGTCTGCTGCTACATCAAGAATGTGTAGATTAGATTAGAGAGAAATACATGGTCTGCTACATCAAGAATGTGTAGATTAGATTAGAGAGAAATACATGGTCTGCTACTACATCAAGAATGTGTAGATTAGATTAGAGAGAAATACATGGTCTGCTGCTACATCAAGAATGTGTAGATTAGATTAGAGAGAAATACATGGTCTGCTGCTACATCAAGAATGTGTAGATTAGATTAGAGAGAAATACATGGTCTGCTGCTACATCAAGAATGTGTAGATTAGATTATAGAGAAATACATGGTCTGCTACATCAAGAATGTGTAGATTAGATTAGAGAGAAATACATGGTCTGCTACATCAAGAATGTGTAGATTAGATTAGAGAGAAATACATGGTCTGCTGCTACATCAAGAATGTGTAGATTAGATTATAGAGAAATACATGGTCTGCTGCTACATCAAGAATGTGTAGATTAGATTGAGAGAAAATACATGGTCTGCTACTACATCAAGAATGTGTAGATTAGAGAGAAATACATGGTCTGCTACTACATCAAGAATGTGTAGATTGAGAATACATGGTCTGCTACATCAAGAATTTTAGATTGAGAGAAATACATGGTCTGCTACTACATCAAGAATGTGTAGATTAGATTAGAGAGAAATACATGGTCTGCTGCTACATCAAGAATGTGTAGATTAGATTAGAGAAAAATACATGGTCTGCTACATCAAGAATGTGTAGATTAGATTAGAGAGAAATACATGGTCTGCTACATCAAGAATGTGTAGATTAGATTAGAGAGAAATACATGGTCTGCTACATCAAGAATGTGTAGATTAGATTAGAGAGAAATACATGGTCTGCTGCTACATCAAGAATGTGTAGATTAGATTAGAGAGAAATACATGGTCTGCTACTACATCAAGAATGTGTAGATTAGATTAGAGAGAAATACATGGTCTGCTGCTACATCAAGAATGTGTAGATTAGATTAGAGAGAAATACATGGTCTGCTACTACATCAAGAATGTGTAGATTAGATTAGAGAGAAATACATGGTCTGCTGCTACATCAAGAATGTGTAGATTAGATTAGATAGAAATACATGGTCTGCTACATCAAGAATGTGTAGATTAGATTAGAGAGAAATACATGGTCTGCTGCTACATCAAGAATGTGTAGATTAGATTAGAGAGAAATACATGGTCTGCTACTACATCAAGAATGTGTAGATTAGATTAGAGAGAAATACATGGTCTGCTACATCAAGAATGTGTAGATTAGATTAGAGAGAAATACATGGTCTGCTACATCAAGAATGTGTAGATTAGATTAGAGAGAAATACATGGTCTGCTGCTACATCAAGAATGTGTAGATTAGATTAGAGAGAAATACATGGTCTGCTACTACATCAAGAATGTGTAGATTAGATTAGAGAGAAATACATGGTCTGCTGCTACATCAAGAATGTGTAGATTAGATTAGAGAGAAATACATGGTCTGCTACTACATCAAGAATGTGTAGATTAGATTAGAGAGAAATACATGGTGCTGCTACATCAAGAATGTGTAGATTAGATTAGAGAGAAATACATGGTCTGCTACATCAAGAATGTGTAGATTAGATTAGAGAAAAATACATGGTCTGCTACATCAAGAATGTGTAGATTAGATTAGAGAGAAATACATGGTCTGCTACATCAAGAATGTGTAGATTAGATTAGAGAGAAATACATGGTCTGCTACTACATCAAGAATGTGTAGATTAGATTAGAGAGAAATACATGGTCTGCTGCTACATCAAGAATGTGTAGATTAGATTAGAGAGAAATACATGGTCTGCTACTACATCAAGAATGTGTAGATTAGATTAGAGAGAAATACATGGTCTGCTGCTACATCAAGAATGTGTAGATTAGATTAGAGAGAAATACATGGTCTGCTACATCAGAATGTGATTAGATTAAGAATACATGGTCTGCTACATCAGAATGTAGATTAGATTAGAGAGAAATACATGGTCTGCTACATCAAGAATGTGTAGATTAGATTAGAGAGAAATACATGGTCTGCTACTACATCAAGAATGTGTAGATTAGATTAGAGAGAAATACATGGTCTGCTACATCAAGAATGTGTAGATTAGATTAGAGAGAAATACATGGTCTGCTGCTACATCAAGAATGTGTAGATTAGATTAGAGAGAAATACATGGTCTGCTGCTACATCAAGAATGTGTAGATTAGATTAGAGAGAAATACATGGTCTGCTACATCAAGAATGTGTAGATTAGATTAGAGAGAAATACATGGTCTGCTACATCAAGAATGTATAGATTAGATTAGAGAGAAATACATGGTCTGCTGCTACATCAAGAATGTGTAGATTAGATTAGAGAGAAGTACATGGTCTGCTACTACATCAAGAATGTGTAGATTAGATTAGAGAGAAATACATGGTCTGCTGCTACATCAAGAATGTGTAGATTAGATTAGAGAGAAATACATGGTCTGCTACATCAAGAATGTGTAGATTAGATTAGAGAGAAATACATGGTCTGCTACATCAAGAATGTGTAGATTAGATTAGAGAGAAATACATGGTCTGCTGCTACATCAAGAATGTGTAGATTAGATTAGAGAGAAATACATGGTCTGCTACATCAAGAATGTGTAGATTAGATTAGAGAGAAATACATGGTCTGCTACATCAAGAATGTGTAGATTAGATTAGAGAGAAATACATGGTCTGCTGCTACATCAAGAATGTGTAGATTAGATTAGAGAGAAATACATGGTCTGCTGCTACATCAAGAATGTGTAGATTAGATTAGAGAGAAATACATGGTCTGCTGCTACATCAAGAATGTGTAGATTAGATTAGAGAGAAATACATGGTCTGCTGCTACATCAAGAATGTGTAGATTAGATTAGAGAGAAATACATGGTCTGCTGCTACATCAAGAATGTGTAGAGAGAAATACATGGTCTGCTATATCAAGAATATGTAGATTAGATTAGAGAGAAATACATGGTCTGCTACTACATCAAGAATGTGTAGATTAGATTAGAGAGAAATACATGGTCTGCTGCTACATCAAGAATGTGTAGATTAGATTAGAGAGAAATACATGGTCTGCTGCTACATCAAGAATGTGTAGATTAGATTAGAGAGAAATACATGATCTGCTGCTACATCAAGAATGTGTAGATTAGAGAGAAATACATGGTCTGCTACATCAAGAATATGTAGATTAGATTAGAGAGAAATACATGGTCTGCTACTACATCAAGAATGTGTAGATTAGATTAGAGAGAAATACATGGTCTGCTGCTACATCAAGAATGTGTAGATTAGATTAGAGAGAAATACATGGTCTGCTACTACATCAAGAATGTGTAGATTAGATTAGAGAGAAATACATGGTCTGCTGCTACATCAAGAATGTGTAGATTAGATTAGAGAGAAATACATGGTCTGCTGCTACATCAAGAATGTGTAGATTAGATTAGAGAGAAATACATGGTCTGCTGCTACATCAAGAATGTGTAGATTAGATTAGAGAGAAATACATGGTCTGCTGCTACATCAAGAATGTGTAGATTAGATTAGAGAGAAATACATGGTCTGCTGCTACATCAAGAATGTGTAGATTAGATTAGAGAGAAATACATGGTCTGCTGCTACATCAAGAATGTGTAGATTAGATGGGGAGGTTCTCTTTGTTGATAGGGTATGGTATCTAGGATTTTATCTTGTCATCTGATGTTCCTAGTTTTGTAGACAACATGATTGACAATTGTTCAGTTACTTGTCAAGTCACTGATGTATAGCTCCTTCTTCTGTCTTCTTCTTCTTCTACTTCTCCGAACGCTCCATATCGATCACTTGTTCACCACTCTTTGTGATTTGTATGTGATTTGAGCATAAGAGCGATTGTACGTTGTACCAGATATGCGTCTACAAGTAGACCAGCACATCGGATTTCTGCAACGCTTTTTATTTACTATACTAGCTTCCCTAGGTCCCTACCTCAGTCGCTTCTTCAGACAAGCCTAGCAGGTCTCAGTGTTACTATTCTTTGTTCCAATTGTGAGCCCGGCAACACAAGGGCGCTACTTTAGGTCAATATATCAGGACTGGAATCGCAGAAATCTGTAGACTTTCACATTTGTCAGGTATCATTTTACCAATATGTTTCTACTTTTGTGTGAATTCTCTGTAGTGTTAACTTAAGATACTCGCCTCTCATTACAGATGTACTCGTTTCGTTTCCCGTATCGTGAAACGATTGGGATATTTTTCCAGAGATCTCTGATCTCGGTGCATGTGAAATTGAGTTCCTAGTCCTATCGGAGACAAACGATAAAACGTAGCTCCCGTGTTCAAGCTAAGTATGTAAAAGAACTTTTGGCAGTGGAAAATCGAAAATAGAAAGCTTGAAAGCCAATGGTTGTACAAATTAAGTAAAAATGATTAAATAAAAAGTACGTTAGCAGCTTGAGCATACTGAGACCCCGGACTACAATCAACATGTACAATAGAAGGCAGGGGCGGCTCGTCATTAAGGGCCAGTGGGGCCCGGCCCCACTAAAAATCGAAAGCGGGAATAACTTCTCAGAATAGACAAATAATAGTAAATAGTCCAAAAACAATGATTTTTCCGAAAATGTGTGTCTGGTCCCAACCACGGAAAAGGGCCACGAGCCGCCACTGATAGAAGGTATACAAATATTTCACTTTTATCAACATATGTCTTCTGTGTATTCTCAAACTGAGATAGTATGACAGAGTGGCAAACACAGACCTGTGGATAAGAACGGGACAGGAATCCATGATGACCCAGATTATGAAGTGAAAATGGTTGTCGGTTTGGGCATACACTCTAGAAAACACAGTCGAGTTTTACTAGACAAGCATGTTAGTTAAACCCACAGGGGAAAAGGAAAAGTGGAAGCTATAAACAGACTTTGAGACGGAATCTCCTTGAAGAACTAAAAGGTGCTAGAAAATCCTGGAAAACTGCAAAGACATCAGCCAGAGAATAATGGAGAACAACTGGTGGTGACCCCTATTCTCCACAAGGAGCGTGAGGAAATAAATCAAAGAAATCAGTACAATGTATCCTTTTCAGAAACCGTTGCCTCCCTCGCCCAACTTGATATATGATATAGATCCGCCACACCTGTAAGGTGATGTTTCTTATCGTCTTCTGTCAGCGTATTTTTTCTCTATTTTCTAAACTTAAAATATTGGCACCGAAATGTCATTTGTTTGTTTTCATACACTTGAAAAACTAATGCTTTAGAGAATACTAAGAGAGGTTCTATTGATTTCTGATGTGTTTGTTTATTTTTCAGCAAGATTATTTACTTTTCATTATATTGTTTACATATTGGTCTCAGTTCCATGGAGGAGATTGAGCGAATTGTCCAGGAAAGAGCGGTATGGAGAAATCGCTTGTAGGCCCTATGTAACGTATAACGGTACGGGAGGAATTATTATTATTATTATATTGTTTACTAGCCAGCAGTTTTATGAACACAACTTTTAAAGAAACTGTTACGTGCATTTCATGAAGTTAAGTGCATTTCATGAAGTTACGTGCATTTCATGAAGTTACGTGCATTTCATGAAGTTAAGTGCATTTCATGAAGTTACGTTTTGTCTTTGAAGAAAATGAAACCATATATGAAACGAGTGCATCATGGGTACGCAAACGGATGTGGTGTTAATGTATCGTTTGATGAGTGATTTATTTATTGATTGATTGATTGGTAGGACCAACATCATTGCACTACGGTGAGTAACCATCTGTTCTCCGATCTCTTTCGTACACAGAAAGATCTCAACGACAGTGCACGAACTCGTAGCACCGGCGAGAGTTTCAAATTTAGATGATTCTTAGATGATGTCTAGTTATTGAAAAACATCAACTTGGAATATCTACAGATTTATGCCGGCCATACACTCAGCAATAATATCACATTATCACATTGCAATTGAAATATACTTTAATAACGAATATATTTATACATTAATAATTCCTCTCGTACCGTTATACGTTACATAGGGCCTGCAAGTAATTTCTCCATACCGCTCTATCCTGGGCAAATCGTTCAATCTTCCCCATGGAACCGAGACCGATATTTCTTGCCTCTCTCAACAAAGTTCGTTTCAGGGTCTTCTTAGGTCACCCTCTCTTTCTTGAACACTTTACATCCCACTTCAATGCCTGCTTTGATCATTTCTCCTAAAGGTGTGCCCAACATATCTCCATCTTCTCTTTCTTATAACAGTTGTCCCTAGTAGTTGACCAGACATTTCTCTGAGTTCATCACTTCTCCTGAAGATAATTATACATACAAAGAGGAAAAGGTTCTCTAGACGCAGAACTAACTTCATTACACCGGGTTTTACCCCGTATAGCTCAGTCCCTCTCCACAGAAGTGACACGCCACCTGCCGAGAGTATTACGCAAAGCCCGAACTCCGTAGCTACAGCAACAATCCTAGGGTCTCTGGTAAAAAGACACATGTGAACAGAACGGTGCTGTCTGGATGCGAAGCAATTACCTTTGGAACGCAAGGCAGATGCTTAACCACTGAGCACAGAGATCCCTCATACAGAGAACAGTGATGTGGTTAAGTGGTTCGAGTTCTTGGTTACTAATCGATAGAGATGCGGATTGATTCCCGGTGTAGATACGATCGAGGACTTAGGACATAATCACTAAGATGACAGAATTTATGGTTAGCGAACCAGAGAGCAAATCTTATAAGAACGATTTTCTGACCAACACTATGTTACCAGTGTCAAACATGGCCAATAACAGCAGCTAATGAGCGGAAAATCATAACGACAGAGCTGCAGGTGTCTTAGAAGAGCTGCAGGTGTGACAATAAGAGACAAAATTAGAAATGAAGAAATCAGAAGAAGACTGGACGTTAAACCAGTCATGCAATTCATAAAAGAACAACAGATTAAAGGGTTTGGACACCTGACAAGAATGCCCTCGTGTCGCCTACCACAGAGAACCACACAGAAAAAGTATAATGAGTACAAAGCAAGAGGAAGACCACGCAAAATATGGAGCGACGGCATCAAGAACAGCCTTACGAAAATGAATATTAGCTTGCAAAGTGCCTTAAAAGTAGCACACACAAGATCACTACGCCCCCTTCCCCGGCCCCGCCCCCACACTTCTATAATAAGTAAATGGTGGAAGAGAAGAAGAGAAGAAGAAGAACCAGAGATAACACATGCTCTATTTCTTCTTTAAGTTGTGGTCATGCTATTCGTCTGCAGCCTTGATAGAAATCGAAGCAAACTTGATCTCCTCCAAAATATCCTCCAATAACGAATGTGCTAGGTCGAACATTGATGCTGTTTCACATCAACTATACAAACGCAATAAGCTTATCTTGTGTGTTTGTGCAAACATTGTTCGATCATATCTGACTTGATTATTCTGTGTTCTACAGGCAAAGCGTTTATGAAAAACACCCCTCAGTAAAGCTATTTTTAAAATAGCTAGCTGGTTGTGTTCCTACAAGTGCTCGTATAACAGGGCTAAGCAATGGATGCCGTAATAGGATAAGGGTATGTGGTTCGATTCTTGTGTTTGGTAATTTATTTTTTTCCGGAAAATCCTAATACTTGTACACTGTCTATTTATTGATCATATTCATTGGCTTCTGTTGCTTCCTCTTGGGGTTCTTTAATCTCATTATTCTCATCTAGCTCAAACAAAGCAGATATCATAGTCTTGATAACTGCGAGATAACATAACAAACGACCTGTTCAGGACCAGCAAAGAAGAAGAAGAACAATTGACATAACATAAATCTATTACAAGGCTGACTAGGAGATCAAACAACAAGTTAACAGACATCTATTACAAGGCTGACTAGGAGATCAAACAACAAGTTAACAGACATCTATTACAAGGCTGACTAGGAGATCAAACAACAAGTTAACATACATCTATTACAAGGCTGACTAGGAGATCAAACAACAAGTTAACAACGAATGAAATAAACAAACTGTTCTCCAAAACCTCAAAATAATCTCAAAATAACTCCAGAAAGTACTAGTACTCTGCAATTTCTAACACTCCCTAACCTTAATATATAAAACGTTATAGCGATCTGAGTGGTCTAAATGGAAAGACTTGATTTCATTGCGCCGGGTTTTTTGTCAAAGGGATCCGCCAGTCTCGGCAGAAATGGTATGCCACCTTCCGAGAGTGTTTCACAAAGCATGATCTCCGTAGCTATATCAACAATCCTAGGGATATCAGGAGGAAATTTTACATGTGTTTCTGCCCGGGTTCGAATTCGAACCCACATCCTTCAGAACGCCAGGCAAACGTCTTAACCACTTTGCCATAGAGACCTCACAACTTCAGTCTAGGCCAGTCTTAACCACTTTGCCATAGAAACCTCACAACTTCAGTCTAGGCCAGTCTTAACCACTTTGCCATAGAGACCTCACAACTTCAGTCTAGGCCAGTCTTAACCACTTTGCCATAGAGACCCCAAATATATCAACTTGGGTGGTTGCTATCAATGTCTTAACCACTTTGCCATAGAGACCCCAAATATATAAACTTGGGTGGTTGCTATCAATGTCTTAACCACTTTGCCATAGAGACCCCAAATATATAAACTTGGGTAGTTGCTATCAATGTCTTAACCACTTTGCCATAGAGACCCCAAATATATAAACTTGGGTGGTTGCTTAAACGTCTTAACCACTTTGCCATAGAGACCCCAAATATATAAACTTGGGTGGTTGCTATCAATGTCTTAACCACTTGCCATAGAGACCCCAAATATATAAACTTGGGTGGTTGCTATCAATGTCTTAACCACTTTGCCATAGAGACCCCAAATATATAAACTTGGGTGGTTACTATCAATGTCTTAACCACTTTGCCATAGAGACCCCAAATATATCAACTTGGGTGGTTGCTATCAATGTCTTAACCACTTTGTCATAGAGACCCCAAATATATAAACTTGGGTGGTTGCTCAAACGTCTTAACCACTTTGCCAAAGAGACCCCAAATATATAAACTTGGGTGGTTGCTCAAACGTCTTAACCACTTTGCCATAGAGACCCCAAATATATAAACTTGGGTGGTTACTATCAATGTCTTAACCACTTTGCCATAGAGACCCCAAATATATAAACTTGGGTGGTTGCTCAAATGTCTTAACCACTTTGCCATAGAGACCCCAAATATATAAACTTGGGTGGTTGCTCAAATGTCTTAACCACTTTGCCATAGAGACCCCAATATATAAACTTGGGTGGTTGCTATCAATGTCTTAACCACTTTGCCATAGAGACCCAAATATATAACTTGGGTGGTTGCTATCAATGTCTTAACCACTTTGCATAGAGACCCCAAATATATAAACTTGGGTGGTTGCTATCAATGTCTTAACCACTTTGCCATAGAGACCCCAAATATATAAACTTGGGGGGTTGCTATCAATGTCTTAACCACTTTGCCATAGAGACCCCAAATATATAAAATTGGTGGTTGCTATCAATGTCTTAACCACTTTGCCATAGAGACCCCAAATATATAAACTTGGGTGGTTGCTCAAATGTCTTAACCACTTTGCCATAGAGACCCCAAAATATAAACTTGGGTGGTTGCTCAAACGTCTTAACCACTTTCCATAGAGACTCCAAATATATAACTTGGGTGGTTGCTATCAATGTCTTAACCACTTTGCCATAGAGACCCCAAATATATAAACTTGGGTGGTTGCTATCAATGTCTTAACCACTTTGCCACAGAGACCCCAAATATATAAACTTGGGTGGTTGCTATCAATGTCTTAACCACTTTGCCAAAGAGACCCCAAATATATAAACTTGGGTGGTTGCTATCAATGTCTTAAACACTTTGCCATATAGACCCCAAATATATAAACTTGGGTGGTTGCTATCAATGTCTTAACCACTTTGCCATAGAGACCCCAAATATATAAACTTGGGTGGTTGCTATCAATGTCTTAACCACTTTGCCATAGAGAACCCAAATATATAAACTTGGGTGGTTGCTATCAATGTCTTAACCACTTTGCCATAGAGACTCCAAATATATAAACTTGGGTGGTTGCTATCAATGTCTTAACCACTTTGTCATAGAGACCCCAAATATATAAACTTGGGTGGTTGCTCAAACGTCTTAACCACTTTGCCAAAGAGACCCCAAATATATAAACTTGGGTGGTTGCTCAAACGTCTTAACCACTTTGCCATAGAGACCCCAAATATATAAACTTGGGTGGTTACTATCAATGTCTTAACCACTTTGCCATAGAGACCCCAAATATATAAACTTGGGTGGTTGCTCAAATGTCTTAACCACTTTGCCATAGAGACCCCAAATATATAAACTTGGGTGGTTGCTATCAATGTCTTAACCACTTTGCCATAGAGACCCCAAATATATAAACTTGGGTGGTTGCTATCAATGTCTTAACCACTTTGCCATAGAGACCCAAATATATAAACTTGGGTTGCTATCAATGTCTTAACCACTTTGCCATAGAGACCCCAAATATATAAACTTGGGTGGTTGCTATCAATGTCTTAAACACTTTGCCATATAGACCCCAAATATATAAACTTGGGTGGTTGCTATCAATGTCTTAACCACTTTGCCAAAGAGACCCCAAATATATAAACTTGGGTGGTTGCTATCAATGTCTTAACCACTTTGCCATAGAAACCCCAAATATATAAACTTGGGTGGTTGCTATCAATGTCTTAACCACTTGCCAAGAGACCCAAATATATAAACTTGGGTGGTTGCTATCAATGTCTTAACCACTTTGCCATAGAGACCCCAAATATATAAACTTTGGTGGTTGCTATCAATGTCTTAACCACTTTGCCATAGAGACCCCAAATATATAAACTTGGGTGGTTGCTATCAATGTCTTAACCACTTTGCCATAGAGACCCCAAATATATAAACTTGGGTGGTTGCTATCAATGTCTTAACCACTTTGCCATAGAGACCCCAAATATATAAACTTGGGTGGTTGCTATCAATGTCTTAACCACTTTGCCACAGAGACCCCAAATATATAAACTTGGGTGGTTGCTATCAATGTCTTAACCACTTTGCCATAGAGACCCCAAATATATAAACTTGGGTGGTTGCTATCAATGTCTTAACCACTTTGCCATAGAGACCCCAAATATATAAACTTGGGTGGTTGCTATCAATGTCTTAACCACTTTGCCACAGAGACCCCAAATATATAAACTTGTGGTTGCTATCAATGTCTTAACCACTTTATATAAGAGACCCCAAATATATAAACTTGGGTGGTTGTTATCAATGTCTTAACCACTTTGCATAGAGACCCTAAATATATAAACTTGGGTGGTTGCTATCAATGTCTTAACCACTTTGCCATAGAGACCCCAAATATATAAACTTGGGTGGTTGCTATCAATGTCTTAACCACTTTGCCATAGAGACCCCAAATATATAAACTTGGGTGGTTGCTATCAATGTCTTAACCACTTTGCCATAGAGACCCCAAATATATAAACTTGGGTGGTTGCTATCAATGTCTTAACCACTTTGCCATAGAGACCCCAAATATATAAACTTGGGTGGTTGCTATCAATGTCTTAACCACTTTGCCATAGAGACCCCAAATATATAAACTTGGGTGGTTGCTCAAATGTCTTAACCACTTTGCCATAGAGACCCCAAATATATAAACTTGGGTGGTTGCTCAAACGTCTTAACCACTTTGCCATAGAGACTCCAAATATATAAACTTGGGTGGTTGCTATCAATGTCTTAACCACTTTGCCATAGAGACCCCAAATATATAACTTGGGTGGTTGCTATCAATGTCTTAACCACTTTGCCATAGAGACCCCAAATATATAAACTTGGGTGGTTGCTATCAATGTCTTAACCACTTTGCCATAGAGACCCCAAATATATAAACTTGGGTGGTTGCTATCAATGTCTTAAACACTTTGCCATATAGACCCCAAATATATAAACTTGGGTGGTTGCTATCAATGTCTTAACCACTTTGCCATAGAGACCCCAAATATATAAACTTGGGTGGTTGCTATCAATGTCTTAACCACTTTGCCATAGAAACCCCAAATATATAAACTTGGGTGGTTGCTATCAATGACTTAACCACTTTGCCAGAGACCCAAATATATAAACTTGGTGTTGCTATCAATGTCTTAACCACTTTGTCATAGAGACCCCAAATATATAAACTTGGGTGGTTGCTCAAACTTCTTAACCACTTTGCCAAAGAGACCCCAAATATATAAACTTGGGTGGTTGCTCAAACGTCTTAACCACTTTGCCATAGAGACCCCAAATATATAAACTTGGGTGGTTACTATCAATGTCTTAACCACTTTGCCATAGAGACCCCAAATATATAAACTTGGGTGGTTGCTCAAATGTCTTAACCACTTTGCCATAGAGACCCCAAATATATAAACTTGGGTGGTTGCTATCAATGTCTTAACCACTTTGGCATAGAGACCCCAAATATATAAACTTGGGTGGTTGCTATCAATGTCTTAACCACTTTGCCATAGAGAACCCAAATATATAAACTTGGGTGGTTGCTATCAATGTCTTAACCACTTTGCCATAGAGACCCCAAATATATAAACTTGGGTGGTTGCTATCAATGTCTTAACCACTTGCATAGAGACCCAAATATAAAATTGGTTTGCAATGTCTAACCACTCTATAGAGACCAAATATAAACTTGGGTGGTTGCTATCAATGTCTTAACCACTTTGGCATAGAGACCCCAAATATATAAACTTGGGTGGTTGCTATCAATGTCTTAACCACTTTGCATAGAGACCCAAATATATAAACTTGGGTGGTTGCTATCAATGTCTTAACCACTTTGCCATAGAGACCCCAAATATATAAACTTGGGTGGTTGCTATCAATGTCTTAACCACTTTGCCACAGAGACCCCAAATATATAAACTTGGGTGGTTGCTATCAATGTCTTAACCACTTTGCCATAGAGACCCCAAATATATAAACTTGGGTGGTTGTTATCAATGTCTTAAACCTGACAAATTAAACTTGCGCAAAATAGAGACCCCAAATATATAAACTTGGGTGGTTGCTATCAATGTCTTAACCACTTTGCCATAGAGACCCCAAATATATAAACTTGGGTGGTTGCTATCAATGTCTTAACCACTTTGCCATAGAGACCCCAAATATATAAACTTGGGTGGTTGCTATCAATGTCTTAACCACTTTGCCATAGAGACCCCAAATATATAAACTTGGGTGGTTTATCAATGTCTTAACCACTTTGCCATAGAGACCCCAAATATATAAACTTGGGTGGTTGCTATCAATGTCTTAACCACTTTGCCATAGAGACCCCAAATATATAAACTTGGGTGGTTGCTATCAATGTCTTAACCACTTTGCCATAGAGACCCCAAATATATAAACTTGGGTGGTTTCTATCAATGTCTTAACCACTTTGCCATAGAGACCCCAAATATATAAACTTGGGTGGTTGCTCAAATGTCTTAACCACTTTGCCATAGAGACCCCAAATATATAAACTTGGGTGGTTGCTCAAACGTCTTAACCACTTCATAGAGACTCAAATATATAAACTTGGGTGGTTGCTATCAATGTCTTAACCACTTTGCCATAGAGACCCCAAATATATAAACTTGGGTGGTTGCTATCAATGTCTTAACCACTTTGCCATGAGACCCCAAATATATAAACTTGGGTGGTTGCTATCAATGTCTTAACCACTTTGCCATAGAGACCCCAAATATATAAACTTGGGTGGTTGCTATCAATGTCTTAAACACTTTGCCATATAGACCCCAAATATATAAACTTGGGTGGTTGCTATCAATGTCTTAACCACTTTGGCATAGAGACCCCAAATATATAAACTTGGGTGGTTGCTATCAATGTCTTAACCACTTTGCCATAGAAACCCCAAATATATAAACTTGGGTGGTTGCTATCAATGTCTTAACCACTTTGCCATAGAGACCCCAAATATATAAACTTGGGTGGTTGCTATCAATGTCTTAACCACTTTGTCATAGAGACCCCAAATATATAAACTTGGGTGGTTGCTCAAACGTCTTAACCACTTTGCCAAAGAGACCCCAAATATATAAACTTGGGTGGTTGCTCAAACGTCTTAACCACTTTGCCATAGAGACCCAAAATATATAAACTTGGGTGGTTACTATCAATGTCTTAACCACTTTGCCATAGAGCCCCCAAAATATATAAACTTGGGTGGTTGCTCAAATGTCTTAACCACTTTGCCATAGAGACCCCAAATATATAAACTTGGGTGGTTGCTATCAATGTCTTAACCACTTTGCCATAGAGACCCCAAATATATAAACTTGGGTGGTTTCTATCAATGTCTTAACCACTTTGCCATAGAGACCCCAAATATATAAACTTGGGTGGTTGCATCAATGTCTTAACCACTTTGCCATAGAGACCCCAAATATATAAACTTGGGTGGTTGCTATCAATGTCTTAACCACTTTGCCATAGACACCCCAAATATATAAACTTGGGTGGTTGCTCAAACGTCTTAACCACTTTGCCAAAGAGACCCCAAATATATAAACTTGGGTGGTTGCTCAAACGTCTTAACCACTTTGCCATAGAGACCCCAAATATATAAACTTGGGTGGTTACTATCAATTCTTAACCACTTTGCCATAGAGACCCCAAATATATAAACTTGGGTGGTTGCTCAAATGTCTTAACCATTTTGCTCATGAGACCCCAAATATATAAACTTGGGTGGTTGCTATCAATGTCTTAACCACTTTGCCATAGAGACACCAAATATATAAACCTGGGTGGTTGCTATCAATGTCTTAACCACTTTGCCATAGAGACCCCAAATATATAAACTTGGGTGGTTGCTATCAATGTCTTAACCACTTTGCCATAGAGAACCCAAATATATAAACTTGGGTGGTTGCTATCAATGTCTTAACCACTTTTCCATAGAGACCCCAAATATATAAACTTGGGTGGTTGCTATCAATGTCTTAACCACTTTGCCATAGAGACCCCAAATATATAAACTTGGGTGGTTGCTATCAATGTCTTAACCACTTTGCCACAGAGACCCCAAATATATAAACTTGGGTGGTTGCTATCAATGTCTTAACCACTTTGCCATAGAGACCCCAAATATATAAACTTGGGTGGTTGCTATCAATGTCTTAACCACTTTGCCATAGAGACCCCAAATATATAAACTTGGGTGGTTGCTATCAATGTCTTAACCACTTTGCCACAGAGACCCCAAATATATAAACTTGGGTGGTTGCTATCAATGTCTTAACCACTTTGTCACAGAGACCCCAAATATATAAACTTGGTGGTTGTTATCAATGTCTTAACCACTTTGATAGAGACCCCAAATATATAAACTTGGGTGGTTGCTATCAATGTCTTAACCACTTTGCCATAGAGACCCCAAATATATAAACTTGGGTGGTTGCTATCAATGTCTTAACCACTTTGCCATAGAGACCCCAAATATATAAACTTGGGTGGTTGCTATCAATGTCTTAACCACTTTGCCATAGAGACCCCAAATATATAAACTTTGGTGGTTGCTATCAATGTCTTAACCACTTTGCCATAGAGACCCCAAATATATAAACTTGGGTGGTTGCTATCAATGTCTTAAACACTTTGCCATATAGACCCCAAATATATAAACTTGGGTGGTTGCTATCAATGTCTTAACCACTTTGCCATAGAGACCCCAAATATATAAACTTGGGTGGTTGCTATCAATGTCTTAACCACTTTGCCATAGAGAACCCAAATATATAAACTTGGGTGGTTGCTATCAATGTCTTAACCACTTTGCCATAGAGACCCCAAATATATAAACTTGGGTGGTTGCTATCAATGTCTTAACCACTTTGTCATAGAGACCCCAAATATATAAACTTGGGTGGTTGCTCAAACGTCTTAACCACTTTGCCAAAGAGACCCCAAATATATAAACTTGGGTGGTTGCTCAAACGTCTTAACCACTTTGCCATAGAGACCCCAAATATATAAACTTGGGTGGTTACTATCAATGTCTTAAACACTTTGCCATATAGACCCCAAATATATAAACTTGGGTGGTTGCTATCAATGTCTTAACCACTTTGCCATAGAGACCCCAAATATATAAACTTGGGTGGTTGCTATCAATGTCTTAACCACTTTGCCATAGAGACCCCAAATATATAAACTTTGGTGGTTGCTATCAATGTCTTAACCACTTTGCCATAGAGAACCCAAATATATAAACTTGGGTGGTTGCTATCAATGTCTTAACCACTTTGCCATAGAGACCCCAAATATATAAACTTGGGTGGTTGCTATCAATGTCTTAACCACTTTGCCAAAGAGACCCCAAATATATAAACTTGGGTGGTTGCTATCAATGTCTTAACCACTTTTCCATAGAGACCCCAAATATATAAACTTGGGTGGTTGCTATCAATGTCTTAACCACTTTGCCATAGAGACCCCAAATATATAAACTTGGGTGGTTGCTATCAATGTCTTAACCACTTTGCCACAGAGACCCAAATATATAAACTTGGGTGGTTGCTATCAATGTCTTAACCACTTTGCCATAGAGACCCCAAATATATAAACTTGGGTGGTTGCTATCAATGTCTTAACCACTTGCATAGAGACCCAAATATATAAACTTGGGTGGTTGCTATCAATGTCTTAACCACTTTGCCACAGAGACCCCAAATATATAAACTTGGGTGGTTGCTATCAATGTCTTAACCACTTTGCCATAGAGACCCCAAATATATAAACTTGGGTGGTTGTTATCAATGTCTTAACCACTTTGCCATAGAGACCCCAAATATATAAACTTGGGTGGTTGCTATCAATGTCTTAACCACTTTGCCATAGAGACCCCAAATATATAAACTTGGGTGGTTGCTATCAATGTCTTAACCACTTTGCCATAGAGACCCCAAATATATAAACTTGGGTGGTTGCTATCAATGTCTTAACCACTTTGCCATAGAGACCCCAAATATATAAACTTGGGTGGTTGCTATCAATGTCTTAACCACTTTGCCATAGAGAACCCAAATATATAAACTTGGGTGGTTGCTATCAATGTCTTAACCACTTTGCCATAGAGACCCCAAATATATAAACTTGGGTGGTTGCTCAAATGTCTTAACCACTTTGCCATAGAGACCCCAAATATATAAACTTGGGTGGTTGCTCAAACGTCTTAACCACTTTGCACATAGAGACTCCAAATATATAAACTCTGGGTGGTTGCTATCAATGTCTTAACCACTTTGCCATAGAGACCCCAAATATATAAACTTGGGTGGTTGCTATCAATGTCTTAACCACTTTGCCATAGAGACCCCAAATATATAAACTTGGGTGGTTGCTATCAATGTCTTAACCACTTTGCCATAGAGACCCCAAATATATAAACTTGGGTGGTTGCTATCAATGTCTTAAACACTTTGCCATATAGACCCCAAATATATAAACTTGGGTGGTTGCTATCAATGTCTTAACCACTTTGCCATAGAGACCCCAAATATATAAACTTGGGTGGTTGCTATCAATGTCTTAACCACTTTGCTAGAAACCCAAATATATAAACTTGGGTGGTTGCTATCAATGACTTAACCACTTTGCCATAGAGACCCCAAATATATAAACTTGGGTGGTTGCTATCAATGTCTTAACCACTTTGTCATAGAGACCCCAAATATATAAACTTGGGTGGTTGCTCAAACTTCTTAACCACTTTGCCAAAGAGACCCCAAATATATAAACTTGGTGGTTGCTCAAACGTCTTAACCACTTTGCCATACAGAGACCCAAATATATAAACTTGGGTGGTTACTATCAATGTCTTAACCACTTTGCCATAGAGACCCCAAATATATAAACTTGGGTGGTTGCTCAAATGTCTTAACCACTTTGCCATAGAGACCCCAAATATATAAACTTGGGTGGTTGCTATCAATGTCTTAACCACTTTGCCATAGAGACCCCAAATATATAAACTTGGGTGGTTGCTATCAATGTCTTAACCACTTTGCCATAGAGACCCCAAATATAAACTTGGGTGGTTGCTATCAATGTCTTAACCACTTTGCCATAGAGACCCCAAATATATAAACTTGGGTGGTTGCTATCAATGTCTTAACCACTTTGCCATAGAGACCCCAAATATAAAAACTTGGGTGGTTGCTATCAATGTCTTAACCACTTTGCCATAGAGAACCCAAATATATAAACTTGGGTGGTTGCTATCAATGTCTTAACCACTTTGCAACAGAGACCCCAAATATATAAACTTGGGTGGTTGCTATCAATGTCTTAACCACTTTGCCATAGAGACCCCAAATATATAAACTTTGGTGGTTGCTATCAATGTCTTAACCACTTTGCCATAGAGACCCCAAATATATAAACTTGGGTGGTTGCTATCAATGTCTTAACCACTTTGCCACAGAGACCCCAAATATATAAACTTGGGTGGTTGCATCAATGTCTTAACCACTTTGCCATAGAGACCCCAAATATATAAACTTGGGTGGTTGTTATCAATGTCTTAACCACTTGCCATAGAGACCCCAAATATATAAACTTGGGTGGTTGCTATCAATTTCTTAACCACTTTGCCATAGAGACCCCAAATATATAAACTTGGGTGGTTGCTATCAATGTCTTAACCACTTTGCCATAGAGACCCCAAATATATAAACTTGGGTGGTTGCTATCAATGTCTTAACCACTTTGCCATAGAGACCCCAAATATATAAACTTGGGTGGTTGCTATCAATGTCTTAACCACTTTGCCATAGAGACCCCAAATATATAAACTTGGGTGGTTGCTATCAATGTCTTAACCACTTTGCCATAGAGACCCCAAATATATAAACTTGGGTGGTTGCTATCAATGTCTTAACCACTTTGCCATAGAGACCCCAATATATAAACTTGGGTGGTTGCTATCAATGTCTTAACCACTTTGCCATAGAGACCCCAAATATATAAACTTGGGTGGTTGCTCAAATGTCTTAACCACTTTGCCATAGAGACCCCAAATATATAAACTTGGGTGGTTGCTCAAACGTCTTAACCACTTTGCCATAGAGACTCCAAATATATAAACTTGGGTGGTTGCTATCAATGTCTTAACCACTTTGCCATAGAGACCCCAAATATATAAACTTGGGTGGTTGCTATCAATGTCTTAACCACTTTGCCATAGAGACCCCAAATATATAAACTTGGGTGGTTGCTATCAATGTCTTAACCACTTTGCCATAGAGACCCCAAATATATAAACTTGGGTGGTTGCTATCAATGTCTTAAACACTTTGCCATATAGACCCCAAATATATAAACTTGGGTGGTTGCTATCAATGTCTTAACCACTTTGCATAGAGACCCAAATATATAAACTTGGGTGGTTGCTATCAATGTCTTAACCACTTTGCCATGAAACCCCAAATATATAAACTTGGTGTGCTATCAATGTCTTAACCACTTTGCATAGAGACCCCAAATATATAAACTTGGGTGGTTGCTATCAATGTCTTAACCACTTTGTCATAGAGACCCCAAATATATAAACTTGGGTGGTTGCTCAAACGTCTTAACCACTTTGCCAAAGAGACCCCAAAATATAAACTTGGGTGGTTGCTCAAACGTCTTAACCACTTTGCCATAGAGACCCAAAATATATAAACTTGGTGGTTACTATCAATGTCTTAACCACTTGGCCATAGAGACCCCAAATATATAAACTTGGGTGGTTGCTCAAATGTCTTAACCACTTTGCCATAGAGACCCCAAATATATAAACTTGGGTGGTTGCTATCAATGTCTTAACCACTTTGCCATAGAGACCCCAAATATATAAACTTTGGTGGTTGCTATCAATGTCTTAACCACTTTGCCATAGAGACCCCAAATATATAAACTTGGGTGGTTGCTATCAATGTCTTAACCACTTTGCCATAGAGACCCCAAATATATAAACTTGGGTGGTTGCTATCAATGTCTTAACCACTTTGCCATAGAGACCCCAAATATATAAACTTGGGTGGTTGCTCAAACGTCTTAACCACTTTGCCAAAGAGACCCCAAATATATAAACTTGGGTGGTTGCTCAAACGTCTTAACCACTTTGCCATAGAGACCCAAAATATATAAACTTGGGTGGTTACTATCAATGTCTTAACCACTTTGCCATAGAGACCCCAAATATATAAACTTGGGTGGTTGCTCAAATGTCTTAACCACTTTGCCATAGAGACCCCAAATATATAAACTTGGGTGGTTGCTATCAATGTCTTAACCACTTTGCCATAGAGACCCCAAATATAAACTTGGGTGGTTGCTATCAATGTCTTAACCACTTTGCATGAGACCCCAAATATATAAACTTGGGTGGTTGCTATCAATGTCTTAACCACTTTGGCATAGAGACCCCAAATATATAAACTTGGGTGGTTGCTATCAATGTCTTAACCACTTTGCCATAGAGAACCCAAATATATAAACTTGGGTGGTTGCTATCAATGTCTTAACCACTTTGCCATAGAGACCCCAAATATATAAACTTGGGTGGTTGCTATCAATGTCTTAACCACTTTGCCACAGAGACCCAAATATATAAACTTGGGTGGTTGCTATCAATGTCTTAACCACTTTGCCATAGAGACCCCAAATATATAAACTTGGGTGGTTGCTATCAATGTCTTAACCACTTTGCCATAGAGACCCCAAATATATAAACTTGGGTGGTTGCTATCAATGTCTTAACCACTTTGCCACAGAGACCCAAATATATAAACTTGGGTGGTTGCTATCAATGTCTTAACCACTTTGCCATAGAGACCCCAAATATATAAACTTGGGTGGTTGTTATCAATGTCTTAACCACTTTGCCATAGAGACCCCAAATATATAAACTTGGGTGGTTACTATCAATGTCTTAACCACTTTGCCATAGAGACCCCAAATATATAAACTTGGGTGGGTGCTATCAATGTCTTAACCACTTTGCCATAGAGACCCCAAATATATAAACTTGGGTGGTTTCTATCAATGTCTTAACCACTTTGCCATAGAGACCCCAAATATATAAACTTGGGTGGTTGCTATCAATGTCTTAACCACTTTGCCATAGAGACCCCAAATATATAAACTTGGGTGGTTGCTATCAATGTCTTAAACACTTTGCCATATAGACCCAAATATATAAACTTGGGTGGTTGCTATCAATGTCTTAACCACTTTGCCATAGAGACCCCAAATATATAAACTTGGGTGGTTGCTATCAATGTCTTAACCACTTTGCCATAGAAACCCCAAATATATAAACTTGGGTGGTTGCTATCAATGTCTTAACCACTTTGCCATAGAGACCCCAAATATATAAACTTGGGTGGTTGCTATCAATGTCTTAACCACTTTGTCATAGAGACCCCAAATATATAAACTTGGGTGGTTGCTCAAACGTCTTAACCACTTTGCCAAAGAGACCCAAATATATAAACTTGGGTGGTTGCTCAAACGTCTAACCACTTTGCCATAGAGACCCCAAATATATAAACTTGGGTGGTTACTATCAATGTCTTAACCACTTTGCCATAGAGACCCCAAATATATAAACTTGGGTGGTTGCTCAAATGTCTTAACCACTTTGCCATAGAGACCCCAAATATATAAACTTGGGTGGTTGCTATCAATGTCTTAACCACTTGCCATAGAGACCCCAAATATATAAACTTGGGTGGTTGCTATCAATGTCTTAACCACTTTGCCATAGAGACCCCAAATATATAAACTTGGGTGGTTGCTATCAATGTCTTAACCACTTTGCCATAGAGACCCCAAATATATAAACTTGGGTGGTTGCTATCAATGTCTTAACCACTTTGCCATAGAGACCCCAAATATATAAACTTGGGTGGTTGCTATCAATGTCTTAACCACTTTGCCATAGAGACCCCAAATATATAAACTTGGGTGGTTGCTATCAATGTCTTAACCACTTTGCCACAGAGACCCCAAATATATAAACTTGGGTGGTTGCTATCAATGTCTTAACCACTTTGCCATGAGACCCAAATATATAAACTTGGGTGGTTGCTATCAATGTCTTAACCACTTTGCATAGAGACCCAAATATATAAACTTGGGTGGTTGCTATCAATGTCTTAACCACTTTGCCACAGAGACCCCAAATATATAAACTTGGGTGGTTGCTATCAATGTCTTAACCACTTTGCCATAGAGACCCAAATATATAAACTTGGGTGGTTTTTATCAATGTCTTAACCACTTTGCCATAGAGACCCCAAATATATAAACTTGGGTGGTTGCTATCAATGTCTTAACCACTTTGCCATAGAGACCCCAAATATATAAACTTGGGTGGTTGCTATCAATGTCTTAACCACTTTGCCATAGAGACCCCAAATATATAAACTTGGGTGGTTACTATCAATGTCTTAAACACTTTGCCATATAGACCCCAAATATATAAACTTGGGTGGTTGCTATCAATGTCTTAACCACTTTGCCATAGAGACCCCAAATATATAAACTTGGGTGGTTGCTATCAATGTCTTAACCACTTTGCCATAGAAACCCCAAATATATAAACTTGGGTGGTTGCTATCAATGTCTTAACCACTTTGCCATAGAGACCCCAAATATATAAACTTGGGTGGTTGCTATCAATGTCTTAACCACTTTGTCATAGAGACCCCAAATATATAAACTTGGGTGGTTGCTCAAACGTCTTAACCACTTTGCCAAAGAGACCCCAAATATATAAACTTGGGTGGTTGCTCAAACGTCTTAACCACTTTGCCATAGAGACCCCAAATATATAAACTTGGGTGGTTACTATCAATGTCTTAACCACTTTGCCATAGAGACCCCAAATATATAAACTTGGGTGGTTGCTCAAATGTCTTAACCACTTTGCATAGAGACCCCAAATATATAAACTTGGGTGGTTGCTATCAATGTCTTAACCACTTTGCCATAGAGACCCCAAATATATAAACTTGGGTGGTTGCTATCAATGTCTTAACCACTTTGCCATAGAGACCCCAAAAATATAAACTTGGGTGGTTGCTATCAATGTCTTAACCACTTTGCCATAGAGACCCCAAATATATAAACTTGGGTGGTTGCTATCAATGTCTTAACCACTTTGCCATAGAGACCCCAAATATATAAACTTGGGTGGTTGCTCAAATGTCTTAACCACTTTGCCAAAGAGACCCCAAATATATAAACTTGGGTGGTTGCTATCAATGTCTTAACCACTTTGCCATAGAGACCCCAAATATATAAACTTGGGTGGTTGCTATCAATGTCTTAACCACTTTGCCATAGAGACCCCAAATATATAAACTTGGGTGGTTGCTATCAATGTCTTAACCACTTTGCCACAGAGACCCCAAATATATAAACTTGGGTGGTTGCTATCAATGTCTTAACCACTTTGCACATGAGACCCCAAATATATAAACTTGGGTGGTTGTTATCAATGTCTTAACCACTTTGCCATAGAGACCCCAAATATATAAACTTGGGTGGTTGCTATCAATGTCTTAACCACTTTGCCATAGAGACCCCAAATATATAAACTTGGGTGGTTGCTATCAATGTCTTAACCACTTTGCCATAGAGACCCCAAATATATAAACTTGGGTGGTTGCTATCAATGTCTTAAACACTTTGCCATATAGACCCCAAATATATAAACTTGGGTGGTTGCTATCAATGTCTTAACCACTTTGCCATAGAGACCCCAAATATATAAACTTGGGTGGTTGCTATCAATGTCTTAACCACTTTGCATAGAAACCCAAATATATAAACTTGGGTGGTTGCTATCAATGTCTTAACCACTTTGCCATAGAGACCCCAAATATATAAACTTGGGTGGTTGCTATCAATGTCTTAACCACTTTGTCATAGAGACCCCAAATATATAAACTTGGGTGGTTGCTCAAACGTCTTAACCACTTTGCCAAAGAGACCCCAAATATATAAACTTGGGTGGTTGCTCAAACGTCTTAACCACTTTGCCATAGAGACCCCAAATATATAAACTTGGGTGGTTACTATCAATGTCTTAACCACTTTGCCATAGAGACCCCAAATATATAAACTTGGGTGGTTGCTCAAATGTCTTAACCACTTTGCCATAGAGACCCCAAATATATAAACTTGGGTGGTTGCTATCAATGTCTTAACCACTTTGCCATAGAGACCCCAAAAATATAAACTTGGGTGGTTGCTATCAATGTCTTAACCACTTTGCCATGAGACCCTAAATATATAAACTTGGGTGGTTGCTATCAATGTCTTAACCACTTTGCCATAGAGACCCCAAATATATAAACTTGGGTGGTTGCTATCAATGTCTTAACCACTTTGCCATAGAGACCCCAAATATATAAACTTGGGTGGTTGCTCAAACGTCTTAACCACTTTGCCAAAGAGACCCCAAATATATAAACTTGGGTGGTTGCTCAAACGTCTTAACCACTTTGCCATAGAGACCCCAAATATATAAACTTGGGTGGTTACTATCAATGTCTTAACCACTTTGCCATAGAGACCCCAAATATATAAACTTGGGTGGTTGCTCAAATGTCTTAACCACTTTGCCATAGAGACCCCAAATATATAAACTTGGGTGGTTGCTATCAATGTCTTAACCACTTTGCCATAGAGACCCCAAATATATAAACTTGGGTGGTTGCTATCAATGTCTTAACCACTTTGCCATAGAGACCCCAAATATATAAACTTGGGTGGTTGCTATCAATGTCTTAACCACTTTGCCATAGAGACCCCAAATATATAAACTTGGGTGGTTGCTATCAATGTCTTAACCACTTTGCCATAGAGACCCCAATATATAAACTTGGGTGGTTGCTATCAATGTCTTAACCACTTTGCCATAGAGACCCCAAATATATAAACTTGGGTGGTTGCTATCAATGTCTTAACCACTTTGCCACAGAGACCCCAAATATATAAACTTGGGTGGTTGCTATCAATGTCTTAACCACTTTGGCATAGAGACCCCAAATATATAAACTTGGGTGGTTGCTATCAATGTCTTAACCACTTTGCCATAGAGAACCCAAATATATAAACTTGGGTGGTTGCTATCAATGTCTTAACCACTTTGCCACAGAGACCCCAAATATATAAACTTGGGTGGTTGCTATCAATGTCTTAACCACTTTGCCATAGAGACCCCAAATATATAAACTTGGGTGGTTGTTATCAATGTCTTAACCACTTTTCCATAGAGACCCCAAATATATAAACTTGGGTGGTTGCTATCAATGTCTTAACCACTTTGCCATAGAGACCCCAAATATATAAACTTGGGTGGTTGCTATCAATGTCTTAACCACTTTGCCATAGAGACCCCAAATATATAAACTTGGTGGTTGCAAATCAATGTCTTAACCACTTTGCCATAGAGACCCCAAATATATAAACTTGGGTGGTTGCTATCAATGTCTTAACCACTTTGCCATAGAGACCCCAAATATATAAACTTGGGTGGTTGCTATCAATGTCTAACCACTTTACATAGAGACCCCAAATATATAAACTTTGGTGGTTGCTATCAATGTCTTAACCACTTTGCCATAGAGACCCCAAATATATAAACTTGGGTGGTTGCTATCAATGTCTTAACCACTTTGTCATAGAGACCCCAAATATATAAACTTGGGTGGTTGCTCAAATGTCTTAACCACTTTGCCATAGAGACCCCAAATATATAAACTTGGGTGGTTGCTCAAACGTCTTAACCACTTTGCCATAGAGACCCCAAATATATAAACTTGGGTGGTTGCTATCAATGTCTTAACCACTTTGCCATAGAGACCCCAAATATATAAACTTGGGTGGTTGCTATCAATGTCTTAACCACTTTGCCATAGAGACCCCAAATATATAAACTTGGGTGGTTGCTATCAATGTCTTAAACACTTTGCCATATAGACCCCAAATATATAAACTTGGGTGGTTGCTATCAATGTCTTAACCACTTTGGCATAGAGACCCCAAATATATAAACTTGGGTGGTTGCTATCAATGTCTTAACCACTTTGCCATAGAAACCCCAAATATATAAACTTGGGTGGTTGCTATCAATGTCTTAACCACTTATCATAGAGACCCCAAATATATAAACTTGGGTGGTTGCTATCAATGTCTTAACCACTTTGTCATAGAGACCCCAAATATATAAACTTGGGTGGTTGCTCAAACGTCTTAACCACTTTGCCAAAGAGACCCCAAATATATAAACTTGGGTGGTTGCTCAAACGTCTTAACCACTTTGCCATAGAGACCCCAAATATATAAACTTGGGTGGTTACTATCAATGTCTTAACCACTTTGCCATAGAGACCCCAAATATATAAACTTGGGTGGTTGCTCAAATGTCTTAACCACTTTGCCATAGAGACCCCAAATATATAAACTTGGGTGGTTGCTATCAATGTCTTAACCACTTTGCCATAGAGACCCCAAATATATAAACTTGGGTGGTTGCTATCAATGTCTTAACCACTTTGCCATAGAGACCCCAAATATATAAACTTGGGTGGTTGCTATCAATGTCTTAACCACTTTGCCATAGAGACCCCAAATATATAAACTTGGGTGGTTGCTATCAATGTCTTAACCACTTTGCCATAGAGACCCCAAATATATAAACTTGGGTGGTTGCTATCAATGTCTTAACCACTTTGCCATAGAGACCCAAATATATAAACTTGGTGGTTGCTATCAATGTCTTAACCACTTTATAGAGACCCCAAATATATAAACTTGGGTGGTTGCTATCAATGTCTTAACCACTTTACCATAGAGACCCAAATATATAAACTTGGGTGGTTGCTATCAATGTCTTAACCACTTTGCCACAGAGACCCCAAATATATAAACTTGGGTGGTTGCTATCAATGTCTTAACCACTTTGCCATAGAGACCCCAAATATATAAACTTGGGTGGTTGCTATCAATGTCTTAACCACTTTGCCATAGAGACCCCAAATATATAAACTTGGGTGGTTGCTATCAATGTCTTAACCACTTTGCCACAGAGACCCCAAATATATAAACTTGGGTGGTTGCTATCAATGTCTTAACCACTTTGCCATAGAGACCCCAAATATATAAACTTGGGTGGTTGCTATCAATGTCTTAACCACTTTGCCATAGAGACCCCAAATATATAAACTTGGGTGGTTGCTATCAATGTTTACAAATATAGCAAGTAATATTACAAATAAATGTAAATATATATATATATATATATATATACAAATGATGTCATATATGCTACAGAAGACTACTTAGAATATCATGAACAGAGAAACTAATAAATGTTTCTGTTCTGCAACAGCTTGATATTAAAGAGAGTTGACTATTAAAGAACATAAAATCAAGGAAAATTAAATATTTAGAACATCAAACGACATGAGTGCCTAGAGAAGATAATTTTGGAGGAATGGTGACTGAAGAAAAGTGTGAGGAAGATTTAGAAGAAGATGGGTGCAAGATATCATTAACGATCTTCTTCTTCTTTGTTTTCGTTCTTTACGACCAATTTTAATCACACTTTGTGATATGTTTGATCTTGCCAAGAACGTGTATACGTTGCACATTGGTTTGAAGGCCCCTAAACGCATAGACTTCTACACGTTTAGGACATGTCCATCCGATTTCAGCCAAACCTCCTTAGTCGCCTCTTACGACATGCATGGCAGGTAACAGTGGTTCTATTCTTTACACCACAAATTTGGGCCCCTGTAACCACTCGAGCGAGATTGACGATCTGAGAATGACTGTTGCTGACGCCGGTCAAATTGCACAGAACAGAGTGTTTGAGGACTGCTGTCATGTGAGCCAAGTTCCGGAAGGGACAAGCTATTTGATGATGGTGATGAATGTACTATATAGCGTGTGACAATTTACTGAATTTGCGTTATCTACGCACGCAACTTTGAATGTTCGCATGATATATATATATCTTCTTTACCTTTCAACTCCCAACGGAGCACAGGTCTTCAACAAACTTCTTGCAGCTCTTCCTCTCTCTTACCATCCCTTCCAATTCTTTCCATGTTTTACCTATCCTTTTAATATCAGTCTCCAGCTCTCTTCTCCAGGTCTGCCTATGCCTTCCCCAACTCCTCTTTCCCTGCGGGTTCCAAAACAGGGCCTATCTTGCAATGCTTCCTCTCGGTCTTCTCAATGTATATCCTACCCATCGCCAGCGTCTCTTCCTTAGCTCTTTCTCCACTGATATCTGCCTTGTTCTTTCTCTGAGTTCCTCGTTCGTAATCTTATCATACCATCTCAGTCCCTCTTTTCTACGTAAACATCCATTTACGGAGGTCTGCAGTTTATTTATATATATATCGAATATTGCATAATATATATTAATATGATATAATACATTCTACTAATAATTTTAAACACAAAAAAGTGCGATGAACATGTTGGTACCCTACATAAATTGTGGTAAGAACTCAATAACGTTAATGGTATCTCCTTCTTCTTTTGTCGTCACACTGCTACCGGGTTGTTGCCCAGTGTCGTCACACTGCTACCGGGTTGTTGTCCAGTGTCGTCACCCTGCTACCGGGCTGTTGCCCAGTGTCGTCACACTGCTACCGAGTTGTTGTCCAGTGTCGTCACACTGCTACCGAGTTGTTGCCCAGTGTCGTCACACTGCTACCGGGTTGTTGTCCAGTGTCGTCACCCTGCTACCGGGCTGTTGCCCAGTGTCGTCACACTGCTACCAGGTTGTTGCCCAGTGTCGTCACACTGCTACCGGGTTGTTTTCCAGTGTCGTCACACTGCTACCGGGCTGTTGCCCAGTGTCGTCACACTGCTACCGGGTTGTTGCCCAGTGTCATCACACTGCTACCGGGTTGTTGCCCAGTGTCGTCACACTGCTACCAGGTTGTTGCCCAGTGTCGTCACACTGCTACCGGGTTGTTGCCCAGTGTCGTCACACTGCTACCGGGTTGTTGCTCAGTGTCATCACACTGCTACCGGGTTGTTACCCAGTGTCGTCACACTGTTACCGGGTTGTTGCCCAGTGTCGTCAAACTGCTACCGGGTTGTTGCCCAGTGTCGTGGTTTTCTGTTTTTGTCTTGCGCTGCTCTGGTGGGCTGGGTGATTGTTATTTTTACTCTTTGACAGGATTCTGCTATGCCATCTAACCATTTTTTTCGTGGTCTTCCTCTTGCCTTCTTTCCTGATGTTCTGTTATTGAAGACTATGTGTACTGTGGAGTTTGGATGCATTCTTATTAAGTGGCTAAACCACTTCACTCTTTCTTTCTCAATGTAATTGAAGCAAGGTTCTGTACCAACTTTCTTTCTTATGCTGATGTTGGTAACTCTGTCTTTTCTGGTGTTGTTGGTAACTTTTCACAGGCAGCGCATTTCACATGCAGTTATTTTTTTTATTGACTGCGCAAGGTATGGAAGGGGTTAAGTCAATGTCTGCATAGCAGAGAAAATTAACTTCAAGCAGAAGATAAATACAAGATGAAGTAAAGGACTTGAACATGACAGTAACAGGGGCAGGGTAGCTGACATATAATACAGAAGCATTTCAAAGGGATTTTCTGCAGAGTACAAACTACTGGATAAAGAAAGAAATGAATGATCACAATGATGATAATGATGATGCTGACGATAATGTCGATAAACACACAACACAAAAATATTATTTCCAATTTACTTTAACTACATTTTTCAATGAACCTTCGAATGTTTATTTATTATTTACAATTTGTTTAGTTTTTGCGTTTTATTTCTTTGTCTCGTGGCGACCATTACCGATTTAAGGTACATAGTAAGTAAATTAAAAACTCTACTTACCATTTTTTGAATTCTGGAAAGTTCCGAAACAAGAAAATAAAAAAGGAAATAGATAAAGTGTTGACTATCTACTAAAACCAACGGGTTGTCGAGGAGCGAACTAGTCTCTCTCTAAGCTATGGTGCTGTAAACCTCGAAGAGAGAAGGTCTAACGTTTCCTTTTTGTGAGTGCATTTCGCGTGCTCGCGTCTGTGCGGTACCGGAACACGCTGTAAAGGTAGCACGTGTTATCTCTGAGCACATTTGTAGGCTCCATTTAAGGCTAGAAGCTATGTTATGGTTGAAACATCAAGGCTAGAAGCTATGTTATGGTTGAAACATCAAGGCTAGAAGCTATGTTATGGTTGAAACATCAAGGCTAGAGGCTATGTTACAGTTGAAACATCAAGGCTAGAGGCTATGTTACAGTTGAAACATCAAGGCTATAATCTATGTTATAGTTGAAACATCAAGGCTAGAGGCTATGTTATAGTTGAAACATCAAGGCTAGAAGCTATGTTATGGTTGAAACATCAAGGCTAGAAGCTATGTTATGGTTGAAACATCAAGGCTAGAAGCTATGTTATGGTTGAAACATCAAGGCTAGAAGCTATGTTATAGTTGAAACATCAAGGCTAGAAGCTATGTTATAGTTGAAACATCAAGGCTAGAAGCTATGTTATAGTTGAAACATCAATGATTTCAACTGGGGACTGGATGATAGACACTGTATTTTCTGCATTCTTAATGCATGTCCCATCCACTTCCAACTCCTACGTTTTATGTCCTGGTTTGATATTATTGATGCCTGTGCGCCGGGTGATCTCAGTGTTTGGTATTCTCTGGTCCCAACAAATTCTGAGAATTCTTCTGAGACATCTTTCCTCAAAGTCTCTTATGTGACTGTCTTGTCTTGATACTTGTTTGTTCAACCCTTTCCTTATTTTGTCTCCTTTGTCTTTTTGAAGGTTACAAACATATAATTTGAAATTTGAAATTTTAAAAACACGAAGTTAGGTAGTTTTACAGAACTCAAAAACATTCTAAAAAGATGTTTCGGACAAAAGGAATGTATCCAACAAATGATACAAGACATCAATAAATGAACACAAAACAATAGTTCTATATGGACCACAAGACACTGACAGTAACATAAACTTTGAACCCGGAAGTAAACTATTGTTCACTATCTGTGTCGTTGTGATTGTGATGTCTTAAGGCGGGAGACCCACCCAGAACAAGGGTAAATTCACAGAAAAAAAACTAACACGGATATTGTCATACAATTTGGCCATCTGTTGCAAAAGGCATTGTTTTCGATGATAAACAACGATTAGTGTATGCACTGAAGTTAGTTATTTAAAAATACTTAATTTCTTGAAAATATATTGTAAACCCTTTCCCCCCTTCCCCTCTCCCCAGCATCGGGGAACGGATTTCACAAATATAAGAAGTTCAAAGAAGGTCAAACTTGCATATGATGTACATATCACCTATGATTATAACGTGAACCTCCAAAACATATCTAACTCAATTGTTTTTGCAGATATGGATTCTGTGATGTAACCCTTCCTAATTAAAAAAAACCATTTAAAATTAGAACATCAATATCTCTGCTTATATACAGTTTAGACAAAAAGTGAAGGTTCACGTTATAGCTATGGGTGATATGTACATCATATGCCAGTTTGGCATTCTTTGTACTTCTTATATATTTGAAGGGGGTTTACAAACTATTTTCAAGAAAATTAATTATTTTTTTAAATAACTAACTACAGTGCATACACTAAACGTTGTTTATCATCGAAAACAATGTCTTCTGCAATAGTTGGCCAAATTGTGTGACAATATCTATAGTTTTTTTTTCTGTGAATGTTTAAAAAATACAACCCTTGTTCTGGGTGGGTCTCCCTCAAACCGAAGGATTGACATCATTGCACCAGGTTTTATCAGATATGGCTCAATCACTCTC
Source organism: Arion vulgaris (assembly GCA_020796225.1). Taxonomy (NCBI): domain Eukaryota; kingdom Metazoa; phylum Mollusca; class Gastropoda; order Stylommatophora; family Arionidae; genus Arion; species Arion vulgaris. Next base: position 3,334,222 of record CM036767.1, read on the forward strand.
TGCAAAAATGGCACACCATCTGTCAAGAGTATTGCACAAAACACGAACTCCGTAGCTCCGGCAATAGTCCTAGAGGTCTTTGGAAAAAAATGCACTCTTGAACAGAACGGCTCGACCTCACGACTTTCGGAACTCAAGGCAAGGGCTTAGTCACTTAGTCACTTAGTCACTTAGTCACTTAGTCACTTAGTCACTTAGCCACTTGGTCACTTAGTCACTTAGCCACTTAGTCACTTAGTCACTTAGTCACTTAGTCACTTAGCCACTTAGTCACTTAGCCACTTAGCCACTTAGCCACTTAGTCACTTAGTCACTTAGTCATTTAGCCACTTAGCCACTTAGCCACTTAGTCACTTAGTCACTTAGTCATTTAGCCACTTAGCCACTTAGTCACTTAGTCATTTAGCCACTTAGCCACTTATCCACTTAGTCACTTAGTCACTTAGTCATTTAGCCACTTAGCCACTTAGCCACTTAGTCACTTAGCCACTTAGCCACTTAGTCACTTAGTCACTTAGCCAAAGAAAGAACCGATTGGGATGTGTGTCATATGTAACCATCACTATGTTTTTCCTGGTCATTTCTGCCCTTTTGCTTGATTACATTTTGGTCTGTACCCTAGTGTTAGCATGTGTTTTGTACTGTGTAAAACTAACTTACTTCCGTGTTTTCTTCTTCTTCTTCTTCGCGTTCGTTCTTTACAACCAATTTTAATCACTCTTTGTGATATGTTTGATCTTTGCCAAGAATGTGTATACGTTGCACATTGGTTTGGTAGGCCCCTAAACGCATAGATTTCTACACGTTTAGGACACGTGCATCCGATTTCAGCCAAACCTCCTTAGTCGCCGCTTACGACATGCATGGCAGGTAACAGTGGTTCTATTCTTTACACACCAAATTTGGGCCCTGGTTATCACTCGGGCGGGAAGACAAAACAGAGATAAAGAATAGATAGATAGAAGAAAAAAATAAAAGAAATTCTAAGCGAAATTGTTTGTATATTTGCGCTCGCTCTTATCAGCTAGTTGAATCACTATTTGTGGTTGTGTGATTTGTGTCAAGATTATGTGTAGATTTCGCCCCAGTTAGCCCCCTACGGTATTTAAGACAGGTCCATCTTAATGTTGTCCAAAGTGTATGCATCTTATCCAACAGGATACAAATTTGTACAGGTGGGTAACCGGAAGATTTTACAAATAGGAAAGTCCCACCTTAAAATACCACATTTGAAGTTATACATAGTATCAGATCTGATTGTTCATAGGGAGGCAGTTATAGCTGACTCATGCTACGCAGCCAAGTCAGATCACAGGGTGTATATGTCCTACTTATCGTTGATGCCTAATAACAGGTATGCAACGTGCTCACGTTCTCGGTGCAAACCAACGAATCAAAAATAGTGAATAACTTGGTTAATACGAACGAGCGCAAAAAGAAGTAAATCGCATGGTATATGAATGAAAACGTCTACCCTAATCGAAGATGGGCGAAAGGCCATGTGAAAATTGTGTCCAATAAAGATGCTTAGAGATCATACTTTGGGAATTCATAAACTAATTTATTTTTGCAGATAATCAGGCAGTCATATCAACAACAGAGAAACAGCTACAGCAACATATCAACAGACTCCAATTAACATGAAATAAATACAATGTGAAAATTAACATAGATAAAACCAAAATAATGACATTCGCCAGAGAGGCGAATCTTCTTCGACAATAGTCCATTAAAACAAGTTAAAGACTTTACATATCTACAGAGAATTGTTTTCAGCAAACGTAAGAATAACTACCGAAATCCAACACAGATGCAACAAAGCAAATAAAATAGTAGGAGACATTAAAATGTAAACGTCACCAGGAACACAAAAAGAGCATTGTTCAACACAATCTTTCTTCCCACATTATGTTATCACAAAAGCCCGTTCTATAAATCTCTTCTTATCCTGACGCAGCGAGGCAAAACAGGATTACAGACAAGAAAGAAAGAAAGAAAGAAAGAAAGAAAGAAAGAAAGAAAGAGATCATACTAGCCAAAAGAAAAGAAAATGGCAGTGATAGGTCAGAAATTCCGAAGAACTGTTCTCGAGTGACAAAGTTCTGCTCAGTCAAAGAGCAAAAATAACAATCACCCAAGCCACCTGAACAGCGCAAGACAACAACAGAAAACCACGACACTGGACAACAACCCGGTAGCAGTGTGACGACACTGACAACAACCCGGTAGCAGTGTGACGACACTGGGCAACAACCGGTAGCAGTGTGACGACACTGGACAACAACCCGGTAGCAGTGTGACGACACAAGAAGAAAGAAGAAGTTCTGCTCAGTACAAGCTATTTGATGATGATGATGATGATGTTGATGACGATGATGATGAGGACCTACGTAATGTTTACCAGTATTGTATGAATGCAATCCACTCTTTGAAGAACAATCCTACAAGAAAGTAAACTATGGGGATGTACAACCATACAAGATCTCCAACTGCTAGCATCTAAAACATCTTTATGTGTGCCGCCTTTGGCACGAAATGAACAAACTAACTAACTATGAATGCAATACAATTTGTTAATTCTTTCTTCTTTTCTCAAATCCTAGTTTGTCTCACATCGTCAGATTTCTAGAACAGACTTTTGTTAATCTACTATTTTGTTAATAATAGGATAATCTACAATTAGTTCTTTCTTTCTGTTGTCCTTCTCTGCTTGTTTGCCTATACTCGTAGCATGTTTAACTGATGATCGGTTTCCAAGATAGTGCACGCTCGGTCGCTTAATATACTGTGGTATTGTGTTTTAAAATATCTGTTACTTCATCAATCCATCTTTTTCTTGGTCTGCTCCTTCCTCTTGATGATTCTATTTTCAGGTTGTACGCTCTTGCAACTGGTGTATTCGGGTTCATTTTCACCAAGTGGTCAAACCTTCTTCACTTTTCAACTCCCAACGGAGCACAGGTCTTCAACAAACTTCTTCCAGCTCTTCCTCTCTCCTGCCACCCCTTCCAACTCTTTCCATGTTTTACCTATCATTTTAATATCAGCATACAGCTCTCTTCTCCAGGTCTGTCTAGACCTGGCCCTACTCCACTTAAGTGGCTAAACCATTTGAGTCTGAATCTTACTTTGCTCTTGCAAACTTTCTAGATCAGACTCTTATGAACAATTAAATCCCCAAACAGTTAGTTCATATTCACAAATAGATTGATCAGCTTAATATATTTCTTGTTATATGTGCCTAGTTACATCACATACATTGACATACACCTACAAAGCCTCTACAGTTCACGCAGATGTGAATGTGTACTCGATGACCTCTGTCTATGATTATGTTGGATTATCAGAACTTTTCTACCAGGCATCTAACACAACCCACGTGACCAGATTAAGCCAATCTACAGCATATGTATATTTATGCGGTGTAGTTTTAAAACAAACGTAGCCGTCATGACAAGGAAGTGACATTATTTATCAGAATTCAACTCAATAAATGTTCTTCTATTTTTTCTTCTCTTCTTTCATTCTTCCGTTTATATGTTCCGCTTTTTTAAATAAAGAATATACTTTCTATTACTACTACTACTACTACTACTACTACTACTACTACTACTACTAACTAATACTACTACTACTACTACTACTACCACTACACACTACTACTACTACCCACATACCTACTACTACTACTACCACACTACCACACCACTACAATACTACTATCACTACTACTACTACTATCACTACTACTACCACCACTACTACTACTACTACTACTACTACTACTACTACTACTACTACACTACCATTACTACTACTACTACTACTACTACTCTACTACATACTACTCTACTACACTACTACTACTACTACTACTACTACTAATACTACTATTACTACTACTACTACTATACTACTACTACTACTCACTTACTATACTACTACTACTACTACTACACCTACTACTACTACTACTACTACTACTCCTACTACTACTACTACTACTCTACTACTACTATTACTACTACTACTACTACTACTACTACATACACACTACCACTACTACTACATAACTAATAATAATAATATATCTACTACTACTACTAAATACTACTACTACCACTACTGCTACTACTACTACTACACTACTACTAATACTACTACTACACTACTCACTACTACTACTACTACTACTACATTACTACTACTACTACTACTACTATTACTACACTGCTACCAATACTACTATACAACTCACTAATACTACTACAAATACCACTATTAACTACTACTACTACTACTATACTACTACTATACTAACATCTGTTCATGGAGCATAGAATTGTCACTCTTCACGTACGTCTATTTTGGAACGTCCTAAACAGCTTTAATTACGAGGATACGTCAACGCAAACAGCCCCTTCTACTGTTTTTCCTAAGTTATTTCGTGACTTCACATTCTTCTTTTCTCCTGTGGGTTCCAGTCATTGCATATATCTTCTTCTTTTTTTGTTTTCACACTGCTACCGGGTTGTTGCACAATGTCGTGGTTTTCTGCTTTTGTCTTGCGCTGTTTTGGTGGTTTGGGTGATTGTTATTTTTGCTAATTGACATGGTTCTGCTATGCTATCTCAAAATCTTTTTCGAGGTCTTCCTCTCGTCTTCTTTCCTGACGTTCCGTTGTATAAGACTCGGTATACTGTGGAGTTTGGATACATTCTTATTAAGTGACCAAACCACTTCATTCTTTGTTTCTCAGTGTAATTCAAGCAAGGTTCTGTGCCAACTTTCTTTTTTTTTTGCCGATGTTGGTGACTAACTTGTCTTCTGTTGTTAGTAACTTTTCGTAGGCACCGAATTTTACATGCAGTTATTTTTTGCGACTGCGCTTTGCTCAATGTCCGTGTTTGATTCTGGTAACACAAAATAAGTTTGAAAATGCTGTATTTATGTTTCCAGTAAATTTATTGTTTCTGCTTGCATGTTCAGCAAGTACTCGAGTTTCTACTTGCATACTCAGCAAGTACTCGAGTTTCTGCTTACATACTCAGCAAATACTCGAGTTTCTACTTGCATGTTCAGCAAGTACTCGAGTTTCTGCTTACATGTTCAGCAAATACTCGAGTTTCTGCTTACATGTTCAGCAAATACTGAGTTTCTGCTTACATGTTCAGCAAATACTGAGTTTCTGCTTACATGTTCAGCAAATACTGAGTTTCTGCTTACATGTTCAGCAAATACTGAAATTCTACTTGCATGTTCAGCAAATACTGAGTTTCTACTTACATGTTCAGCAAATACTGAGTTTGGTTTTGTTTCTTTTCTCGTTCATTATCTATTTTACTTTACCATCTGCTTTATAGAATAACAATGGTTCATCAAATGATGAATATCTTAACTCTTTCGTTCCTATAAGACGATACACTGGCTCTCTGTATTTTTAAGATGACTCAAAGCCAGTGTGCTGGCTATTTAAGTATATATTGCAATATAAATGCGTCTGAAGGTTTAAAAAAAAAAAACTTAGAGCGTGAAAGGTTAAAAATATACGGCAATCATGGACGTCGATACGTTAAGGCAAAGGAGGGGGGAACACATTCTCTATAACTATTCCCTGCCCGCCTGCCCAGCGTGTTCGTAGCGCGTTGGACTACGGGTGACAAGTCCTCTGTGAGTGCGGGTTCAACTCCGCGGACTGGCAGAAAAGCCACAAGTTCTCCAGATTTACGATGTTCGTGGCACCGAACTGAAAGGTTACGACGGCCATGACACCGAGCCGAAGAGCTTTCAGCTCAAGTGCTTCTGGATAGGAAAAAAAATTAAACAAATAACTATTTCCTCAGAAAATGACTTGATTAAATATTGTGATTGACTGCTGTAAACTAAGTATGGTTTAAACATTTATAGCAAGTTAGTTTCTATGCAGGAAACCTGCAAATCTGATCTGAATCTGGGTTTCTCCATTTCCACGTAGTAAACACCCAACTAAATTAGTTTTTTTTAATTTTGCTTCAAGAGTTGGAATCATACACCTACCTGGACAGAAGAGTAAACAAAGAGGGAGGAACAGATAGAGATATACAAAAATAAAAACACAGAAGACAAGAGAAGCTTTCGTCACACTTGGAAATCTATGGAAGTAAAGAAATGAAATCTAGAACCAAAATTAGAATATTTAATTCCGATGTTAAATCAGTTCTGATGTATTGATCAGAAACATGGAGAGTAACTAAAACAATAACTAATAAATTGCAAATATTCCTCAGCTGTTGGTTAAACAGAATAGAAGGATTGAGATGGTATGTTAGGGTCATAAATGAGAAGATTATCAAGAGTGAAAGACAGATTCCAGTGAACCAAGAAATGAATAAAAATATGCTAGTGTTGGATAGAGCACAACTTGAGAAAAGAAAAGGGGAATATAACAAGAAGGTCTCTTTCCTGGAACCCACATGCAAAGCGACAGAGAGGAAATCCTAGAAATACATGGAAAAGAGGTTTGGAAGCAGCGATTAATGACATACTGAAGAACTGGACGAGCTGCATGTAGTAGTTAAAGATACCAAGACTTGGCAGGAGTTAGTTGAGGGCATATGCCCAATCGGGTTTCAAAACCCAAGAAATACAGATATTGAGAGGATTTTTATTGAAACCAATGCACGTCAACTACTAGATTGCAAGAGATGAGATTGAAGTTTGGAATGGTCAGAAAAGAATAGCAAAACAGGTATATGAGTCAGTTTATCATTCAAAGTCGAGCTGATACGGTCTTTGACTGGTCGCTGTTGGACATATTGCGAGGGAGATCGGAGCACCTGTGAACATATTGCGAGGGAGATCGGAGCACCTATGAACATGTCCGGAAAGCGATGAAGGTATTCCAAACTGAAACTGAAGAAAGAAAGATAGATAGATAGATAGAAAGAAATATGTGTGTGCGTGTGTGTATCTGTATCATGTGTTGTCAGTCTATTTTGTCTGCTATAAAAGCGGGTGTATCTCTCCACCTGTATATGTGTGTATATATATAAGCTAAAATAAATATCACACATTCTCTGACTCGATCTAATCCTTTTAACTAGAAACTCTCGTTATCATTGCTAAATTATGTTTATTGATTCAAATAATAGTGTGCTGTTACTGTACCTACATCTGGGATAAATTCACACCTAGAATACGTTCAATGTGTGCAGGTATTTATCGCACTCTTAGACTCAGGTCTCAAACTTATGTCGTCCCACAACACGAGAAATAAACGTTGACACATGTTAGTCTCATGCAACAAGTTTGGCTCACTAGTTGAGTTATTAAAACATGCTCATATTGTAGCATATCATATTGTAGCATATCATATTGTAGCATATCATATTGTAGCATATCATATTGTAGCATATCATATTGTAGCATATCATATTGTAGCATATGGGCGCCTATTGGAATAAGGGGTTTGTGGTTCACATTTTATGTTTGGTAAGTTGGTTTTTTTCGGAAGCCGTTAATACTTCTTCACTATTTATTTATTGATCATGTTCAGTGGCGGCGATTCGCCTGTGGGCCGGGCCCCATCAAAAATAATGTGCAACGTGTATTTATTATTTTCTAAATTAAAATATAACCTAATCCAAAAACCATGATTTCCCTGAAAATTTGTGTCTGGCCCCACCAACAAAATGATCACGAGCCGCCACTGATCATGTTCATTGAGACGCATTGAGAGAGTATTTCCGAACAGAGGAGTTTCAGGGTTGTGAATCACATTCGATGACCAGATTGAGAGAGATGTGTCAATATTGGTGCAGCCCGAAAAGAACGACATACTAAATATGCAAAGAGATTGATTAATCAACATCGAACTGGCGTGTTGGGTCGCTGGACGCTGCTGGATTTGCTGTGGCGGAGATCAGAGCACCTATGGACATGTCCGGAGTGCTATGATGATAGTCCTCATATAACTGATAACTGATAACTGATAACTGATCATTTTCATTGCTTCCCCGTGGGGTTCTTAAAACTCTTTATTCTCATCTTGAAGAGAATAGACGATAATAAGGTGTGTTTTTTCCGATCCAGAAGCACTTGAGCTTTCAGCTCTTCGGCTCGGTGCCATGGGCATCGTAACACTTCGGTTCGGTGCCACGAACACCGTAAATCTGGGAAATCTGTGGCTTTTCTGCCAGTCCGCGGAATTGAACCCGCACGCACAGAGGACTTGTCACCCGTAGTCCAACGCGCTACGAACAAGCTGGGCAGGCGGGCAATAAGTAGATTTAAGAACCCAGTGGAAGCAACGGAACCAGTGGCTATAATCAGTAAATAGTGAACAAGTATTAGGAACTTCTGCGCCGAGTGGTTACCGGGGCCCAAATTTGGGGTGTAAAGAATAGAACCACTGTTACCTGCCATGCATGTCGTAAGAGGCGACTAAGGAGGTTTGGATGAAATCGGATGCACATGTCCTAAACTTGTAGAAATCTATGCGTTTAGGTACCTACCAAACCAATGTACAACGTATACACGTTCTTGGCAAAGATCAAACATATCACAAAGAGTGATTAAAATTGGTTGTAAAGAACGAACGCAAAGAAGAAGAAGAAGAGGAACTTCTGGACAAAAACAAATTACCAAACACAGAATTCGAACGACAAACTCTTCTTTCTTAAGGCACCCATTTCCTACCGCATGAATACGGGCTTGTTTACCAACACAACCAACGAGCTACTTAACAAATAGTTTTACAACTATTCTCTCCAAGTACATCAGCTATTTCTATGACAATAGAACAGAAAACAAAACCGTTATATAAATATATGTATATATGTTGCTGACAACTGTTATAAGAAAGAGAAGGTGGAGATATGTTGGGCACACATTGAGGAGAAATGATCAAAGAATATCAAAACAGGCATTGAAGTGGGATGCAAGGGGTTCAAGAAGAGAGGTCGACCTAAGGAGACCCTGAAGCGAACTTTGCTGAGAGAGGCAGGAAATATCGGTCTCAGTTCCATGGAGGAGATTGAGCGAGTTGTCCAGGATAGAGCGGTATGGAGAAATTACTTGCAGGCCCTATGTAACGTATAACGATACGAGAGAAATTATTATTTTATTATTATATATGTTGCTAGTTAAGATGGCTGCTCGTGTGGCATCGAGAATCTCTCTCGTTATGATCTGAAGTATCAATGCTTCAGGTTTTGAGCTCGAACCATTTGATTCTGAACTCGATAAATATTCCTTGAGGGAGGGGGTGTGGAGGTCGTTCGCTACGATTTCAGGCGTAGTTATGGCGTCTAATATTTCACCTCTGACTGATTTTTGAGTGAAGAATTGGTTTCTTCAGTACCAATGTCTCTGGTCATTCAGGCAAACTTTGATAGAACTTCAGAGATACTTGTAATTTAGATTCTCCTAACGAGATGTATGTTTGATTTAGACCAACCGCGTAGCGTGTGCACAGAGAGAATGTTTAGCCAAGCTAGACTCGAACACCGTAATTTATACGGTACCAGGTCACTAGTACGGTATGTTAGCAATTTCCCTAACGGTGACACCATTTGCTGATATGATTAACGGTGAATGTCCACCCAGTTCAGCATTGGCAACATCTCCCAATGCAGCAAAAATACAACATCTCCAAGTTCAGCAGTTGCTACATCCCTGCACAGTAGTACAGCAGGAGAAGCAGATTTGAAGGATCGTTTCTTCAATACAATATGATTCTTTAGGCTTATACATGCTCAACTTGACGGTCTCCCGTTCGTATGTTTAAATGGGCGTAGAGTTAAGACATAGACAGGACAAAGCCCAGTGCAGCGGAATCTCAAACCAGACAATGTCGATATTCTTCTTCTGCGTTCTCACTAGATTGGGATTTCAGATTCTCTAATAAGGCAACCGTCTGCCTCAGATTATCAGTCACGCCATACAGTTTGTCTTGGACGCTGGTGTAAGTGGACCTCCTCTTTCTTCTTAGGTCTGCATACTGGGTGTAGTTCTGTAGAATATGTTCTGTTGTCATACTCGCCAAGCCACAGGGGCACAGGTCATTGGTTAATTAGTGTACACATAGTGTCTCATTCTGTTGTGAGTCATCCGGAGGCGAAGTATGGCAGACAATGTCGATATAATTCTTATTTCAATTTTGTAAATAAAGTTACTATTTCTAGTTTCTCTTCAACGTTTGTGTGGATGATCATATTAAAACTGCATGTCTATCATTGAGACGAGTCTACAGTATTATCATCGAGGTCACAACAGCTGTCCGATAGTAACTTCCTCAGTCTGGCATCAGATTCCAGTCTTTCATACTTTAGTTGATAATTGTCTTAGAGATGTAGCGTCAACAAACGACCATTAACAGATTCAAAGATCGATAGACTGATTGATTTATTGGAGCATTATCGTTGCACTAAAGTAGTAGACGACTAAGATGGTTGGGACATGTGAGAAGAATGGAAACTTGTCGTATACTAAAACAAATGTTGTTCTGTAAACTTTCAAAGGGGAAAAGGCACCAGGGCAGACCACTGCTCAGATATAAAGATGTCTGCAGAGCCTTAATGACAAACTTTTCTATAGGTCCCAGCACATGGGAAAGACTAGCTGATGACAGAGTTGTGTGGAAAACCAAATTGAGAAAGGGCGCAGAGTCTTTTGAGAAGAAACTTATGTATGACCTGAACGACAAGAGAGAAAAGCGAAAACTCAGAAGTTGTCACAGTAAAACACTTGCCAATTGTCTGTCTGTAAAGACGAAAATTGCCATTTATATATATATATATATATATATATAGATATATAGATATATATATATATCGTTGCACATCGATGAATAACCAGTTTGCTTCGATCTATTTCGCACAGAAAGATCTCAACGGCAGTGCTCAACCTTCGTAGCACCACGAAGGTCATAATCTAATTTTGAAGATGGTGTATGTTTAGTGTAGGAATTTTAATGGAATCTTTTTAATCTTGTTCTTTGAACACTCCATATCGATCACTTGTTAACCACTCTGTGTGTGATTTGTATGTGATCTGAGCCTAAGAGCGATTGCACGTTGCGCCAGTTATGAGCCTACAAATAGGCCAGCAGATCCGATTTCTGCGATGCTTTTTATCTACTAGGGGAGCTTCCTAGGCTCCAACCTCAGTCGCCTCTTACGACATGCCTTGTAGGTCACAGTGGTACTATTCATTGCTCTCCTTGTATACCACAGTGGTACTATTCATTGCTTCCCTTGAGTGCTCCGGCACCACAGCACGGGCGGCAGTAATGCATCTTGTTAAGAGAGTAATTAACTTGAGAAAAAAGACAGGCATATGAAAGTTGACATTTCCCAATTATAATAGCTCACAAAATAATTCAATTAAGTTGTAATTGACTTTACAAGCTAATGTGAAGTGAGATAATTTCTTGTTTCTGTCGACCATGCTCTTTACGTCGTTAAAATATATTACTTTTGGCTTTTAGTCTGTAAATACCTGTCTCCAGTCTAGACGCAGAAGTGGTTAAGATTAAAGTTGCGTTGCTGGGTAAAGTGCGGTGAACAGGTTGATGTGTGAAGATTAAGGTTGCATTTCTAGGTAAAGTAAGGGGCACAGGTTGATGTGTGAAGATTAAGGTTGCGTTGCTAGGTAAAGTGCGGTGCACAGGTTGATGTGTGAAGATTAAGCTTGCGTTGCTAGCTGGGTAAAGTGCGTTGCACAGGTTGATGTGGAAGATTAAGGTTGCATTTCTAGGTAAAGTAAGGGGCACAGATTACTGTGTGAAGATTAAGGTTGCGTTGCTAGGTAAAGTGCGGTGCACAGGTTGATGTGTGAAGATTAAGGTTGCGTTGCTAGGTAAAGTGCGGTGCACAGGTTGATGTGTGAAGATTAAGCTTGCGTTGCTGGGTAAAGTACGGGACACAGGTTGATGTGTGAAGATTAAGGTTGCGTTGCTAGGTAAAGTGCGGTGCACAGGTTGATGTGTGAAGATTAAGGTTGCGTTGCTAGGTAAAGTGCGGTGCACAGGTTGATGTGTGAAGATTAAGCTTGCGTTGCTAGGTAAAGTACGGGACACAGGTTGCCGTGAGCCCATGTTGTTGAATTTTATCTTTGATGCTGTCTGTTCATCGAACTCTTTGTTCTGTTCTCATCATGGTCTTAGACTAGTTCTTCTACTGTTATCGGTGTTTAGTTGTCATTTACTTGATTATATTCACATACTATTTTATTTTCTGACTGTCCATATATTTGATGGCTGATGTTAGTTAGACAGTTGGTTTTTTTGGTTGGTTGGTTGGTTGGTTGGCTGGTTGGTTGATTGGTTGGTTGGTCCGTTGGTTGGCTGATAGGTTGGTTTGCTGGTTAGTTAGTTAACTTGTTAGCTAATTAGCTGGTTAGCTAGCTAACTGGTTAGCTAGTTAGCTTGTTATGAATGTGGTTGGTTGATTGTTTGTTTGGTTAGTTGATCGAATGGTTAGTTACTAGTATTCGGTTGGTTAGTTGGTTAGTGTAGTAGTGTTATTCCTACAAAAGTTACTAAAATGACTGCAGATTTGTAACAGGAAACTTGAGAATTCTTTTAACAAATTTAGAACCAGATATGACTCAACTGGTATAGTCACACCATGCGTAGGGATCTCATTAAGCTTCACTAACAAGCAAACACGTTCTCCGATGTATGTATGGACCGATTGATAGGACCATCATCATTGCACTTCGGTGAGTAACCATGTGTGCTCCGATCTCTTTCTTACACAGGAAGATCTCAACGACAGTGCAAGAACTCCGTAGCGCCGGTGAGTGTCCCCGGTGTAATTTTGAAGATAGTGAAGATATTTTGCAGAAATAGTATTTTAAATCTTTTTTTCTGATGAATTTTTCCCGGGCATCGGCATTCCAGCCTGCTCTTCTCGATTTTGAAATGCCAATGGTTCAAACACGGGATCTACGTTTTATCGTCCGTCTCCGATAGAACTTGGAACTGGATCTCACCTACACAGAGATCAGGGATCTCTGAAACAAAATACGCACTACTCTGTATGTGTGTATGTATGTATATGTGTGTATGTATGTGCGTGTGTATGAATGTATGTATATGTGTGTGTGTATGTGCGTGTGTATGAATGTATGTATATGTGTGTGTGTATGTGCGTGTGTATGAATGTATGCAGTGGCGGCTTGTCATTAAGGGCCACTGGGGCCGTGTCCCACCAAAAATAATGTGTAACGTGTATTGATTATTTTATAAATTAAAACATAACAACCCAAAACCATGATTTTTTCCGAAAATTATATGTCTGGCCCCACCAACAAAAATGATCACGAGCCGCCACTGAATGTATGTAAATATGTGTGTGTACAGGATATAAAGCAGTAAGTATTAAATGGGTATTAGTGGGAGAAGGGCGTTTCAAAATAGGAATTGTCAAAAGGGGGCGTTGTTACTTTAGGAGTAGAGAAACGAAACCAAATGTCGTGACATTGCCTAGCTTAAATTTGATTTCATGTCAAACTGTCTTAATTAGTCATATGGTAACGTTTATTATTTATTAATACTACGCATTTAATTATGCTTTCAATCAATTATTTGAGCTCTGACAATCTGACACGACTGGTTCGTTTGTTGTTTAATTGTTAGCCTTTGCTCTATAATCGTCTTTATTTATTTTGTCGTTACACTAATACCAGGTTGTAGCTTAGTGTCCTAGTTTTCTTTATTTATTTTAATCTTCTCAGGTGTATTTAATCTTCTCTACTTCCTTATGACTCTTATCTTACTTTCTATCCTTTCTTTTCTTTAATCCTTCTCTCACATTCCGCAACTGGGGATTTATATTTAATTGTGCATGCTTTACGTAATACTGTACTTTACTTGTGGACGTCGGAATTGTCCGTTTACCCAGTATTACCGCTGCCTCCCCACGGTTTTTTCCGGATCTTTTTCTTCTTTCGATCGTTCTAGGCTAGTTTTTATCATTCTTATTGTGATGTATAAACTGTCAGATATCAGAACGTAATGTACGTGCACCAACCTTCAGCACCTATTTGGGCACAGTTGCTTATCCTTCGGTGGGGTGTTCGATTTCAGTCAGCTATTGTGTGCGGTTCGCTCTCCGCTAGCCTTTTACTGTCCCCAGCCGTAACCCACAAGGCAGTGGGTTGCTATTTTCTTTCAGTGCGCAGCCCTTAGACGGCCTGCCCTCCGGGGCTTATGAACGCCATCTGCCCAGCAAAACCGGTCGTTTTAATGAACACCTTAGTTTGCCGCCATTTCAGGGTTGTTTGCGGTTTGCTCCGCTAGCCTTTGATTATCCCCAATCAACTACAAGGCAGCAGTAGTTCCCTGCGAGAGGAAACGCTCACTGGCTTTACCTCTGCTGGGCTTTCCAGTTGTTCTGCACATTTGGTTGGGACGCACACCCTGCCTACCGCTGCGGCGCTTGCTGCTGCCGCGCTTGCCTCTGCAGCGCTTGCCACTGCAGCTCTTGCACTGGTTTTGCCTCTGCTGGGCTTTCCAGTTGTTCTACTCATGTGGGTGGAACGCACACCCTCTTGCCGTGCCGGCCTGCCCCTCGATGAGGCCAACTATGACTTTACCAGCGCGCTTGCTAGCTCTGCCCTGATGCCCTGTCACCATCGACTTTTTCCGTGCTCACATTTTTCGCCACATGTGGCGCCACCCTTGCAACGTCCGTATGCGCGCTCGCTCTGCCCTGGTGCCTACCTCACCATTTCCGTCAATCCCTCTGGGCTGTCCGACTTCGAGGGAGCAAAATCCGAGTTTCGCCCCATGATGCCCACGTGCAACTCAGCTCGGCACCCAGCACACTCATCGGCTCTAGAGAGACGTATCCAGAGAGAGTGTGCGCGGGTTCCGAGTTTCGCCTCACGCGGGTCAACGCCCCCTCGAGGGTTTTTTTATTCGTGCCTCTCTGTGATGGGGGCTAGACTTTTGACCTATGTAGATCGTCTTACGGACACATAAGCGGAGCTCATCACCCGGCATGCTCATCGGCTCAAGAGAAGTGCATCAAGAGAGAGAATGCGCGGGCTCCGCAAGGTTCCACATGTATCATCGTACTAGCTTTCCCATCGTACGGGAGAGGCGAGCAGTAATAATCACTCTGGGAGTTCGCTCGTCTAGTTGCGAACGAATCCCATCAGGCATGACTATCTTTGCATCTCTACTTGCCCCAGAGTAGCTCTCCCACGGCACCTGCCCTCTTAGTCATACCGGAACTACAGTCTGTTACCAGGGTCACCACTTTGAGGTGAGAGCTGGGAAATAGAGCCACCTCCTAATCCTGGCGCGCCGCTTCCTTACGCCTTTGACTCTTTCCAGATCTGATCTGACCACCTCAGCTTTGTAGGTTTCCTTACATCCCTTTGTCCAGAGCCAACTTTAAACTTAGGGCCTTAGGACTCAGGTAAGGATTATGGGAAATCAGACCACAACTACACCACGTGACCTCGCATTCCAGTATTGGTGTATATAGACGAATTCATTTTAAAATCAACACAAAATGCTAAATTGAAGTTATATTATGCAACAAATTAAGTTTAACAATAAGGAATATCTTTCATCTATAGCATCAAAAGTTGGACTGCAGATAAGCTATTAAAAAACAAATATAATGAAGACACCTATGGCAAGTAATGCAGATATCACACTGGAATCTAAAATGATAAAAATAACAGAGCAGTTCACTTATTTGGGTAGCAATTTTGATTGCACAGGAAATGTTAAAAAAGAAAGCATGATACGAATTAGCAAAGCAACATCAGCTTTTAAAAGTCTAAATAAAATATGGAACTGCAAGTTATATAGTTTTAAAACTAAATTACGAATTTTCAATTCAAATGTTGTATCAATCCTAACATATGCCAGCGAGAGTTGGAAAATGACTAAAGATATAGAAAGCAAGTTGAATGCATTTGAAAATAGATGTCTGCGAAAAATAATGAATATAAAATGGAACGAATTCAGGAGAAGTGATGAAATCAGAGATATGTCTGGTCAACCACTAGTGACAACTGTTATAAGAAAGAGAAGATGGAGATATGTTGGACACACCTTGAGGAGAAATGATCAACGAATATCAAAACAGTCATTGAAGTGGGATGCAAAGGGTTCAAGAAGAGAGGTCGACCTAAGGAGACCCTGAAGCGAACTTTGCTGAGAGAGGCAGGAAATATCGGTCTCAGTTCCATGGAGGAGATTGAGCGAGTTGCCCAGGATAGAGCGGTATGGAGAAATTACTTGCAGGCCCTATGTAACGTATAACGGTACGAGAGGATTATTATTATTATTATTATTATTATTAATAAGGAATATCAATATTATGAATAGTTTTCACAATAAATAATCAGACTCACAGAATTGAGTAAAATTGCAAAAGAGCTTGCAGTGTTCTATCAAACATCTATATTTTCCGGCCCCTTTTCTGATCTAGGTCAGGGAACAGGTAGTCAGTTGTCTGACCTAGTTATATAGAGTTGGCTGTGGTTGTCCTAGGGAAGACTTTATAGACAATGTAGTCTGGCTGGATTCTCTAGCCAGTCTCTGGCTTAGGGGATAGTGACTCGGTCTATTAACCCCAACGTTCTGAGTTCGAATCATGCTGCGGACAATTTGATTGCGGATTTTTATAAAGGACGATGTCACCACCCGTTCAGAAAGCAATGGCAAACTACTGAACGTAATAATGCCTAGAAAAATCACAAACAGCGTTAAAAAGCTGGGGTTGTTTCGCAAAGTCCTGTAAAGGATATGCAATTAACTTTTGCGATGTAATTTAAACAGGGTCTTGTCCCAACCTTCACACTGATCCTGGTGTTTGTGATTCTATCACTTCGTATGGCGCTCTAGAATAACCATAAAGCATGTTGGTGCTCACGACAACGAGAGAGCGTACATGCTTGCGTCGAAAGCATGAATTGTTGGGGAGTTTAGGAAGAATAAGGGTGTGTTCTACGGTGTCTTGGCGACTTACTGTTGGATGAGGACACTAACACTGACGTTGAATCAATCCAGCGATTTAATTAGTTTGAAATTACGCGTTCTACTAGCAGAACTGGATGTTTGAGGAGCATCATAGTTCATGCTTCATGCACAGTGTTTTTCGTTGCCTCTGTTATCTTTGAGGCCCACCTTTTGCATGGACTGCATTTTGTTTTGTATCCACTGTATCGGAGTAACATTGCTCATCGATGTGCACTGTCTGTTGATAATCTGCGTATGTGGCCAAACCATATAATGTGTTGTTTCTTGATGAATTTCAGTACTGATTTTGCTACCCACTTTTTTTCCCCGATGTCACCATTTCTAAACCGGTCCCTTCTTGATACTCCCGGAATTCTGCGTAAACACTTCATCTCTGTTGTGACTAGTTTTCTTCTATCATTTGTTGTCAGCATGCAGGTTTGGCACTGTTACCATAACGTTGGAAGAAAGGTTGAGTTGAACAATGCTCTTGTAGTGTTCATGGTGACATATTTGCATTTTAAAATTGGCGCCATTTGTCCTATGATTTGCTTTGTTGCATCTATGTTGGATTTCGTTAGTTATTCTTCCGTTTGCTGAAAAAATGCTCCCTATGTATATAGTCTTTGACTTGTTTTAATAGATATTTAATAGATCTACAAATTAATAGTTTGAAAGCAGATCGCAGGAAACGTGTATGTCAAGTTTAGTTTTACTATGGACGGTATATGGTTTCCCATTTTTACCGAAAGTCAAAACCAATCCTACATATTGGGTTTTCGGTAGCTATTTTGAAATCACTTCTGTTCTAAATGTTGTCTCACATATCTGTTAACCAATCCACCTTTTCCCCCCGAAGCTTTATTTACAACCGGTGTAAAACGTAAATTGTTGCCACGTTTGTATTGCTCTGTAGCAAAGTTCGCTGTGCCTTGAATCCAGCTGACAAATAATTAATTGGAACGATAAATGAGAAGCCACCGTTGACGTGAACCCCTCGATGAGGGATGGTGAAAATAGCAGTTGCCGAACTCAGGGACTAGGAAACACAACTTTTAAAAATTTCAGAAAAAATCTCTCGCTGTCGACATTTGGCAAGTTGTTCAAGACAAGAGGCTGATATTTTTTCCTATCCATCATTACCTTTATACAAACTTCCAGGGGCGTAGACATTGTTAGTTTAGGAGAATGTAGTCAAGTGATAAGTGAGAGAAATTAATACGTTCCTCCTTTGGTAGTTTTATGTGAATGAAGTCGCATTGTGTGCGCTTATAGTTAATTTCTAACTAGCTGATGACAGAGTTGTTAGGAAAACAATATTAAGCAAAGGTGCAGAATCTGTTTACAGTAGCCACTGTAACTTGGAGATGTGCGTACAGTAGCCACTGTAACTTGGAGATGTGCGTACAGTAGTCACTGTAACTTGAAGATGTGCTTACAGTAGTCACTGTAACTTGAAGATGTGCTTACAGTAGTCACTGTAACTTGAAGATGTGCTTACAGTAGTCACTGTAACTTGAAGATGTGCTTACAGTAGTCACTGTAACTTGGATATGTGCGTACAGTAGTCACTGTAACTTGAAGATGTGCTTACAGTAGTCACTGTAACTTGAAGATGTGCTTACAGTAGTCACTGTAACACTTGTCAATTGACTATCTTTAAGGACGTAAAAGGTCATATATGAAAGACTTATTCCTCCATTTAAATCAATTTCTCGCTCAAGTTATTCTTTCATTTACTTCGCCATTGTGCGGTGCTTTGTGAAACATCTAAACCTGCAACAACAGAGCACGGAAAACAGCGGACCTGCAACAGCAGAGCACGGAAAACAGCGGACCTGCAACAACAGAGCACGGAAAACAGCGGACCTGCAACAGCAGAGCACGGAAAACAGCAAACCTGCAGGAGAAGAGGAGATATCAAAACCTACAAGAACAGAGGAAACAGCAAAACCTGCAAGAGCATAGGAAACAGCAAAACCTGCAAGAGCATAGGAAACAGCAAAACCTACAAGAGCAGAGGAAACAGCAAACCTGCAAGAGCATAGGAAACAGCAAACCTGCAAGAGCATAGGAAACAGCAAAACCTGCAAGAGCATAGGAAACAGCAAAACCTGCAAGAGAAGAGGAAACAACAAACCTACAAAACCAGAGGAAACAGCAAAACCTGCAAGAGCAGAGGAAACAGCAAACCTGCAAGAGCAGAGGAAACAGCAAACCTGCAAGAGCATAGGAAACAGCAAAACCTGCAAGAGAAGAGGAAACAACAAACCTACAAAACCAGAGGAAACAGCAAACCCTGCAGGAGAAGAGGAGATATCAAAACCTGCAAGAGCATAGGAAACAGCAAAACCTGCAAGAGCAGAGGAAACAGCAAACCTGCAAGAGCATAGGAAATAGCAAAACCTGCAAGAGAAGAGGAAACAACAAACCTACAAAACCAGAGGAAACAGCAAAACCTGCAAGAGCAGAGGAAACAGCAAAACCTGCAAGAGCAGAGCAGACGAAACAGGAAAAAACCAATACAAAATCAACAACTTCGGGGGGTCTATGTATGTAAGATGCTCGTTTTATTTCGATTAGGTTCACTCCCCCACGAAGAACGATCGACCTATTTTTTCAGTGATTCCTGATCTTAATGTAGGGGAGATCGAGTTTCTAGTCTTATCGGAGACGTACAATAAAATGTAGGCCCTTTGTTTAAGTTGAGCATGCAAAAGAACCCTTGGAAGTTGGAAGTCAATAACAGTAGGCTGCACAGCCACTGTCTGGTCAAAATTCATCAAAAATATTGAAACAAAATTTTCTACCAAATGTGTTACTATCTTAAAAATTGCATCGACCATTCTCATCGCTGCTACGGAGTTCGCGCAATGCCGCTGAGATCTTCCTGTGTAAAAACAAAAAAAATAAGATCGTAGCCCTTGTGGTTATTTACCGAAGTGCAATATGGTCCTATCAATCAATTCAACAATTATAAATAGTCCCTGCTCTCACTGTTCAATATCCTTTCCTGCCCGTATCTGCCTCAGTGACACCACCACACAAAAATGACTTTATCAAATTATTTTCTATCTATTGAATGAATAAAGTAAATTGTATCACCTGTAATTAGCGGACAGTAGCAACGCTCAACTTTACTATTTCCATTTTCCAGCTTCCTCCCCCTCCATTTCTCATATTCAGATCCGCCTCTGTCAACGAGAAACTGTTTAAAAAAATTTGTTACTCACTCTAACCGGACAACGTGCGAGCAGCCTCGTTTTGAGAACTGTGTGCAAAGTTCGGCATTTCGTGTTGTCACAGCTTTTCACGTTGTGGTTTATATTAACACATGATGAGCCTATCTTTTAGTACAGACGTGAGAATTATCCTTGGGGCTGCTGTGTTTCATAGCTGAGAACCACCAAATAGAACAAGAAAACATACATACCCCGTCCGTATTATAATACTACCCGCCTTAATAAAAAGCTAACACGATGAAACAAATAGACGCATATAACAAGCAAATGATTTTAGCTTGTCATAAAAATATCAAGCAATATTATAAGATCGTCATTACCGTTGTTTGTTGCTGTTATCTTATTGCGAATGAATGATGTTGATAAACTGCTCACTCATGGAACATAGTTGAACGAAAGAGAATGAAGACACCCCGTGATGTATCTACGCCATTTTTTTTTAGCTGGAGTTCTTTTGTACATCATTACCGGAATGATTAACTGGGGAAATATTAGCTGATTGAACAAATGACTCGAGAGAATACATTTCTACTGATACATGTACAGGGGAAAGATATACTGTATATATATATTTTTCCCGATCCAGAAGCACTTGAGCTTTCAGCTCTTCGGCTCAGTGCCATGAACATCGTAACCCTTCGGTTCGGTGCCACGAACACCGTGAATCTGGGGAACCTGTGACTTTTCTGCCAGCCCGCGGAGTTGAGCCCGCACTCACCGAATTGAGCCCGAAGAATTGAGACATACTAAGGAGCGTCCGAGTGGTTACCGGGGTGTGGGGCTAGTCACCCGCAGTCCAACGCGCTACGAACACGCTGGGTAGACGGGCGTGTACTGTATATATGCCCACAGATCTTCGTATATCAGTGGAAACACTATACAAGGGCTCTTTGTGTGTGGCGTAGATGTTACGTGCTCGACTCTCGTGCCAAAGGTTCCAGGTTCGCTGTCTCGTGGAGACATCGGGATATTTTTCCAGAGATCCCTGATCTCAGTGTTGGGGAGATCGCGTTCCTAGCTCTATCGGAGACGGACGATAAAACGTAGGCCCCGTGTTCAATTTGAGCACGTAAAAGAACCATTGGCAGATCAAAATCGAGAAGAGTAGGCTGGAAAACCGCTGTACGGGAAAAATTCATTAGAAACAGATTTAAAATAAAACTCTTACAAAAAACTTCTAAATTACATCGGGGACCCTAGCCGTTGCTACGGAGTTCGTGCACTGCAGCTGAGATCTTCATATGTACGGAACAGGTCGGAGCACACATGGATTCTCACCGAAGTGCAATGATGATGGCCATATCAATGGAAAGAATGGATCCCAATAAATGGTAGCATGGTCAACTTCCGCAATGCTTTATCACTCCTCATGAAAGAGAATGTAAAGATTGTTGCAATATTATTGTTGAATCCGCAATTAAACTTCTTCTCTTCCACCAATTACTTCTTTAAAGAAGTGTGTGTGTGTGGTTGGGGGCGTAGTGATCTTGTGTGTGGATGTTTTAAGGCACTTTGTAAGATGATAGTCATTTTTGTAAGGCTGTTCTTGATGCCGTCGCTCCATCTTGTGCGTGGTCTTCCTTTTGCTTTGTACTCATTATACTTTTTCTGTGTGGCTCTCTGTGGTTAGGCGATACCAGGACATTCTGGTCAGGGTTAGGGTTAAACACCTGATAGTAGATAATACAAGTAGTGATAATGTATTTACTGGTGGGTTTGTGCATCGTGTTTAGAAGTCAGGCTGGGGTTTCCTGGCCAGCGCACAGGGTATGGTCGTTGAAGTCTGGGGTTTCCTAGCCAGCGCACAGGGTATGGTCATTGAAGAATAGAGTGCAGGATATATGATAACTTCTTTCAGTATAAAGATGTGGCTGAAATCGGATGCACATGTCCTAAACATGTAGAAGTCTATGCGTTTAGGGGCCTACCAAACCAATGTGCAACGTATACATGTTCTTGGCAAAGATCAAACATATCACAAAGAGTGATTAAAATTGATCGTAAAGAACGAACGCAAAGAAGAAGAATATAAAGATGGAAGCAGAGACTGTTACTGCTGCTCTGCATTGCTCTCTGGAACTTTGTTTGACTGGAGAAGTTGTGTCTGATTCTCAGTCAATGCCTTAGAAAGTTCAAAATGGCAGGCTGTGGGATGATATCTATTGAGGTTACCAACCTCTTTAGAATTATGTGGATCTACCGTCCAGGACACGCATGTGTTCGAGGTAATGAGATAGCAGACAGCTTTGTAGCAACAGCTTTGATAGTTGGATAGCAGACAGCTTTGTAGCAACAGCTTTGATAGTTGGATAGCAGACAGCTTTGTAGCAACAGCTTTGATAGTTGGATACGGTTTTATGTTCTGTGTAAGAAGTGAATTTATTGCTTTCTTTTATATGTTCTGTGCTGTGTAAGAAGTGAAAAAATTCACTTCTGTTGCATCCTTTCCTTGATAAAGACCTTTTGGTTGAAACGTTGCTGTGTAATGTTATTGTTTTTGTAAAACTATAGTACGAGGGTGCATTGAAAAGTAATGCCTCCAAGTCCATAACTTTGTTAGTAGTGTTCGGAGGCAATTGACACCGATATCAGAATAAAGTATATGTAAGTGTGTTTTCAGGACAGTAAGTGTCAAGTGTCTGGAATGTTGCGAACAACATTATCCAAGATGGCGTCATACATGGAAATTCGGTTGAAGCAAAGAGCTGTGATTGAATTCTTGACGGCCGAAGGTTGTGTTCCCATCGACATGCATCGGAGAATGAGAGCGGTATATGGTGACGCCTGTGTAGATGTGAGTACTGTTAGGAGGTGGGCAAGGACTGTTAAAGGCGACAATCCAGCGACGATGACCTTGCATGATCAGGCTCGCAGCGGACGACCAATTACAGCAGTGGATGAACAACACCAAGCTCGCGTGGGCGAACTGATTCATGTCAATCGCCGCATCAAGCAAAAAGATGTCGCTACAATGCTTGAAATTTCGACTGAACGAGTACATCACATTATTCATGTATTGCTAGGGTATAGGAAAGTTAGTGCAAGATGGGTCCCTTGCATGCTGACACCGGAAATGAAACATCGCCGACATCTGACGTGTCAGGAACACCTGATGCGATATGAACGAGAAGGCGATGACTTTATCTGCCGAATTGTCACTGGCGATGAGTCATGGGTGCATCATTACGACCCTGAAAACAAGCGCCAGTCTATGGAATACAGGCACAAAAACTCACCCACCCCAACAAAATTCAAAACTGTCGCGTCAGCGGGAAAAGTTTGATGACCATTTTTTGGGACTGCCAGGGCGTAATCCACACAGAATTTTGGAACGCGGCAATACTGTCAATTCTGAT
Organism: Arion vulgaris; assembly: GCA_020796225.1. NCBI lineage: Eukaryota > Metazoa > Mollusca > Gastropoda > Stylommatophora > Arionidae > Arion > Arion vulgaris. Next base: position 3,357,786 of record CM036767.1, read on the forward strand.
CGGTATGTGGAAACGATGAAGAAACTACGGGCAAGACTGCTACGTGTTCGTCCTGGAAAACACGCAGTCCTTCAACATGACAATGCTCGTCCACACACCAGTAGACAAACAGCGGCAGCATTAGAGCGTCTCAATTTTGACATTTTAGCGCACCCACCATATATCCCCGATTTGGCACCTTGTGACTTTTCCTGTTCCCAAAGCTCAAGGAACATCTCAAGGGAAACATATATGCTTCTGACGAGGATATGGCAGCAGATGTGTGTACCTGGCTTCGTGAAAAATCATCAGATTTTTTCTTCGACGGATGCAACAACTAGTTCGACGTTGGCGTGTGTGTGTGGAACATGGAGATGACTATGTCGAAAAATAATGACTCTATTGTGTAGCGGACATCTCAAGCTTTCTGAAAATGTATGTTTCATTTGTAAATTATGTATATTAACAAAGTTATGGACTTGGAGGCATTACTTTTTAATGCGCCCTCGTATTTTGTTTGTTACATGTTTCACCATAGATGGATACAGGGATGTCCTTCTGTTTCTAATAATCTAATCATTTTGTAATTTATTAATATGAAACAATTTTTGTGAAAGTATAAGCTTCTTTTCTTCTTTTTTGAACCCTCCATATCGACAGTTTGTGAACAACTCGTGATTTGTATGTGATCTGAGCTAATAGCAAATATACGTTGTGCAGTTATGCACCCACAAGTAGGCCAGCACATCCAATTTCTGCGATGCTTTTTATTTACTAGGGTAGCTTACCTAGGTCCTACATCAGTTACTTCTTACGACATGCCTTGTAGGTTGCAGTGTTAATATTCTTGTGTTCCCCTTGCGGGTCTCGGCAACACACAGGCAAAAGTATAATCAAGAAAATGTGATTAATGTACATCAATAGAACAGAAGCATGAACAAAAGAAAAAAATTTGAGAGCAAGACATGTGAGAGCAAGACGTGTGAGAGCAAGACATGTGAGAGCAAGACATTTGAGAGCAAGACGTGTGAGAGCAAGACGTGTGAGAGCAAGACGTGTGAGAACAAGACGTGTGAGAACAAGACGTGTGAGACCAAGACATTTGAGAGCAAGACATGTGAGAGCAAGACATTTGAGAGCAAGACATGTGAGATGAGGATTCCATTGTTTATTGAATTTGTACAGTCAATATTCAAGTAAGCTATGTACACACAACTTGCATCTGCAACAGTTCACAGAAATCAGTGCAATTATTAGATAGGATCTAGCTTCTGTAAGGGGAACAACTAAATCAGAAACAGTATTTGAAAGTTAACAAAAACCAACACCAAACATATAATAAACATTCTAGGAATTTAGGGACGATAGTATACATTCCACATCAGGTATTAAATTATTCCAATTTAGAGACGATAGTATACATTCTACATCAGGTATTAAATTATTCCAATTTAGAGACGATAGTATACGTTCTACATCAGGTATTTATTCCAATTTAGAGACGATAGTATACATTCCACATCAGGTATTTTTATTCCAATTTAGGGACGATAGTATACATTCCACATCAGGTATTAAATTATTCCAATTTAGAGATGATAGTATACATTCCACATCAGGTATTAAATTATTCCAATTTAGGGACGGTAGTATACATTCTACATCAAGTATTAATTTATTCCGAAACATTTTTGGTTAAAAAGAAAGAGATTAAGTAATTATTTTAAAAACTGGTAGCGTCTGAGAGGTTGAGGAAAAGCAAATATGGACTGATAAAATTAACAGACTTTCAGCGCTGATGAGAGATGTGGAGATGAGATGTAGACAGAGAAAGAGGATAAAAATTAACTAAGGCTTTCAGTGCTGATGAGAGATGTAGACAGAGAAAGAGGTAGGAAAGACAAGGGAATGAACTAAACTGGTTGTTCAAGACAGATCTTGTTAGAAGAAATTTCTTGATGCCTTATGCTTCAAGAGGAGTTGAGAGAAGACAAAGCTGAAGAGGTAATGTTGACAGATGCTTTGTTGGTAATAAGTGTAGTGAAGTTTCACTAAACTGAATCAACTGAGGATAACTCTGGAACGGATGACTAATAACACACAGATAGTAGTGGTTCAGTGGATACCATCACACTGCAACACTAAGGGAAATAAGACAAGCTGAAAGTTTAACCAAGGGAGGTAACTTCATAACAAGAAGACTACTTGGTCGACTATGAGGAAGCTAACTCTACTATCAAAATACAAAAGAGAGTGGGAATAAACCCTGTATCAATAGCAGGGATATTACCACCAAATGTCAGAAAGATCAAGTAGTCATACTTTGCTTCAGAACAGGACTCCACCAAATGAGACAGCACCTGCACATCAAATTCAAGATAAAACAGCTCTAGATACTGTCATTGATCAACATCGACTGCTCGATTAGTTGCTGGACGCTGATGGAGAATTACAAGGGAGATTGGAGCACCTATGGAGATGTCCGGAGTACAATGAAGATATTTCAAACTGAAATCATTGTTAATTAGCAGATATGATAGCAGAACATATCCTACAAAACTGTTACCTGCAGGTAGACTTGAATAAAAGATTGTCGTTCACACCCACCACCTTCGAAAAGAATATATATATATATGGCAGACAGAATAACAATCCTGAAAGCAGACTCTTATCATAGAATACAAAATGCCAGTATAAAATAAGTGATGATAGCAAAAGAAATAACTTGTTAATTCATGAAACAAAAAACAACAGTAACTAACTCCATAAAGATGGACATTGTATTCTGTTTGTTAGCTATAAGATTTCATTCACAAATTCTCCGTATGGTTGGTATATCATAACTGAAATGTATGGATGTCGCATTGGTTGTTCTGTGACTGTAGGCTGTCCGTAGTATTTTTATACATAAATGGTGCAACTTACTTGTAATGAAATCCAAAACCATTACTTAGTCTATATATTTATGAGCAAAGTAATTTATAACAAAACATTTCATGGACAGTCGATATCTGTAGAAAAGCTCTTCATAAGAAACATCAAAGTTGTGACCAATCCCAATCAGATAAGTTCACGCTCCTTCAACCTAAGGACGAACATTGTTTTAGCTATATCAGAGCGTGTAGGCCAACAAACATGAAAAATAAGAATTAATTCGTTTCGAAGAATCCAACTGAACTGTAAGTTGTGTTATAAAACAGTTACATGTTGGACAAATAAGCAGCTGCGGACAAAAGTTGATGATTCTCCAATAAACAAGTGATATTGGTACTGCTAATTAAAATATACTATATATATGAGGGAACATCAAGCAAATATCGCTCTCAAAGGTCTAGATACGAGGAAGGAACCATCAGTAAAAACTACTTGCTGATCTGAAGCCATCGCTGAGAGATAGAAATCGTTCACTAAGAGATAGAAAACCATCACTGAGAAAACCATCACTGAGAGAGAAACCATCACTGAGAGAAAACCATCACTGAGAGAGAGAAAACCATCACTGAGAGAGAAAACCATCACTGAGAGAGAAAACCATCACTGAGAGAGAGAAAACCATCACTGAGAGAAAGAAAACTAAAGGAGGCTACCAATGAAAATCGTGGCTATATCCTTTACAGGACGTAGCCATCAACCACAGTAAATGAGTAGATTTTCTAGGCACCACATATACGTTCAGTAGTTTGTCAGTGCTTTCTGAACAGTGAGGTCTATTTAACCTTTCAGAAAAATCCAACGGAAACGAATTTGCTTCCAAACTTGCCCACAGCGGAGTTTGAACAAGGTACGTTTGGGTTTGTGATCGAACTCACTACCGCTTAAGCTACAGACACTCAACCTGCTACAGATGGAGTGTATCTTCTACATCGCAAGATAGTGGAATCAAATATAATCCGCATTATTTGATTCACGTGTTATTTTTTCTAGAAGATCTCTTATGATTAATGTTGGAGTTATAAAGTTCGTCCAATACTCCTGTTAGTAAGTGGTGTACCATTTCTGCAAAGAGTGACAGAGCCATAAGAGAAATACCAGATGCAATGAGATCAATTCTTTGTCTTTAGGAGAGAAGTCAGGCTTATATAAGACTGCATCCTAAACCTGGAGAAGACTTCCTGGTGACAAGTCTGTTGATCTGGTTAACAATTAACTTGAGTGCAGAACAGAAGGCTGGAGAAGCCTGTAGAAGACTGTGTTCTGGTGACAGGTCGGTTGATCTAGCTAACAATTGCTTGAATGAAGAACAGAAGACTGGAAGACTGTGTTCTGGTGATGTCTGTTGATCTAGCTAACAATTAACTTGAGTGCAGAACAGAAGCCTGGAGAAGACTGTGTTCTGGTGACAGGTCGGTTGATCTAGCACATAAAAATGAACTTGAATGGCAGAAGATGAATGTACATCTCAAGTTACAAGAAGAACATGACAAGAAGTCAAGTAGAACTAGTTGGAGAATATACATTCCTCATCAAATATAACCAGCCATAACTTCTACTAATCATCAAAAAATTACATTTGTCAAAATGATTCATATGTATTAAGTAACAATTTTGTTTCCATCTGCATGAACGCCAGGAGCGGAACAAAAACCAACATATGAACGATGATTAAGTTCAAGGTAATGAAACCACAAGAGAACATGAGAGTGTCACCTTGTAGTAATTCCAACTCCCCAACAAATAAGAATGATTGATTTCAAATTATAATAAGTCGTCGTTGTCAATGCATAGCGATGATGACATCAACTACACCATTTATTAAGAAGACCACAAACATTAATGAAACATTGATAATATATAATAGATACATGACTTTTCGGATTCCATAAGGGAAACAACTCTAAATTATTTATAGTCAAACGGATAACTCTAACAGTCGAGAGATGTTATAATTAATGAATAAAATGAGCAATTTCAAGTTTAGGAAAATATAATCATAAATATATAATTTATCGCTAAGAGAAATCTATTTCATTTGATAACAAAATACACAATTTAATGTGAAATACTCAACAATCTTCTTGGAATGGGAATACATGAAACAAGATGACTGCAGTCTGTGACTTTACTAAATTTGGGTTACAGTTTAATCTCAAAATGATATAAATATTCTGGTATCGGTGCACAAAATTAATATGAAGTTTTACGATATTTTCATTTCTCAATCAAATTATTTGTAAATTAAGTTCTCATTTTCAATTTACTAGCAACAACCCACACAAAATGTCTGGTTGAGCATTAACGATTGACCTAAATTTATGTCACATTCAGCGGGATTGTGGGAACAAATATGGATGATTTCACTTGAAAATAAAATCGTAACAAATATTTTTCTAGTGAAAAAATAATAATGAATTAACACTGTGCAGAATGAAGAAAAAAAAATATAATTAATGTGGTACGTTCTGGTGCCTTGTCCGAGCGCCTCTTGCCAGATTTGTTAGAAACTTAACTGTTGCTTGTGAAAAGCTAACGTGCCAGGTTGAACTTTCAAAAAGTATGAGCCAAACTTAAGATGATGTCACTGAGCATACTTCTGAGTCCATTCCTTGGCTGTTTTGAAGTATTTCTCACGATCACTCTTATACACACGAGCAATGTCTGGTACCAGAGGGTCATCTGGGTTGGGGTCTGTAAGCAGGGAACAGATGGACAGTAGAACTGCAAAAGAAAATAATGTATTCATGTAGTCAAATTACTGAAATAACTTTCTTAGCATTCATTATTACAACCACAACTATGGTACAATGGGATTATATGGAAAAAATATCCACAAAATTATGCCAATAGAATAAAAAATGTATTCATTGAGGATCTCTGCCTATGCTACAGAGTGTGTGTATCTGTGCTGGATTTTTCTTAGTGTTTGTTGTCGACGTGTGGTGGCGGTTTGTTTGGTGACAACACAGCGGACCGGAGCCAATGCAACCATTGTGGTTTTGCCATGACTACAAGTAGTCTCACTATAGAAATCATGGCAGTAATAACTAAAATGATAATCTTGATTACTCTAGATGGACTTTTATCCTTGCATGTTTTCTCAGTGAGTATGATCAGGAAGTCTGAAACAGGCTTGCTCATGAGGTGTCGGGGCCCGCAAGGTAAGCAAAGAATTGTACCGCTGCGACCTACATGACATGTCGTAAGGCGACTGATGTAGGACCTAGGAAGTTACCTAATAAATAAAAGCATTGCAGAAATTGGATGCACTGGCCTACTTGTAGGCGCATAACTGTCACAGTGTACACTCACTCTTAGGCTCAGATCACAAACAAAACACACAGAGTAGTTAACAAGTGGTAGATATGGAGCTTTTGAAGAAGAAGAAACAGGCTGGTCTCAAAGACAATGATTGGAGTCTCTGGTGTAGGCTGACAAAAATCTTATTTTAATGCCAGGGCATGCAGGTGTAAGGAGGGATGAACTTGCTAATAGACTTGCAGGTATGGCAGCTGTAAAAAGCTGGCGAGCAAATGAACTAGGCTGATATTTTGAATTCACTAAGGGAGCAAGGACTACAATCAAGGAACCTACAATCCTAACAAGAATATCATATCAAATGTAGTGAAAGAAGAATAGTAAACCAATAACACACTGGTGTCTTTAGTTGCCACACACTGAGAGACATACTGAGGAGGAGATTGGAGCACTTATGGAATAATTGGTTTGACGTACATTGATGATGATCCGGGGCACATGGGTGTCGTTGGCAATGAGAGAGCAGACAGACTGGCTGGCTCTGCCGCTATATCAGAGGGCCAGCCAATGGACAGAGCTGACATCGGGAACGCCCTCATAGGCGTGGCGCAGAGAAGACCATCTAAACCAATCCATGTCAACTACTAGATTGCGAGAACTGGGTTTGAAGATTGGTGTGGCAAGAAAAGAACGGCACAACAGGTATACGAGTCGGCTCATCAATCAAAATAGAACTAGTACGGTCAGTCGCTGGACACTGTTGGAGATATTGCGAAGGAGATCGGAGCACTTATGGACATGCCCGGAGTGCAATGAAGATATTCCAAACTGAAACTGATGATGATCCGACAACTTTTTTTTTTTTTTTTTCCTTTTTTCCTTTTTCCTTTCGTCCGCTTTCAACTCAGGCGAAGTTCCATCTCTGAAACTGATTTTTGCGTGAAAATCTGTTTTCCAATTTCTAACAATGGCAGCAGCGTGCACATAGTAAATTACTTTACACTGGCAGCCGTGTGCTCAATGTACTCGTAATTAGTATTCCCTCGCCATACAGGCAGATTTTCTCCGACTTCAGAGGTACTCACGTTATCGTCCTGAGTAAGACCAGGGGACTCGAACAAATGCCGGACAGTAGGTTCGAACCCGAGCTATGAGGCGTCTCACAGCTAGCAGGCCGAGCTACTATCAACTACTCTAGGCAGTCCCCCGATCCGACAACTAAACTAAACCAAAAAGATAACTTTACAAAGTACAGACCACCACCTAGTCACAGCTTATGTCAAACTTAAACTAAGAAAAACAGGACAACAGAAAAACTTCCAAAAGAGGTTCGATGTGGATAGACTAAAAGACACGGAAGTAAGGGATAAGTTTATAATGCAGATAAAGAACAGATTCCAAGCCCTAGAAAGTAATGAAACTACGGATGAAACTGACAACATAGATAGAACATGGGACAACATAGCATCTATATATAGCAAGAGCAGTGAAACATGTCTAGGGTACCGCACAAAGAAAAGAATGGATAACACCAACAACATGGAAAATAATAGACAGCCGAAGAATATTAAAAAGAAATTGTTAGAAGCAAAGTCCGAAAGACTGAAAGCAAGATACCAAGAACAGTACAAAAGCGCAAGTAAAGAAATCAAACGGGCTGTGAGAGCTGACAAAAGAATGTATGTTGAAGACCTGGCAGTGCAGGCAGAAGAAGCAGCAAAAAAGTGTGATCAAGGAACAGTGTACAAAATTACAAAGCTAATAAGCGGGAAACATTACAGGAGATCAAATACTCTCATAAAGGATAAGAATGGAATACTATTGACAACGGAAAAGGAACAAGAAATACGATGGACAGAGCATTTTAAAGAATTGCTAAATAGACCACCGCCAACTGTAGTAGCAGACATACCAGAACCAACAGAGGAATTAGAAATTGGCATTGAAACACCCAGCCGGGATGAGATCATTACAGCAATTAAATCTCTTAAGAATAACAAGGCACCAGGGAATGATAACTTAAACACAGAACTATTCAAAATAGACCCAGAACTTGCAGCTAATATATTGCAACCCTTGTTTACTACTATATGGAATACCCAAATAATACCTGATGCATGGAACAGAGGAGTCATCATCAAGATCCCCAAGAAGGGCTCCCTTGCCGATTGTAATAATTGGCGTGGAATAACACTGCTTTCTGTCCCAAGTAAAATCTTAAGCAAAATCATCGTACAACGTATTACTGATGCTGTGGATAAGAAACTAAGAAAGGAACAAGCAGGATTTCGCAGAGGACGGAGCTGTATAGGCCAAATATTTGCTCTTAGAAATATCATAGAGCAATGCACAGAATGCAAAGCAAACTCTATATCAACTTTGTAGATTTTGAAAAAGCTTTTGATAGCATACACCGAAAGTCTATGGCGTATCTTAAGATGGTATGGAATCCCAGTGTTTTATAAATATTATAAAAGCTGCTACAGCAAGTTTGCATGCAGTGTTGAAACTTCAGAACTAAAGTTTGAAGTAAAAACAGGCGTGCGACAAGGATGTGTTATGTCAGCCCTATTATTCAACACTGTCATAGATTAGGTGATGCGTAAAACAACGGAAGATAAGGCAAGAGGTATTAGATGGACGCTCACATCCACTCTGGAAGACCTAGATTTTGCAGATGACATCGCACTCCTATCTCATACACATAGAGATATCCAGGAAAAGACCTGCCGCCTTAACCAATATAGTGAGATGGTTGGGCTGAAAATAAATCAGAAGAAAACTGAAGTAATGACTCTGAACATAGCAACCCCAGCACCAGTCAAACTAGAAGGTAAAACCCTCCGAGATACAACCGCTTTCACATACCTTGGAAGTGTTATTAGCAATGAAGGAAGCGCTGGATCTGACATTAAAAACAGACTGAGTAAGGCACGAAGTGCATTCATGACCCTTCAGACCGCCTTGAAATCTGCCCAATACAGCATCAGAACCAAGACTAGTATCTATAACAGCTGTGTGCTGTCAACATTGCTGTACGGATCGGAATGCTGGAGAATGACAGAACAGGATATGTCCAGACTCTCCGCCTTTCATACAACTTGTCTGCGAAAAATCTTACTCGTGTACTGGCCGACTACTATCTCGAATCAAGAATTGCTTGCATGATGCCAACAAGAGAATATGGGCACTATCATCCGAAGCTGGAGATGGATTGGACATGTGATGCGCATGGAGACTGGCTCCGACACGAAAACTGCACTGAGATGGACTCCAGAGGGTAGGCGAAAGCGTGGAAGACCCAAGGCGACCTGGAGGAGAACGATAGAGCAAGAGCTGAAGGAAATGAATCATAGCTGGAACACAATACAGAGGAAGGCCATGAACAGGGAAAAATGGTGTACGTTTGTTGCTGCCCTAAACGCCAAGGGCGTAACAGGCTAAAGATAGAGGAAAGAGAGGGACAAAGGAAATAAAAATGGTAACATAACAAGTAAGACAAGTGAAATCAATTATTAGTCAAATAGTTTGGTGTAGTCAAATGTGTGTGAATAATTAAATAGTGTCTGTGTCAACAAAACTAGATGCACATAACTGATACTCATTTAGAAAACCAGTTTTTCATATTTTACAGAAAAATGTCTCCTATTACGAAGTTGTCAATGCCACTTTTTTTCTCCAGAAAATTCTCCTTATTTATAAGTTGTCAATGGCATTTTTTCATATTCTGCACAAAATTCTCCTCATTAAGAAATTGTCCATAGTATTTTTCTATTCTACAGTGAATTCTCCCTATAATAAAATGTTAAATGGTATTTTTTTTTCATATTCGACAGAAAATTGTCCCTATAAGAGCTACGAAAACATAAGACGATGACAAATCACATAGAGTGTTTAACAAGTGGTTAATATGGAGCGTTCGAAGAAGAAGATATTCTACAGAAAATTGTCCCTATAAGAGCTACAAAAACATAAGATGACAAATCACATAGAGTGGTTAACAAGTGGTTGATGTGGAGCAATCAAAGAAGATATTCGACAGAAAATTGTCCCTATAAGAGCTACGAAAACATAAGACGATGACAAATCACATAGAGTGTTTAACAAGTGCTTGATATGGATCATTCGAAGAAGATATTCGACAGAAAATTGTCCCTATAAGAGCTACAAAAACATAAGATGACAAATCACATAGAGTGGTTAACAAGTGGTTGATGTGGAGCAATCAAAGAAGATATTCGACAGAAAATTGTCCCTATAAGAGCTACGAAAACATAAGACGATGACAAATCACATAGAGTGGTTAACAAGTGCTTGATATGGATCATTCGAAGAAGATATTCGACAGAAAATTGTCCCTATAAGAGCTACAAAAACATAAGACGACAAATCACATAGAGTGGTTAACAAGTGGTTGGTATGGAGCATTCAAAGAAGATATTCGACAGAAAATTGTCCCTATAAGAGCTACGAAAACATAAGACGACAAATCACATCACATAATATGTTTTGCTTGTTATTATAACCTTTAGAAATGGTCAGAGCAGGTGACCACTGTGACCTCAATATATCCAGACAAATACTGCCATTGCTGTTGATGTTAGGATGGTAGATTCTTGTCGTGAAGGCAACCTGACCAAAGAAAAACACACAAAATATGATGACATCAATGTAGCCACGAAATTATGATTCTGTGCTGCTACACATAAAATGACATCAATGTAGCCACGAAATTATGATTTTGTGCTGCTACACATAAAATGACATCAATGTAGCCACGCTATTATGATTCTGTGCTGCTACACATAAAATGTAAATATAACTTGAAAATCTCCTAAAATGATCACCGGACAAAACCTACATTTGGTTCCTTCTCAAATTAATCTCACTTTATATAAGAGGTTCAACAGCATATTATACTTCTTCTTCTTCTTGCGTTCGTTCTTTACGACCAATTTTAATTACTCTTTGTAATATGTTTGATCTTTGCCAAGAACATGTATATGTTGCACATTGGTTTGGTAGGTCCCTAAACGTATTGACTTGTACATGTTTATGCATCCGATTTCAGCCAAACCTCCTTAGTCACCTCTTATGACATGTGACAGGAAACAGTGGTTCTATTCTTTACACCCTAAATTTGGGCCCGGTAACCACTTGGGCGGCATATTATACTAAATAACTTCTATGCTTGGGTGTTACATGATAATCCATCAACATGTAGTTGCATGTAGGGAAAAATTGATGTATAACATATTTCCTATAGCTGTGTTATAGCAGATGATATTGCCTTGTTAAGTAGAAACAACCAAGATATGCAAAGAAAAACAGACAACTTGTCATCTATAGCATCAAAAATTGGACTGCAGATAAGCTATGAAAAAACAAATATATCACCCTAGAATCTAAAATGATAAAAATAACAGAGCAGTTCACCTATTTAGGTAGCATTTTTGATTGCAAAGGAAATGGTAAAAAGAAATTATAATACGAATTGGCAAAGCAACATCAGCTTCTAAAAGTCTAAATAAAATATGGAACTGCAAGTTATATAGTATTAAAACTAAATTACAATTTTCAATTCAAATGTTGTATCAATCCTAACATATGCCAGCAAGAGTTGGAAAATGACTAAAGATATAGAAAGCAAGCTGAATGCATTTGAAAATAGATGTCTGTGAAAAATAATGAATATAAAATGGAGCGAATTCAGGAGAAGTGATGAAATCAGAGACATGTCTGGTCAACCACTAGTGACAACTGTTATAAGAAGGAGAAGATGGAGATATGTTGGGCACACTTTGAGGAGAAATGATCACGAATATCAAAGCAGGCATTGAAGTGGGATGCAAAGGGTTCAAGAAAGAAAGGACGACCTAAGGAGACCCTGAGACGAACTTTGCTGAGAGAAGCAAGAGTATTTACTTTTCATTATATTGTTTAAATATCGGTCTCAGTTCCATGGAGGAGATTGAGCGAGTTGCCCAGGATAGGGCAGTATGGAGAAATGGCTTGCAGGCCATATGTAACATATAACGGCACGAGAGGAATTATTATATAGCCATGTTAGTAAAAAACATGCAGTAGTGGATCCAATGTATAAGTGAACTGATGGAGAAGCAGGCTGTTCACTTGGTTGAGACATATCTCATCCTTTAGATGAGACTATTTATATTTTTAGTTAGGCCCTACCCGGAAGTGTCACATCGGGTGAACCCAGTATGAGTGAGCGTGAAAATAATTAAAACTCTTGGGCGTCGTCATTCTTACAAATGACATTGCTCAGCGTTTGTTTAAGTGGTTTTTTGTTTCTATTTGTTGAAGTCTTCCACCCTTTAGTCGCAATCAAGTGGGCAGTACACTTTGATGTGGGTTGAGAATTGATGAGACCATTAGTAGCACATACTCCCCTGTTTTAGAGACGGCGGCACAGTGATTGGTGCACTTACTCAAATCCAAAGTAGTTAACAAATATTAGCAAGAAGACATAAGAAGACTAAAGCAGATAAAAAAAAACATAAATATGTGACAAACATTACAGCTCTTACCTTTGGGGGTTTAAAAGGGTAGTCAGTTGGGAAGTTGATTGTTAAAAAGAATACACCTTGGTAATAAGGGCTGTCATGCTGTTGGGATGAAAATAAACAATTCAAATAATAACATTTGTACACAAAATCAATGCACTAGTTAGTTAGTTCACAAAACTGACATTGTTAAGACTCATTAGTGTTCTTTCGGCAGACGATAAAGGGTTCTTAACATTCTACATAATTCTGGTACTGAGATATATACTCACCAAGATAAATGACTATCATCTATATGGATGGTTCTGTGAGTTTGGGAGTGCAATATGGATAGACAGGGCAAACATCATAAATGTCATTGTTCCACTTATGTGAAAACAGAATCAGAAAGATGAACCGCTTGGTTAAGTGTGAGCAAGTATGACAGCGCTGCACTGTCTACAGGGTAGGGAGAGAATATTTGCAACCAGTTACTTGTGTACAGCAAGTGTTGGAACATTGAGATGGCAGTTGAATTGGAGGACACAACACATATGAACTTGTCAACTGTGTTAGGTTTGATAAATGATATCTAATTTTGTGCAATAAATCAATGTTCTATTATCACAAGCTACCAGAATGTGATAGAATAAATTATGATTCGATAATACTCAGAACGTGCTAACGTAAATTTGTAGCTAATTTGATAATGAATCAAATCATGGGGCGATCCGCAGCTCACGATCAAGCATATGGTCGCAGCCTACAATTTCTGGTGGTAGTTAATGTGTCAAGGACTTTCAATTATTATACTTTTTATCTAATTGTGCCGATGGGCTTGCAGGTACGGCTGCTGTAAAAAGCGGGCGAGCAATGGACCAAGCTCATATTCTAAATTACCTAAATGAGAAAGAATGTGTAAATGATTCAAGTAATAGTAGTGAATCTACAACCCTAAGCAAAAATAGCAAGTCAAATGTGGTGTAACTAGACAAGAGCACTATATTGGTAGAAACAAAAAGAATAGTAAACCAACAAAGAACCGGTGTCATTAGTCGCCACATGCTGAGAGAACCGGAGCACTTAAGGACTAATTGGCTCAATGTGCAGTGATGATGATGATCCCGCAACTAAATTAAACTAAACTTATTTTGTATAATTGAAACTACACCCAAAAAATCACGTAGTCAAAAATAATTCCTACCTATGTACAGTTTTGTTAAATCTTGGCTAATGTAAAACATAGAATAATACATTAATTTCATCCAAAAAGCACATAACTATAAACTCTAACAACCTTGATAGGCGACATCCACTTCAGCTGAAATCTAGAACATATAGAACTTACATTGTAGCTCCAGACTGAATTATCAATTCCTCCCAATTCCGAAAACCCTGGTATCCATCTTCCGCACTCTCTCTCTCTTATTCCTTTCCATTTACAATGAAACTAAAACTGTAACTTTATCATTAACATTTATATTAGTTTTTTAATTTAGCATTTCTAATAGAAAATATTCCTGAAAATGTTTCCAACACTATGTCAGATTTTCTTTGACCATTTCTGCACCAAATCCAGTTTTATATATTTGGATTGTAAGTTGTAACATATCCCCCTGATAACCAGTGAAAAAATTGTCTAATATGACAAAAATATGTAGAGATCTGTTACTGATAAGATTTTAGAATATAAAATCCTACTGTCAAGTATAACATCTACTGAGTTTAACTGTCAGATCTGATTTGCTGGAGACAAGGCACATCAGAAACTGACATGCACATCAGAAACTGACATCAGCTTAGTGTCCAAAAAATTGATTGTGCAGGGAACAAACACTGTTCAAATGTGCACAATTCAGTTCCCAGCTACACCAACACTGGAAAATTTAATTTGAAATATTAAGTACTTCTTCATCTTCTTCGAACACTCCATATCGACCACATGCTAAGCACTCTGTATGATTTGTATGTGATCTAAGCTAAGAGCGATTGTACGTGGTGCCAGTTATGCGCCTACAAGTAGGCAAGCACATTTGATTTCTGCGATGTTTTTCATTTACTAGGGTAGCTTCCCTAGACCCCTACCTCAGTCGCCTCTTACAACATGCCTTGTAGGTCACAGTGGTACTATTCTTTGCTTCCCTTGCATGCCCGACACCACATGGGCAATATTAAGTATTTATAACTAGTTAAAAGAAATATGTATTTCAAGATCATCTTCTGGGACCAGTTTCCGATGCTTGTATGTCTAAAGAGAGAGAGATGAGTGGCCTCTGTGAATGCAGTTGTCAGCGGGAGGTCTACAGTACACCAGTGGTACCTAAAGGTGGTGGTTTGTTGTATTCTATTTCATAAAACAGGTTTGAAATATTTCACTGTAAAAGAAACACAAGTTGCAGTAATACAATTAAAACAATCAAATTATATCATGTACCATATTCACATCAAAGGTTGCATGAAATGGATATCAATATTTTATCTTTGCGGTCATGGTTATACTTCCTGCAATTTATCATCTCTTCTTTATGATATTCTTTGAAATGTACATGGTGATATCTGTAAGCTACATTCTTTTCTCGAACCTAACATTGTGTGCAGTAAATCACACACATTTTTGTATTGAGAGATTCTCATATCAGATTTGCTTTCATTTATTGACCCTACTTTTCTGTACTTAAACAAGACAAACACAAAATACTTACTGGTCCCATTATTGTTGCCTGCCACTGGAATACTGGAGATAGACATTTTACAAAATTATGAGCCAAGACATTCAGATACATGAGGAGCATGGTAACAACAAATAGCAGAATAAAATAGATTGTCTGTTGTTTACGTTCGTTCTTATCAATCAAGTTGACTACTCTTTGTGATCTGTGTGGTTTGCCCCAGGAATATGAGTATGTTGCAACCCCTTTAGTATGCATGTAGGACAGGCACATTCAGATTTTGCCCACTGGCTCCGTATCCAGCAAAGTTGAGGTTAGTTAGTCTTTCTTAGGGAGGGCGAAAAGTGAAAATTATTATCCTCCTGATGACCCAAACAACACATAAGCTAACCCCACCTACCAGTGGTTTATGTCAAGAAACTTTAAATGCCAGGTCGCTGGGCAGATGATGCTCATCAGCAAGGAGAGCAGGTCATCTACGGTCGCTGCCCTGAAAGACAATAGCAACCTGCTGCCTTGTGGGTTTTGGCTGGGGACAGCGAAAAGCTAGCGGAGAGTGAACCATACACAAATGCTGGTGAAACCGAACACACCACCGAATGATAAGCACTTGAGATCCAATTGGTACTGAAGGCTGTACACGTACATCCCGTTCTGATGTTTGGCTGTTTATATATCACAATAGAATGATAAAAATGGCTTAAGAACGATCGCGAGAGATAGAGAAATGCAAGGTGTATGGCTAACATGGCAATGGCCTGGGTGATGGATTTCCATCACTCATTCAGTAGCATGTGCCTTATAAAACTTTTTCTCAAAATAGTTCTCAGAAATACCTCTATGATATGCAATGTGCCCAGAATCTGGTGCATCCATTTGTAATTTACCACATCTTGCAACCACCTTCTCCTTGACCTTCTACTGTTTCCAGGAATATACACTATCAAGACTGTCTTCTCAAAGTCTTCATCATGTTTTATATGTCAAAAATACTTCACTTTTCATTGTCCAATCTTTTTAAATAACCAACTTCAAAATTTAATTTTTATATTGCAGATTTATTTAGCTTTTTCTGCCTCTATGATATTTTTAAAACTCTTCTATAGTAATGTATTCAAAGGTACTCATGAGTTCTAATCTGATTTGTTACATGCCCAGGTCTCACAGACATACGTTGCAATAGAAAAGAAACATGTATGAAAATGTAATTAATTTAGTTATAGTTTTATATGTGTGGTTCTAAAACCACACTTATAAAAACGAATGTGCAATGTCTAATATAAATAATTTTCTCATCACAAAAAAGAAAACTATAACGATTAAAAAAAGACATCCCAAAAATATTTTCTCCACAAAAATCTTACAATCATCTCCAACTGGCCCAGCTGAGCAGTTTGTAGGTGGATCTCTGCCTAAATCTTGTAATTCCTGCAACAAATAACAGCAATTAATTAGTTAATGACAGTTTTCTAACAAGCACATGGTTCTATGACAACATGCCATCAATTATTTTGTGCCTCATCACAATTGTGAGAATAAACAGATCCGGACCCAGGACAGCTTGGTGAAAGTATTAATAATGATGATGACAGAAATAACCCTATATATATATATCATCATCAGGTGCCGTGCCATGCCAGCGTAGGTGATCATGGATCTCCACAAATCTCTGTCGTTGGTGTTTGCTATCAACTCAGATGTTGATGCTCTACCGTGCCATGAAGTCAGGATATCCAAAATTTTCTCTCTCTGTCTTCCTCTGTCTCTTCTACCCTCAATTTTACCTGTTGTCACAATGTGTTCTAAACCTCCCCTCCTCATCACATGCCCGAAAAATGATGACTGTCTCGATCTTATATTGATGATACGCCTTCTCTGTGTCTTGATCTCATTCAATACCTCAACATTAGTCATTTTAGCAGCCCATGGGATTATCATTCTTCTGTAAAACCACATTTCTGTGGCCCTCAGAGATTTTTCAATCTGTATGTTTATTGTCCATGACTCGCATCCGTATGTCAGTATTGGTTCTATGTAGCACTGAATAACTCGCATTCTGATCGGGATTGACAAAGACTTGTTGCAAATAATGCTTCTAATTTTCAGGAGCGATGTTTTCGCTTGTCCTATTCTGCTCTTTATTTCTAATCGGTATCTGCCATCTGATGTTACCAGGACTCCGAGGTATTTAAATTGCTGCACTTGTCTTAGATCAGTCCCATTTACTGTGATGGTGCATTTTGACAAAATCTTCTTTTTGATATTATCATAACTTCTGTCTTCTTAATATTCAAACTGAGTCCTTTGTTGTTACTTTCTGTCACAACCGTATCAACTAATTTTTGGAGCTCCATTTCATTTCTTGCTATTAAGACAGTATCATCAGCGTATCTCAGGTTATTTATGATATATCCTCCCCAACTATTCCAGGAATATTTTTTATAGACCTAAAAATGCTTTCACAATACAGTGAGAACAGGTCTGGTGATAATACGCATCCCTATCTAACACCCTTTTTGATCTGGAAAGTTCCAATCTTTTGTCTATTCTTATAGCTGCTGTTTGCTGCCAATATATGTTCTGAATGACTCTTAGATCTTTGCTGTCGATGTTTAAGCTCTCTAACATTTTGAAAAGTTCTTGATGGTGTACATTGTCGAACGCCTTGGTGTAGTCTATAAAGCACAAGTATAGATCTGCTTTTACTTCTATTGATCTTTCTATTAGTGTTCTTAGGATATATATAGTGTTGCTATAATATATATAAATATCAAAATTTGAAGTTAATTTTACAAAGTGTAATCATCATCATCAGGTGCCGTGCCAGCTGACATAGGCGATCATAGATCTCCACAAATCTCTGCTATCATCCCAGATGTTCACGCTCTTCTGTGCCATGAAGTCAGGCTGTCTAATATTTTCTCTCTTGTGTCTTCCTCGTCTCCCCTCGATTTTACCAGTTGCTACAATGTGTTTTAAACTTCCCTTTCTCATCACATGCCTAAAAAAATGATGATTGCCTCTTTCTTATATTGATAAGCTTTCTCTATGTCTTGACCTCATTCAGCACCTCTATAAAATGTAATAGATTAAACTTATGTTTCCACAAAATAGCCTTTGTAAAGTAAAGGATACTTATTCGCTCTAACATAATCACTTAGCAATCCCTTTTTTTCCATTGTTCCTTCAGACAGTGAGTTGATATTAGAAGGCACAGGGCATTGATAAAATGTTGGTGCTATCCACATCCTCCCTTGTACTATACAGTTTTACCTCAGTTGAAACAGTGAAAATGAGTTTGGACATCTACAAGTAGAGCTGGATGCTTGAGGGGCAGAGAGAGGAGTGTGTTTAACCAGTAAGCCACAGGAACCACCAGTATGTATATCCTTCAACATCTATTGAGGGAGACTGAGCACCTATTGGTCTGCCCAGAATGCTGTGACGTTAGTTCAGTAACCAATAACTGAAACAGTGATAGGCCAATGTTTGTTTCTTAAGACGGCACAGAGCCTACAGGACTGGTGTAAGTGGTCAGCATTTTTTGGTGCAGTGCCACATGAGCACAATGCTGAATTCCTGCTATGTAGTAATGCATATCTGTGTTGACGAAGCCTATAGTGACCTGTCCTTTGTAGATAATAGCTGGACTTGATCTTGATGGAAGAGGCCTGTGTAGGATTATAATTTATTACAAATTTGGAAATGTTACGCTGTCGAAATTCCGAGGCCAGCTTGGGTCAAATTCTTTGGTGTGCACACGGTATGTGGTTAGATTACAGAATACCCTGATCAGGCCTGATTCTTTACATTTGGGATATTATATTTAGTTATAAGTACCTCTCTCCTCTGAAGGATTGCTTACAAGGAAAGATCTGATAACCATTTTTTGTTTACTCTGAACCTAACACCACTTTAACGACATGAACAGATTTAAGCTAGAACACACTTCAGAATGCCAACTGTTGACCGCAAACGTTTCTATGACTTGAATGTGATCGTCAGATTCATTTTGAGATGAGTCTGAGTTGAGTGATGTCAGCTGTCGGATTCTTCATTTCATTTCTTCTTCCGCCAGAGTCAGATAAATGGAACACATTACATGGAGCAAAGCAACAATTTAAAAATACATGCAGATATCATTACATGGCATTGGACTAAAAAGAGCCAAAGATAAACGGGACTGACTGAATAATTGAAAAACTAAAATAAGTATTAAATTAATAAGAAGTACTATAAAATAAAACTAAGTCGTGACTCAAGTGTCTAGCATTTTGTTTCGTTTACTGACATATTTATACCAAATGTAATAAACAGATTTCATGGCTAATGCGTATTAAAGTCTTTAGTCATGATATCTTAAACTATTTGACTAATGTATACCTTTCTAACCCTTTTTTTGTGCCATGATTTATGAATGATACAAAATGTTAAAGTCAACCTAATCAATGAAAGTTTTCAAGCCGGAAGTATTGACTAATATTCATGCGCAGCAGGAGACCCACTTTGTCTTACCAACGAGCTAACCGTCGTAGTTAGTAGTTTTCGGTTTTTTATTTAATCCTATCTAAACACGAGATCCTAGAGATGTCAAAATAAGGATGTAAAAGGATAGGAGAGCTCGAATCACACTGGGAAATGTGTGGAAGACAAAAGAAATCAAACCTAGAACAAAAGTTACTTGAGGGCAGCAGTAAAGACCTCAACCTGTATTCTAGAAATAGCTTGTCTTGTATGTTCGACTGCGTTCCACATACGCGCTTGCTAGAAAACGATGATCACACACATCTGTATCTACAACGATATCATCACACGATATGCGTGTATACTAAGCGACTCAATGAATAAGCTCGAGAAAATTCAAGCTAGCTGTGTAAGGGAGGAATAGTTTGTCACATTTCACCTTTATTTTTGTACTAGATCGTGCTGGAGTACACGGCAATGAGCGTGCAGATTACTTTACTGTAAAGCTGTGGTCGAAGAAGGACAATCGATGGATGGTGCAGGTATGATTTATGTCATAAGAAAATCAGGTCATATAGACGAATTTGAAAAGATTTATAAATATACGTCCCTATCCAGATTAACGATGATGGGGTAGGGGATGGGAACTGTCAGGCACGAGTACATTTGATAATCAGCACAGAACGAGTGTTATCAGCCGTTGTACGATAGTAAGTGAGATCGGATCACGTATGGACATGATACTTACTAATCATCATGACATGTGTAATCTTTTATCATTTGTTTAATTGTGAGTTCAATTTTCAAATTGTCCCAATCTTTCCATTTCCTTCCAAAAACAATGCCTTTTATTTTCTTCCTATATTTCGCTTCAACTAGTGTATATGTATTCTATAAACTTCCCTGTCTCTTATAGGTCAAACAGAGGTAGGTGGATATCTATTCCCAGTGTTGTTTTACTATGTCCGTAAGTTTGCATCAGTATACCATATTCAGGACATTCTTGAAGTAGGTGCTCTAGTCTGGGATACCTGTCCAAATGTACAGTTTTGTATACACACGTGGGTGCCGGGTTGATAGTGTCCTGCTCCGAGGCACATAATTAAAACTTGTTCTGATTTGTTCATATGTTGGTAGTCGTCTTGTGTTAGTATTGGTGCTTTTAAAATTAACTTGTATTTTTAATAATAATAACCTGTACATCTGGTTGCTCTCCTACAGCACCTTCCTTGACCAGTTGGTCTGCTGATTCACTTCATGGTATTCCACAGTGACACGGTATTCACTGCACGACGACCATGCGAAGGTTTCACAGTTCAAACTGTAGTGAAATTTTTTTTGGGCCAAAAGACATTGAATGTTGATTTTGTGTCTGTCAAAAATATCACAGATAGGAGATCAAGCTTGGTACACAACAGTTTCTCAGCTGCCCCATTAACTGGCATCCCCCTGGATTTCCATAACCTAATCCAAAACCATGATTTCCCCGAACATTTGTGTCCTGCCCCACCAATAAAAATTATCACGAGCCGCCACTGCATCCATGTATACCTGGACCCAAAGATTGTGTGAATATTCTTCATTCAGGAAACAGAGTGACTGTCATACCATGCTCGCTGTTATGTCGGAATGGAGAGAGACTATTTAGAAGAAAGACTTGCATATGTACGCATTGACGACTGGAAATGCCGAAGTACAAAACAACGAACACTGGCCCTACAGACGTCGGCTTATGATTTCATCATCTTTATCGTTCTGGAAACAAATTTGCAGCAGAATATAACCATCCAGTGTATATGCTTTAAATATCATCCTGTGAACAACGAGAACAGGTTTTCTATGTAAAACATAGTCTTATCAGTTATGTGAGGACTATCATCATAGCACTCCGCACATGTCATAGGTGCTCCGATCTTTGCAAATCTAGCGGCCCACCACGCCAGTTCAATGTTGATTAATCAATTTCTTTGCATATTTAGTATGTCAGTTATATCAGGACACGCCCGAGTGGTTACCAGGGCCCAAGTTTGGGGTGTAAAGAATAGAACCACTGTTACCTGCCACGAATGTCGTAAGAGGCGACTAAGGAGGTTTGGCTGAAATCGGATGAATGAATCCTAAACGTGTAGAAGTCTATGCGTTTAGGGCCTATCAAACCAATGTGCAACGTATACACGTTCTTGGCAAAGATCAAACATATCACAAAGAGTGATTAAAATTGGTCGTAAAGAATGAACGCAAAGAAGAAATCAGGACTATCATCATAGCACTCCGGACATGTCCATAGGTGCTCCGATCTCCGCAAATCCAGCGATCAAACACGCCAGTTCGATGTTGATTAATCAATCTCCTTGCATATTTAGTATGTTGTTCTTTTTGGGCTTCACTAATACTGTCATACCTACCTCTCTCAATATGGTCAGCGAGTGGGATTCACAGCCCTGAAATTCCTCTGTTCGGAAGGACTCTCTCAATGCGTGAAGAATGTCATTTCGATCCATGGCAGCTCCCTCTGATATTGTAGCCAAGCCAGCCAATCTATCAGCTCGTTCATTACCCCTAACTCCTGCGTGCCCAGGGACAAAAATGAAGGTGATTTCTCTGATCATTGTCTGTACCAGTACCTCCACCCAGTTGCGTCTCACCATTCCTGATTCGACTTTACGAATCATGCTCATGGAGTCACTGAGTATGAAAACACGAGAGTAGTTGTGATATAACTAACTTAGTATGTCGTTCTTTTCGGTCTGCACCAATATTGACACCCATTTCTCTCAATCTGGTCAGCGAGTGGGATTCACAGCCCTGAAACCTCTGTTCGGAAAGACTCTTCTCAATGCATGAAGAATGTCATTTAGATCCATGGCAGTTCCCTCTGATATTGTAGCCAAGCCAGCCAACATAGTCTTATAACTGCCTTGATTCCTTACTTGAGGGTGTTGAAGTACAAGGGATTATAGTAACAATTATTGCTCAGGTATGCAAGACAGAGAAAATGTTGGATGGCCTGACTTCATGGCAAGGTAGAGCGTCAACATCCGAGTTGATAGCAAACACCAACGATAGAGATTTGTGGAGATCCATGATCGCCTACGCCAGCCGGCACCTGATGATGATCATGGCAAATCTATAATATGTACGCGCACCCATGTGGTCCAACTCCGTATTGGAGATAGCTGGGTTTTCTTGAGGAACACTTGGGCTATCCTGGCACAAAGTTTCTCAAAGAAGGTGATTGAAACACTCGATCGAAAAGGTGCAACAGTACTGAGAATAGACAGGGTATCGATTTGAATCATGTTCTACGATCTACTCTATCGACCTATTTATTTTGAATGACGGCCGCCCAACTCGATCAATGTCCTGATCTGAGAATACAGTTGGTGTCAACGATATGGCAATAATTCCTACTATTGACCGCTTTTGCTGGACTGATTGTATCCAGGTGCAGGAAAGTGGTCATCTCACCTCCTGTTTCACTAATATAGGCCTTGTTGCACCGCTTGCAGGTGATGGCATAGATAATATTACGGGACTCTCACGTGAAACTGTCTTCCAATAACAAACGTGGCTTTTGGAAAACCTTTATACCACTTCCTATCCCCAGACTTGTCATGACTCTTTACCTTTCTCTCAACTCTTGCGCCTTCATCGCCTCTGTAGCGAGGCCGATGATTTTCTCAATAAAGCTCACGAGATGCATTTTTATTTTGTAAAACTATAGTACTTTGTTTGTACGTGTTTCGCTATAATATTTGGCAAGAAATTTACAGGATTATTTTTAAACCATTAGTTTGAAATGTCTAATCTGTCCGTACTCATGACTGTATAATAACACTCCCAGAACACGGAGTGCCAGGTAAAGAGAAGGCAGACAAACTTGCTAAAAAGGGAACAGTATGGGAACAAGTTGAAAATGAAATCACATACTTTGAAGAAAAAAGAACCTAAATTATCCAACGATGACTACCACAGACTATCATCTTCTGATTCAGGACAGGGCATAACAGACTGAACAAACACTTACACAGGCTAAATCAATCAGAGGCGTCATACCAAATGCCAGGAATTCACAGCGGTCAAACGCATTCACAGCGATCAAATGCACGAAAAAAATATTTCTGTTACACACACTGGCTGACATCCAATTTTCAAACATTTTATTAGTGTTGTAATTTAATCAATAAAAAAACACAGTATACACAATATAAAATCAGTTAAAGGGATCAAATTTATTACTCAAAAAATACAACATGGTTATATTATTTACCGAATTGAGACAACGATAATGACTTAGAACTGAAAATAATGTACAGAATGACCAACTCATTGGTGCAATCCCTGCTGTGTACTTGAAATGCGCAATAAATGTGGGAAAAGTCACACCTTTCCTTGTCTATAAAGCAGCAGTAAGTTTATGAACACTGCTGCTGCGATGTATCACTCTGCATATTTGGCTGTCCATTCCTTTGCTAGTCTGTTGTATTCTATGCGGTTTGTCTTAAATGTGCGTGCTATTTCTGGCACCAACGGATCATCTGGATTTGGATCTGTCAGCAAGGAGCAGATGGAGAGTAGCACTGCAGAAGAAAATTGGAATTTGTTAATAGATAAACAATTGATAATGAAGACACCTGTGAGAAGTAAAGCAGATATCACAAAGGGATACAAAATTTTAAAAATAACAGTAGTTTGCATATTTTGGCAGCAATTTTAACAGCATGAGAGATACTAAAAAAAGAAATTACGCAGCAAATTGTCAAAGCAACATCAGCTTTTATAAGCCCCAAAAAAATATGGATTGGTTATTTAACCAACATCACAACACTCCGGGCAGATCCATAGTTACTCAGTCTCCTCCAACAGATGTAGAAGGGTATCCATATAGATGGTTCCTGTGGCTGGCTAAACACACTCCTCTCTCTCTCCCCTAGAGCATCCATTTATACTTGTAAGTCTTTTTAATTTTAATGATAGGCCTGAAGGCATAGCTGCTGTAAATTATAAAGCGGGTAAGCAATGGACAAGGCTGATATTCTGAATTTCTTAAGGGAAAGAGGGTGAATCTACAACCCTAACCAGACTCATCATCAAGGTGCGTATCCTTTATAGGATGTTGCTCTCTTTGCAGCACATCTGAAATTCACTCTGTCTCTTGCCAGTTCACCCACTTCATCAATGGTCATGTTCATGGTTTCTTTAATGTCTTGTAGCCATCTTCTTCTTGGTCTGCCTCTGCGTCCTGGGACCCTGCCTTCTAGTATTGTTCTTTCCAGGCCATCGTGACGCTTGATGTGACCAAAGTATGTAATTTTATCAAGTTCTTGGCAACATACAATCAGTAGTTTGCCATTGCTTTCTGATTGGTTCTGGTCACTTAACCATGATGATCTCTGGTGTGCCCTGAGCCCGATACCAGGCTGTTCCAGCTACCGCCTTTTCTGCCGGCAGCCTTGTGTACTGTAGAAGGGAGACTTCCTAACCAGACTGCAAGAACATCAAGTCAAATGTGGTGTATCTAAACAAGAGCACTATACTGATAGCCAAAAAAGAATAGTAAACCAACATAATTAACAATTAACAATAACTGCTCCAAAGAGATCTCAAGAAGATTGGCAATAGCAATTAAGAAGTTAAACACAATGAAGAGCATGTGGCAAAGCACCAGCAAAATACAAAAATTAAAAATATTGAGTGCATGCATTTTCCCAGTGGCTACTTATGGTTGTGAATCATAGACTATTACACAAAAATTAAGAAGGAAAATCCAGTCCTTCGAAACTAAATGCTACAGAAAGATCCTACGAATACCATGGACAGAAAAAGAAAGAACACTGATGTCCGGAAAGAACTAAACGTAAAGAGAATTGGCTGATAAACAACATACTATACAGAAAAATTACATACTTTGGTCACATCAAGCGTCACGATGGCCTGGAAAGAACAATACTAGAGGGCAGGGTCCCAGGACGCAGAGGCAGACCAAGAAGAAGATGGCTACAAAATATTAAAGAAACCATGAACATCGCGAGCGGGTGAACTGGCAAGAGACAGAGTGAATTTCAGATGTGATGCAAAGAGAGCGACGTCCTACAAAGGATACGCACCTTGATGATGATGAAACCAACATATAACTGGTGTCGTTAGCTGCCACATGCTGAGAGACATATTGAGGAGGAGATCGGAGCACTTATGGACGAATAGGTTCGATGTGCAGTGATGTTGAGCCGACGACTAAACTAAACTTTCATTATATCAATTCCAACTAAACAACTCAGTTTTAAAAAAAAGTATGAAATGGTAGGACCCACCTTTTGATATGGTCAGAGCAGGAGACCATTGACTTCTAAGGATATCTAAGCAAATGCTGCCATTACTATTGATGTTTGGATGGTAGATTTTGGTTGAGAATGCAACCTGTAAATCACACAAAATGCTGCATAAACTCAAATATTATTGCTCTACTAGAACATGTTTTATATGAACTAAACCAGTCCGTCTTTCTCGAATCCTGTTTGCCTCAGTGTCAGGTCAAGAAGAGATTTCTAAAACGGGCCCTAGTATGCGCTTTGTAGATAGTCTCTTTCGTCGCCGGCCTTTTGCTTTGTACCCATTGTATTGGAGCACCATTGCTCTTTGAGGTAATCTGCTTACGTGGGCGAACCATTTAATTTGCTGTTTCTTGATGAAGTCTAGTACTGATGTTGTACCAACTTTTTCCTGATGTCTTCATTTCTCAACCGGTCTCTTCTTGTTACACCCATCATTTTGTGTAGACACTTCATCTCTGTCGTGACTAGTTTTCTTCTATCATTTGTTGTCAGTGTCCAGGTCACTGGTAACATAATGTGGGCAGAAAGATTGTGTTGAACATTGTTCTTTTTGTGTTCATGGTGACGTGTTTGCATCTTAAAATTGGCGCCATTTGCCCTATCATTTGATTTTACTAAACCAGTCTCTTATCAAAATAAGAAGTGCATTGAACATGAACACACAGATTATCATCAAGAGATCTTTAACACTCTGAGTCTTCCTTTCGTTCGCTTGAAATTTGTCTATATATTTAATGTTGTCTCTTGTATGAAAGTCACTGTCTTTTGTAGCTCACACAGAGGTCCGTGTAGTTTTCTGTCGGGTGTTGTTTCGTTAGGCCAGTGAGTTTGCCTCAGTGTATCATATTCGGGCAGTCTTGAAGTATGTGCTCTGCAGTCTGGTGTGCCTGTCCACATGGCTGAATTGCCAATCTTGAATTTACACTCTGAGCTCTAGGTTTTACCATGACCACTTATATATTTCTTCTTCATCTGGATAAACAATACTAACAATAGCAGCCCATCGCAAGCGATGATGACAACAGTCTCAAATGTGTATTGCTGCACCTCTCTGGTGTGTGCGGAGGTGACTGTAGAGTCCAATCCTTTAACACAATCCCCTACCATAGGTGGGGCATACATGATCGAGGTTAGACATGTGGGTGATGTGCGTATTGTCTTTTCGTGCAGTTCACCTTCTCTGCACCTCAACAGTATGACGATTCTCAGCTATGCGAGTTCCTCCTGTTTTGTTACAGCGCCAGTGATTCCCAGCATGTGGTGTTCATATCGAAGCATTCTAGAGACACTTTACGAGTGTCTTTAAAGCATTTTTCTGTACACCAACTGATCGTCTGCCTCCTTCACACAATATTAATATTCTGATAAAGCAAATTAACAATGAAATGGTAACTACATCCAACGATTACTAAACCAAACAAAGAAATTCATTTTTTTATAAAAACAATTTCACCAAAATATGTAATAATTTGTAATCTGAATTAATATTGTAAAAACACATACCTTTGGTGATTTGAAGGGGGTAATCTGAAGAATTAATATTGTAAAAACACCTACCTTTGGTGGTTTGAAGGGGTAATCTGAAGGAAAAGTTATTGTTAGGAAAAAGACACCTCCGTGGTAAGGACTGTCAGCCTTAAAGTAGAAAGAAAAGAAATCAAGTTTAACCAACACAGATTCTTTTTCTTCATCATTCGCTTCTTTTCGGCCATGTCTATCATTCTTATTGTGATATATACACAACCTCTGCCAAGAACGCAATTTTACGTCACATCGTTCAGTACCAGTTGGAACTCTAGTGCTTATCCTTCGGTGAAGTGTCAGATTTCAACCAGCGTTTACTGGGTTCGCTCTCTGTTAGCCTTTTGCTGTCCCCAGCCAACCTACAAGGCAGCAGGTTGCTATTTTCTTTTAGGGTAGCGAACCTTAGACGACCTGCCCTCCCGGGTTGATGAGCGTTATCTGTCCAGACACAGATTCAGTTACACTTGAAATATATTCTTTCTATATATCTACTATTATTTTGTATATGGGTTCAATATGATATCTGTATAGAAGACTAGATTGGGAAAATCTTATGTTCAGTGTTCAGGACATTTGCAGTAAAATACCTTGTTGGGAAGATTCTGACAGATAATATATTAGTTAGTATTGTTGATGGATCCTTTTCTTCTGTTTGCATCTTAGTTACTTTTGGCTTACTTAGTCTTTTTATGTAACATTGAGGGTAGGTAAGACAGAGAGAGAAAATGTTGGATAGCCTGACTCCATGGCACGGAAGAGTGTCAACATTTGAGATGATAACAAACACCAGAGACAGAAATTTGTGGAGATCCATGATCGCATATGCCAGCCGACACCTGATGATGATGTCTTTTTCTATGTTATCCTGGACACAAAATTTTAAAAAAGTAAGTGGTATCTTTTAATCCCTCGTTCACCAGCTATGAATTTAGGCGTACTCATGGCACATCTGACTGATGTTTGCTTGAAGTCTTGCATTCCTTGTCACCGGTGTTCCTTTACCATTCAAGCGAGCAATACTCACACTTCAGTGGCATCTTCTAATGCAACAACATAACCTGGACACTGCGCATTTGTGGAGATATCATATTCTTGTTTGACACATACATTGGTGCATAGTTGTTGTATGCATTGCCTTTTTTTTTCTCCCGATCCAGAAGCACTTGAGCTGAAAGCTCTTCGGCTCGGTGTCATGGACATCGTAACCCTTCGGCTCGGTGCCACGAACACCGTAAATCTGGGAACCTGTAGCTTTTCTGCTATTCCGCGGAGTTGAACACGCACTTACAAAGGACTAGTCACCCGTAGTCCAACACGCTACGAACATGCTGGGCACGCATTGACTTAATACCACTTTGCTACATTATACAGTTTCCCAGGAAAAATAAAATCCGTTGCAAAACTTACTGAACGGTTCTCATTTTCTCGAATCCTGTTTTATCTCACAGCATCATGTTAAGAAGAAAATTCTAGATCGGGCTAGTGTGTGTGCTTCATAAATAGTGTCTTTCACCGCCTCTGTTATTTCTGAGGTCCAACTTGTATTGATCAGTTCTTGTATTGTATAATGATCTTAGTTAATTGCATATCCTTTACAGGACTTTGCGAATCAACCCCCAGCTTTTTTAACGCTGTTTTGTGATTGTTCTAGGCATTATTATGTTCAGTAGTTTGCCATTGCTTTCTGAATGGGTGGTGCCATCGTCCTTTTGTAAAAATCCATGCGAAATAATTTGCAACAAAACTGTCAGCGTGATTCGAACTCGGATCGTCGGGGTTAATAGTGACCGAATCACTATGCCCTAAGCCAGAGACACCACCGTGTAACGATCTACACTTCTTTATTCAAAAGCTTCAATCACTGCTGTACTTGGAAGCTTTACTCAAATGAATATGATATATCAATATTTATTTCTCACAATATAGATATCTTCTTTAACACCTTCGCTGCCAGCCATTTTTCAACAAAGTCTGGCTCACGCTATTTTTCGGTTTGATCAGTTTTCAGAGTGATCATTTTTTTAAAAATCGTAAAAAATAAACTAATAAACTTAGGACCTTTAAACTATGGAATAGTGTTTATATATTAATGAGCTACTAACCTGTCTATATGTGGAATATATTCTTTATAATCCACAAGCTATTGTAGGAACTGATATCTATCCACAGTACGAAATTGTACATTGTTTTCGCGTTGGGTGTCCGTCATCTACTCCTGTACCCCTGGGAGTGTTCACTTTTGATCTATAAACATCGTCACATGAATCACAGTTCAAATTCATATCACATTCAGAGTTCGTTTTAACACTATCACTAGCTAAAAGTCTGAAAAAGAGTCATTTTGGACATCACTATTCATCAGCTACACTGTCCATTTTGAAAATTTTTATTTACTTACAAAATCTCGAAAATCGGACTTATACCGACGTTTACTGCGTGTGTTAGATCCGCCATTTTGGAGAGCTCGTCGGAACCATGCGGAAGTAGTACGTCACGGAACCCCCGTTTTAGGCAAGCGATACTCCCCATTTAAAAAAGACATCGTCGACGGCACATGTCCGCCGACAGCAGTGAAAAGGAGTTGGTACTTCGCCGACTTTTGTCGCCGGTGGCAGCAAAGTGTTAAATAATTGTCTATTGTCCATCCCCAGGTGGATGTCCACTCTGCCGTTAATGTAGAGGTTGGAGCTTTAATTTGCGTTCCAGGGCCAGATGAGTTGCCCTTATTGTGTTATATCCGTGTTCATTTACTGTGGTATTTATACTGTCTATCCCTTTTTTCTTGGTCTTCCCTTAGCTCTAGTACCTGATCTCTTTTTTTATTGTATGCTGTTATTGGTGGTTGGTTGTATTCCATTCTCATTAAATGTCCAAGCCACTGCATTTGTTGTCTATCAATGTATTCGGTGCATGTAGTTATGCCCACTCTGCTTCTGATGTCCTCCATTCACAGTCTATCTATCCTATTGACCTCCACTGCCTTTCTCAAGCATTTCATTTCACACATGGCAAGCTTTCTGTTGTGTGTTGCTGTTAGAGACCAAGTTTGGCACTGGTAATAAAGTGTAGACAGAAAAATACTTGTTATCATCTGTCTTTTCACTTCCATCTTGATCTTTGGGTGAAATAATTATCATTGTAAAACCAGTTTCCATTGAATTCAAGTGAAATACTTACAGGGCCCAGAATTGTAGCTTGCCACTGGAATACTATTGAAAGAAAAAACATACCAGTTTATTACTGCCTAGAAAAGAATATACATACTAGTTAAGTTAGAAAAGCATTTTTAGCATGTAGTGCATTAATTATTACATACAATAATTGACCAAAAAAAGTTCAGAATGTCTCTTATATCACTGTCCTGAATAAATGTTCAAGAACATACAAGACTTACACATTGTGAAGCATTGGCTCATAAACAACACCATGTTCAGGACAATGAAGTATTTCGGTCACGTTAAACAATATCATGTTCAGGAAAATGAAGTATTTCGGTCACGTTAAACAATATCATGTCCAGGACAATGAAGTATTTCGGTCACGTTAAACAATATCATGTCCAGGACAATGAAGTATTTCGGTCACGTTAAACAATATCATGTTCAGGAAAATGAAGTATTTCGTTCACGTTAAACAATAGCATGTCCAGGACAATGAAGTATTTCGGTCACGTTAAACAATACAATGGTTTGGATAGAACAGTAATGGAAGGCATGGTTCTTGTTGGGTACATGCAGGGAGAAGACCAAGACAAAGCTGGCAGCTAGACATCAAAGAAACCTTGAACATGATGTTAAAAGAGGCAAAAGAATTTGCTAGAGATAAATCACAGGCGGACTTCAGGCGGGCTGTGATGAAAGTGACATTCTGCAAGAGACGTGCCACTTGATGATGGTGTTTTATTTTTACATTTATTTTATCTGTTTTTATGGATCTTAAAGCTACAGTAGGTGGAGCCACAACTGTCACTGTTTTATATATTAACTTTGAAGTAACATAGTATAACAAAGTACAGCAACAGACTAAACTGTCAACTAAGCACTCTTTATAAAACAATCTTTATAAAAAATTGGATATCTGGGACTTTATTTACTGGGGCAGTTGTATCTGACTCTCAGTCGGTGCTTCACAAGATCCAGACAAATAAACAAGTTTTAGGAAAACTAGGCATGAAGAAACAATTATTAAGAGAAATAAAATTCAGACAAGTAAAGTATTTTGGGCACATAAAAGGCATGACACCATGATAAAACATTTACTAGAGGGGAAAGTTGAGGGAGAAGAGCAAGAGGAAGACCGAGAGATAAGTGGGAGGGGAAACTTTAAGAAATGGACAGGTTACAGTCTGGCAGTGTGCAACACCAAGGCGAAAGACAGAGGATGCTGGAGATTCATTGCAGCCAACCTTCGATGTGGAGACGGCACCTGATGATGATGATGACCAGAGAATATGAGTATGTTGCCACCTGGTTCATAGACACATATGGCATGCAGGTCAGGCACATCTTTATTTTGGCCTAAAGCGATGCTTGAGTTTGCCAAACTTGAGAGTGCCAGACATCTGTTCTTTCTCGCACTGAATGTTGCTCACTCTTTATTGATCACTTCTCAGCCACTCAATGCAGCTTGTATATGATTTGAGCCAAAGAGCATGTTCATGCCCTGCAATTTTTTTGACTCTGTGAAGTCGTTCCGGATAAGAAACATTTTCAACCATTTTTAAGACATGTCATTCTTGTCGCCCCCAAGGAATTTGAAGTTTTCACTATGTATTTTCCATTTAGGGGAGCAAAAATGTTGGACATAGAACTGATATGTTTATATTTGCTAGTTTGATAGAACAAATCTATAGGCTGTATTGGACCAGGTAATTCTGGCAAGACCAACAGCCACTTGCATGCCTCTGTGCCGGTTATAGATCATTAGACATCAGCCAGGAGACTCATGTAAGAGCAGCTTCTCTGAGATACTGCTCATCTGTTGAATCTCATACCACTCAGTGTTGCACTTACTCTACTACCTAATCTTATTGTAGCTCTCCTTCAATCCCTAACCACTTTATCAGACTATAGTGCAATAATCCGAAAGAGGAAGACCACATGGAGATGGAGTAGGGTCGTATTCACTGTTAGCTCGCTGACCATGGCACCTTATTTCATTGCGTCTATGCCCTAGGCTAGCAATAGTTTTGTAGTATTTTAAAATTTCTTATGAATACTATTTCTCAGAGAATAAATCTGAGTAAATACTAAAATCCGAAACTAACATGTTCAGTTTGTCAATTATTTAAATGAGTATATACTTACTGTCATCTCCCACTGGACCAGCTGAGCAGTTACAGGGTGGGTCTCTGCCAAAATCTAACAATTCCTGACCAATTTGAAGAAAAAAAAATTGTTTAATGGTAAATTAATGACATGATAATTCTTAACTTATATTTTTGCAAACCAAAAGCAGCAACAAAGAACCACTCAACAGGACAAACCAACAAGAAAACTGCATAGAGTTAAATAAAGGCAGATGCTGAACACATATTAGAATAGGTCGAGATAACCACAAGAACTGTCATGAAATGGAGGGGAAGAAAAGCAGATCAAAGACAACCAACCTGGTTGAAAACAGTGAAAGCAGATATGCACAAAGGACTTGGGGCACCCTACCAAGACTGGTGACAGACTGTACAAGGTGGAGATAACTTATTGTTGATCCCCAAAAGGTCACAGTTGTTTCAACCACTTCCTGCTTTGTCGATTCATGTCGAATGAAAATACGAAGAAAATACATTCTCTCATAAAACATTGTATCTACTAATGACACCTTCAGAATGACAGGCACGCCTGAGTGGTTACCGGGCCCAAATTTGGGGTGTAAAGAATAGAACCAATGTTACCTGCCACGCATGTCGCAAGAGGCGACTAAGGAGGTTTGGCTAAAATCGGATGCATGTGTCCGCTAGGGAATGCTAACCCGAAACATATGTTTGCAGAAAACGGATGCACCAGGCCGTAAGGCGCATAACATGGTACAACAATCCCTCACAATGAGGAATGGGATAGCGGATTTTACGGTCACCAATCTGCCTCTGAGATTTAGCCACGCGGTAAGAATGCCAGACATACCATCATGAGAGTGGCCAAAACTTACTGAGGGAAGAGGTCGGTACAAACAGAGAAGCAGAAATCATAGGAATTATATCCTACAGAACTGCCGCCAGTATGCAGATTTGAGAAGAAAGAGGTGGCCCACTTACACTAGCGTCCAAGACAAACTGTATGGCATGGCTGATAACCTGAGGCAGACGGCTGCCTTTATTAGAGAATCCAAATCCCAATCTAGTGAGAACGCAGAAGAAGAAAAATGACAGGCAAACATATTAACCACTTTGCCATAGAGACCCCATGATAGTAATTTGATTATATATGGCCTTTTTTTTATTACTATGCTTGTTATATTTGCCCAATTATGGTTCCGAAAAAACTACCAGTGTATATAGATACTGATACAAAGTACAATCACACTGTGGCTATAAATGATTATTTCCATGAAATTACTGATAAGAATACAGAACAAAAATATGAGCATCAAGATATGGCATGCAGAACAATGCATTACATTCTTGGTTTTTCCAACTATGAAAGACAGAACAAGGATTTTCCAAGCATGGGCCTACTTCTGAGGCAACATCTAACTCATTCTATATGTAAATCATAAGAGTAAAGTCTAGCAAGTTAAAAATATGAAAAATCTTAAATGGGTTAAGTCGAGATTATTATTATCAAGATTTTCTTCTTCAAACACTCTATATCGACCACATGTTAACCGCTCTGTGTGATTTGTATGTGTTCTGAGCCTAAGAGCGATTGCATGTTGTGCCAGTTATGCGCCTAATAGTAAGCCAGCACATCCAATTTCTGTG
Source organism: Arion vulgaris (assembly GCA_020796225.1). Lineage (NCBI taxonomy): Eukaryota > Metazoa > Mollusca > Gastropoda > Stylommatophora > Arionidae > Arion > Arion vulgaris. The sequence continues at coordinate 3,392,365 of CM036767.1, forward strand.
ATGCTTTTTATATAGTAGGGTAGTTTCCCTAGGTCCTACATCTGTCGCAGTGGTGCTAATCTTAGCTTCCTTGGACCCCGGCACCACACCGGTGGAATATTATTCAATAGATTTGTTCACTTCAGGGATTTTAACCCAGTTAAGTATGAATACAAGTGTCAGCAGAGAGCAATATGTCCTTGCCAGTATGCATCAGACTGGATAGAGAATGCAGAGAAAACATGGTTGTCATAGAGGTAGTTCAGGTGTAGTACTCATCTGAGGGCGACTTGGTCCCTTACACAGATGGATCTGTTCTGCACAGCTCAAGGGTTTTCAACAGCTCAAGTTGGAGGGATGTATAATGAAGATGGTCTTGGCAAGACTACAAGTAGCTCAATTATGGAGGTTAACACAGAAACAACTATAAGTCTAAAACAATGCCCTGACTGGAGTTAGACTTTCACACATTAATTCTTTTTCAGGCAAGAGAGATTTGCTGAAAGCAAAAGAAGAAAAGTAAACCAATACAGAACTGGCGTCATCAGCCACAAGCTAATGAATGGTATGAACATTCCTAGGAATAGATCAAATCAGTGCACTTATTTATTATATTTATAGTTATGACTATTCTATGAACTACTAATTACGCCAAATTGGGTTGATGTGTGTGAGGATGATCTGTAAACTAAACGGCAATTAAAAATCAATACTCAAATGGCGTAAATAAAAATACTAACCAACCAGCAACCATATCCTCATTATCCTGATCCTATAATACAAAACTTAACTAAATAAATACTTATTATTTACTTAATTAATTATGTGTAACAAAAAAACTATTATTATATTCACTAACACGTTTTACACAAATCTTATACACTGAATAATTGGCTCATTGGGCGGATTGGTTGGGGGAATATACATTCATGTGTTATGTTAGTGTGTTTGTTGCGTAGCGGTTTCAATCATCAAACGAATCATCGAATGTAACTCTTTGCACAAGTATACTTAAGTATTATGTATACTATTATAATAATAATTCCTCTCGTACCGTTATACGTTACATAGGGCCTGCAAGTAATTTCTCCATACCACTCTATCCTGGGCTATTACTATTACTATATATATTACTAAAATTACTTACGACACTTATGTGTCGTTTGTAATTTAAGCTAAGCTGGTATCACTATCACTTACAGTTACACTATCACTATTGATTGGTTAGCTGTTGCAAGCAAGCAATAAATGAAGTTAGACTAAACTGACTACTACTTTTTTTATAGACTGCAATACACAACACGGTAAACTTGAGTAACTGTCAGCAACACAGGTGACAGTTTTGAGTTCACAGTAAAGTAGCGCACACACAGTCTTGAGTTCACACAGCAGCACAGTCAGTAGTCTTGAGTAGTGACACACCACCATGACCAAACACACGAGTCACAGTTCAGTAACCATGCATGCAGTTTCATTGTGCATATACATGTTTGCCAGCCAGAGTGATTATAAATCCGTTCCAAGTAAACATTATTTGCTATTTTGTTAATGAGACAATCACAATGCATGTTTAATTACCTTCTGTATCCTCTTCACTGCCATATTAAACAAAGTATTATGGATAGTAGATAGTACTTGGCAGTAGTCAACTCAATCGCACCCATAATCCCTTTCTTGTACTTCTCATGGACAATTATCTAACTCGATACCATTTTTGATTCTATACTTAAAATTTAATACAGACATAATTTTTACTATATAAAATTATACAAAACGCTACTTGCTTTATGCTATTAAATAAGAAGGAAAATAAGTGTTGCCAATTTTTTCTAGTAAATGATATTTTGTTATAAGTAATAAGAAGTTCTAGGTTTTGAACATATCGATACAAAGAATCAGTTTCAAATTGTATTCAATACTGCTTGGAGTAGTTGTTACTAATAAAATATTCGTATACTAATGCGCATGCGCTTTTCTACTAATATCCGGTTTGAATAGAAAGTTTGTTCTTCATATTTGTTCACATCAAGATCTAAAGCCCATTTATGGACTCAACACATATCAGAACACAATATTCAACAAACAGTCCGTTCTAGGACTGGCCACACCAAGAAAAAGAAACATACGCTCTAATATAACCCAAAAAAGACATCCGTCTTAGGTTGAAAAAGACTGCCTCTGCCACATAAAGGCTTAATCCACCACCAAACAAATATTTTTCCTTATACAAAGTTATTATAACTATTGGATTCTCCCAAAGAAGTTCATTCTTATTTTTCATGCTTGTTGGCATACACGTTCTGACATGGTTCTCTCTTAACACTCACATAGTAAAGACACCTACTCCAGTTGTCAGCGTGTGTAATAAAGACATTGGCAGAAGCCTGTCATTTAAGTCATGTTGAGAACGTAATCCTAAAGGCAAGCAAGGGTAACCCACGACCTACTCTATAAATATAGTAGGTCGTGGCTAACCGCCCTCAAAGTTATGGCGGATGTGGATATTGAACAACGTCTGCTGCTTCTTCTTTATCAGGGACTAGTGCTAATGCTATTGAAACTACAGGGTACACCAGTAGATATCAACATCATACAGATATACGCACCAACAACAGATAGCACAGAAGAAGAACTAGATGATTTCTACAACCAGTTACAAATAGCTATGAAACAGTGCAAGGCTCATGAAGTGACAATTGTAATGGGTGACTTCAATGCTAAGGTAGGCTCTGAAAAGGTAGACGAGACAACTGGAGGATGTGGCCTAGGAGAGAAAAACGATAGGGGAACACACTTATAGAATGGGCAACAATAAACAACATGATAATTGGCAACACTTGGTTTCAACATCATCCGAGAAGACTATGGACATGGAGAAGTCCAGATAACAACACACACAATCAAATTGACTATATTATGATAAATAAACGATTTCGAAATGGACTACAATATAAAAACAAGACCAGGTGCAGATTGCGACAGTGACCATACACTACTGATAGGAAAAGTAAGAATAAAACTGAAGAAGATAAAGAGGGGCGCAAGAAACATCATATCGAACTCCTCAACACTCAAGACTGACACAAAAGTGAAAGACTCATTTAAACGCATTATACAAAACAGATATAACGCTATGGAAAAAATAGAAACAATAGAAGAACAATGGCAGATGCTTAAAGAATCAATCCAACAAACGTCAAAGGAACTAACCCACACAACATGTCAACGGATCAAAAAAGAAATGGATGACGGAAGACATTTTGGAATTAATGGAAAATAGAAGGAAAAACAAACAGAATAAAGCAGAATACGATCGAATCAATAAAGAGATAAGACAAAAATGTAAAACAGCAAAAGAAGAGTGGCTAAATGAAAAATGCAAACAGATCGAAACAGAACACAAAGAAAACCCCAAATCAATATACGAAAACGTAGACAACTTACTTGGCAGACGTAAACGTACAACTACTGGATGTTTAAAATCAAAACAGGGAGATATCCTGATGGAAACAAACAAGAAAATAGAAAGATGGACAGAGTACATTAAGGACTTATACAGTGATAACAGACAAGAAATACACATTAATTACAACCATGAAGGACCACAAATACTTCCATCAGAAGTTATCAATGCCATAAGACACACGAAAAAAGGAAAACCCCAGGACCAGACAACATAACAACAGAAGAAATAGAAGCAACAGGCGAATTGGGCATAGGCGTTTTAACAAAATTATTCAATGACATCTACAACACTGGATATGTACCCAAAGATTTACGACAATCCATTTTTATAGCACTACCAAAGAAAGCAGGAACGATAGAATGCGAAGAACACCGCACAATCAGCCTCATGAGTCACGTAACAAAACTACTTTTCAGCATTATTATGAGAAGGGTACGAAACAAAATAAGACCAGAAGTTAAGGAAGAACAATGTGGCTTTGTTGAACGCAGAGGAACAAACAACGCAATATATACAATAAGAACAATAATGGAAAGATCAATAGAAATGAAGTTGGACTTATACCTATGTTTCATAGACTACGCGAAAGCTTTCGATAAAGTAAAACATGGAGAAATAATCAGCATGTTAGAAAATATAAATATTGATGGTAAAGATCTTAGACTGATCAAGAATTTGTACTGGCAACAAACCGCAGCCATTAGACTAGAGAGTAAGATTGGAATCTATCAGGCGATACAGTTAGGAGTACGACAAGGGTGCGTACTCTCACCAGACCTATTCAACTTATATAGTGAAAACATCATGAGATCTATAGAAGAAAAGACAGGAATAGCAGTCGGTGGACAAAATATAAACAACCTAAGGTACGCTGATGACACAATTCTCATGGCTACAAATGAACACGATCTGCAAGACTTGATAGACATACTAGTAAGAGAAAGTGAAAAGAAAGGATTAAGCATGAATATAAAGAAAACAGAGGTTATGGTTGTCTCCAAGAAACAAGAAACACCAACATGCAATATCAAAATAAATAACACAACACTGAAACAAGTCCATCGATTCCAGTATCTAGGAACATTCTTAACACCAGATGGAAGATGTACAACAGAGATTAGGAGTAGAATAGCTCAAACGAAAGCAGCTTTTATGAAAATGAAGAACACACTATGCGTGAACTCACTACCAATGACACTGCGAAAACGAGTACTCCAATGCTATATTGAACCAATTCCTATGTATGGCAGCGAATCATGGACACTGAACAAACAATCAATACGATCATTGGAAGCCACAGCGATGTGGTTTTACAGAAGAATGTTGAGAATTCCATGGACAGCAAAGAAAACAAACGTGGAGGTTTTAAATCAGGCCTGCACACAAAGAAACCTTATCAAAAGAATAAGAATCCGACAATCAAGGTTCTTCGGGCATATAATGCGAAGAGAAGGTTTAGAACATTTGGTGACTACAGGTAAAATTCAGGGAAGGAGAGATCGTGGAAGACAGGGAGAAGATGTTGGGTGGCCTGACATCATGGTTCGACAAAATATCGACGTCAGAACTGATTACATGCACCAAGCAAAGAGAGTTGTGGAGAGACATGATCGCCTACGCCGGCAGGCATGGCACTTGATTGAGTGCTGAGCGTGGTGGACTATGGTCTTGATCTTCTGACAGTAAGCAGAACATCGCTGGATACGTTAGACAGGGTCCAAAATGAAGTGATGAAGCTTATACTTGGTTGCACACGTGACACTTCATCTGAGGCAATGCGCTATGTCCTTGGATTGCCAACGATGGCCATTATACATAAAGTCGCACAGGTAAAATCTTATCTGAGAGTTTCTGCAGACACAAATCATCCTCTGCAGAAATCCATAAATGAAAACAAGGGCAGGCGATTGAGGAGAGGCCGATCCTGGATGGCAGAGGATGTTATTAAACAGGTCTGTACTCTAGATGAGCTGAGGCATGGTGAAGAATGGATGCCTATATCAGAGGATATTACTGCTTACACCAGGGTTATCGGTACACTTGGACGCTGTTGTATAAAATGGGCCCAATGCGGAGATTCTTGCACTCGTGGATCAGCAATCCCATCCAACTGATATCATTATCTACACCGATGACGAGGAACCAGATCATCGTGGGCTTATTCAGCACAGCGAAACGGTCACACACTTCATGAGAACTGCGGCACTTTCGAGACAACGACATTGAGCATGACTATGAAGATCACTGCTGCCTCTAGGACTCTGTCATGGGTGGCTGCGCAACAGGTAAGCCATACGATTATCATAACAGACTTGATGAATATACTTCAAATGATTGAATCTGGAAGTATGCGTGTGGAATGGGTGGACATCATTCGGAGATCACATCTCAAGAAAATGACTTGGCTGTACACACCTGAACATGCTGGAGTGCAGGGTAACAAGCGTGCTGACTTTCTTGCAAATAATGCCCGATTCAAGCTGGCAGAAGTATGGACAGGGTCGATATTATCAATGAAGTACGCTCTCAATTATGTGACATGGGCAGGTCTCAGACACTGGAACGAGTTCGAGAATTTTTCGTTAAGTTTGGACATGCCAGACAGTGTCGTCTTCGTGGTAGAGAGAGAAGATATAGTAATCAACTTCTCATGGGTACTGTGGCAAATGGGCTTTGGGATGGCTGCTGCAGCGAAGGACAGAGCACGAATGGAAATGCCCAATGTGCCATGACGTCGATCGCATAACATAACATAACATTGCTCTTTGATGCGGACTCCTCTGTTGGTAATCTGCTTATGCGGCCAAACAATTTAATTTGTTGTTTCATGATGAAGTTCAATACTGATGTTGTACCCATTTTTTTCCTGCTGTCTTCATTTCTAAACTGGTCTCTTCTTGTTACGCCCAGTATTCTACGTAGACACTTCATCTCTGTCGTGACTGGTTTTCTTCTATATTTATTGTCAGTGACCAGGTTTGGCACTGACAGCAAAGTGTTGGAAGAAAGATTGTGCTGTACATTGCTTTTTAAGTGTTCATGGTGACGTGTTTACATTTTAAAATTGATGCCATTTGTCCTATGATTTGATTTATTGCATCTTTGTTGGATTTCGTTAGTTATTCTTCCACTTGCTGTAAAAATGCTCACTGGGTATGTACAGTCTTTGCATTGCTTTAACTGATGTTTGTTGAAGGAGATATTGGTAGTGTTTTCCTCTCTAGCGAATGTCATTACTTCAGTTTTGTCAATGTTTATTTTAATATTGTATTCATTACATATTAACTGGAGTCTGTTAATGTATTGATGTAGCTGCTATTCTGTTGTTGATATGATTGCCTGATTGTCGGATAAAAAGAAATTCCCCAAGGTTGTTCCCTTTTCACCGGTGTTAGCTATTTTACAGATTTGATGGACCAATGTGATGAACAGCAGCGGTGATAGCGCGCATCCTTGTCTTACTCCTGACCTAACATGGGACTTTTCTGATATACCTGTATTTGTTCTAATCACTGGTTGTTTATATAGATTCTATTGCATAAATTAATTAAGTGATCATAAACTTCATAGTGTGACAATACTTTCCACAACTTGTTCCTATCTACGCGATTGATAGTCCCCTGTCACATACAAAAGAAACAAATGGATAGTCTCCTGTCACAATATATGACAACAACAACTGCAAAATCATGTCACTGATATAAAATTAATTCATAGTTTTCTATCACAGATCAGTTATATGAGAATTATCATCACAGCACTCTGCGGATGTGTTCATATGTGCTCCGCCCCTCCTCCTCAACAAATCCAGCAGCTCAACATGCCAGTTCTGTTTTGATTAATATATCTTTTAGCATATTTGGCATGTCGTTCTTTTCGAGCTGTACCAATATCAATACTTATCTCTCTCAATCTGATCAGCGCAAGATATTCACAACCCTAAAACTCCTCTGTTCTCTCTCTCTCTCACTCTCTCTGTCGATCCCCACCTAGACCGATGAACCACATTTTATCATGAATTATACTGTTGTTTTTATGGACTCTCCGTACAACTTCTCGCGGAGCTCTGTGTTAACGGGCCAGGTTTCGCTTCTCGGACCTGCTAACAACTGGCAGTCTTGCAGTATGTACTCTGCTGTCATGTCCTCATTTTGACAGTGGCACAGGCTAGTTGTGCCAATTTTGAATTTATTGAACATGTAGGCCTGAAGTCTGTTATGGCCAGTACGGAGGCGGAATATAACAACTTGTTCGTTACGGGATAGATCATAGTATCCATCCCCGCTGCTGTGTTGTGGGTGGTCTTTCAACCATTTTTCTTTGTACTGCCAGCCGATGGTTGTTCTGACTTCCTCATAGCTGATCTCGTGATCGGTCTGCGGTAGTCGCACTCCTTCTTTCGCTAGCTTGCCAGCTTGTTCATTTCAGCGTATATTGCAGTGTGATGATATCTACTGAATGACGGTGCGTTAAAGTGTGTACACTAGTGCACCGAGGATCGCTTTCAACTCATTGAGCTCTATTTTGCCTGCACTTTTTAGTGCTGTGATGACCGAGAGAGCATCTGTGAATATCACGACGTTGTTGCGTGAGGTGCCTCTTCTCTCTAAGATAATTTCGGCCGCTGTTCTTATTGCCTCTGCTCGGTAGTTGTTCGAGTACTTACCTGTGGCAATCGCCTTCGTGACCGTCACTTTCTTTGAGAGTTTAAGCACTAACTCCTCTGTTCAGAAAGACTCTCTCAATGTGCTAAGAATATGATTTCGGTCCAGTGTCAGTCAGTCCCCCAGATTGTACATTACCTCTGACTTCCAACGTGCCCATGGATGAAAATGAAGTTGGCTTCTCAGATTCCAAATCCCAGATACTAAAACACTGGTAACATAATTGACATGAACAGTTCATGTATAAATGAAAGAAAAATCATGATATATCCCTTACCGGACCTCGCCATCAACCATAGTAAACGAGTAGGCACCACTTATACGTTCAGTAGTTTGCCATTGTTTTCTGAATGGTGAGCTATATTTTTACTGTTCGTAAAAAATAAACGGGAAAAATTTTCTTCCAAACTGCCCGCCGCAGAATTTGAACCAGGTACTCTTGGGGTAAACAAAAAAAAAAGAATTACGTGGTTTGGCCACTTCATAAGAATGCACACAAACTCCACAGTATACTCTCTCTCTCTCGCGATTACCCGTAGACTGATGTATCAGATGTTCCCGTAAATCTCATTCATGTGGAAATCTGATTCATGCAGCCTTTAGTATGGGTGGGTTTCGTCATATCTTCAGCGCCATTTGGAGCTCTGGTGCTTATCCTTCGGCTATGTGTCCAGTTTTAGCAGCGTTTACTGGGTTCGCTCTCCGTCAGCCTTTGGCTGTCCCAGCCGACCTGCAAGGCAGCAGGTTGCTATTTTCTTTTAGGGTAGCTACCCTTAGACAACCTTCCTCCCGGGTTGTTGAGCGTCATCTGCCGAGGTTACGTAATTTTTTGACTACTTGGTTTGCCTACCGTCCAGTTTTGTGTACGGTTTGCTCCGCTAGCCTTTGATTGTCCCCAAACTACAAGGCAGTAGTAGTTCTCTGCTAAAAGAAACGCGATTATTGTTCTCTGGATGGAGACCCCATCTTCGAGGCTGCACTGGACTCAAGCCCCTGCTGGACTTTCCAGTTTTTCTGCACATTTGGGTGGTCCGCTCTCCTCTACGTTTGCCACGCCATTTCGTCGCTCCACCATCAGCACCACGCATGTCTGCACTACCGGTGGGCTCACCTGTGTGTCGTCCGTATGCGTGTTTGCTCTACCTTGGTGCCCGCTCACAGTGCCTATCAGGCCTCTCACCGTGCTCACATTTACAATGCATCAAGATTGTCAGGACACGCAGCTCAATTCAGGCCCCCACCTCAGGACTCAGAGTTTCACCCCATATGAGACCACGTCTGTTCTCTGGATGCACCCCTCATCCCTTTATGTTTATTTATTTCGCATTTTCCATCGGCCGTGAGAGACATTCACTTTGGGATTCTTCTCATCTATCTTGCGAGTAGATCTCGTATAGTGTAACTGCTCTTTCATCACTACTTTTGTGTAACTGATCTTGCAAACTCCACAGTATACACAGTCTTCTACAATAGAACATCAGGAAAGAACATGAGAGGAAGATCACATAAAAAATGGTTAGATGGCATAGCAGAATCCTGCCAAAAAGCAAAAATAACAACCACCCAAGCCACCAGAACAGTGCAAGACAAAAACAGAAAACCACGACACTGGACAACAATCCGGTAGCAGTGTGACAACAAAAGAAGATTTTTGGGTGGCTCACTACCTCTAAGCCACAGACACCCACCATGTATAAATAAACAAGCCAAAAATAAAGAGTTTTGTTCCAAAAATGTATTATATTTTGTTAAATAAACACTAACATCAAATTGTTACAACACCTGGAAACAAAATCAAAGCAGCATTTACAAAAGCCAAAACAATATCAGAGATATATATATACGTCATCCGTCGGTATGATCTGACATCAGTTCTGCCGTTAGTTGTCACATATTACTTAATCTCTGTCTTCAGGAGAATGTCATTTTGCTAACATTTCTTCTCCTTCGTCATTCTTCTCTCAGTCATCAGATCACAGCAACAGTAGTAGCTTTATTGAACTGTACGGTGACCGAGATTCAGAAGAAGCACCACTAACATGTCACATTTACTTTTCTGTCTTGGCAGTAACAACTCTTGTATGTGTGCTTTCTTTTCTATATCTCTTTAAGCATTATCCATTGAAAGAGTTGAAAATGACTGTCGAACAAATATTCACATAAAACAGTAACATTACAAGTGTGGCATTCCCACAGATTCAAGCACAGATCGGCACATGACAGTGTGACATTCCCACAGATTCAAGCACAGATCGGCACATGACAGTGTGACATTCCCACAGATTCAAGCACAGATCGGCACATGACAGTGTGGCATTCCCACAGATTCAAGCACAGATCGGCACATGACAAGTGTGGCATTCCCACAGATTCAAGCACAGATCGGCACATGACAGTGTGACATTCCCACAGATTCAAGCACAGATTGGCACATGACAGTGTGACATTCCCACAGATTCAAGCACAGATCGGCACATGACAGTGTGACATTCCCACAGATTCAAGCACAGATCGGCACATGACAGTGTGACATTCCCACAGATTCAAGCACAGATTGGCACATGACAGTGTGACATTCCCACAGATTCAAGCACAGATCGGCACATGACAGTGTGACATTCCCACAGATTCAAGCACAGATTGGCACAATGATGTTTGAAATAGTGGTAAGAAATCATGAATATGATGCCCCATATTAAAACATATATCATCAATTAATTTGAAATGATAACATTCTTGAGTGAAAAATAAACTATCCACTGGGCAAAAAAGGATAGATTGTATTTCTGACAACTTAAAACAAAAATAAAGCACAGAAGCTGTTAAGAGACCAGTTACGTAATATTGACATCATACATTTAAGTCCCATTAAGGTTTGGTTTTCTTCCTTTAAGTGTGAAATAAAAAAAAACCTCACACTTTCCTTCCTTCCGTTCATTTGCTAGACATAAGAAGGTAAGGTAAAGGAACCTTTTTTCATACCTCAAGGTAGATTGGGTAATACAGAGGTAGGCCTGCATTTTCATTGATCATCGGCACACGATGGGTGACCTGGTCAACATCACACCGGCCACCTTTACTTCCCAGTGTTTTTCCTGGTACCCAATTGAGACTGGGTCGACCTGAGAGCCGTTATGGTCCGAAAAATATTCCATGCCTATTGTGGAATTTAATCCAGGTCATATTAGCCTAAGAAGTGAGATTTGCTAGACATATTGTCTATATATTCAATGTTGCCTCTTGTGTAAACTTCTCTTCGTTTTGTAGCTCACCCAGAGACCATCAGTTTTGAATTGACAATCAGGACAAGTGACTGTCATTCTTCAAGTAATAAATAAACTCTCTGCAATAATCCTGAACACAATACACAAATTTAAACAAAATATTAAAATAAACCAACAAAAAACCACCCCCCCCTCAAACTAAATAACTCGACAGAGAACAATGTAAACTTGATTATACACATTTCAGACCAAATTTGCATTAAAGATCATATCAGATCAAGTATCATCTATACATCAAAGGTGGACTGTAATGGACCTCTAATATTTCTTAACTAATAATAATAGCAGTAAATTGCAAGTGATGATGACAACAGCCTCAGATGTGTGCTGCTGCACCACTCTGGTGTATGCGGATGTGACTAAAGTCAAATCCTCGAACACAATCCCCTACCACATGTAGGGCATACATGACCAAGGTTAGACATGTGGGTGTTGTGTGTGTTTTATCTTTTCACACAATTCCCTTTCTCTGCGTCTCAACACTACAGTATTCTCAGCTATGTAAGCTCCTCTTGTGTTGTTACAGCACCGCATTTAGTATCTTGCGCAAGGGATTCCCAGCATGTGGTCTCTATATCGAAGCATTTAGAGACACTTTAAGAGTGTCTTTAAAGTGATTTTTCTGTCCACCAACTGAACGTCTGATCCTTAAAATTGTTTTGGGATGAATTTTCCAACTATTACCCCAGTGGTGCCTTCTACCAAGTTATTCTTCGCAAATCTCTTATTGTCTCTCTCTCAATTATATAATTGTTCAACTAAATTTATCAGAAGAGAATACACAATGAAGCAGGAAACATCAGGACCAACAGATCTATATTAAATAGCTCAACCTAAAAGAGCAAGTAGTAATATTCTGCCGCTGCATAGGTTACAACAAGTTCACTCTTAGAAGTCAACTTAAACATGTTTCAAGAAAACAGTGATCTCTTTCAGGTTGCCAGGATTGATAAAGAGCTTAACAAGCAATGAAACTGATGACAGTCACATCAATCTTCTCAGCTCCTCATATACTGGACATCTTTGTACAAAATTGTTCAAGTCATTTTGTCAATGCCAGTCACACTCATTAGAAATTACCCAGAATCTGAACAAGTCCACATCTGAACTACACAGTTGTCAATCTGATCTATTTCATTTAGGGGATGTCACACAGTTTTAGCTACCCACAAAAGACAATGCCTGTCTGATATATGAGATAACCATTCTTATTTTTTTTACTGACAACTTAGGCATTCTTCTCAACATTAAAGATCAATTATACAAGTGAAGACAACATCCGGTGGACTAAAAACAACTCAAAATAATAATTCCTATTTTTGACTGAAACAAAACACGAATAACTTGGAATGGTACAAAATAATTACGTAGAGAAATCTGTAGTTTAAAACGCAGACAAGCAAAACAGACATAAAGTAAATTAAGAGCATAATGAAATTATCTATATACAATAGTATTCTGACAAATAAATAATGGTTCACATAACCTACAGGTGAGTAGACTTATTTAGCACATGCTTATGGTTCCTATGGCTTGCTGGTTATGCACATTTTGTATTCCTCCTCTCAGGTGACTCATTCTTCTTGATTACAAATTTTTAGTTTCAAGGCAGCTCCATCCTTGCTTCTTCTTTGCTTCTTCTTGTTTTGTCTCACAGTGTCAGGATAAGAAGTATCCTTGCTTCTTCTTTGCTTAATCTTGTTTTGTCTCACAGTGTCAGGATAAGAAGTATCCTTGCTTCTTCTTTGCTTAATCTTGTTTTGTCTCACAGTGTCAGGATAAGAAGTATCCTTGCTTCTTCTTTGCTTAATCTTGTTTTGTCTCACAGTGTCAGGATAAAAAGTATCCTTGCTTGCAGTATCAATATACAACAGGAGATTATTCGATGATTTCAACAAATCACTTTTATCTATAACTTTCCTACAGTCTATCTAAGAAAGGTGATGAACATCAGATGGCAAGATATCACTTAAGACACCATAGTCCTTGACAGAGCGGGTCTTCCTAGTATCGACACAATCTTAATGCAGTCACTGACAGCTGGGCAGGTTAGGTAGTTAACGAAGTCAGACTATCGACTTTCCCCCAAAAAAACTGTCTTTACTGCCTTTGTTATCGCTTTTAGGGCGGTGTAGAACAGAGCGAACATGAGCTGTAGGAATTTAATGGTCGCATGGCTAGTGCAGTCCCTGAAACTATTCAGGTCCTGATTTTTCTTTATGCCCCAGACAGAAAAAACACAATGGCCTTACAGGGGATCGAACCTAGGTCTCCCAAATGGGAGTCATCGCTCTAATCCATTCGGTCAGATGCACCTCTTCTTCAACTGTCAAATAAAACTCATATTTGGTGAATTGAAAAAAAAGGTAAATATTCTTATCTCCCTGTGTAGTGTCCGAGGTAGTGAAGAATAGAACTACTGCTTCCTCTTGCATGTCATAATAGAGGACAAGAGGGGTCGAGCAAAGAGCTGCAGAAACCAAACAATCTATACTGCTCATGAAGATACCGTCATAATAGAAGGATTAAATTTATTGATATTTTTCAGTCTCTGCCTTATGTGACCTTGTGTGTGACGAGGACTATTGTTGATGAAATATTTCCCATCTGTGACCAAAAGAAGTGTTTCAAAGATATGTCCAAAACCTTCCCAAACAATTGTGTATAAACACCAACACATGTGAGCTGGCTGCAGAAAATCAAACAACACACACTATCTCATGACAGAGCAGCAGCTTGCGAGGCATCCATTGAGGAGTAGGTGGCTGAGTATCTAAGTTATGAGGAGTAGGTGGCTGAGTATCTAAGTTATGAGGACCACGGCTCAATCTACGGTAAGGTTCATTGTTGGGGTACAATTAAAAAACAAATCATTATTCACACTGCAGGGAAATAATCTAGAAAGCAGGATGATTATCAGACATGCTGAGTGATAATCAACCAAGCGGGACATAGCTCGGCAGACAGGGCAGTAATACAACAGACAGACTGTTAACACAGCACACTGGGCAGTAACACAGCAAACAGGGCAATAACACAGCAAACAGGGCGATAACACAGCAAACAGGGCGGTAACACAGCAAACAGGGCAATGACCTCAAAAGCGACCTTTAATCCTTAACCCCAATAGTCTGTTAGGAATCCCGTAACCGAGATTAAGCTATACAGAAGTTTCTGCTTGTATCTTCCTGACGTTGTCAGTATAACAAATAAGATGTTAAATAAAATTGAAAGCTATATTTGTTGCAACATATTTTCCAGAAAGTAGTGTGCTTATCAATCATCATCAGATTATGCCGTCTGCAATCAAATTTTGGAAGAAATGAATTTCTAGCTTCCGAGAGTGGTGGAACAATTTGAAACAGTTGTGTCCAAACTGCTTCCGAGAGTGGTGGAACAATTTGAAACAGTTGTGTCCAAACTGCTTCCGATAGTGGTGAAACCATTTGAAACAGTTGTGTCCAAACTGCTTCTGAGAGTGGTGAAACCATTTGAAACAGTTGTGTCCAAACTGCTTCCGAGAGTGGTGAAACCATTTGAAACAGTTGTGTCCAAACTGCTTCTGAGAGTGGTGAAACCATTTGAAACAGTTGTGTCCAAACTGCTTCCGATAGTGGTGAAACCATTTGAAACAGTTGTGTCCAAACTGCTTCCGAGAGTGGTGGAACAATTTGAAACAGTTGTGTCCAAACTGCTTCCGAGAGTGGTGGAACAATTTGAAACAGTTGTGTCCAAACTGCTTCCGAGAGTGGTGAAACCATTTGAAACAGTTGTGTCCAAACTGCTTCTGAGAGTGGTGAAACCATTTGAAACAGTTGTGTCCAAACTGCTTCCGACAGTGGTGAAACCATTTGAAACAGTTGTGTCCAAACTGCTTCCGATAGTGGTGAAACCATTTGAAACAGTTGTGTCCAAAAACAAAAGGCACATAAGTTGATTATAGAATTTATCCTTCCTGGTAAATCTTGCAAGGAAAGCAAACAACATCCAAAGCTGAAGTCTCAAAGAAAAACAAAAAAGTTGCAGAAACTAAACATCTTGTAAACTGAAAACATGTTGATCAATATCTTGAAAGTAGTCTGACCCAGTGATAAGTTGCATACACAGGAAATGTTTGAATCACACGGTGAATCAACGTAATACATAGAGAAATAACATTGAAAGAGCATATGTTAAATATATGTTACACACATACATTATCAGTATTTCAAATATGACTGCTTACAACTATGTTTTTCTTTGTTTGCATTACTATTTGCATTCTCCGCTGATATAACCAAAACAAGATTTGTCCTTAGGCTGAAAGTGCATGCCTCAGGTCCTTAGGCTGAAAGTGTGTGCCTCGGCTTAAAGAGGCTTTAACCCCTACATAATAAATAAATTTCTTTTTCGAACGCTTCATATTGACCACTTGTTAACCACTCTTTGTGATTTGTATGTGATCTGAGACTTACAGTGATTGTACGTGTCCCAGTTATGCGCATACAAGTAGGCCAGCACATCCAATTTCTGTGACGCTTTTTATTTACTTAGGTCCCTACCTCAGTCGCCTCTTATGATATGCCTTGTTGGTTGTAGTGTTACTATTCTTAGCTCCCCTTGCAAACAATTTGTTTGTTTCTTTAATATCCTATGTCATCAGTGATGAATTTTACTTTACAATACTGTAACTGTTTTCAATAGACAATTTTTCTTATGAAACTGAAGAAATTCTCTTTCAGTACCCATATAGAAAACCTTCATGATCTTCATTTCCTCATTCCATTGTCTCTCGTCTTTACCTAGGTTAATGATGGAATTGCTTGTCCACTCTTGCCGTTAAGCGTAGCGGTAGGAGCTTTAATTTGCGTTCCAGGGCCAGATGAGTCGCCCTTGTTGTGTTACATCCGTGTTTATTTAATGTGGTCTTGATATTGTCTATCCATCTTTTCTTGGTCTTCCCTTCGCTCTAGTACCTGATCTCTTTTATTGTATGCTGTTAGTGGTGGTTCGTTGTATTCCATTCTCATTAAATGTCCAAACCACTACATTTGTTGTTTTTCAATGTATTCGGTGCATAAAGTTATGCCCACTCTGCTTCTGATGTCCTCATTTCATAACTATCTTTCCTGGTGAACCCCCCCCCACTGCCCTCCTCAAGCATTTCATTTCCCACATGAACTTCATTTCTGTGAATTTTTCTCATTCCCTCCTGTTAAGATATGTCTGTACAGGAAGTTCAGACCTCTGCTATGATTGAGATTTCATCAAAACTCCTAAAGAGCGTTACATGTTAGACATCGTTGTCAGTCTAGGTTTAATATATCTATAAAGAGGTCAAAAGGTGTAGGAATGATATCAATGGTCTAGTTTTATACATATGGCTCTGTCACCCTCTGCAGAAATGGTATGCCACCAGTTGAAAGCACTGTGCAAAGCCCAAACTCCGTAGCTCCAGCAATAATCCTGACTGAGGGTCACCAGAAAAAAAGCACTCATGAACCGAGGATATGGTTCAGATTCAAACACATGACTTTCAGATCCCAAGGTAAACTGTTTAGCCACTTCACCACAGACACCACCTTTCCTCAATGTCTACCTTGATATTACAAATTCTTGAATAAAACACATAGAAAATATTTACTATCTAAATTATGTGTGGACTAGATATTTTCAAAACATTTGTTTTTAAATACTTCCTTAGAATTTATTTCTCCTTTTTATTTTTCTAACCCGTTTTTTTTTAATACCTCAAAGTATATTGGGTTATACAGCGTTAGACTCGTATTTTTCATTGACCGTCTGCATACGATTGGTGATGTGGTCAACATGACGCTGGTCATCTTTACTTCCCAGTGTTTCACCTATTGAGGTTGGGTCAACCTGAGAGCCATTACAGTTGGAAAAATATTCCACGCCCACTGTAGAATTGAACCTGTACCACTAGGTTAAGAAGCGAGTTCACTAACAACGACACTACTGCGGGCTCTCACATTCTTCTAATGGCAGTAACATATTATACAGACACCACAACATGATTTAATGGTATATAGACAATAAAAACCCCATATATCAACTATGAACAAGTAGAATAATAGCAAACAGATAATTCAAAAGCAGATTAAAAAAAAAAACCAGACATATATATATGTGTATATATGTGATCCAACATAACAAGTACAGTGAGTCACTTGCACCACTCACCCCTAAAAACACTTGCGGTCAAGAATGCCGGAAAGAAAGCACACCAGCCCAAAGCTATCAACACGCACACATTTCACGTTAGTCTGCAAAGCTGAGTAAACACATACTGATATTCAAAGATAATATACACACACACACTGTAATGCATATGCACACATACATACATATGATGCCAAAAGTTTGCAAAGTGAATGAGATTTGTGTAATGTAAAAAAAATGTGCCACAAAATTGCGCTATGACACGGCTCAAGTGATTGAGCCATGCCACAAAATTGCACTATGACATGGCTCAAGTGATTGAGCCAACATTGAGTGACACTAGAAGAAATAACAAGCTCTTAAAAAATTTGGCTCACTCCTGGTTAAAAATCGGACATAAAAATCCACTTATTAATGCGGCGAATAATGTTTCCAGCACATATAACATACCTTAACAGGTAACGGTTAACTATAGTAAAATTGAGGAATGAATATCAAATCAATAATAAAAATGTTATCATGCCAGTTTTACATCATATGTAAGATCAGATATTAATAACACTGTGATCAATCTAAAACTTAATTCAAACTGGCATACTAACATGAGATTGATTGCCAGGATGGAAATTTTCTTTCACAACACATTTTAAAATATATTTTTTTTGTTTTCATGAGTCAAAAATATATTCTAAAATATGTTGCCAAATAGAAAATTCGAATAGATGCAGGAAATGATAGTCTTGAAATGCACAACTCCATTTATATGATAATATCAAATCAGATCAGATAACTATAAACAAAAAGAGGGCCCAAAGGCAAAGTATTGACATCATTGCACCAGGTTTCCCAATATGGCTCTGTCCCTGTCGGCAGAGATGGCATGCTATCTGCCGAGAGCATTGCACAAAGTAGGAACTCTAGCTCCGGCAATAATCCTAGGAAAAAAAATTGCACATGTGTCTCAGTCCGGATTCAATCCCACAACCTTCAGTATGACAGACAAACGACTTAACCACCTCGCCAACGAGACCCTCTCTCCCCTCTAATCAGATAGCTGTTGCAATCAAACGTGAAATAAAATGTATATTTTTACTTCACTGCACATACAAAAACTCGCATATTAAAAACTGAATTGATGTGCAGTTACTATTGTAAAACATAGATCAACATTTGTGACCAACAATCTCATTTCATTGTGCAGTGATGATACAACATTTTTCCATCACAATATAAATGAATTGTTATTGTTTAAGAAAACTTCAAATTTGATAAATTTTTGCAGCTAAAATGACTTATATATAGTAGCCTTATTATTTCCGCTGGACATGTACTGACAAAATGGTCAAATGTGCAGGGTGTGGTAAATCTGACCTTCCAATCCTTTAAAAAAAAACACTAATTTAATATGGCATTGAGATTTACTAATTTTCCTGGCAGTGTTGACTAAGATCTGTAAGAACTAAATTAGTTAAACAGAAACACATTTTTTTTCCCATGACTGCCAATGTGGCATTATGTTGATTCATTAGCTGGTGTAAATGCTCGGGATGTAAATCATGACGTCACTGCCAACAGAATCCAGAAATTCACACTCAACCTGCTTGAACCTAGTATCTAGGATTACTAGCGATGTCTTTGATGGTGTCATCAGGTAGTTGCTCATGCTATTTCCTGTGACAATGTGACGGGAAACTGAACTTGGATTCCATGAATTCGACTTGACAGAATAATTGGAACCTAGTGGATTTTGAAAATTATAAATACAATTGATTTATTTTGTCCTCAAATAAAGAAAATTATAAATACAATTGATTTATTTTGTCATCAAATAGAGAAAATAAATAATGAAGAAATGTATAATCTGTGGCTGAAAGAGTAAAAAGTAGATTCATTCAAAGTTCTTAGTATATTTTATTTCTTCGCATATTCCTCGTCTTTGAATGCTTCATATTGACGACTTGTTAACTCACGTGTGATCTATATGTGATCTAAGCCTAAGAGCAATTGTATGTTGTGACAGTTAAGTACCTACAAGTACGCCAGCACATCCGATTTCTGTGACACTTTTTATTTACTAGGGTAGCTTCCTTGGTCCTACCTCACTCACCTCTTACGACATGCCTTGTAGTTCGCAGTGGTACCCTATTCTTTGCTTCCCTTGCGGGAGTCTTCGTATATAAATATCATAATATTTATTTGCTACAAAAAAGGTAATCCAGATTTCAATTTTATTGTTGTTTATTTCCCTCAAGTTCTTGTCTAGTGACACTCAACTATGTCTTCTGTAAGGGACATTCAAAACAGACCTGGAGATGGAACTCTTCTTGACGAAGTGAGAAGTGCTAGACTATCCTGGATTCCATAAAGAAAAAGCCAGAGACCGAGAAAAGTGACAAACAACTGTCTAGGCTCTATGATTCATGAGGAGCATATGGGAATAAGTCAAGTCAAACAAAAAAATGTATCTGCTACGCACAGGACACATACACACACAAAATAAACACATACTATGTGGTCGCATATAATGAAGTTGATAACATGTTGCACGAGATAACATGCCATGGAAACTCTAGGGTTCGAAGCCAGCTTGTGCCAAAATGTGTTGGTGTGTACGCAGTTCGATTACAGGAAACTCTGGACCTTTACTTTGGGTTCTTCTTCTTTGTGTTCGTTCTTTATGACCAATCTTAATCACTCTGTGATACGTTTGATCTTTGCCAAGAACGTGTATATGTTGCACATTGGTTTGGTACACCCATATACACAGACTTCTACACGTTTAGGACATGTGCATCTGATTTCAGCCAAACCTCCTTAGTCGCCTCTTACGACATGCGCAGCATGTAAGAGTGGTTCTATTCTTTACACCCCAAATTTGAGCCCGGTAACCACTGGACCACTAGGATCTACATTACATGTACCTCTAAAGTCTGAGTAAGGCTCGCCTGACTGGCAAGGACACTTGTGATAAGGAAAGCAAGTATTCACACAAAAATCAGTTAGAGGTGGCCTATTGGACGTCATGACTAAACTTGAATTCATAGCAAGCAAACAAGAAAAAACCCAACTACTCCTGTCATTAGTAATGATTATTCCTCTAGTTTACTCTGCATATCTAGATCTGAATGCTGCCTGTCTACCCAGCGTGTTCGTAGCGTGTTGGACTACGGGTGACTATCCCTCTGTGTGTGCGGGTTCAATTCGCGGGATGGCAGAAAAAGCCACAGATTCCCTAGATTTATGGTGTTTGTGGCACTGAACCGAAGGGTTACGATGTCCATGGCACCGAGCCGAAGAGCTGAAAAGCTCAAGTGCTTCTGGATCGAAAAAAAAAATAAATCTGAATGCTCAATAACATCTCTGTGAAGTAGGAGAAGTCTGTATGGTGACGGGCCTTCACGGAGAAATCAGTGTGCGAGGTGCCATACCAGGCACCCTGACTATGCCTGAATTCATCACCGATGAATGCAAGAAGAAGTAGAAGAAGAATTGCCCAAGAACCACAGAAGAGAAAAAACATATATGATGTCATAATTTGATACAAAATTCTCAGAATATTTTGGGCAAAGAATAAATATAAGTAAGTTAGCTACAAATGTAACCGTTAGTCTTTGAGGTTTTTGGTCTCGCCTCGTTACTAATATTTTTCTTTTAGAGAAAGTCTGTCTTACTCCCACTCCTCCTCTTCACCTACAGTTGGTCACTTGACCCTCCTATCACCTTATGTAATACCACAGGTCACTAGTGTGGAGTGACTCAGAGTTAGGCTAAAGATCACCAGGCTTTTATTGTTATTTTCTAGATTCACACATGGACCACACATGAACCACACATGGACTACACATGAACCACACATGGACCACACAAGGTTTTCAGTTGTGATGACAATTTCAATCCTATAACTTCAAGAAATTTCCTAGTATTAATAAGGTCAGATTGTTCCATTGTGCCATTGCGGGAAGGTGGACATGACGGCAGAGCACCTACTGCAAGACTGTCCACTGCTAACAGGCCTGAGAAACGAAACCTGGTCGGAAAATACCAAGCTAAATGAGAAGCTGTATAGAGGGAAGGAGCCCTAAAAGCAACAGCAGAATTTCTGAGGAAATTGGGTACATCAATCTAAGCAGTGATCACGAGAGATTGTTCCATATTTATGTTTTAGTTCATTTATTATTTAGTGCTTGAATATGGTTACTTGATAAAGGTATTGTGATGTGTGATGCTATGTTTTAGTTTAATATTTAATTCTTGAATATGGTTACTTGATAAAGGCCTATGATCGAAACGTTTGTTGTCCATTTTCTTATTTAATAATTTTTTCCCTAACTTAAGTAATACTGTATATACATGTATTTGTCCATACTACCATTTACCGCAGCCTCCCCACAGCTTTCTCCAGATCTGGTATGACCACCTCAGATTTGTAGGTTTCCGTACATCATCAACAAATGTAACTAAATATAGCTAGCAACTTGTATATAAATACAGAGCTGACATTTTGAACGCCCTCATAGAGGGTGGCCGCAAAGAGGATTTTCATTTAAACCAATCCACGTCAACTACTAGATTGCAGGAGCTGGGATTGAAGATTGGAGTAGCAAGAAAAAAACAGCATCACACGTATATGAGTAGGCTCATCAATCAAAATCGAACTGAAATGATCAGTCGCTGCACGATGTTGTAAATATTGCGAAGAAGATCAGAGCCCCTATGATGAACATGTCCGGTGTGCAAATGAAGATATTCCAAACTGAAACACAGAGCACAGTTCAACCCTCATATATATATATATATATCTCTCTTCTTCTTCTTCCGATCCAGAAGCACTTGAGCTTTCAGCTCTTGGCTCGGTGTCATGGACATCGTAACCCTTCGGTTCGGTGCCACGAACACCATAAATCTGGGGAACCTGTGGTTTTTCTGCCAGCCCGCGGAATTGAACCCGCACTCACAGAGGGCTAGTCACCCGTAGTCCAATGCGCTACGAACACGCTGGGCAGGCGGGCATATATATATTTGTACATTTTGTTTGTTTCTGCTTATTGATATTTAGTTTAACTTCCATCTTTTTCATATCATTAGTGTATGTCCGCAGTTGTCTGTATATTTAGTGTCTGTATTCTCAAAGATTTATTAGACTGAACGAACAGACAAGACAAACCTTTCAGTTTCTCTACTTTGCCAGACACCAGGTTCATGGTAATCACATCATCACCGTCATCAGATGTCATCACAAGATCATATCCATGATGGAACACGGCAGTCACAAAGGTAGCATCACTTATGCTGGTACTAACTGTAACATCATAGGTAGTCTCCAGAACACCTGCATAGCACATAGACAGTGCATTGTTGTACTAATTCACTCCAACAATAAACAAATAGGATATTAAAGATATTATTATTATTGATACAAGGGCAACTGCAGTCAAACTCTTGGACTGCTTTTGCCAAGAATTATTTTACCTCCCACTGTTCACTTCCCTGTGGGTTCAAGTTCCATACACTTAATTTTTTTAACAGCCATTTTTCATTTAAATCAGCACTAAGAAAAAGTGATTCTCCAGAGCAAATCGACTAATCTATCGTAATCGATTTGCTCTGGAGAATCGTTTTATTTCTTTATATGGTACCTTGCGACCTCATGGTCTCAACGCTCTACATTTCTATGTTTCTTAGTACTTTCTCTTCTCATACTCTATATTTTATATGGGTAGATGTTAAATGTATATGAGTCACATATTTACTTGATTTGTTATTGTTTCTTGTCTTTTCCCACTTTTAGTGTGTCTGTTTGTTCATCAAAGTAAACAACTTTTACTTATAGACCAAGAAAAGGTATTTGATAGAGTAAACAGGTGCAAACTACCTGTGCTTGAATTACATAGATAAACAAAGAATGAAGTGGTTTGGCCACTTAATAAGAATGCATCCAAACTCCACAGTATACAGAGTCCTACAACAGAACATCGGGAAAGAAAGCAAGAGGAAGACCACGGAAAAGATGGTTAGATGGCGCAGCAGAATCCTGTGAAAGAGCAAAGATAACAATCACAGAAGCCACCAGAACAGCGCAAGACAAAAACAGATAACCACGACACTGGGCAACAACCCGGTAGCAGTCTGACGACAAAAGAAGAAGTTTGTCTGTATATATTTCGTTATTCGTTTTTAGTCACATATTTTTTATTCATTTGTAACCGTTGTAATGTCAGTCTATATAGGGTTTCCTGTGATATTCGTCACTTTTGTTGTATCGTTTGCTTGATAAAGGCCTTTTTGGTCAAAATGTTCCTGTATATTGTCATTGTGTGTGAATTTTGTAAAACTACAGTACTTTATTATTACGTGTTTCGCCATTCGACATAGTTTTACTACAGTCTCCATCTATATTGATTTTTCATTTAACCATTTTTATACTTCAAATTCTCGGGGTTTCCAGGGTAGCAAAAATGAACCAGTGTCTTTTTTTGTATGTTGTAAAAGATGACTAAGAGGATGAGCATTGTGCCCACAACCCGTACTGTAAAAAGAAATCAGTTACAGACAGATAAAAAAAAAACAGCTCATTAGTCATGAGCTGTTTTAGACGCTATAGTAAAACGGCACAAAATTGAATAGACAATTTTTGTATGACTTATATGCACTTGAGCGTGATAAATAAATAAAAAAAAAACCAACCGGTTGTTAATACTGCTTATTGTGGCGGCATAGGACGGGGGAGGGGCATGTGTCTGTGGAATTTAATGGCTGCATGGCTAGTGCTGTCACAGCAGAACTGTTCGGCTTAGGATTTTTCCATATTCTCCCAACAGAAAAAACTCCTTGGCTTTATTGGGAAGTGAACCCAGGACTCTCACATAGGAGCCTACGCTGTAAACCCTACGATCAGACGCTCCAAACATGAGCGCGATGAGGACAGATACTTCTTATGATGATGTTTGTTTTCTCAGCTATCTTATCATGTAATCTCGAATCTTCTCTGTCTTCTTTTGCCGATGCTAGTTCCGGCTGTCACAAAGCATCAATATTTTCCTCTTTGATTACACAACATTATATTCTCTAAGTATTACTGCAAAGCTCTAATAGTTTTAAAAAATACAATTCTTACAAAATTTTTCACCATCTTGTAAATTACATCGGGACCGTCGCGGTGTTACAGAGTTCGGGCACTGCAGCATAGATCTTGCTGTGTAAGAAAGAAGTCGAAGCACACATGGTTATTCACAGAGGTGCTATGATGATGGTCCTATCAATCAATCAATCAAATGTTTTTCTTATGTATGATTTTTTTTTTTTTCTTTTCTTTCGTCCGCTTTCAACTCAGACGAGTTCCATCTCTGAAACTGATTTTTGCGTGAAAATCTGTTTTCCAATTTCTTACAATGGCAGCAGCGTGCACATTGTAAATTACTTTACACTGCCAGCCGTGTGCTCAATGTACTGTAATTAGTATTCCTCGCCATACAGGCAGATTTTCTCTGACTTCAGAGGTACTCACGTTATCGTCCTGAGTAAGACCAGGGGGCTCGAACAAATGCAGGACAGTAGGTTCGAACCCGAGCTATGAGGCGTCTCACAGCTAGCAGGCCGAGCTACTATCAACTACTCTAGGCAGTCCCCCATTTATGTATCATTATATAACAGCTTACCTTCATCTGAAACAGAAGACACAATGACCTTGCCAGTAAGCATGTCAACTGTGACCAGGTGACGGGAATCAGGTGAAGCCATCGGCCGTCCAGTATGGGATGTAGCTGAGGTGATTGTGTCTGTCAGGTAATCCATGGTCAACTGTAGGGTATGCTGATCTGCAGCTGAGACACACTGGATAATAACATGTCCACCTGAGGAACAAAAGATATGTATGATAAATATGCACAAAGTGCTGTCATTCTTTGGCCAAAAACCACATACATGCCACAAAGTAAGGCCAACAAGTGGTGAAAAGAAAAAAAGCAGGAGAAGAAGCATATGCAGGCAAATGCACAATTTGTCTTAAAAGTTTCAAACAAAAAGGCGTTTAACCCTTAGAGCCAGTGATCCTGATATTTTGGTATTTAATGTAAACATCGCATATCCCGACGTCCTGAAATTTCGATCTGAGAAGACTATGATTATTTGTCAGTAATCGAAGATAACTTGTGTACAAATGTAACATCAAACACAACTCACATGTCACTAAATGGTTTAGCAAGATGGCAGATGCTGTTGTGATATATTTTGTGTGTGCTGATAAGATAATCAGTCAAGTACTTTAATGATGAAAAAACTTGATGAAAGTTTTGGAAATGGTCACTCTAAAAGTAAAACAACAGAGAAAGCTGTTGAAATTGTTTTGAATGAATCTGAAGATGAATTAGACAGAATGTGATTATTCTGATACGGATATTGAAAGTGAGTCAGGCAATCATTTAGACGACAGAGAATTGTTTAAATTGATTGATATTTAAGCTATATGTTCAATCTGGAGAACAAGCTACATTACATGGGATTATTCGGGAGGGAGGGGTGGTGTGACGCACGTAATATATCAAGTAAATTTAAAACAGTTTAGTATTCTTGCAAATATATCATAAACAAGAATAACGGAGGTGATGGGGTATGTTAATAACAAATTATAGAGCACTTAATTGTGTTAAATGCTGTATTAATCCTAACATATGCCAGCGAGAGTTGGAAAATGACTAAAGATATAGAAAGCAAGTTGAATGCATTTGAAAATAGATGTCTGCGAAAAATACTGAATATAAAATGGAACGAATTCAGGAGAAGTGATGAAATCAGAGACATGTCTGGTCAACCACTAGTGACAACTGTTATAAGAAAGAGAAGATGGAGATATGTTGGACACACCTTGAGGAGAAATGATCAACGAATATCAAAGCAGGCATTGAAGTGGGATGCAAATGGTTCAAGAAAGAGAGGTCGACCTAAGGAGACCCTGAAACGAACTTTGCTGAGAGAGGCAAGAAATATCGGTCTCAGTTCCCTGGAGGAGATTGAGCGAGTTGCCCAGGATAGAGCGGTATGGAGAAATTACTTGCAGGCCCTATGTAACGATAACGGTACAAGAGGAAATTATTATTAATTGTGCTAAATTACTATGTTTTTAATACCACTCTGATAAGTGCGGTTTTTACTCAGGAGCTCAGGGGAAGGGGTTTTTAGAGTAGAGATGGCCAGGGTTCAAAGTGTTAAATTGGTAATTAACATTTCGATATGAAATGGTATATGAATCTTGGTAATTCATTTATGAAGGTAAAATATGAATTTAAATATAAGAAAACAAATGAATGAAAACTTCTGTCTTCTGTCTATATGAATGGAGCACATTTACTTATTGACTTACCAATGGGTACAAAGGCAATATATGAATGGAGCACATTTACTTATTGACTTACCAATGGGTACAAAGGCAATATATGAATGGAGCACATTTACTTATTGACTTACCAATGGGTACAAAGGCAATATATGAATGGAGCACATTTACTTATTGACTTACCAATGGGTACAAAGGCAATATATGAATGGAGCACATTTACTTATTGACTTACCAATGGGTACAAAGGCAATATATGAATGGAGCACATTTACTTATTGACTTACCAATGGGTACAAAGGCAATATATGAATGGAGCACATTTACTTATTGACTTACCAATGGGTACAAAGGCAATATATGAATGGAGCACATTTACTTATTGACTTACCAATGGGTACAAAGGCAATATATGAATGGAGCACATTTACTTATTGACTTACCAATGGGTACAAAGGCAATATATGAATGGAGCACATTTACTTATTGACTTACCAATGGGTACAAAGGCAATATATGAATGGAGCACATTTACTTATTGACTTACCAATGGGTACAAAGGCAATATATGAATGGAGCACATTTACTTATTGACTTACCAATGGGTACAAAGGCAATATATGAATGGAGCACATTTACTTATTGACTTACCAATGGGTACAAAGGCAATATATGAATGGAGCACATTTACTTATTGACTTACCAATGGGTACAAAGGCAATATATGAATGGAGCACATTTACTTATTGACTTACCAATGGGTACAAAGGCAATATATGAATGGAGCACATTTACTTATTGACTTACCAATGGGTACAAAGGCAATATATGAATGGAGCACATTTACTTATTGACTTACCAATGGGTACAAAGGCAATATATGAATGGAGCACATTTACTTATTGACTTACCAATGGGTACAAAGGCAATATATGAATGGAGCACATTTACTTATTGACTTACCAATGGGTACAAAGGCAATATATGAATGGAGCACATTTACTTATTGACTTACCAATGGGTACAAAGGCAATATATGAATGGAGCACATTTACTTATTGACTTACCAATGGGTACAAAGGCAATATTAGTTGGGATGCAGCCATAGTTAGTTAGATCAATAGTTTTTGTATAACTCATATCCTCCAGGTTGATCTTGAACAGTCCACTTTGTCCCAGGTGGGAGACATAACCAAATTCAAACTCATGATTAAGGTCATTTGAAGGGGCTATAAATAAGTCTTGAACCTGCGGACAAAGGGGAAATAAATACAGCTACCTCAGGATCCAGATGACTATATACAGGAAGAGAACTCAGTTAAGCTTATATCAAAGTACTATCCTATTGGCTAATGCCAATAGAAAACTGGCTGATGCTTCAAATAAGAAAGAGAAAATTGAGATATTCTGGACATATAAAAAGACATGAAGGGCTGGAGAAGACGATCATGGAGGGGCATACCGCAAAGAGAAGAAGAGGAAGACCACGGAGAAGATGGATTCAGGAGGTATCTGATAGTGTGAACATGATGGCTGCAGAGGTAGGACATATGGCCTATGAGAGAGAGAAATTTCGGAGAACTGTTGGGGTGGCAAAGTTCTGCTCAGGACAAGCTATTTGATGATGATCCTATTGACACCCAAACATCTCATTAGCAGCTAAACAACAGATGATCAACTGCATTTTCATACATACTCTGTTTTACCAGAGCCATACACGGACAATGAGCAAAAGCACAGTCGCAAAAAATTACGTGTGAAATGCGATGCCTATGAAATGTTACCAACAACACCAGAAAAGACAAGAGTCACCAATATCAGCATAAGAAAAAAAGTTGGGACAGAATCTTGCTTGAATTACATTGGGAAACCAAAGAATGACATGGTTCTTATGAGTTATTAAAAACTACTTTTTTTAAAACTGTGTAAACTGCCCATATAAAACTGCCCATATAAAACTGGCCATATAAAGCTGGCCATATAAAGCTGGCCATATAAAGCTGGCCATATAAAGCTGGCCATATAAAACTGCCCATATAAAACTACCCATATAAAACTACCCATATAAAACTACCCATATAAAACTACCGATATAAAATTGCCCATATAAAACTGCCTATTTAAATTGCCCATATAAAACTGCCCATATAAAACTACTTATATAAAACTACCCATATAAAACTGCCCATATAAAACTGCCTATTTAAATTGGCCATATAAAACTGCCCATATAAAACTACCCATATAAAATTGCCCATATAAAACTGCCCATATAAAACTGCCTATTTAAATTGCCCATATAAAACTGCCCATATAAAACTACTTATATAAAACTGCCTATTTAAATTGCCCATATAAAACTGCCCATATAAAACTACTTATATAAAACTGCCTATTTAAATTGCCCATATAAAACTGCCCATATAAAACTACTTATATAAAACTACCCATATAAAACTGCCCATATAAAACTACTTATATAAAACTGCCCATATAAAACTGCCCATATAAAACTACTTATATAAAACTACCCATATAAAATTGCCCATATAAAACTGCCCATATAAAACTACTTATATAAAACTGCCCATATAAAACTACTTATATAAAACTGCCCATATAAAATTGCCCATATAAAACCGATTTTCACTTATTGTTGCTATTATCACCATCATCGTCCATTTCTACTTTTTTTCTTTTCGATCCAGAAGCACTTGAGCTGAAAGCTCTTGCTCGGTATCATGGACATCGTAACCCTTCGGCTCAGTGCCACGAACACCGTAAATCTGGGGAACCTGTAGCTTTTCTGTCAGTCCGCGGAGTTGAACCCGCACTTACTGAGGACTTGTCACCCGTAGTCCAATGCGCTACGAACATGCTGGCGTCCATTTCTACTACAGCCCTTCATAATTTCAACTCATACTTGATGATAGTTCAGTCTTAATGTAATCTTGAGGTAACCGACCACTAACCATATCAAAGTGGTTTCCTACAGGCTGTGTGTGTACTGAACGATGCTGAATGTGCTGGCTGGCATCCCTGATGACAACAATGGTCTTGTTACCCTCTCCTTGTTCCAGGTTGCCACACAGAACCCATACCTGGTCCAGGTGTTTGACATACCACAACCTGAGTGGCCTCTTGTCTGTGTCTATCACCTGAAGACAAGAAAATGATGTTTAGAGATGTAAGGAATATTAGTTTACTTTATTCTTTGCTTGTTTTAAAATTGTGTGTTTTTTATGTCTCATTGAATGTGACAGTGCTATTGCGATATTTGTACCCTGCGATATTTGTACCCTGCGATATTTGTACCCTGCGATATTTGTACCCGAGTCGCAGTAGTGTGTGTGTTGCCGGGGCTGGCAAGGGAAGTAAAGAATAGTAACACTGTGACCTACAAGGTATGTTGTAAGAGGTGACTGATGTAGGACCTAGGGAAGTTACCCTAGTAAATAAATAACATTGTAGAAATCGGATATGCAGGCCTACTTGTAGGTGCTTAACTGGCACAACGTACAATCGCTCTTGGGATCAGATCACATACAAATCACACACAGAGTGGTTAACAAATGGTCATTATGGAGCGGTCGTAGAAGAAGAAATATAGCCTTCAATTGTCAGCAAACTTGTGAGATGAAGCTGATTCATATGATAGAAAATGTTTTTATGAAATCGTCGAGATTGAGGATAAATCAGATATTAATAAACAATTAATTCCAGATTTGCGTTAAGGAAATTGACGAACTAGTACTAGTGTAACTACTTACATACTTTGAGGTCTATTTATAAACCAATAACATCTTTGGGTGGTAACAGCTGACGCATTCTAAACTTAATCTGATGTGTTGCTTACTTTTCTTTAGTTTTGGGTTGCCTCACAGCATCAGGATAGAAGAAATTTATAAAACAGGCTCTTGTATATGGTTTGTACATGGTGGTTGTTTGAATGGTTTAGTTTTGGGTTGCCTCACAGTGTCCGGATAGAAGAAATTTATACAACAAGCTCTTGTATACGGTTTGTACATGGTGATTGTTTGAATGGTTTAGTTTTGGGTTGCCTCACAGTGTCCGGATAGAAGAAATTTATACAACAAGCTCTTGTATATGGTTTGTACATGGTGATTGTTTGAATGGTTTAGTTTTGGGTTGCCTCACAGTGTCCGGATAGAAGAAATTTATACAACAAGCTCTTGTATATGGTTTGTACATGGTGATTGTTTGAATGGTTTAGTTTTGGGTTGCCTCACAGTGTCCGGATAGAAGAAATTTATACAACAAGCTCTTGTATATGGTTTGTACATGGTGATTGTTTGAATGGTTTAGTTTTGGCTTGCCTCACAGTGTCCGGATAGAAGAAATTTATACAACAAGCTCTTGTATATGGTTTGTACATGGTGATTGTTTGAATGGTTTAGTTTTGGGTTGCCTCACAGTGTCCGGATAGAAGAAATTTATACAACAAGCTCTTGTATACGGTTTGTACATGGTGGTTGTTTGAATGGTTTAGTTTTGGGTTGCCTCACAGTGTCCGGATAGAAGAAATTTATACAACAAGCTCTTGTATATGGTTTGTACATGGTGATTGTTTGAATGGTTTAGTTTTGGGTTGCCTCACAGTGTCCGGATAGAAGAAATTTATACAACAAGCTCTTGTATATGGTTTGTACATGGTGATTGTTTGAATGGTTTAGTTTTGGGTTGCCTCACAGTGTCCGGATAGAAGAAATTTATACAACAAGCTCTTGTATACGGTTTGTACATGGTGGTTGTTTGAATGGTTTAGTTTTGGGTTGCCTCACAGTGTCCGGATAGAAGAAATTTATACAACAAGCTCTTGTATATGGTTTGTACATGGTGATTGTTTGAATGGTTTAGTTTTGGGTTGCCTCACAGTGTCCGGATAGAAGAAATTTATACAACAAGCTCTTGTATACGGTTTGTACATGGTGGTTGTTTGAATGGTTTAGTTTTGGGTTGCCTCACAGTGTCCGGATAGAAGAAATTTATACAACAAGCTCTTGTATACGGTTTGTACATGGTGATTGTTTGAATGGTTTAGTTTTGGGTTGCCTCACAGTGTCCGGATAGAAGAAATTTATACAACAAGCTCTTGTATATGGTTTGTACATGGTGATTGTTTGAATGGTTTAGTTTTGGGTTGCCTCACAGTGTCCGGATAGAAGAAATTTATACAACAAGCTCTTGTATATGGTTTGTACATGGTGATTGTTTGAATGGTTTAGTTTTGGGTTGCCTCACAGTGTCCGGATAGAAGAAATTTATACAACAAGCTCTTGTATACGGTTTGTACATGGTGATTGTTTGAATGGTTTAGTTTTGGGTTGCCTCACAGTGTCCGGATAGAAGAAATTTATACAACAAGCTCTTGTATATGGTTTGTACATGGTGATTGTTTGAATGGTTTAGTTTTGGGTTGCCACAGTGTCCGGATAGAAGAAATTTATACAACAAGCTCTTGTATATGGTTTGTACATGGTGATTGTTTGAATGGTTTAGTTTTGGGTTGCCTCACAGTGTCCGGATAGAAGAAATTTATACAACAAGCTCTTGTATATGGTTTGTACATGGTGATTGTTTGAATGGTTTAGTTTTGGGTTGCC
Source organism: Arion vulgaris (assembly GCA_020796225.1). Classification (NCBI taxonomy): domain Eukaryota; kingdom Metazoa; phylum Mollusca; class Gastropoda; order Stylommatophora; family Arionidae; genus Arion; species Arion vulgaris. The sequence goes on from CM036767.1 coordinate 3,424,872, forward strand.
TCACAGTGTCCGGATAGAAGAAATTTATACAACAAGCTCTTGTATATGGTTTGTACATGGTGATTGTTTGAATGGTTTAGTTTTGGGTTGCCTCACAGTGTCCGGATAGAAGAAATTTATACAACAAGCTCTTGTATATGGTTTGTACATGGTGATTGTTTGAATGGTTTAGTTTTGGGTTGCCTCACAGTGTCCGGATAGAAGAAATTTATACAACAAGCTCTTGTATATGGTTTGTACATGGTGGTTGTTTGAATGGTTTAGTTTTGGGTTGCCTCACAGTGTCCGGATAGAAGAAATTTATACAACAAGCTCTTGTATATGGTTTGTACATGGTGGTTGTTTGAATGGTTTAGTTTTGGGTTGCCTCACAGTGTCCGGATAGAAGAAATTTATACAACAAGCTCTTGTATATGGTTTGTACATGGTGATTGTTTGAATGGTTTAGTTTTGGGTTGCCTCACAGTGTCCGGATAGAAGAAATTTATACAACAAGCTCTTGTATATGGTTTGTACATGGTGATTGTTTGAATGGTTTAGTTTTGGGTTGCCTCACAGTGTCCGGATAGAAGAAATTTATACAACAAGCTCTTGTATATGGTTTGTACATGGTGGTTGTTTGAATGGTTTAGTTTTGGGTTGCCTCACAGTGTCCGGATAGAAGAAATTTATACAAGCTCTTGTATACGGTTTGTACATGGTGATTATTTCAGTGGTACACTATTTGCGTAGATGACCTTTTGCCCTGTCTCAACTGTATCTAAGTGGCATTGCCCTCTAAGGTTGACATAATCTACTTAGTGAAGCATATGGCTGAATGAATTAAAGTTTACAAGAGACCCGGATTCAATCCCTGGTAAGGCCAAGGAGTTTTTTTTGTCAGGGGCATAAATAAAAATCAAAATTGGAACAATTTTACAGCAACTGCACTAACCATGTGACCATTAAATTTTACAGGCACATGTCCCCCCCCCATGTCCTACACTGTCTAAAAAGCGGTATCAGAGGCAGTAATAAATTTTTTTTTTTCATTTTTAAACAATCTGCTTATTTGAACCATTTAATTCCTTGTTATCTTGATGAAGTTAAACATTGATGTTGTACCTAGATTTTTAAACCTCTGTCACAAGTAACATATAACACAAGACTCAACCTACCTGTCACAGGTAACATATAACACAAGACTCAACCTACCTGTCCCAGGTAACATATAATATACGACTCAACCTACCTGTCACAGGTAACATATAACACAAGACTCAACCTACCTGTCCCAGGTAACATATAACACAAGACTCAACCTACCTGTCACAGGTAATGTATAACACACGACTCAACCTACCTGTCCGAGGTAACATATAACATAAGACTCAACCTACCTGTAGCGGGTTCAATGTATCCACTGCATCCATCACTACAACCCTATTCTGGTTAGTCTGACTGACATAGATAAACTCAGATCCCACTTTCACAGCACCTCCCCACTGGCAGTCCTCCTCCTTACGACACAGAGTCAAAGGACCATCCAATGCATCAGGAATAAACTTAAAGTTGCCAAAATCTCCAAAGACTTGATGCTTGAGTAGGCAACTCATGGGATCATATGCAGAGATACCTTTAGAATTGTATACGACAAATGTTCCAGTCTCCTTGACAGATTCCTTTGCTGAAATGAGAGTTATGACAAAACACGTAAAAACAAAGTACTGTAGTTTTACAACGTACAAAAACAATAATAACATATAGCAACATTTCGACCAAAAGGTCTTTATCAGGCAAAGGATACACCATAAGTAACAAAACTCACTTCTTAAATGACAGACATAACTACAATTAGACAATAAATATCTAATAATAATAATAATAATTCCTCTCATACCGTTATACGTTACATAGGGCCTGCATATAATTTCTCCATACCGCTCTATCCTGGGCAACTCGCTAAATCTCATCCAGGGAACTGAGACCGATATTTCTTGCCTCTCTCAGCAAAGTTCGTTTCAGGGTCTCCTTAGGTCAACCTCTCTTTCTTGAACCCTTTGCATCCCACTTCAATGCTTGTTTTGATATTCGTTGATCATTTCTCCTCAAGGTGTGCCCAACATATCTCCATCCTCTCTTTCTTATAACAGTTGTCACTAGTGGTTGAACAGACATTTCTCTGATTTCATCACTTCTCCTGAATTCGTTCCATTTTATATTCATTATTTTTCGCAGACATCTATTTTTAAATGCATTCAACTTGCTTTCTATATCTTTAGTCATTTTCCAACTCTCGCTAGCATATGTTAGGATTGATACAACATTTGAATTGAAAATTCGTAATTTAGTTTTAATATTATATAACTTGCAGTTCCATATTTTATTTAGACTTTTAAAAGCTGATGTTGCTTTGATAATTCGTATCATAATTTCTTTTTTAACATTGAAAATGCCTAATAGCCTTATATCGAAATTAGAATTATTATCATTCGTTATATTGAAATTAGAATTATTATCATTCGTTATATCTAAATTAAAGTGAAAGAAATCTGATTCAAATAAAATAAAAGTTTGTTTAATAAACAAAATATCACATCTCGGAAGTTGGAATTATTTTGGTTAAATGTCATAGTGGGTGAGTGAGAGCAAGAAATGGAAGGCATGGTTACTGGAAGATGAGGCAAGGGACAACCAAGATGATGGTGGCAATGAAATATTAAGGAAATTGTGAAAATGATAATTATTGAGGTGAGAGAACTGACAAGATATTAAGAATCTTTTAGTCAGTGATGAAAACAACATTTTGCAAAGGATTCAATGAAGATTCTAGCTTGGTTGTGAGCTAATGAGAAATACTTATATGACGGAGCAAATAGTAGCACCACAGACCCAGATTTATCTACAGTTCCAGCTTGGCTGTGAGCTAATGAGAAATACTTACATGAGAGAGCAGATTGTAGCAGCAGAGACCCAGAGACAGACTTGTCTACAGTTCCAGCTTGGTTGTGAGCTAATGAGAAATACTTATATGACAGAGCAAATGGTAGCAGCACAAACCCAGAGACAGATTTATCTACAGTTCCAGCTTGGCTGTGAGCTAATGAGAAATACTTACATGAGAGAGCAGATTGTAGCAGCACAAACCCAGAGACAGATTTATCTACAGTTCCAGCTTGGCTGTGAGCTAATGAGACATACTTACATGAGAGAGCAGATTGTAGCAGCAGAGACCCAGAGACAGACTTGTCTACAGTTCCAGCTTGGTTGTGAGCTAATGAGAAATACTTATATGACGGAGCAAATGGTAGCAGCACAAACCCAGAGACAGATTTATCTACAGTTCCAGCTTGGTTGTGAGCTAATGAGAAATACTTACATGAGAGAGCAGATTGTAGCAGCACAAACCCAGAGACAGATTTATCTACAGTTCCAGCTTGGCTGTGAGCTAATGAGACATACTTACATGAGAGAGCAGATTGTAGCAGCAGAGACCCAGAGACAGACTTGTCTACAGTTCCAGCTTGGTTGTGAGCTAATGAGAAATACTTATATGACGGAGCAAATGGTAGCAGCACAAACCCAGAGACAGATTTATCTACAGTTCCAGCTTGGTTGTGAGCTAATGAGAAATACTTACATGAGAGAGCAGATTGTAGCAGCAGAGACCCAGAGACAGACTTGTCTACAGTTCCAGCTTGGTTGTGAGCTAATGAGAAATACTTATATGACAGAGCAAATGGTAGCAGCACAAACCCAGAGACAGATTTATCTACAGTTCCAGCTTAGCTGTGAGCTAATGAGACATACTTACATGAGAGAGCAGATTGTAGCAGCAGAGACCCAGAGACAGATTTATCTACAGTTCCAGCTTAGCTGTGAGCTAATGAGAAATACTTATATGACGGAGCAAATGGTAGCAGCACAAACCCAGAGACAGATTTATCTACAGTTCCAGCTTGGCTGTGAGCTAATGAGAATACTTATATGACGGAGCAAATGGTAGCAGCACAAACCCAGAGACAGATTTATCTACAGTTCCAGCTTGGCTGTGAGCTAATGAGACATACTTACATGAGAGAGCAGATTGTAGCAGCAGAGACCCAGAGACAGACTTGTCTACAGTTCCAGCTTGGCTGTGAGCTAATGAGACATACTTACATGAGAGAGCAGATTGTAGCAGCACAAACCCAGAGACAGATTTATCTACAGTTCCAGCTTGGCTGTGAGCTAATGAGAATACTTACATGAGGGAGCAGATGGTGGCAGTACAGACACAGAGACAGACTTGTCTACAGTTCCAGCTTGGTTGTGAGCACTACAGGTGTACGTCCCAGCATCAGAATCAAATTGTGCATTATGGATGACAATATGGCCACCTCCAACTACAAATCAGTAAACATAACTTTGTTATGTTCGTTCACATTCTTGTCAATCGTAATAGCAATCAGCAACTCTAGCTTTATGTTATCTCAAAATCTGATTGGTGCTACTAATTTGTTTGATGTAGCTTGCTAGTACTATACATAATGAGAACCGAACTGATGATAATAAATATTTGACCGCTAATTTTACAAAATGAGAAGAATGTAATAATAATATGTTTGTTATGTTCTAATCAAGATTAAGTCGCCCAAGTGGTTACCGGGGCCCATATTTGGGATGTAAAGAATAGAACCATTGTTACCTGCCACGCATGTCGTAAGAGGCGACTAAGAGGTTTGGCTGAAATCGGACGCACATGTCCTAAACGTGTAGAAGTCTATGCGTTTAGGGGTCTACCAAACCAATGTATACACGTTCTTGGCAAAGATCAAACATATCATAAAGAGTGATTAAAATTGGTCATAAAGAACGAACGCAAAGGAGAAGAAGAGTAATCAAGATTAAGTGACATCTTAACATCAAAGTGTTATGTTCTAATCAAGATTAAGTGACATCTTAACATCAAAGTGTTATGTTCTAATCAAGATTAAGTAACATCTTAACATCAAAGGTTGATTCCAATATTTTTGTTTCTTTTGACTTGATCCGATCAAGAAGTATCTCTAGATCAACTATAACTAATCGCCAACAGGTTCTGTTCTTTGCCTTGTTAATAAATTCTGCCTGCATCATGCTAGCAACCCTACCGTCTTGAATAAATATGAAAACTGCAACTTGGAAATGTCAGGGTTCGAGGTCAGCATGGGCCAACAATTCGTGGTGTGCAGACAGCACATAATGTGAAGTCAGTGCTGTTCTATGACTCGGAAACAGGGGAAAACAACAAAAGAAACCACCAGAAAACTGTAGACCTTCATAAATGGGTGTTTACATAGAATAGAGGGACTGAGATGGTATGATAAGATTACCAACGAGGAACTCAGAGAAAGAACTAAGCAGGTACCAGTGGAGAAAGAGCTCAGGAAGAGATGCTGGCAATGGATAGGACATACATTGAGAAGACCGACCAGAAGCATTACAAGACAGACACTGTTTTGGAACCTGCAGAGAAAGAGGAGTAGGGGGAAAGGGCCCAGACAGACCTGGAGAAAAGAACTGGAGGCTAATATTAAAAGGATAGGTAAAACATGGAAAGAATTAGAAGGGATGGCAAGAGAGAGAAGAGCTGGAAGAAGTTTGTTGAAGACCTGTGCTCCATTGGGAGTTGAAACGTGAAGAAGAAGATGGCACATGGTTGGACTACAGAAGACCCTGATCCTTTACTTTGGGGGATCTAAATTACATGTACCTCTGAAGTCGAAGTAAAGCTCACCTGAATGGCTCTGGTGATAAGGAAAGCAAGTTTTATGCAAAAATCAGTAAATAGTACAAATTTAAGAGCCATGGTTATTGAACTGACATCATTGCAGTCCGGGCAAACCCATAGGTGCTAAGTCTCCTCCAACAGATATTAAAGAGTATGCATACTGATGGTTCCTGTAGCCAGCTGGTTAAACACACTCCTCACTCTGCCCCTCAGGCATCCAGTTCTACTTGTAGAATGGGTAACACTAAACTGCTTAAATTGCTGAATCGATTCAACATCTATTCTAGTGTCTTCATCCAACAGGCAGTCACAGAGACAAAAGAACATCCTCCTTAAGAGCTAGGACTATGTATGAATTCCTAGCCGGTAAACAAATAAGATAGAAAACCAATAACTACCAAGGACATCTACATCAGTGTTTCCCAATGTGGGGCCCATGCCCCACAGGGGTCAATTTGATGGTTAAGGGTGGCAATTTGATGGTTATGAGGGGGCAATTTGTCAACTGAACAATTCAACATTTGAATATTAAAAATTATGTATATGTTACATGGGGCATAAGAATTTTAGGAAGGCTTAGGTGGAGCATGGCACAAAAAATGTTGGGAAACACTGATCTACGTCATCAAAAACTGTCCACTTTTACTCAAGAGACAGATGTCCATCAATGTCATTGTATCTTCTTCTTCTGTCATCACACTGCTACCAGGTTATTGCCCAGTGTCATGGTTTTTCTTTTTGTCTTGGCTGCTTTAATGACTTAGGTGATAGTGATTTTTGCTTTTTGACAGAATTCTACTATGTCATATAACCTTCTTTTTGTGGTCTTCCTCTGCCTTCTTTCCTGATGTTCTGTTGTAGAAGACTCTGTATACTGTAGAGTTTGAATGCATTCTTATTAAGTGGTTAAACCACTTAATTCTTTATTTCTCAATGTAATTCAAGCAAGGTTCTGTACCAACTTTCTTAAGTCATTGTAAACTTACAGTAATGAGTAATGTGTAATGTGTACTCCAATGGTTTCCCTCCCTGCAGCCAGGTAACAACTGGTACAGGCACCCCCTCTGCATGACACTTGAGCTCAATGTCTAAACCTGTCCTATGAGTCTGAGTGACTGGTGAGACTTCAACAACCGGCAAAGCTGGGGAAAGAAAAATGATGTACTTTCATTTCTTATTTACCAAACATTTTCTCAAAATATGTCCATGGTAAACTGATCAAATCTCATTCAACCTGCTGCCTTGCAGGTTGGCTGGGACAGTCAAAGGCTGACGGAGAGCGAACCCAGTAAACGCTGGTTGAAATAGGACATGTCGTCAAAGGACAAACACTAGAGCTCCAAATGGTACTGAAGATTGTGACGTAAAACAAACGTTCTTGGCATAGGCTGTTTATATATCACAATAAGAATGATAAAAATGGCAGAAAAAGAACGATCGAGCGAGAGAGAAATCTGGTTCCAATAGATGATTCTGTACTCAGTGTGTCCCTATAGCTGTTCAATAACTTACAGCTTGTTGTGAGGCATCAGAATAATTTTACAGTAGCTCTTGATGATTCAGAAAGTTAGTGTTTAGCTGGATAGACTGCGACAGCTGGGTGAGGTTCTACTTGTAGTGGTGGGGAGGCTTGTATGCTCCAATGATATGGTGGGCTAGAAAGGCAGGAACTTATGTTCATGGCAAAGTCACCCGAGCTGGACAGGTCACTGAGGAGGAGACCAGACTAAATATGGCTTCCTGGTCCTCCAGGTTAGGGGTTTGGCTTGGGACTAACAATCCCTTCCTGTAAAGAAATACCTTACGAAAACAGCAACGAAGACACGAACGAATCACAGGCATGAAGGACTACCAGAGTCATTGACTCATATGACTGGAAGAGGAGAATACCAGAAGGAAGCCACTTTTACGAGGACGGAAGTCCTGAATGCCAAAGCCAGAACCATAATTGGATTCTGGAATGTAAGAACAATGTACGAATCAGGAAAACTCTAGCAGATAGCATTATAAATGAAAAGATATAATTTACATATTTTGGGGATTAGCAAGAGCAGATGGACAAACAATGAAAGAAGTACCACTATAACAGGTAAAATAGCTCTCTTTTCTGGGCGAGATGTTGACTAACACCCCAAAGGAATAGTGTCTTTCATTGCATGTTATTTCTGTGGTCCACCTTTTGCATAGACTGCCATTTGCTTTGTATCGACAGTATCGGAGTAGCATTGCTCTTTGAGACACAATGTTTGTTGGTAATCTCGTTATGTGTCCATACCATTTCATTTATTGTTTCTTGATAAAATTCAGTACTCATTTTGTATCCACTTTTTTCCTGATATTTTCATTCCTAAACCGGTTTCTTCTTGATATTCCCATCATTCTGTGTAAACACTTCATCTCCATCATGACTAGTTTTCTTCTATCGTTTGATGTCAGCATTCAGGTTCGGCACTGATAGCATAAAGTCAAGAGAAAAATTGTGTTGTATAATGTTCCTTTTAGTGTTCAAAGTGTTTAACTTAACTTATGTTCATAGAATCATGAAGAGATTTCACAAATCTGCAAACAAGTATCGTCAACATAACAACAAGCAGTCGTCCAAGTGGTTACTGGGGGCCCAAATTTGGGGTGTAAAGAATAGAACCACTGTTACCTGCCACGCATGTCGTAAAAGGCGACTAAGTGAGGTTTGGCTGAAATCGGATGCACATGTCCTAAACGTGTAGAAGTCTGCGTTTAGGGGCTTACCAAACTAATGTGTAACGTATATACGTTCTTGGCAAAGATCAAACATACCACAAAGAGTGATTAAAATTGGTTGTAAAGAACGAACACAAAGAAGAAGAACAAGCAGTTAAACAAATTATATATGAAATACTTTGCTATATTACTTACTCTGAACCTTAAGTCTGTGAATTTGAGCATTGGACTCATCACTAGCATCCATACAAGTGTAGTTACCAATGTGGTGCAGACCAACTGTGCTAAAGAACAGAGCACCATCATCAAATACCTGAAGGAAACATATTCAAGACAAGATATTCAAAACAGATTTAATAATTACAAAGTAGAAGTTTACCTGATCTACTGAGGACAGACCATGTTAGACATTCTTCACATTCTCTATTTGATCTCAGTGAGGTGTTGGAGGGAGATGCAAGAATTTTCTGTGTGTAGTCTAAATACCCCTTTCACATTCTCTATTTGATCTCAGTGAAGTGTTGGGGGGAGATGCAAGAATCTTTTGTGTGTATTGTCTAAATACCCCTTTCACATTCTCTATTTGATCTCAGTGAGGTGTTGGGGGGAGATGCAAGAATCTTTTGTGTGTATTGTCTAAATGCCCCTTTCACATTCTCTATTTGATCTCAGTGAGGTGTTGGGGGGAGATGCAAGAATCTTCTGTGTGTATTGTCTAAATGCCCCTTTCACATTCTCTATTTGATCTCAGTGAGGTGTTGGGGAGATGCCCTTGTTAAGGTGCTACTCATTTCTATTGGAGTCTCTGTGGTCTAGATGTTAGGTACTTCCTTTCGTTCCAAAGGTACTTGGTACTCTCGAGGAACTATCAAGATAGTTTCCAGAGATACCTGATCTCAGTGTAGGTGAGATTGAGTTCCTAGCCCTATCGGAGATGGAAGGTAAAATGTAGGTTCTGTGTTTGAGTATGTAAAAGAAGTCTTGGCAGTTCAAAATCAAGAAGAGTTGGCTGGAAAAGAAGCTGCTTACGGAGAATTCATTAAAAAAAAAAGGTTAAAAATAAAATCTTAATCAATATTTTCATCATCTTCAAAATGCCATCAGAGTCCCTTGCCGGTACTACAGAGTTTGTGCTCTGTCGTTGAGATCTTCTTGTGTAAGAAAGAGATTAGTTACTCACTGAAGTGCAATGATGATAATCCTATTGGTCAATCAATCAATCAATCAAATCTATAAAGTTGTTCTTGATGCTGCCACTATATTTTTTGTGTGATCTTCCTCTTGCTCTGTAGACATTACATTTATTCAATGTAGCTGCTGTCTGTGATAGATAATACTAGGGAAATCTTGTCAGGTAGCCAAACCATTGAAATCTCTTCCTGTTTCATTTAATCCCTTATTTTTACTCCTGCAGTTCTTATAAGATATATCTCTGTTATTATAATTTCCCACTTATTAGTACATGTGTTATTAGTACATGTGTGTGTCAATTATGATTTCCCACTTAATAGTGTGTGTGAATTATGATTTCCCACTCATTTGTGTGTGTGTCAATTATGATTTCCCACTCATTTGTGTATGTCAATTATGATTTCCCACTCATTTGTGTGTGTCAATTATGATTTCCCACTCATTTGTGTGTGTCAATTATGATTTCCCACTCATTAGTGTGTGTGTGTGTGTGTGTCAATTATGGTTTACCACTCATTAGTGTGTGTGTCAATTATGATTTCCCTCTCATTTGTGTGTGTGTGTCAATTATGATTTCCCACTCATTTGTGTGTGTGTGTGTCAATTATGATTTCCCACTCATTAGTGTGTGTGTGTCAATTATAATTTCCCACTCATTAGCATGTGTGTGTCAATTATAATTTCCCACTCATTAGCATGTGTGTGTCAATTATAATTTCCCACTCACTAGCATGTGTGTGTCAATTATAGTGCCAAGAAGTGGGATCAACCTGAGGATATAAGTAAGTATGGAGATACAGACATGTGTAACTTACAACTTTATCATACAATGTTTTGTTTATCTCTATAAGGTCAAACAGGTACAGCTTTATCATACAATGTTTTGTTTATCTCTATAAGGTCAAACAGGAAGGTAGAGAGACAAGGCAGTTACGAAGCTGCCGCCTAAGTCAGCAGTTGGTTAAGCCCTTGTCTTGTGCCCCGAAGGTCATGGGTTTGAAACCGGACCTCAGTGTTTTGTTCATGGGCATTTTTTTAAATACCCATAGGACTGTTGCCAAAGCTACAAAGTTTGTGCTTTATGCAATACTTTCGGCAGGCCATTTCTGCAGAGAGGGACCAAGCCATATAGAGTAAAGCCCGGAGTAATGAAGACAATCCTTCGGCTTAAAAACCTTTTAAACGTTAAAAGTTAGGACAGACAGAAGTCAGGCTGCTACAAGACTATGATACAATATCATACAGTTAAGTAACTTGAGGTCTCTGCATCTAGGTACTGAACTCCACTTGCCCAAGTGGTTAACGGGGCCCAAATTTTGGGTGTAAAGAATAGAGCCACCGTTACCTGCTACGCATGTCGTAAGAGGCAACTAAGGAGGTTAGGCTGAAATTGGATGCACATGTCCTAAATGTGTAGAAGTCAACCTGCTGCCTGGCAGGACGGCTGGGGACAGCCAAAGGCTAACGGAGAGTATACCCAATAAACGCTGGCTGAATCCGGACACATCGCCGTAGGATAAGTACAAGAGTTCCAAATGGTGCTGAAGATGTGACGTAAAACACACCAATGCTAAGGCTGCATGAATCAGATTTCCAAATGAATGAATTTATGGAGAAATCTGGTACATCGGTCTTTTAGGTGTTCGAGAGACAGCAAGAGAGAACCCCGCTAACTTCCTGCATCTACTATAGGTAGCAACTATATCATACAGTTAAATAACTTGAGGTCTCTGCATCTATCTACTGAACCCCACTAATTTCCTGCACCTACCATAGGCAGCAACTGACTTCCCAGCTCGACTTACCATGAGCTTGTGGCTACGTTTGTCATCTGTGAGCTGGGCACCATGCCTCCTCCACACAACTTTCTCAGCATCAATGCCACACTTCAGTTCCAGACCATTTCCAGCTGAGGCCAGGGTGGAGATCACTTCAACTTTAGCATGTGGTGGAACAGCTGGGATAGGTGGTTCTAGAAGACAGCACAATCAATGTTTATTAGCCTCAATAAAGTAGTGCTTTCTTCTTTCAACAAAATAGTGCTTTCTTCTTTCAACAAAGTAGTACTTTCTTCTTTCAACAAAGTAGTACTTTCTTCTTTCAACAAAGTAGTACTTTCTTCTTTCAACAAAGTAGTACTTTCTTCTTTCAACAAAGTAGTACTTTCTTCTTTCAACAAAGTAGTACTTTCTTCTTTCAACAAAGTAGTACTTTCTTCTTTCAACAAAGTAGTACTTTCTTCTTTCAACAAATTTCTTCTTTCAACAAATTTCTTCTTTCAACAAAGTAGTACTTTCTTCTTTCAACAAATTTCTTCTTTCAACAAATTTCTTCTTTCAACAAAGTAGCACAGCAACTACTCATTATCATCCTCACACCCCACTAGACATTATCATCATCGCTTCCCCCACCGCCAAATTACATTCAAAATCATCATCATCCAGTAACTTGTTCTATGCCATGGAGATTGATTCCTATTGTACACTTTATCTAGTACTAGAGATTGTCTTTCAAGCAGGTTGTGATGAGAGCTACATTCTGTAAACTACTAGCTACATGAAGAGACATACACTTTATCTAGTACTAGAGATTGTCTTTCAAGCAGGTTGTGATGAGAGCTACATTCTGTAAACTACTAGCTACATGAAGAGACATACACTTTATCTAGTACTAGAGATTGTCTTTCAAGCAGGTTGTGATGAGAGCAACATTCTGTAAACTACTAGCTACATGAAGAGACATACACTTTATCTAGTACTAGAGGCTGTCTTTCAAGCAGGTTGTGATGAGAGTAAACTACTAGCTACATGAAGAGACATACACTTTATCTAGTACTAGAGGCTGTCTTTCAAGCAGGTTGTGATGAGAGTAAACTACTAGCTACATGAAGAGACATACACTTTATCTAGTACTAGAGGCTGTCTTTCAAGCAGGTTGTGATGAGAGCTACAATCTGTAAACTACTAGCTACATGAAGAGACATACACTTTATCTAGTACTAGAGGCTGTCTTTCAAGCAGGTTGTGATGAGAGTAAACTACTAGCTACATGAAGAGACATACACTTTATCTAGTACTAGAGGCTGTCTTTCAAGCAGGTTGTGATGAGAGCTACAATCTGTAAACTACTAGCTACATGAAGAGACACACACTTTATCTAGTACTAGAGGCTGTCTTTCAAGCAGGTTGTGATGAGAGCTACAATCTGTAAACTACTAGCTACATGAAGAGACACACACTTTATCTAGTACTAGAGGCTGTCTTTCAAGCAGGTTGTGATGAGAGCTACAATCTGTAAACTACTAGCTACATGAAGAGACACACACTTTATCTAGTACTAGAGGCTGTCTTTCAAGCAGGTTGTGATGAGAGCTACAATCTGTAAACTACTAGCTACATGAAGAGACACACACTTTATCTAGTACTAGAGGCTGTCTTTCAAGCAGGTTGTGATGAGAGCAACAATCTGTAAACTACTAGCTACATGAAGAGACATACACTTTATCTAGTACTAGAGGTTGTCTTTCAAGCAGGTTGTGATGAGAGCTACAATCTGTAAACTACTAGCTACATGAAGAGACACACACTTTATCTAGTACTAGAGGCTGTCTTTCAAGCAGGTTGTGATGAGAGCTACAATCTGTAAACTACTAGCTACATGAAGAGACATACACTTTATCTAGTACTAGAGGCTGTCTTTCAAGCAGGTTGTGATGAGAGCTACAATCTGTAAACTACTAGCTACATGAAGAGACATACACTTTATCTAGTACTAGAGGTTGTCTTTCAAGCAGGTTGTGATGAGAGCTACAATCTGTAAACTACTAGCTACATGAAGAGACATACACTTTATCTAGTACTAGAGGCTGTCTTTCAAGCAGGTTGTGATGAGAGCTACAATCTGTAAACTACTAGCTACATGAAGAGACACACACTTTATCTAGTACTAGAGGCTGTCTTTCAAGCAGGTTGTGATGAGAGCTACATTCTGTAAACTACAAGCTACATGAAGAGACATACACTTTATCTAGTACTAGAGGCTGTCTTTCAAGCAGGTTGTGATGAGAGCTACAATCTGTAAACTACTAGCTACATGAAGAGACATACACTTTATCTAGTACTAGAGGCTGTCTTTCAAGCAGGTTGTGATGAGAGCTACAATCTGTAAACTACTAGCTACATGAAGAGACATACACTTTATCTAGTACTAGAGGTTGTCTTTCAAGCAGGTTGTGATGAGAGCTACAATCTGTAAACTACTAGCTACATGAAGAGACATACACTTTATCTAGTACTAGAGGCTGTCTTTCAAGCAGGTTGTGATGAGAGCTACAATCTGTAAACTACTAGCTACATGAAGAGACACACACTTTATCTAGTACTAGAGGCTGTCTTTCAAGCAGGTTGTGATGAGAGCTACATTCTGTAAACTACAAGCTACATGAAGAGACATACACTTTATCTAGTACTAGAGGCTGTCTTTCAAGCAGGTTGTGATGAGAGCTACAATCTGTAAACTACTAGCTACATGAAGAGACATACACTTTATCTAGTACTAGAGGCTGTCTTTCAAGCAGGTTGTGATGAGAGCTACAATCTGTAAACTACTAGCTACATGAAGAGACATACACTTTATCTAGTACTAGAGGCTGTCTTTCAAGCAGGTTGTGATGAGAGCTACAATCTGTAAACTACTAGCTACATGAAGAGACATACACTTTATCTAGTACTAGAGGTTGTCTTTCAAGCAGGTTGTGATGAGAGCTACAATCTGTAAACTACTAGCTACATGAAGAGACATACACTTTATCTAGTACTAGAGGCTGTCTTTCAAGCAGGTTGTGATGAGAGCTACAATCTGTAAACTACTAGCTACATGAAGAGACACACACTTTATCTAGTACTAGAGGCTGTCTTTCAAGCAGGTTGTGATGAGAGCTACAATCTGTAAACTACTAGCTACATGAAGAGACACACACTTTATCTAGTACTAGAGGCTGTCTTTCAAGCAGGTTGTGATGAGAGCTACAATCTGTAAACTACTAGCTACATGAAGAGACACACACTTTATCTAGTACTAGAGGTTGTCTTTCAAGCAGGTTGTGATGAGAGCTACAATCTGTAAACTACTAGCTACATGAAGAGACATACACTTTATCTAGTACTAGAGGCTGTCTTTCAAGCAGGCTGTGATGAGAGCTACAATCTGTAAACTACAAGCTACATGAAGAGACATACACTTTATCTAGTACTAGAGGCTGTCTTTCAAGCAGGCTGTGATGAGAGCTACAATCTGTAAACTACAAGCTACATGAAGAGACATACACTTTATCTAGTACTAGAGGCTGTCTTTCAAGCAGGCTGTGATGAGAGCTACAATCTGTAAACTACAAGCTACATGAAGAGACATACACTTTAACTAGTACTAGAGGCTGTCTTTCAAGCAGGCTGTGATGAGAGCTACAATCTGTAAACTACTAGCTACATGAAGAGACACACACTTTATCTAGTACTAGAGGCTGTCTTTCAAGCAGGTTGTGATGAGAGCTACAATCTGTAAACTACTAGCTACATGAAGAGACACACACTTTATCTAGTACTAGAGGCTGTCTTTCAAGCAGGTTGTGATGAGAGCTACAATCTGTAAACTACTAGCTACATGAAGAGACACACACTTTATCTAGTACTAGAGGTTGTCTTTCAAGCAGGTTGTGATGAGAGCTACAATCTGTAAACTACTAGCTACATGAAGAGACATACACTTTATCTAGTACTAGAGGCTGTCTTTCAAGCAGGCTGTGATGAGAGCTACAATCTGTAAACTACAAGCTACATGAAGAGACATACACTTTATCTAGTACTAGAGGCTGTCTTTCAAGCAGGCTGTGATGAGAGCTACAATCTGTAAACTACAAGCTACATGAAGAGACATACACTTTATCTAGTACTAGAGGCTGTCTTTCAAGCAGGCTGTGATGAGAGCTACAATCTGTAAACTACAAGCTACATGAAGAGACATACACTTTATCTAGTACTAGAGGCTGTCTTTCAAGCAGGCTGTGATGAGAGCTACAATCTGTAAACTACTAGCTACATGAAGAGACACACACTTTATCTAGTACTAGAGGCTGTCTTTCAAGCAGGTTGTGATGAGAGCTACAATCTGTAAACTACTAGCTACATGAAGAGACATACACTTTATCTAGTACTAGAGGTTGTCTTTCAAGCAGGCTGTGATGAGAGCTACAATCTGTAAACTACTAGCTACATGAAGAGACATACACTTTATCTAGTACTAGAGATTGTCTTTCAAGCAGGTTGTGATGAGAGCTACAATCTGTAAACTACTAGCTACATGAAGAGACACACACTTTATCTAGTACTAGAGATTGTCTTTCAAGCAGGTTGTGATGACAGGAGCAACATTCTGTAAACTACTAGCTACATGAAGAGACACACACTTTATCTAGTACTAGAGGTTGTCTTTCAAGCAGGCTGTGATGAGAGCTACAATCTGTAAACTACTAGCTACATGAAGAGACATACACTTTATCTAGTACTAGAGATTGTCTTTCAAGCAGGTTGTGATGAGAGCTACAATCTGTAAACTACTAGCTACATGAAGAGACACACACTTTATCTAGTACTAGAGGTTGTCTTTCAAGCAGGTTGTGATGAGAGCTACAATCTGTAAACTACTAGCTACATGAAGAGACATACACTTTATCTAGTACTAGAGGCTGTCTTTCAAGCAGGTTGTGATGAGAGCTACAATCTGTAAACTACTAGCTACATGAAGAGACATACACTTTATCTAGTACTAGAGGCTGTCTTTCAAGCAGGTTGTGATGAGAGCTACAATCTGTAAACTACTAGCTACATGAAGAGACACACACTTTATCTAGTACTAGAGATTGTCTTTCAAGCAGGTTGTGATGAGAGCTACAATCTGTAAACTACTAGCTACATGAAGAGACACACACTTTATCTAGTACTAGAGGCTGTCTTTCAAGCAGGCTGTGATGAGAGCTACAATCTGTAAACTACTAGCTACATGAAGAGACACACACTTTATCTAGTACTAGAGGCTGTCTTTCAAGCAGGTTGTGATGAGAGCTACAATCTGTAAACTACTAGCTACATGAAGAGACACACACTTTATCTAGTACTAGAGATTGTCTTTCAAGCAGGCTGTGATGAGAGCTACAATCTGTAAACTACTAGCTACATGAAGAGACACACTCTTTAGAACAGAAGAAATCAGAAGAAGACTGAATTATGAAACCAGTCATGCAATTCATAAAAGAACAACAGATTAAATTATTTGAACACCTGAGAAGAATACCCTGGTATCACCTACCACAGAGAGCCACACAGAAAAGTATAATGAGTACAAAGCAAGAGGAATACCACGCAAAAAATGGAGCGACAGCGTCAAGAGCAGTCTTACAAAAATGAATATTAGCTTACAAAGTGTCTTAAAATAAGCACACACAAGATCACTATGTTTCTCCCCCACACTTCTATAAAGAAGTAAATGGTGGAAGAGAAGAAGAATAATTAATATAAAAAACAAATTATTACCCTCTCATTACTAGTTAGTTTACCCAGGATACACTACTCAAAATTGCTGACAAACAAAAGTATAAAATGACCTGACTTACCAAATGCACTTGTGAACTCTGAAACAGTTAATTTATTATCAATCTCCAAGTTATCAGCAAACTTGATGAAGTCACGAAGGTGGCAGTTGACAATGATGTTGTTGGTAAAATTTTCATCTTTCTCCTTATCATCCAACTCATCTGCAGTGAGGTAGTAGTCATAGTCCTTGTCACAGTAACTGAATATCATCATCGAGAGGTACTCACGATCTGAGGGATAGAAGTTATATTATTATTACTTGCTATTAAATTCATCTCGTACAGTTATACGTTACATAGAGCCTGTAAACAGTTTCTCCATATCATTCTATCCTGGGCAACTCGTTCAATCTCTTTTGAAAATGAGTATAACATTTTTCACTTCTCTAAGTAAAAGTTTGCTTCAGGATTTCCATAGAGAGTTCTTTCTTCCTTGAATCCTTTGCCTATTGTCTATTCCCAGGTGGAAGATGTAGTTGGTTGTCCACTCTTGCCGTTAAGCGTAGGGATGGGAGCTTTAATTTGCGTCCTAGGGCCAGATGAGTCGCCCTTGCTGTGTTATATCCGTGTTTATGAAGTGTGTTCTTGATATTGTCTATCCATCTTTTCTTGGTCTTCCCTTAGCTCTAGTACCCAATCTCTTTTTATTGTATGCTGTTATTATTTGCCTCCCATTTTAATGCCTACTTTGTGATTCTTTCATCATTTCTTCTTAGAGTATGCACAACATATCTCTGCTTTACGTGACTTGGGCTCGATGAGGACTGGCGATCCTGATACTTGGTCCTAAAGCCACAAAGTGATATCTGCGCATGTTTGTGACTATTTAGTTTGGAGAATTGTGTATACGCATAAACTCATTTACTAACCATTCTTTCTTCTTCTTCTGAGATGTTTTGACTTGATTAATAGGACCATCATCATTGCACTTCTGTGAATAACCATGTGTTTTCCTATCTCTTTCTTACACAGGAAGATCTCAGCAACAGAGCACAAACTCAGTAGCACCGGCGAGGGTCTCCAGTGTAATTTGTAGATGATGAAGAGATTTTATAGGAATTTTATATTTATTCTTTTCTAATGGATTTTGCCGGCAGCGGTTTCCAGCCTGATCTTCTTGATTTTGAACTGTCAAAGGTTCTTTTACACGCCCAAATTGAACAAGAGACCTATATTTTAACGTCTGTCTCCCATAGGACTAGGAACTCAATCTCACCTACACTGAGACCAGGGATATCTAGAAAAATTTCCTGATGGCTCCATGGGGCGGGGAGCAAACCAGGTACCTTTAGCAGGATAGCCGAGCACCTAACCTCTACGCTACAGAAACCCCAGATTGACTTACCTATCTTAACTTCTTCCTTACAGTTAGGCGCCACGACGGAGCAAACCGAGTACCTTTAGCAGGATAGTCGAGCACCTATCGTCTACGCTACAGAAACCCCAGATTGAATTACCTGTCTTAACCTCCTCCTTACAGTTAGGCTCCACGGCGGAGCAAACCGAGCACCTATCCTCTACGCTACAGAAACCCCAGATTGACTTACCTGTTTTAACTTCCTCCTTACAGTTAGGCTCCACAAATTTCTGGCAATAGAACATCAGGAGATCATCCTTGAATTTGCTCATATCCTTCCAGGTACAGACTTGGCTGGTTTGTTCTACTGTTTCAGTGGTTGTTGTCTTCTCGGTGACTACTGGAACATGCTCATCTACTGTGCTAGCAGCATCGTGTACAGCATCAGCAGCATCATCTGGGCCTGTCATTGCAAACATATTGTTAATGTCTATCAATAGTAGAAGCTTACAAATAGTTACAATACCAATATTCTCTAGCATCATGTGCCAAGTCCAAGTATAAGTCAGTTTTGCATAACTGTTAAAAAAGTTAATTGCATATCCTTTACTGGACTTTGCGAATCAACCCAGCTTTTTAACTCTGTTTGTGATTTTTCTAGGCATTATTACATTCAGTAGGTTATAACTAGTTAATGTGTGAAACTATATATATATATATATATATATATATATATATATATATATATATATATATATATATATATATATATAAACTAATGCAGCAATTCCAAACCAAGTGGAATAAAGATCTACAAACTGTGTAGTAAATATCTCTAAACTGTGTAGTAAATATCTCTAAACTGTGTAGTAAATATCTCTAAACTGTGTAGTAAATATCTCTAAACTGTGTAGTAAATATCTGTGTTTATCGTCATTGTTTCTGTATTTTGTAAAACTATAGTACTTTGTTTTTACGTGTTTAACTAGTAAATATCTCTAAACTGTGTAGTAAATATCTACAATATGTGTTGTAAAAATGTACTGTAACTGATCTCACACCGATATAACTAAAACATATAAAGAATTGGAAGGGATGGCAGGAGAGAGGAAGAGCTGGAAGAAGTTTGATGAAGACCTGTGCTCCGTTGGGAGTTGAAAGGTGAAGAAGAAGAGCTCGTAAGCTTCTCATTATTTGTTTATATATATAAATACATGATCAAATTCTCCAACAATACTAGTACTAAAGTTAATTGTATATCCTTTATAGGACTTTGCGAATCGACCCTAGCTTTGTAACGCTATTTTTCTAGGCATTACTACATTCAGTAGTTTGCCATTGCTTTCTGAACGGGTGGTGTCATCGTCCTTTGGTTAAAATCAACGCGAAACAATTTGCAACCAAACTGTCCGCAGCGTGATTCAAACTCAGAATGTCGAGGTTAATAGACACTCTCCTCTAGGCCACAGACGCCACCTTCATACTAGTACTACTAAAACAAATGTCACATTAATATGCATGTTTTGTAACTAAATTCATTATTCAAAAATATTTCACAAGAACACTGAAACAATCTATATCGTCTGTCTGACATTGAATTACAATAATATGAAGACAGAATACTCACAGTTTTACATTACAATAATATGAAGACAGAATACTCACAGTTTTACATTAGAATAATATGAAGACAGAATATTTCAAGTTTTACATTACAATAATATGAAGACAGAATATTTCAAGTTTTACATTAGAATAATATGAAGACAGAATATTTCAAGTTTTACATTACAATAATATGAAGACAGAATATTTCAAGTTTTACATTAGAATAATATGAAGACAGAATATTTCAAGTTTTACATTACAATAATATGAAGACAGAATATTTCAAGTTTTACATTACAATAATATGAAGACAGAATATTCAGTTTTACATTACAATAATATGAAGACAGAATATTCACAGTTTTACACTACAAAGCAGCATCGGCTATCTCTAACAAAAAATTATGTGTTTACATTCAGAACCAAATAGCCTTCACCTTTGTTGATATCCTGGGGGAACTGTACGAGACTCTGTGCAGGAATATCGACTGAATTCTTGGCTTCAGACTGGACTTTCTTTTTCTCTTCTTGTAGCAATCGTTCTTGTTCCATTAGCCAGCTTTTTTCTGTATTCAAGAACAATAACAACATGTTGACTTTTTTTGTTCTCAAGTTTCTGTCAATCATTAAACTGTTCACAACAGCATTCTTCTTCTTCTTCACCTTCACCCCTAAGGAGGCCTAGGTTCCCAACCAAGGCTTTCCAAGCTCTTCTTCTATCCAAGGCCATCTTTTCCAGATCTCTTCACTCCCACTAGCTCTGATCGTTTCTAAGATGTCACAATGTCAGTATACTGTCTCACTGTCGTTTCTAAGATGTCACAATATACTGTCTCACTGTCATTTCTATGATGTCACAATGTCAATATACTGTCTCACTGTTATTTCTAAGATGTCACAATATACTGTCTCACTGTCATTTCTAAGATGTCACAATGTCAATATACTGTCTCACTGTTGTTTCTAAGATGTCACAATATACTGTCTCACTGTCATTTCTAAGATGTCACAATGTCAATATACTGTCTCACTGTCGTTTCTAAGATGTCACAATGTCAATATACTGTCTCACTGTTGTTTCTAAGATGTCACAATATACTGTCTCACTGTCGTTTCTAAGATGTCACAATATACTGTCTCACTGTCATTTCTAAGATGTCACAATGTACTGTCTCACTGTCATTTCTATGATGTCACAATGTCAATATACTGTCTCACTGTCGTTTCTATGATGTCACAATATACTGTCTCACTGTCATTTCTAAGATGTCACAATGTCAATATACTGTCTCACTGTCGTTTCTAAGATGTCACAATATACTGTCTCACTGTCATTTCTAAGATGTCACAATGTCAATATACTGTCTCACTGTCGTTTCTAAGATGTCACAATGTCAATATACTGTTTCACTGTTGTTTCTAAGATGTCACAATGTCAATATACTGTCTCACTGTCGTTTCTAAGATAACACAATGTCAATATACTGTCCCACTGTTGTTTCTAAGATGTCACAATGTCAATATACTGTCCCACTGTCATTTCTAAGATGTCACAATATACTGTCTCACTGTCATTTCTAAGATGTCACAATGTCAATATACTGTCTCACTGTCATTTCTAAGATGTCACAATGTCAATATACTGTCTCACTGTCATTTCTAAGGTGTCACAATGTCAATATACTGTCTCACTGTCATTTCTAAGATGTCACAATGACAATGTCAATATACTGTCTCACTGTCATTTCTAAGGTGTCACAATGTCAATATACTGTCTCACTGTCATTTCTAAGGTGTCACAATGTCAATATACTGTCTCACTGTCGTTTCTAAGATGTCACAATATACTGTCTCACTGTCGTTTCTAAGATGTCACAATATACTGTCTCACTGTCATTTCTAAGATGTCACAATGTCAATATACTGTATCACTGTCATTTCTAAGATAACACAGTCAATATACTGTCTAACTGTCATTTCTAAGGTGTCACAATGTCAATATACTGTCTCACTGTCATTTCTAAGGTGTCACAATGTCAATATACTGTCTCACTGTCGTTTCTAAGATAACAGTCAATATACTGTCTCACTGTCGTTTCTAAGATGTCACAATGTCAATATACTGTCTCACTGTCATTTCTATGATGTCACAATGTCAATATACTGTCTCACTGTCGTTTCTAAGATAACAGTCAATATACTGTCTCACTGTCGTTTCTAAGATGTCACAATGTCAATATACTGTCTCACTGTCATTTCTAAGGTGTCACAATGTCAATATACTGTCTCACTGTCATTTCTAAGGTGTCACAATGTCAATATACTGTCTCACTGTCATTTCTAAGATGTCACAATATACTGTTTAATAAAGTATACATTGCCATATAAGTGTGGCTAGAGCATCAAAAGTAGTTACGGAGTGAAAGAGTTGCCCGCCTGCCCAGTGTGTTCATACCGCGTTGGACTACGGGTGACTAGCCCTCTGTGAGTGCGGTTCAATTCTGCGGGCTGGCAGAAAGCCACAGGTTCCCCAGATTTACAGTGTTCGTGGCACCGAACCGAGGGGTTATAATGTCCATGGCACTGATGAGAACAGCTGAAAGCTCAAGTGCTTCTGGATCGAAAAACACAAAAAGTTAAAGAGTTAAAAAAGATATCTAACACAAAAACATGTTATATATGAGAAACTTTCAACAATTGACTTTTTCTTAAAGCAAATACCAACCATGTTCCTCGATTTCCTTCTGAAAGCAACGTCCTCTTCTGTCAGGTCGAATGTGAACCCGGTTGATACAAGCTGTTCTATGAAGCTCACAGTGGGACGCATATTGCACACCATCTGACCCACATATTGGCTTGTGGTGACCACCACACATGGCTGCTGTGTAACATTTACACACTCCAAGAATGCATGTGCGTCCAGCACGGCACTCATAATCCACCCTACAGAATTCTGTAAAACAAGCATATACATAGGTGAGACATTCAATATACAACCAACATACAAGCATTATATACACACACAGTACATATATACATATATATATATATATATATGCAAATATGACATACACCTGAATGTGGGGGTGTAGGCTAGCCTCATATATTACTTTTCGTTATTAGATTTTTATATTAACTGAAAACGACTTAAAAGTGAAGTGTAAATAACAACGAATACATATCTACATCTATGGTCTTCGCCAGATGGATGATGGAATTGGTTGTCCACTCTTGCCGTTAAGTGTAGGGGTGGAAGCTTTAATTTGCGTTCCAGATGAGTCGCCCTTGTTGTGTTATATCCGTATTTATTTAGTGTGGTCTAGATATTGTCTATCCATCTTTTTCTTGGTCTTCCCTTGGCTCTAGTACCTGATCTCTTTTTAATTGTATGCTGTTATTGGTGGTTGGTTGTATTCCATTCTCGTTAAATGTCCGAAGCACTGCATTTGTTGTCTTTCAATCTGTTCAATGCATGAAGTTATGCCCACTCAACTTAGATACATATCGTGGCATAGTCTAGAAATAGATGTGAAATGGAGTTTACTATTTATTCTAGGATACCATATGACCAAAAAAAAAAGCTAGACATTTTTCATAAATGACTAGTTTGTAAACAGTTAATAAACAATGCATCCATTCACAATTTTCTTAATGTTTCTGTATTCCTAAATGGATTATCAATATAAAGAGAGCAATCAGTCTTGTTTATTCAACCTATTGTTCATCATGGAAGGAGAAGACCATCAAGGAAGGAGAAGACCATCATGGAAGGAGGCATACCGGCAAACAGCAGAAGAGGAAGACCACGGAGAAGACGGATTCAGGCTGTATCTGTTGGTTTGAAAATGACGGTTGCATAGGCAGGACATCTGGCCTATGAGAGAGAGAAATTCCGGAGAACTGTTGGGGCGGCAAAGTTCTGCTCAGGACAAGCTATTTGACGATGATTCATCAAGACCCTTTGTAAGTTGGATTTTTGTTCTCCCAATTTCAATTGTTAATGCACGCTGATATGTTTCCTGCCTAGTCAACACTGCGTTATATTTGCTAATACGATATTTTATGAAACTACATCCATTTGTCTTCAGTTTGATATATAATAAGTCATAATGTAAATCATATTTAGAAACAATATTTTAGTTTTGCTAAACTATGAGTGCAATTTTTTTAGAACTAAAAATAATTATATCCAGATACCAAAAAAACTCTGTAGCGAATTAGTTAGTTAAGACTACGACAATGCTCCCTAGTATAAATGGTTAGGTTAAAAAGAATGAAATATCACTATAATAAATATATCTACAACAAATAAGTTGTACAACATAAACATAACAAGTGGTTGCATACATTTATCATGCAAATTAGCAACCAAACTCAACCAGTGATATAGCAGCTATTTACCACACATATAAAGACATATATGCTGTACATACACATATATCTATCAGCTAGACTAGACGTTTATAACAGATCAAGATATAGAGAATTATCTACAAGAAATAACAAAACACTTCATACACTTAAAGCAAACAATATTATTAACTCCTTGTGGACCAGGAGCCACACTATGAGGCGTTTTTACTCTATAATGGCTTTTGTCCTGGTCCACTAACAGTTAATATAGAGATAGTACAGCATGACATCTCACTTATCATTCAATAGCTTGTTCTGAGCAGAACTTTGCCACTCTTACAGTCCTATAGAAGTTCTCTTTCTGTCTCTCATAAGTCAGATGTCACGTCGCTCGTCATCACGCTCAAATCATCAGTCACATCCTGAATCCAACTTCTCCGCAGTCTATCTCTTCTCCTCATTGTCGGGATGTCTCCTTCCATAATATTCTTCTCTAATCCTTCGTGCCGTTTATATTTCCAAAATACTTCAATGTTCTCATACTTATTTGTAGCATAACATATTTCACTACACATATTTATATAGTTATATTTCCAAAATACTTCAATGTTCTCATACTTATTTGTAGCATAACATATTTCACTACACATATTTATATAGTTATATTTCCAAAATACTTCAATGTTCTCATACTTATTTGTAGCATAACATATTTCACTACACATATTTATATAGTTAATTTTCCAAAATACTTCAATGTTCTCATACTTATTTGTAGCATAACATATTTCACTACACATATTTATATAGTTATATTTCCAAAATACTTCAATGTTCTCATATTTATTTGTAGCATAACATATTTCACTACACATATTTATATAGTGATAGTATAGTTCAACATCCCCTTATATATTATCATTGGTTTTTTTGTCTCAGGAAACAGTAGGTTTCGCATCATGTAGTTTTGTTCTGTGCTGAATCACATTGTCTATTGTGGCTGTAACGTCTTACTCTGGAGCGGCACACCTTGTCACAGCTGCTGCAGGTAAAAATAGAAGATGAAGAGGATGGTATCTCTGCTCTCTCTTTGCCTTCACATGTGATTATGTTTCTCTTCTTTGGATCCCAACAGATGGTAGCATGACCAACTATCTCAACGTTATCATTACTCTTGGAAGAGAATGTAGAGATTGGGGCAACATGAAGGCTGATCTCGCAGTTAAGCAGCTGATAGAAGATAATGCAAGGATGATGATGTTGTTGTATATACCGATGGGTCGGTTCAACGTGGTGAGAAATCCGCTGGGGTTTCTTGGCTAATGCGCATGGTAGAGTTGTTGCAGAGTAAAGTTGGGCATACAGGACAACTACTTCTAGTATGAGGATGGAGGTTGAGACCGTTACTGCTGCCCTCCATTGGATCTCTGGGACTTCATTTACTGGGGCCGTTGTTGTATCTGACTCTCAGTCGATGCTTCGCAAGATCCAGAAGGGCAGGTTTCGGTATGAGTCGATGTTGTCTATAGAAGTTTCTAACCTCCAGAGGCATACGTAGATATACTGTCCTGGGCATGCAGGTATTTACGGTAGTGAGAGAGAGTCAGGCTTGCATCAACAGCATCGATTGTTGGGGAGTTGAAGATGGATAAGGGGATATTCTTTGGTCTCTTTGCGACTGTCTGTTGGATGAGGACACTAAAATCGATGTTGAATCAATCAAGCGATTTAGGCAGTTTGGAGTTACGAATTGTACAAGTCGAACTGGATGCCTGAGAGGCAGAGTGAGAGGTGTGTTTAATCAGAGAGCCACGGGAACCATCAGTATCCATACTCTTCAATATCTGTTGGAAGAGACTGAGCACCTATGGGTCTGCCGGAGTGCAATGACGTCAGTTTAGTAACCAATAACCAATTATTTTACTTTTAACATGGTTAACATCATGCCAACCACCTTTACTTCCCAGTATTTTCTCTGGAACCCAACTGAAGATTTGTCAACCTGAGAGCCGTTCACGTTGGACAAAATTCCACAAATAAATCCCATGAGTAGCTTGGTAGTAAAACTAGTTACTTATAAGATTTGACAAATATAAAACCATACTGTATAGTACTACATCTATTGTAGTATACTGGTGTGCTGCCAGGGCTTGCAAGGGGAGCAAAGAATAGTAACCCTGCGACCTACAAGGCGACTGAGGTAGGGGTCTAGGAAAGCTACCATTGGAAATAAAAGCATAGTAGAAATCGGATGTGCTGGCCTACTTGTAGGCGTATAGCTGGCACAACGTACAATCGCTTTTAGGCTCAGAACACATACGCTCTCTCTCTTGCGATCACCGCTTAGACTGATGTACCAGATTTCCCCATAAATTCTCTTATTCATGTGGAAATCTGATTCATGCAGCCTTAGCATGGGTGTGTTTCGTTTGTGCCATTTGGAGCTCTGGTGCTTAACCATCGACAATATGTCCGGTTTTAGCCAGCATTTCTGGGTTCACTCTCCGTCAGCCTTGGGCTGTTCCCAGCCGACCTGCAAAGCAGCAGGCTTGCTATTTTCTTTAGGGTAGCTACCCTTAGACAACCTTCCCTCCCGGGTTGTTGAGCGTCATCTGCCCAGGTTACCAGTCTTTTTGGACTACTTGGTTTGCCTGCCGTCCAGCTTTGTGTACGGTTTGCTCTGTTAGCCTTTGATTGTCCCCAATCAAACTACAAGGAAGTAGTAGTTCTCTGCGAGGGGGAACACATACAAATCACAAAGAGTGGTTAACACTTAAAAGTACTCAAAGAAGAATTATATTGTAGCATGGCATCAGATCTGACTTGTCTTCTTCTTCTTCTTCAATGATCCAGCGGCACTTGAGCTTTTGCCCTTTGGCCCAATGCTATGTAGTGGTATCTGCATGTGTTTGTAAGTTGTTCTTTTGTTCCGTATAATGTGTTCCATTTATCTGGCCTTGGAGGAAGGAGGGTCTTTCTGATGTCTTCTAGTGCTTGACACTTGAAGAGGTGGTGGTGAACGGTTTCATGATGATGTGCACACAGTTGGCACTCTGGAGTGTGTTGTGGATGAATTCTGTTCAAGTGATTATTAAGTGTTATGTGTTGGGTTCGAGTCTAAAAATGGTGCTCTGATCTCTTCTTGTAAGGTGGTTGATGTTGTCATTAAGGTTAGGGCTGGCCATATGGCTGTACACCTCTCTTCCTGTGTTTCCCATGGCCCATCTGTTCAGCCGAATTTCCTTATTTGTTGTCATTAGGATTTGCTTTGCTGTACGGAAAGTTGTTGCTGTGATTGGTTGTTCCTGTGTTGACCCTTTCTTGGCTAGCCTATCTGCTTTGTCATTTCCAGGTGTGTTTGAATGTCCAGGGATCCACTGCATGGTTATTTTGATGTCATGTGATGTAATAAGTCTGTCAATATCTAGGGCTATATGGGATAGTTCAAATTTACAATGTCCACCATCTTCTAGGGCTTGAAGGGCAGACATTGAATCTGACTTGTCATAAAGAAGGTTCTCACAGCTGACTCATGCCCTTATTGGTATCAATAGAGTTTCAAGGCGAAGGATTGACTTTACTGCACTGGGTTCCCCTATATGGCTCTGTCCCTGTCTGTAGAAATGGCACGCCATCTACCGAGAGAGTTGTACTCTGTACATGAACTCTGTAGCTCCACCAACAATCCTAGGGATCTCATGACAAAAATCGCACATGTGATTTGGTCCGAGTTCGAACCCACAACCTTCAAAACAACAAGCAAACATCTTAACCACTTCATCATCGCAACCCATCACTTCATCATCTCAACCCATCACTTCATCATCTCAACCCATCACTTCATCATCTCAACCCATCACTTCATCATCTCAACCCACCACTTCATCATCTCAACCCATCACTTCATCATCTCAACCCATCACTTCATCATCTCAACCCACCACTTCATCATCTCAACCCATCACTTCATCATCTCAACCCATCACTTCATCATCTCAACCCATCACTTCATCATCTCAACCCACCACTTCATCATCTCAACCCATCACTTCATCATCTCAACCCACCACTTCATCATCGCAACCCATCACTTCATCATCGCAACCCATCACTTCATCATCGCAACCCATCACTTCATCATCGCAACCCACCACTTCATCATCGCAACCCATCACTTCATCATCGCAACCCATCACTTCATCATCGCAACCTATCACTTCATCATCGCAACCCATTACTTCATCACCGCAACCCATCACTTCATCATCGCAACCCATCACTTCATCATCGCAACCCATCACTTCATCATCGCAACCCATTTTGACATACACCTCATTAATTTTAATTTTTAAAAAAAATGATTGCAAAAAAAGAGCAAAGTTGCTAATGACATTCTGCAACAAGCATTAATTTTCACGTTGATATCAAATGTACTTGCTCAATCAACTCTCAAGTTACATAGAGACACAATTAATTCTAGCCAAATATGAAATCCTACCAGCTATGTCAGTTCAGAAACCAACAATTCCAACAAAAATCAATATTTGTTAAATTTGGCAAACTTCCTTAATGGCAGGCTTAGCAGACGTGAGAGACTGGATGGGGAAAAAATTATGTGGATACTAGACTAAGACTGGATACTGTTCTTTCCGCGTACTATTGACGGATGCAGGTAACACGGCTTCTAAAACTAATACTTCTACTCCAGACTTGAGGACATATGATCTCTAAACCAACATTACAATTTCTTAGTTAGAAGAGTTCTACTAATCAAACATGTACAAGACTGTTACCTTTAATATAAATATTGAGAATTATTTTTAAAACATGTAATTACAAAGTACTGTAGTTTTACAAATTACAAAAACAATGACAAAATACAGCAACGTTTCAACCAACAAGGCCTTTATCAAGCAAACGAACAAACAGGAGTGACAAATTAAAATGAAACACAAATGGACGAACAAATACAAACGTATCTAAGGAAAATCTGGAATAAAAACGAATAACGAAATAAATGTAACACAAAAACACACATAAAAACTAGAAATAGAACGGAAAAGAAACAATGAAACATCTAGTAAATATATAACTTGAATACATGGCCTTGTTGGTCGAAACGTTGCTGTATTTTGTCATTGTTTTTGTAATTTGTAAAACTACAGTACTTTGTAATTACGTGTTTTGCCAATCAAATAGTTTTACTGCAGTTCCATATATATATACTGAATTATTTTTAGAAATATAAATTGTTTACAAATATAGGATTTTTCTTACTAGATGTGCACAAAAATGACGTGTACAAAAATGATGTGTACATATTTCAAACTCAAAAAAGTTTCTCTTCATCTTCAGCATTGGCTTAAAAATAATCACTATTATGTGGGCGTCTGTAGCTTAAGTGGTAGTGAGCTTGATCACAACCCAAACGGACCTGGTTTAAACTCAGCGGTGGGCAGTCTGGAAGCAAATTTGTTCCCATGGTAACGAACGGTAAAAATATACTTCCCTCTTCAGAAAGAACAAGCAAACTACTGAACGTATAAGTGGTGCCTAGAAAATCGACGACTCGTTTACTGTGATTGATGGTGATGTCCTTTAAAGGATATACCGGGATTTTCATTTTCAATAAGCTTTTCTTTGAGGTTTTTAATTAATACGTTAATTTTAAAAGATAAGGGAAAAGTATCGGGATTAGTGTAATACATAAGTGTTTGCATATCGACTCGGACACAAGAGGGCTGAGGCTTCAACCCTACACTCAACGCTCCACGCATGAGGAAAGAAATTGACCTGCCTACCTCCTGTACACTAAGGTTTAAAATGTGAAGTGAAATGACTTTATACCCCAAGATCATAAAAAGGTTACGGAAATTTAATTTTAATTTTAATGAAAAGCATATATGCTTTTTTGAATATAAGTGTTTCAGAAGAGTCATACATATACCACAAGCAGAGAAGAGAACAAATAGATCTATCCAGATGGAAACAAAATGATAGAAAACTGGCTGATGCTACAAATATGAATGAGAAAATTCAGGTATTTCAGACATATCAAAAGAAATGAAGGGAAGACAATTAGGCAGAGAAGCATCTTGACAAAGAGAAGAAGGCGATGGAAAAGATGTCAAATTTGGGGTGGAATAGATTATTAAAGCATAGCAGAAGTGAAGGCAGGATATCTGGATTATGAGAGACAGATAAATTAAAGGAAGAAAGAGCAGCACAGTTGTTCCTAGGACAAGCTATTGAATGATGATGATCAGAGTAAGTATATTGTGCTGTTATAACTGCGGCAATGAGCAGCATTGGTTGTCGGGGAGTTGAAGATGGATAAGAGGGATGTTCTTTGGTTGTTGTCGGGGAGTTGAAGATGGATAAGAGGGATATTCTTTGGTTGTTGTTGGGAAGTTGAAGATGGATAAGAGGGATGTTCTTTGGTTGTTGTCGGGGAGTTGAAGATGGATAAGAGGGATGTTCTTTGGTTGTTGTTGGGAAGTTGAAGATGGATAAGAGGGATGTTCTTTGCTTGCTTATGACTGCCTATTGGATGAAGACACTAAAATAGGTGTTGAATCGATAGAGATTTAAGGAATTTGGAGCTCCCAGTTGTATAAGTAGAGCTGGATGCCTGAGAGGGAAGAGTGAGGGGTGTGTTTAACCAGCAAGCCACAGGAACCATCAATATGCATACTCTTCTATATTTGTTGGGGGAGACTGAGCACCTATGGGTCTGCCTGGATTTCAATGACGTCGGCACAGTAATCAATAACCAATAAGATTTACAATGTGGTCTGTACCGATTTTATGTTTGTGTAGAAAGTATCGTACCACAGATCAAATTTGACATTTTCTCCGAGAGAGAATCGATAAGACAAATGACAGACATTATGAAGACTATATAGAAATAACATACATAGAAGAAGCGAAACACATAATAACAAAGTACTGTAGTTTTACAAAATACAAAAACAATGAAAATACACAGCAACGTTTCCATCTACAATGAAATTACATAGAATTACCAGATTTTGCTGACTTCAGCAAAGACAAACCAAATAATTATCTACAATATTACCCATGTAATCCAAGCAAGTAAGAATCAATACTACTACTATATACACTTATGCCAGGTTTCTGTGGCAAGAGATGTATAACCAGCCAGCGCTGGCGATATCTAGAGCCAATAACAATGGTAAAACCTGACAGTGGCCAAAACGTGCACCTACTTCTTGTTTTGTACATAAGTCTGAACAAGATTTATGATTGTCAGCAGTTCTTCAAGGATGGGGTTTGCCAAAATTTAGAATTAATCAGTACAATTTACTATTTACCAACCTGGTATGTTTAAATGTATGATCTAGTAAAGCTTTAATTTTCTTTAGTGACACAGAGCAGTTACTAGTTAAACAAATTAATAGACTCTGTAACCACATTGGGGGTCTCTGCAACCACATTGGGGGTCTCTGCAACCACAATGGGGGTCTCTGCAACCACATTGGGGGTCTCTGCAACCACACTGGGGGTCTCTGCAACCACATTGGGGGTCTCTGCAACCACATTGGGGTCTCTGCAACCACATTGGGGGTCTCTGCAACCACACTGGGGTCTCTGCAACCACATTGGGGGTCTCTGCAACCACATTGGGGTCTCTGCAACCACATTGGGGTCTCTGCAACCACATTGGGGGTCTCTGCAACCACACTGGGGGTCTCTGCAACAACATTGGGGGTCTCTGCAACCACATTGGGTCTCTGCAACCACATTGGGGGTCTCTGCAACCACATGGGGGTCTCTGCAACCACATGGGGGTCTCTGCAACCACATTGGGGTCTCTGCAACCACATTGGGGGTCTCTGCAACCACATTGGGGGTCTCTGCAACCACATTGGGGTCTCTGCAACCACATTGGGGTCTCTGCAACCACATTGGAGTCTCTGCAACCACATTGGAGTCTCTGCAACCACATTGGGGGTCTCTGCAACCACACTGGGGTCTCTGCAACCACATTGGGGATCTCAGTAACCACATTGGGGGTCTCTGCAACCACATTGGGGTCTCTGCAACCACATTGGGGGTCTCTGCAACCACACTGGGGGTCTCTGCAACCACATTGGGGGGTCTCTGCAACCACATTGGGGTCTCTGCAACCACATTGGGGTCTCTGCAACCACATTGGGGTCTCTGCAACCACATTGGGGGTCTGTGCAACCACATTGGGGGTCTCTGCAACCACATTGGGGTCTCTGCAACCACACTGGGGGTCTCTGCAACCACATTGGAGTCTATGCAACCACATTGGGGTCTCTGCAACCACATTGGGGGTCTCTGCAACCACACTGGGGTCTCTGCAACCACACTGGGGTCTCTGCAACAACATGGGGGTCTCTGCAACCACATTGGGGTCTCTGCAACCACACTGGGGGTCTCTGCAACCACACTGGGGTCTCTGCAACCACATTGGGGGTCTCTGCAACCACATTGGGGGTCTCTGCAACCACATTGGGGTCTCTGCAACCACATTGGGGGTCTCTGCAACCACATTGGGGTCTCTGCAACCACATTGGGGTCTCTGCAACCACAATGGGGGTCTCTGCAACCACATTGGGGGTCTCTGCAACCACATTGGGGTCTCTGCAACCACATTGGGGGTCTCTGCAACCACATTGGGGTCTCTGCAACCACATTGGGGTCTCTGCAACCACATGGGGGTCTCTGCAACCACATGGGGGTCTCTGCAACCACAATGGGGGTCTCTGCAACCACATTGGGGGTCTCTGCAACCACATTGGGGTCTCTGCAACCACATTGGGGTCTCTGCAACCACATTGGGGTCTCTGCAACCACACTGGGGGTCTCTGCAACCACATTGGGGTCTCTGCAACCACATTGGGGTCTCTGCAACCACATTGGGGTCTCTGCAACCACATTGGGGGTCTCTGCAACCACATTGGGGTCTCTGCAACCACATTGGGGGTCTCTGCAACCACACTGGGGTCTCTGCAACCACATTGGGGGTTTCTGCAACCACATTGGGGGTCTCTGCAACCACATTGGGGTCTCTGCAACCACACTGGGGGTCTCTGCAACCACAATGGGGGTCTCTGCAACCACATTGGGGGTCTCTGCAACCACATTGGGGGTCTCTGCAACCACATTGGGGGTCTCTGCAACCACATTGGGGTCTCTGCAACCAGATTGGGGGTCTCTGCAACCACAATGGGGGTCTCTGCAACCACATTGGGGGTCTCTGCAACCACATGGGGGGTCTCTGCAACCACATTGGGGGTCTCTATGGCGTAGAGGCTAGGTGCTTGCCTCTCGTATCAAACGTACCAGGTTCGCTTCCTCGTGGAGTCATCTGGATATTTTTCTAGAGATCCCTGATCTCAATGTAGGTGAGATTGAGTTCCTAGTCCTATCGGAGATGGACGATACAAAGTAGGTCCTGTGTTCAATTTGAGCATGTAAAAGACGCCTTGGTAGTTCAAAATTGAGAAGAGCAGGCTGGAAAGCCACTGCCCAGGCAAAATTCATTAGAAAAGATTAAAAATAAAATTCCCACAAAAATATCTTCAAAATTACATTGGGGACCCTTGCAGGTGCTACAGAGTTCGTGCTCTGCAGCTGAGATTATCCTGTGTAAGAAAGAGATCGGAGCACACATGGTTACTCACCGAAGTGCAATGATGATGGTCCTATCAATCAATCAATCAATCAATCAACCACATGTATACAAAATTCAAGATTGAAAAATAAGCCATGTGTACAAATGGACAAGCACCCCAGACTGCTGAGCACATACTTCAAGACTGTCCCGAATATGATATACTGAGGTAAACTCACTGACCTAACGAAATAACACTCGACAGAAAACTACACATATCTCTGTGTGAGCTACAAAAGACAGTGAAATTTATACAAGAGACAATGTTGAATATATAGATAATATTTCAAGCAAATGAAAGGAAGGAAGGATACAAGAGACAATGTTGAAAATATAGATAATATTTCAAGCAAATGAAAGGAAGGAAGGATACAAGAGACAACATTGAATATATAGACAATATTTCAAGTGAGCGAAAGAAAGGAAG
Source organism: Arion vulgaris (assembly GCA_020796225.1). Classification (NCBI taxonomy): domain Eukaryota; kingdom Metazoa; phylum Mollusca; class Gastropoda; order Stylommatophora; family Arionidae; genus Arion; species Arion vulgaris. The sequence goes on from CM036767.1 coordinate 3,459,488, forward strand.
GATACAAGAGACAACATTGAATATATAGATAATATTTCAAACAAATGAAAGGAAGGAAGGATACAAGAGACAACGTTGAATATATAGATATTTCAAGCAAATGAAAGGAAGGAAGGATACAAGAGACAACGTTGAATATATAGATATTTCAAGCAAATGAAAGGAAGGAAGGATACAAGAGACAACGTTGAATATATAGATAATATTTCAAGCAAATGAAAGGAAGGAAGGATACAAGAGACAACGTTGAATATATAGATAATATTTCAAGCAAATCAAAGGAAGGAAGGATACAAGAGACAACATTGAATATATAGACAATATTTCAAGTGAGCGAAAGAAAGGAAGGATACAAGAGACAACATTGAATATATAGATAATATTTCAAGCAAATGAAAGGAAAGAAGGATACAAGAGACAACGTTTAATATATAGATAATATTTCAAGCAAATGAAAGGAAAGAAGGATACAAGAGACAACGTTGAATATATAGATAATATTTCAAGCGAACGAAAGGAAGGATACAAGACACAACATTGAATATATAGACGATATTTCAAGTGAACGAAAGGAAGGAAGGATACAAGAGACAATGCTGAATATATAGATAATATTTCATGCGAAAGAAAGGAAGGAAGGATACAAGAGACAACATTGAATATATAGACGATATTTCAAGTGAATGAAAGGAAAGAAGTATTTAAACAAATTGATGTGTTACTGTAGTTTATAATAGTTATTATTTACAGAACTGGTGTGATGCTGTCTATACTTGAACCATGACCAAACACATAAGAAGCAGTGCACTAGCCACTATGCTACCACGACTACTGAAAATTGTAGTACAATTTATTTTGTGAAAATCCTAAATAGAAATCTGCGATATGCAAAAATTACAAATCTGAGGTGGTCAGAACAGATCAGATCTGGAGAAAACCGCAGAGAGGCTGCGGTAATACTGAGTAAATGGGCAATTGAACAAAGACAGATATGCAGTATTACATAAGTAATGAAAAATTAATGATTAAATATGAAAATAAACAGCACTTGACATTTCAGTCATAACATGCGCTTGGATACAGGTGCATACGACAGTATCAATTTCTTGTCATCCTTCGTTAGAATTATGTTTTAGTTTATTAACTCTTTCCACGCCTTAAGCCGCACACTGCGCCACGGCGGAAGTCCGTTGCACGCCTTAAGCCGCACACTGCGCCATAGAGTTGCTTCCCTTATGAGAAGTCTTTCTAGTTTTACTTCTATTATTTTACTTCTACTACTTTTTAACCTTGTTATTCTATTGGGTTGTCCAGTTTTCTTCAATTTAGTATATAATAATATATATATGTTTATTTATTGGAGTAGTTAGGATGTTTTTTTTTTTTTTTTCCTTGAATTAACTGCTTAAAATTTGAGGAAATAACTGTGCGTGGAAAGAGTTAAGTATTCTGTGTATATTTTTGTTATCTTGATCAAGGCCTATGGTCGAAACGTCAACTGCTGTTTATTTTCCTATTTAACCATTAATTTTTTGATTACTTATGTAATACTGTATATATGCCTGTGTTTGTGTTCAGTCCACCAAATAGAAATCTGGTTTTACTTTAACAAGTGAAGAAGAAGAAGTAGAAGTATATTCCTCATTATCCATATATAATGTTTCTATTATTTGTACTTTGAAATTCAGCCTGCCTGAGCCAAAACTTTAGATATAGAGCTAGTCTAGCCATTATATTTTACAATTATTCTCATCTGAGCTCACTTCAAATATTATAACCACATCATTAAGTTTGACTCAAAAGGTTTCGTCAAGTAATGAGAGAGACATAACTGAGAGATTGGGTACTTAGAATAACTTTCCACTCCGTCTCTCCATAAGGGGAAGAAGTTCAAACGCTCTCAAAAAGGTCTACGCTAACGACAGGAACTTTTCGTGTGTGTAATTTTGGTACTAATCAAATTCAAGTTGAATATCTGTTACAGAAGTGGTCAAGATATGGGACAGAAGACAGATTATGTGACTGACATCATTTCAAATCTCGACATGACAGTCTGGCGGTCAGATATTGTATCGCCGAGTGGTTACCAGGGCCCAAATTTGGGGTGTAAAGAATAGAACCCTTGTTACCTGCCATGCATGTCGTAAGAGGTGAGCAAGGAGGTTTGGCTGAAATCGGATGCATGTGTCTGCTAGGGAATGCTACCCAAAACAAATGCTTGCAGAAAACGGATGCACTAGGCTGTAAGGCGCATAACATGGTGCAACGATCCCTCACAATGAGGAATGGGATAACAGGTTCTACGGTCGCCAATCTGCCACTGAGATTTAGCCACGCAGTAAGAATGTCAGACCTACCATCACAAGGGTGGCCAAAATTTACTGCGGGAAGAGGTCGGCACAAACGGGAAGCAGAAATCATAGGAATTATATCCTACAGAACTGCCCTAGTATGCAGACTTGAGAAGAAAGAGGTGGCCCATTTACACTAGCGTCCAAGACAAACTGTATGGTGTGGCTGATAATCTGAGGCAGACGGCTGCTTTTATTAGAGAATCCGAAATCCCAACCTAGTGAGAACGCAGAAGACAAACTGTATGACGTGGCTGATAATCTGAGACAGACGGCTGCCTTTATTAGAGAATCCGAAATCCCAATCTAGTGAGAACGCAGAAGACAAACTGTATGGCGTGGCTGATAATCTGAGACAGACGGCTGCCTTTATTAGAGAATCAAATCCCAATCTAGTGAGAACGCAGAAGACAAACTGTATGGCGTGGCTGATAATCTGAGGCAGACGACTGCCTTTATTAGAGAATCGAAATCCCAATCTAGTGAGATGCAGAAGACAAACTGTATGACGTGGCAGATAATCTGAGGCAGACGTCGGCATTTATTAGAGAATCCGAAATGCCAATCTAGTGAGAAGCATGAAGACAAACTGTATGGCGTGGCTGATAATCTCAGGCAGACGGCTGCCTTTGTTAGAGAATCCGAAATCCCAATCTAGTGAGAATGCAGAAGACAAACTGTATGGCGTGACTGATAATCTGAGGCAGACGGCTGCCTTTGTTAGAGAATCCGAAATCCCAACCTAGTGAGAACGCAGAAGACAAACTGCATGGCATGGCTGATAATCTGAGGTAGACGACTTCCTTTATTAGAGAAACAGAAATCCTAATCTAGTGAAAACGCAGAAGACAAACTGTATAGTGTGGCTGATAATCTGAGACAGATGGCTGATTGTATTAGAGAATCTGAAATCCCAATCTAGTGAGAACTCAGAAGACAAACTGTATGGCGTGGCTGATAATCTGAGACAGACGGCTGATTGTATTAGAGAATCCGAAATCCCAATCTAGTGAGAACTCAGAAGACAAACTGTATGGCGTGGCTGATAATCTGAGGCAGACGGCTGCCTTTATTAGAGAAACAGAAATCCTAATCTAGTGAAAACGAAGAAGACAAACTATATAGCGTGGCTGACATTCTGAGACAGACGGTTGCCTTTATTAGAGAACCCGAAATCCCAATCTAGTGAGAACGCAGAAGACAAACTGTATGGCGTGGCTGATAATCTGAGACAGACGGCTGCCTTTATTAGAGAATCCGAAATCCCAATCTAGTGAGAACGCAGAAGACAAACTGTATGGCGTGACTGATAATCTGAGACAGACGGCTTATTGTATTAGAGAATCCGAAATCCCAATCTAGTGAGAACTCAGAAGACAAACTGTATGGCGTGGCTGATAATCTGAGACAGACGGCTGATTGTATTAGAGAATCCGAAATCCCAATCTAGTGAGAACTCAGAAGACAAACTGTATGGTGTGGCTGATAATCTGAGACAGACGGCTGATTGTATTAGAGAATCCGAAATCCCAATCTAGTGAGAACGCAGAAGACAAACTGTATGGCGTGACTGATAATCTGAGACAGACGGCTGATTGTATTAGAGAATCCGAAATCCCAACCTAGTGAGAAGCAGAAGACAAACTGTATGACGTGGCTGATAATCTGAGACAGACGGCTGCCTTTATTAGAGAATCCGAAATCCCAATCTAGTGAGAACGCAGAAGACAAACTGTATGGCGTGGCTGATAATCTGAGACAGACGGCTGCCTTTATTAGAGAATCGAAATCCCAATCTAGTGAGACGCAGAAGACAAACTGTATGGCGTGGCTGATAATCTGAGGCAGACGACTGCCTTTATTAGAGAATCCGAAATCCCAATCTAGTGAGAACGCAGAAGACAAACTGTATGACGTGGCAGATAATCTGAGGCAGACGTCGGCCTTTATTAGAGAATCTGAAATCCCAATCTAGTGAGAACTCAGAAGACAAACTGTATGGCGTGGCTGATAATCTGAGGCAGACGGCTGCCTTTATTAGAGAAACAGAAATCCTAATCTAGTGAAAACGCAGAAGACAAACTATATAGCGTGGCTGACAATCTGAGACAGACGGTTGCCTTTATTAGAGAATCCGAAATCCCAATCTAGTGAGAACGCAGAAGACAAACTATATGGCGTGGCTGACAATCTGAGACAGACGGTTGCCTTTATTAGAGAATCCGAAATCCCAATCTAGTGAGACGCAGAAGACAAACTGTATGGCGTGGCTGATAATCTGAGACAGACGGCTGCCTTTATTAGAGAATCAAATCCCAATCTAGTGAGAACGCAGAAGACAAACTGTATGGCGTGACTGATAATCTGAGACAGACGGCTTATTGTATTAGAAAATCCGAAATCCCAATCTAGTGAGAACTCAGAAGACAAACTGTATGCGTGGCTGATAATCTGAGACAGACGGCTGATTGTATTAGAGAATCCGAAATCCCAATCTAGTGAGAACTCAGAAGACAAACTGTATGGTGTGGCTGATAATCTGAGACAGACGGCTGATTGTATTAGAGAATCCGAAATCCCAATCTAGTGAGAACGCAGAAGACAAACTGTATGGCGTGACTGATAATCTGAGACAGACGGCTGATTGTATTAGAGAATCCGAAATCCCAATCTAGTGAGAACTCAGAAGACAAACTGTATGGCGTGACTGATAATCTGAGACAGACGGCTGATTGTATTAGAGAATCCGAAATCCCAATCTAGTGAGAAATGCAGAAGAAGAAAATATTGTATGAATTCTGTTATTATTATATCTTTCTTCTTTTCTCTAATCCTGTTTTGTTTCACATCTCTAATCCTGTTTTGTTTCACATCTCTAATCCTGTTTTTGTCTCACAGCATCAGGATAAGAAGAGATTTATAGAATTAGCTTTCGTATGCGATTCATACATAGTATTTTTCACTGCTTCTGCTATTTCTATGGTCCATCTTTTGCATGGACGATCTTTTGTTTTGTATCCCATGAATAGCATTGCACTTTAAGGATCACTGCCTGTTGGCAATTTAGTCAAGTGGTCAAACCATTTAATTAGTTGTTTCTTGATAAAGTACAGTACTGGTGTTGTACCCACACTTCTTCTGATGTCTTTATTCGTAAACCGGTCTTTACTTGATACTTCCAGAACCCTCCGTAGACACTTCTATATAAAAGCCTTAAACTGGCGCTTGGAATTATTCCAGTTGAGGTTTACAACTATATGCAAATAAAGAATTATGCAAATTTAGGAGCGTCTGTAGCTCAAGTGGTAGTGAGCTCAATCACAAACCATAGCGTACCTGGTTCAAACCCCACGGTGGGCAAGTTTGGAAGCATATTCGTTTCCGTGGGATTTTTATCAAAGGTAAAAATAGACCTCACCGTTCAGAAAGCAATGGCAAACTACTGAACGTATTAGTGGTGCCTAGAAAATCAACGACTCGTTTACTGTGGTTGATGGATACGTCCTTTAGGATATGTCACGATTTTCATTCAAATTTAGGAGAAATATGCAAATAAAGAATTATGCAAATTTAGGAGAAATATGCAAATAAGATTGAGTAATTGATTGGTTGATAGGACCATCATCACTGAACTTCGGTGACTAACCATGTGTGCTCCAATCTTTTTCTTACACTATAAATCTTAGCAGCAGAACACAAACTCAGTAGCACCTGCGTGAGTCCCTTATGTAATATTGAAGATGGTGGAAAAATTTTGCGGGAATTTTATTTTAGTTTTTAAAAAAATGATTTTTGTCCAGTTTTGCAGCCTATTCTTATTGGTTTTCAATTCACATGGGTTCTCAACTTGAACACAGAACACACATATATAATTGTCTGTCTTCAATAGGACACTTTACAGGGGTTCTCAACTTGAACACACACATATAATTGTCTGTCTTCAATAGGACACTTTACAGGGGTTCTCAACTTGAACACACACATATAATTGTCTGTCTTCAATAGGACACTTTACAGGGGTTCTCAACTTGAACACAGAACCCACACATATAATTGTCTGTCTTCAATATGGACACTTCACAGAGGTTCTCAACTTGAACACAGAACCCACACATATAATTGTCAGTCTTCAATATGGACACTTCACAGAGGTTCTCAACTTGAACACAGAACCCACACATATAATTGTCAGTCTTCAATATGGACACTTCACAGAGGTTCTCAACTTGAACACAGAACCCACACATATAATTGTCAGTCTTCAATATGGACACTTCACAGAGGTTCTCAACTTGAACACAGAACCCACACATATAATTGTCAGTCTTCAATATGGACACTTCACAGAGGTTCTCAACTTGAACACAGAACCCACACATATAATTGTCTGTCTTCAATACGACTATGAGCTCAATCTCATCTATCAGGGATATGTGGAAACATATCTTGATCACTTCACGTGGAGAATGAAATGAGAACCTTTCGAGCAAGATGCAAGTCCTTTACCTCCACGTCACAAAGACCCACATAAAAATGAATAATAAATACAACACGAAGTTAGCAAAAAAAAATTAATCAATAACGCTATATTTTGTGACTAGGAAAAATATGGATTATATATTCAGTTCTGACAACTGCCATGTGACTGTGCAAATCAATACATGAACAACGAACTTGCTGGAAGTTAGTCATGGATGGCTGGTATCAAATGATGTCACATTACAGTTTGTGAAATCAAGTTGCGATCGAGAATTTCTAATCAAAGAAGAAAGGGAAAGCTAATGTTTGATTTAAACATGTGTGATTAAAAAACAGAAATATGTATAATGGAGATTTTACTAAATCAAGGACACAAAGGTAAGCAACAAACTTGAGAATCTTTCAATCAAATGTGAAGTCGGTGCTGGTGTATGGCTTGGAAGCATGGAGGACAACAAATGAAACCACCAGAAAACTACAGAGACCTTCGTAAATGGATGTTTACATAGAATTGAGGGACTGAGATGGTATGATAAGATTATGAAGGATGAACTCAGAGAAAGAACTTAGCAGATACTAGTGGAGAAAGAGCTAAGGAAGAGATGCTGGAGATGGATATGACACTCCTCTTGAGAAGACCGTCCGGAAGCATTGCAAGACAGGCATTGTTTTGGAACTTGCAGGGAAAGAGGAGTAAGGGGGACTGCCTAGAGTAGTTGATAGTAGCTCGGCCTGCTAGCTGTGAGACGCCTCATAGCTCGGGTTCGAACCCACTGTCCGGCATTTGTTCGAGTCCCCTGGTCTTACTCAGGACGATAACGTGAGTACCTCTGAAGTCGGAGAAAATCTGCCTGTATGGCGAGGGAATACTAATTACGAGTACATTGAGCACACGGCTGCCAGTGTAAAGTAATTTACAATGTGCACGCTGCTGCCATTGTAAGAAATTGGAAAACGGATTTTCACGCAAAAATCAGTTTCAGAGATGAAACTTCGTCTGAGTTGAAAGCGGACGAAAGAAAAAAAAAAAGAAAAAAAAAAAAGAGGAGTAAGGGAAGACATGAAGAAGAGATGCTGGAGATTGATATTAGAAGGGTAGGCAAGACGTAAAAAGAATTGGAAATAGTGACAAGAGAGAGGAAGGGCTACAAGAAGTTTGTTGAAGACCTGTGCTCCCTTGAGAGTTGAAAAATGAAGATAATGTTATCAATTAAAATGTCTTCATCATGGTACAACAAGATGTACAAAATAGTTCTTTACTTGGAGATCTAAATTACAAGTACTTCTAAAGTCTAAGTAAGTCTAGCTTGAATGATGATGACATACACTGAAATGCAGAAGACAAGACACCCACAAGTGGCTTGTAAGTCTAGCTTGAATGATGATGATATACACTGAAATGCAGAAGACAAGAAACCCACAAGTGGCTTGTAAGTCTAGCTTGAATCATGATGACATACACTGAAATGCAGAAGACAAGACACCCACAAGTGGCTTGTAAGTCTAGCTTGAATCATGATGACATACACTGAAATGCAGAAGACAAGACACCCACAAGTGGCTTGTAAGTCTAGCTTGAATGATGATGATATACACTGAAATGCAGAAGACAAGAAACCCACAAGTGGCTTGTAAGTCTAGCTTGAATGATGATGACATACACCGAAATGCAGAAGACAAGACTCCCACAAGTGGCTTTGAAATGGAATCTGGGAGAAAAGAGAGGTAGGTGGTGATCTAGAGAGACATGGAGATAAACTGTAGACAGAGAAAGAGAAGAGGTGGGAAAGATCTGGAATGACCTAAACTGGCTCGCTCAAGACAGATCTGGTTAGAAGTAATTTGTTGATGTCTTATGCTTCAAGGGGAGTTAAGAGAAGAAAAATAGCGAGGACACGGTTGATCGTGAAAGCAAACCTACACACAACAATCAGTCAGCCAGAGGTACAGTATTAAGCTGCATGACAATAATCAGTCAGCCAGAGGTACAGTATTAAGCTGCATGACAATAATCAGTCAGCCAGAGGTACAGTATTAAGCTGCATGACAATAATCAGTCAGCCATAGGTACAGTATTAAGCTACACGACTATGCCCTACAAACAATAATCAGTCAGCCAGATGTGCAGTATTAAGCTAAACGACTATGCCCTACACATAATAATCAGTCAGCCAGAGGTACAGTATTAAGCTGCATGACAATAATCAGTCAGCCATAGGTACAGTATTAAGCTGCATGACAATAATCAGTCAGCCATAGGTACAGTATTAAGCTACACGACTATGCCCTACAAACAATAATCAGTCAGCCAGATGTGCAGTATTAAGCTACACGACTATGCCCTACACATAATAATCAGTCAGCCAGAGGTACAGTATTAAGCTGCATGACAATAATCAGTCAGCCAGAGGTACAGTATTAAGCTGCATGACAATAATCAGTCAGCCAGAGGTACAGTATTAAGCTACACGACTATGCCCTACAAACAATAATCAGTCAGCCAGAGGTACAGTATTAAACTGCATGATAATAATCAGTCAGCCAGAGGTACAGTATTAAGCTGCATGACAATAATCAGTCAGCCAGAGGTACAGTATTAAGCTGCATGACAATAATCAGTCAGCCAGAGGTACAGTATTAAGCTACACGACTATGCCCTACAAACAATAATCAGTCAGCCAGAGGTACAGTATTAAACTGCATGATAATAATCAGTCAGCCAGAGGTACAGTATTAAACTGCATGACAATAATCAGTCAGCCAGAGGTACAGTATTAAGCTGCATGACAATAATCAGTCAGCCAGAGGTACAGTATTAAGCTGCATGACAATAATCAGTCAGCCAGAGGTACAGTATTAAGCTGCATGACAATAATCAGTCAGCCAGAGGTACAGTATTAAGCTGCATGACAATAAGCAGTCAGCCAGAGGTACAGTATTAAGCTACACGACTATGCCCTACAAACAATAATCAGTCAGCCAGATGTGCAGTATTAAGCTACACGACTATGCCCTACACATAATAATCAGTCAGCCAGAGGTACAGTATTAAGCTGCATGACAATAATCAGTCAGCCAGAGGTACAGTATTAAGCTGCATGACAACAATCAGTCAGCCATAGGTACAGTATTAAGCTACACGACTATGCCCTACAAACAATAATCAGTCAGCCAGAGGTACAGTATTAAGCTGCATGACTATTCCTGACTTCACAGTGAATGAACGCAAAAATAAATACAAAATAATAATTAACAAATCTAAAGGAAAAAATGATGAGAAAATAAAACACTAGTAATCAGATAAAATCATCATCATCATCGTTATCATCTTCTTGCATTCCTCCGCTATGAATTCAAACGTAGTCAGGGCACTGGTGTAGCACTTCTGACTGATTTTTGTATGAAGATCTGCTTTCCTTTTTATCAGTGTCGTCCGCCATACAGGCGCGATTTCTCTGACCTCAGAGGTATAAAATAATCATCTCTGGCTCCAGCATCCAAAATTTGTAGAAAACAAACCCTAACAGCCAAGTAATCCTCCTAATGGACACTTAATCTGTGTTAGACATCCTTCAAAAACCCCCTAAAATAAACATCCATAAGAAATATCTCATACCTTCTCTACTGCAGCTCAGCATAATCACAAAAGAAATATTATTACAACAGAGCTCTGGCAAATGTAGAATAAATGGAAACAAACGGCTGACATCTTGGTAAGAGTGGGTGAATCACACACAAACATAATGAAAATTATATCTCCTATTATAAAGCTATGATAAAAGCAGATTTTAATAAACAATAAAAGCAGAAAAACCTAACGGTAAACACCCAAAAGTCTCTAACAATCAAATTTCATGACAAGAACACATCGTTATCTTCAGAACCTGACCAGGACATAACAGAATGAGAAGTATAGAAAGTTCAAAACATGTTGTGAGACAGACTTAGAGGGTCTAAATCCAAGGGATTGACTTCATTCCACCAGGCTTTACTCCATATAGCTCGGTCCTACACCACAGAAATGGCACGCCACCTGTAGATAGTATTGCACAACGTACAAACTCCATAGCTCCTGCAATAATCCTAGGATCTCTTTAAAAAAAAAAAACACCTGTGAACAGTTTGGTTTGGATTCTAACCCCCAACCTTCAGACTTTTGTCTGTGTCTGATTTGTACTTGAGCGTGACAAGGACTAACGATGATAATCTCCTCAGACTTTTGTCTCTGTCTGATTTGTACTTGAGCGTGACAAGGACTAGCGATGATAATGATGACTAAGCTAGCACAACTAGTAAGATAAAACTTTCTCAATAATTGATTGTAAATTTCTTCAATGCCACTAGAAATGTGACATCACTTGTTCTTGTTATCATCACACATGCTGTCACAAAGCACAATATACAAAATCATGACTACACACAATGAAAGCATATAAATAACATGAGGATAAATGGATATAATCACATCATGCACAGTGACAAATTTCCGGCCACATAAACTTCTGTAGCATCAACTTCTAGATTCTAGAGCAATTACTTCTACAGCAGCACCTTCCGCAGCACCAATGTCTACAGTAACTACTGTTTCAACATCAACTACTACAGTTACTTCTACAGCAGCACCTTCCGCAGCATTAACGTCTACAGTAACTACTTCTGCAGTACCACCAACGTCTACAGTAACTACTGCTTCAACATCAACAGCACCAGGAACGTCTACAGCAACTACTTCTACAGTTCCAACTTCTACAGTAACCTCTTCTGCAGCACCAATGTCTACAGTAACTAATGCTTCAACATCAACTTCTACAGTAACCAATTCTACAGTCCCATCAACAACTGCCCCAACTTACGCAGCATCAAATTTAGAGCAACCACTTCAACAGACCCGCCTCCTACAGCCTCAATGTCAACAGTAGCTACTTTTCCAACACACTATCCTACTCAGTATAATGACTCAGTATTCATAAACTAAATTTCAGTATGAATAAAAAATGTGCATTTCTGCATCAAAGATTGCTTATGATATGATTAATTGATAGGGCCATCATCATTGCACTATGGTGAGTAACCATGTGTGCTCCGATTTCTTTCTTTCACAGGAAGATCTCAACAGAGCTCCGTAGCCCCGGCAAGAATTCTCAGTGTAATTTTGGAAGACGGTAAAAATATTTTGTAGGAATTTTATCATTTAATCTTTTTAATGAATTTTGCCAGGGCTGTGGCTTTCCAGCCTGCTCTTCTCGATTTTAAACTGCCAAAGGTTCTTTTACGTACTTAAAGAAATACAGAATAAGTTCAAACATTGTCCCAAGCACAATACAACCGCATTTTAGCAAGTCTATGCAGTCTAAGTGAAGAGCAAACAACAGGACTGTATATAGCAACAGTACATCAAACAACAGCAGAAATAATTATGTGAAAAGACATCATAAAACCGAGAATATATAACAGAGTAACACAATGGGATATGACAGCAAGCAACAACAGACACTGAAGACAACACTAATGACAGCAAGAATACCTAGAGGGTACGATAAGATAAAGTCGTTGTTGTCCTCAGTCGTCTGCTGGATTAGACTTTCCGCAGCAAGACTCATCTGATGACTGTTGTCTATGGGTGTTGTGCTGGATGTCATGGTACCTGCGGACTCCTTGTTACTTGCAACACCTGGTGGCGGTGGGTTAGGACTTGTGGAGACATCAGATTCTGTATTCAACTGACCAGGCTGGAAATGAGTTACACTTAATGCTTTCTTAACAGGCATGTTCTGCAGGTCGTTGTTACCAAGAACGGAGGACGAGGCAGCCTGGTTATTGATGCTCTTGGATACGCTGTCCTCCTGTCTGAGCTTGGCTGGGTTCGTTAAATCTTTCTTGACTGATGGTTTATGGTTGGGGAAATTTGAATCATAAATGATACCTTTGCTGTAGTGTGAGTGATCTGCATGACTAACTGCCTCATCGGATTGCATATCCATGGTATCCATATCCAAATCCTTCACGGATTTCTCCAGAGAATGTGACTGGCTTGATATATCCATATCATTTGTTGTTGAGCTGACTGCCTTTTCATTTTTACCTTTGATATTTTCATATGGAGCATTATGTTCCACCACATCATCGTCATCTTCACTGTCATCTTCATTTGAGACACTATCTTTACCATCATTTTTATCATCATCATCCTCATCATCATCAGCAACATGTTGAACCGTATGCTTCTGAACATCTTCACTACTACTTGCAACACTGCTGCTATCTTTATTTTCTTTCTTAATTTCATTCTTGTTAGTTGTCTCTTCTTCATCATTATCATAATAATCAAAAACAGTATTATCCCAGTCGTTCCAATCTACAAATTCATTGTTGACTTTTTTCTTGTTTACTTCATCTGATTTCTTGGTAAACGGTTCTTTCTTCGTTACAGCACCAACACGGATCAAAGGTGTTTCCTCCCCCTCGACACTGGCTTCTTTAGCGATGATTGTCTTCTCATCCTGTCCATTCACAAGTTTCTTAGTCACTTCAGAAGAATTGATAGATCTATCATTGGTACTAATTTTGACACCATTTTCTGGATTCTTCTTCAAAAAAGTGTTATTTAAATCAGAGGATGATGATGATGCTTCTTTCAGTGGTGTAGTCCTCAGTGGTACAACATCTTGGCTATGTTCAACATTGACTTTCTCTGGAATTATCTGTGAATCATCTTCTCCAGGAACTAATGGTTCTCGTTTCTTCTCAGCTGCATCCTTCAATGTCGGAATGTTATCCTCGGTATCTTTGCTATTTTGTGAATGTTTAGATTCTGTATTTGCTTCCGTGGCAATGGCTGCCTCCTTCTTCTTCTTCTCAAGTGGGACCAGATTTTCTGTATTCTCTTTAGTGATGGATTCCTTTCTTAGAATTGGTTGAGGATACACAGAGTCCCAGCCGTTTCTTGCATAATATTCTCCGCTAGAACTATAATAAGAATCTGGGTCTGGCTCAACAAACGTGTTCACCTCTCCCTTCTTGTACAGTGGCTGGTTGAAACCAGACTCAAGGATATTAGCTGCGGTGGTAGTTGAAGTAGAGATATGAGTCTTGCTTTCAAAGTTAGATGTGATATTAGCAACTTTTTTCTCACCTTCAGAATCAGATACAGGTTTGATTGTTGTTGCTGACACAGGATTAGAGTTTGTGGGCTGGGCATTCTCCAGAGTGTTTGTTGACCCTTCATAAGCTTTTGGATTCCATAAATCATCATCTAATTTTTCTTTCCACCATTCAGTTTGACTAGTTTCCTTCTTCTGTAAAGAAGATATATACAAATTGATCAAGAGTTTGGTACATAGTACAATTATTAACATTATCATTTACAACAATAGGTACCTAAATTATCCAACGATTGACTACCACACACTCGACAGACAAGGACAGACTATCATTTTTCGACTCAGGATAGGATATAACAGACTGAACAAACACATACACAGAATATGATTGTCCCCATCATCTTTGTGTTCCTGTGACACTGCTGATTAAACCACAGAACATATCCTGCAAGACTGTCCCCTGTATGACCTCCCTAGAAAGGGATGCTGGCCCTACAACATAACGCTATATTCAAAACTACGACATCAGAGATGAGCTCCAGACAACAGTCTTCTTCCTCTTCTCTTCCACCATTTACTTCTTTATAGAAGTGTTGGGGGGAAACTTAGTAACCTTGTGTGTGCTTGTTTTAAGGCACTTTGTAAGCTGATATTCATTTTTGTAAAGCTGTTCTTGATGCCGTCGATCCACCTTTTCCATGGTCTTCCTTTTGCTTTGTACTCATTATACTTTTTCTGTGTGGCTCTCTGTGGTAGGCGATACCAGGGCATTCTTGTCAAGTGTCCAACCATTTAATCTGTTGTTCTTGTATGAATTGTATGATCGAACAACAGATTTAATGGTTAACAGACAACAGTCGACTTGATCACAAGAACATGTCTAACGATATAATCATCAAAATAGCAATTGCAAAGAAGAAGAACAATAATAGGTAAAGTTAAATAATAAAATAAAGCTGCTATTATAGGAAATTCGCCAGAAGGATCAGTTCAGGTGATATCTCCACATTAAGTGGGGTGTAATGGGTCTCCAACACACAAGAAAAGGATGATTAAATCAATCAGAAAGCAACAAATACCAACACAAGACGATTAGGGGGTCTCTGTGGCTGAGTGGTTAAGCCTTTGCCTTGCAAGTCGAAGGTTCAAATCCGGACTGTGGCCTTCTGTTCACGAGTGCAGTTTTTTCCAGAGACCCTAGGATTGTTGCCGGAGTTACGGAGTTCGTGCTTTGTGCAATACTCTCGGCAGGTGGCGTGCCATTTCTGCAAAGAGGGACTGAGCCATTTGGGGTAAAACCCAGTGCAATGAAGTCAATCCTTCATGTTTTAAACCATTTTTAAAAAAACAAGACAATTACTATAATATGAGCAGATTGGAACAATTTGTCATTCTGCGTCTTAGAGCAGGACACAATTGACTCCGCAGCCACATGTATACAAAATTCAAGATTGACAATTCAGCCAGGCATACCAGACTGCAGAGCACATACTTCAAGACTGCCCCGGATATGATATACTGTGGCAAACTCACTGGCCTAACGAAACAATACTCAATATAAAACTACACAGACCTCTGTGTGAGCTACAAAAGACAGTGAAGTTCATACAAGAGACAATGTTTAATATATAGACAATATTTCAAGCGAACGATAGGAAGGAAGGAAGGAAGGGTTTCCAACACTTCTTGTCTGTTGTCATGGTAGAATATTCTATCAAACTATTCTTTGTTCGTCTTTTAATGTATTTTTTTTTTCTGTTCTCAAATCCTGCTTTGTCTCACAGTGTCAGGATACAAAATAGATTTCTAAAACAAGCTTTTGTGTGCGTTTCATAAATAGTCATTTTTACTGCCTCTGTTGTTTCTCAGGTCCAATACTTGCATGGATGACCTGTTGCTTTGTATGCATTGTATCAGGGTAGCATTACTCTTTAAATGTGCACTGTCTGTTGGTAATCTGCTTATGTGGCGAACAATTTAATTTGTTGTTTCTTGATGAAGTTCAGTACTGATGTTGTAGCAACTTTTCCCAAATTAATCTTACTTCAAAACCAGTCTCTTCTTGATACTCCCAGCGTTCTGCGTAGACACTTCATTGTGACTAGTTTTCGGTAGAGAGTATTGAACAAAGAACAAACTCTGTAGCTCCTGTAACAATCCCAGGGATCTCCAGAAAAAAACGCACTTGTGAACCAGACGGTTTGGTTCAGATTTGAACCGATAACATTCTAAACGCAGGGCAATGCGTAACCACTTAGCCAAAGAGATATTTATTAGAGTTTTCATTTAGAATATTTCTCCAAAATATGTATGCGGGGATTCGAACGCTTCATATCTACCACTTGTTAACCCCTTTTTGTGATTTGTATGTGATCCGAGCCTAAGAGCGATTGCACATGTGCCAGTTATACACCTACAAGTAGGCCCACACTTCTGATTTCTGAAGCGCTTTTTATTTACTAGGGTAGCTTCCCTAGGCTCCTACCTCAGTCGTCTCTTACAACATGTCTTGTAGGGTCGAAAGTGTTACTATTCTTTGCTCCCCTTGCAAGCCCCGGCAACATACAGGCTGTCTGCAGGGTTGAGTATACATATAAACATACCTCTGGTTCAAACGCTCTCCACTTGTCATTATCTGTCATTGGCTTCCAAGAGCCTACATCCTCATTCACCAAACTTGAGAGATATCTCTGCAACAAGAACGATACATCATACAATGTCATTTATGTGAAATTATTATGTCATCAGAACACAATATATATATATATATATAATAAACGGCAATCAGTTATCAATTATATGAGGACTATCATCATAGCACTCCAGATATGTTCATAGGTGCTCCGATCTCCACCTCAGTAAATCCAGCAGCGTTCAGCGGCCCAACACGCCAGTTCGATGTTGATTAATCAATCTCTTTGCATATTTAGTATGTTGTTCTTTTCGAGCTGCACCAATATTGACACCCATCTATCTCAATAAACGGCAAATGAAACATTGACAACAAAATGAATACCTCAAACATAATAATATAACACATTTAAAGATTGGGCTGTTTCAATAAACAAACATTGAAATACAATTAATACAGTAGATACTAACTTCCGCCTGAGTTGTTACTGGAGCAACAAATTATGAGTGTAAAGAATAGAACCACTGTTACCTGCAACAGTATAAGATGCATCTAGGGAGGTTGGGAGGGGGCTAGCTACCCTACACTGTAAAAAACACTAGATAGCTACAGGAATTACAACTAAGGAAATCCATAGCTCGCTACCCGAGGAAGAAAAAGAAGGACCCTGCAAGCGAGGGATGATTCAAGAACACCTGGAGATCGGAGTTGGAGATGGAATACAAGAAAATAAGGAGAGAGTGGAGAGATTCGGATCAAATAGCCTTGGATAAGGAGGGCTTGGAAAACCTTGGTTGCTGACCTATGCCTCCCTAAGGGTGAAGGCTCCCTAAGGGTGAAGGCTACCTAAGGGTGAAGGCTACCTAAGGGTGAAGGCTACCTAAGGGTGAAGGCTCCCTAAGGGTGAAAGCTCCCTAAGGGTGAAGGCTACCTAAGGGTGAAGGCTCCCTAAGGGTGAAAGCTCCCTAAGGGTGAAGGCTACCTAAGGGTGAAGGCTCCCTAAGGGTGAAGGCTCCCTAAGGGTGAAAGCTCCCTAAGGGTGAAGGCTCCCTAAGGGTGAAGGCTACCTAAGGGTGAAGAAGTACCAGCGTTACTAAATATAAATTATTTCTCTCCATATATTTATTCCATTGCATATTTTTTTTAAACAACTTCAATGCCATATTGAGCCAATACTTAGGTATGGCAGCGAATCATGGACAATGAGCAAATGTGGTTTAACAGAAGAATGTTTAAAAATCCATGGATAACGGTAAAAAACACACAAAATGATGAGATTTTAAAAGAGGCCATTACACACAATAAAAACCTGATCAAAAGAATAACAATCGACAATCAATGTTCTTCAGACATATCATACAGAGAGGAGATTTAGAACATTTGGTGACAACGGGTAACATACAGTGAAGGAGAGATTGTAGTAGACAGAGGGAGATGATGTTGGAAGGTCTGACAATGTGGTTCTCTCTCTCTATCTCTCGCGATCACCGCCCAGACCTCCCCATAAATTCTATTCATGTGGAAATCTGATTCATGCAGCCTTAGCATTGGTGTGTTTTACGCCACACATCTTCAGCACCATTTGGAGCTCTGGTGCTTATCCTTCGGCGATGTGTCCGGCTTCAGCCAGCGTTTACTCGGCTCGCTCTCCGTTTACTCGGCTCGCTCTCCGTTCTGTAGCCATCAAGTGTTTTTTAAAGTGTGGGGTAGCTAGCCCCACTCCCAACCTCCTTAGTCGCCTCTTACGATATGCGTGGCAGGTAACAGTGGTTCTATTCTTCACACCACAATTAGGGCCCCGGTAACCACTCGGGCAACAATGTTGTTCGAGAAGCGATCTGCATCAGAACTGACAAACTGCACCAGAGAAAAGAGAGAGAGAGAGTTGTGGAGAGACGTGATTGTCAATGCTGACAGACACAACGATTGAATGATTGATTGCTATCTTCTATGTCTGCAACTTCACTGTAAAATCTTATTGGTTTTCTTATTTCTCATCCGGGTCACATTTGAGGTTAAAGTAATAATGAACATTTTTGTTTTCAATTTTCGAGACCTCTACGGGCAAGACCTCTACGTTTGTCTATTCGAATCCGGAGAAAGTCACGTGTAAATATTGTTCACGAGAACCCTAAGATTGTTGCTGGAGCTACAGAGTTCATTCATTGTGCAACATTCTCTGTAGATGGTGTGATATTTCTACAGACAAGAAAGGAGCTATATTGGGAGCAAGTTGCACAGAAGTAAATCATTCGTTCTTAGACCCTTTTCTTCACGTCTATTCCATTTCAAATACATCATTCCTTTTAATTAACATACTTCTGTTATCTCTGATGTTGACAAGATTTTATGGAATAGTACAACCAATTCTTTCAACTAAACCAGATATCACATACCAGTATGACTCATTCAATACTATGGAAGAGATTCGGCGAGTTGCCCAGGACAGAGCGGTATGGAGAAATTACTTGCAGGCTCTAAGTAGCGTGTAACGATACGAGAGGAATTTATTGGTTACTAAACTGACGTCATTGCGCTCCGGGCAGACCCATAAGTACTCAGTCTCCCCCAACAGATATTAAAGAGTATGCATACTGATGGGTTACCGAGGGTAGCTGATTAAACCCACTCTTCGTTTTACCCCTCAGACAACCAGTTCTACTTGTGCAAACAGATAACTCCAAACTATTAAATCGCCAGATCAATTCAACATCTATTTTGGTGTCTTCACCCAACCAGAGCCAACTATAAACTACTATATCCTGGCTATAGCCTGGCTGTGACCCAACAGACAGTTGCGAAGAGACCGAAGAACGTTCCATTTATCCACCTTCAACTCCCCGACAACCGATGCTGTTGATGCAAGCATGTCCGCTCTCACATTGCCGAAAACACAAAATTTCCAGGACAGTAGAGGAGTATATATATATATATATATTGGACATATAAAGAGACACGAAGAAATGAAGAAGACCATCATGGAAGGAGGTATCTCGACACAAAGCAGAAGAGGAAGACCACGAAGAAGATGGACTCAGGATGTAACTAATGGTTTGAGCATGACGGCTGCAGAGGCGGGACATCGGGCCTATGAGAGAGAGATAAATTCCGAAGGACGGTTAAGATGGCAAAGTTCTGCTCAGGACAAGCTATTTGATGATGATATATATGACTGCCTTATCATTGTCAAAATGAATTCATTTGAGCTGAGTTTTTAAAAAAAAAAGATATAGGACAAAAGAGAAGACGTTTAATGGTGTCAACCCCACAGAATATGCTAAGTATGAAAGAATCTTAATAATAAAATGGTTGGCGGCTAGTTTTACTAGCCGGGTTCTGTGAGATGGCGTGTTGTCTTGAAGCAACTGAAGATTATGAGTACGTGCTATCTATCGTCTTCTGGTTACAGTTAATCTTGGTCTAGTTAGGAGATTCTCATAGTATTGTCCATTAGCTGTGTTATCACGTGACGTGTAATCTGTCAGTAAGACATCTTTGTTTGGTTAGGAGATTCTCATAGTATTGTCCATTAGCTGTGTTGTCACGTGACGTGTAATCTGTCAGTAAGACATCTTTGTGTGGTTAGGAGATTCTCATAGTATTGTCCATTAGCTGTGTTGCCACGTGACGTGTAATCTGTCAGTAAGACATCTTTGTGTGGTTAGGAGATTCTCATAGTATTGTCCATTAGCTGTGTTGCCACGTGACGTGTAATCTGTCAGTAAGACATCTTTGTTTGGTTAGGAGATTCTCATAGTATTGTCCATTAGCTGTGTTGCCACGTGACGTGTAATCTGTCAGTAAGACATCTTTGTGTGGTTAGGAGATTCTCATATTATTGTCCATTAGCTGTGTTGTCACGTGACGTGTAATCTGTCAGTAAGACATCTTTGTGTGGTTAGGAGATTCTCATAGTATTGTCCATTAGCTGTGTTGTCACGTGACGTGTAATCTGTCAGTAAGATATCTATGCTGCCCCCTCTTCCCCAAGTTAACAGATGGTACTCTAGACAAGCTTCACTTCTTCTTCCTCTTCTATCCCTCCATTTAGTAAAGTGTTGGGAGGGAGGGGGGAATGTAAGGATCGTCTGCGCGTCTTGCTGTTACACACTGTCGTTACTGTGTGCGTCTTGCTGTTACACACTGTCGTTACTGTGTGCGTCTTGCTGTTACACACTGTCGTTACTCTGTGCGTCTTGCTGTTACACACTGTCGTTACTGTGTGCGTCTTGCTGTTACACACTGTCGTTACTGTGTACGTCTTGCTGTTACACACTGTCGTTACTGTGTGCGTCTTGCTGTTACACACTGTCGTTACTGTGTGCGTCTTGCTGTTACACACTGTCGTTACTGTGTGCGTCTTGCTGTTACACACTGTCGTTACTGTCTGTAATACCGTTTTTGGGACGGTGTAGGACAGAGGATGCGTATTATCACCAGACCTGTTCTCACTGTATTGTGAAAGCATTTTAGGTCTATAAAAGATTTTCCTGGAATAGCTGTGGGAGGACATATCATAAATAACATGAGATACGCTGATGATACTGTCTTAATAGCAAGAAATGAAATGGATCTACAGAGTTGATAAGGTTGTGACAGAAAGTAACAACAAAGGACTCAGTTTGCATATTAAGAAGACAGAAGTTATGATAATATAAAAAAGCAGATTTTGTCAAAATGCACCATCACAGTAAATGGGACTGATCTAAGATAAGTGCAGTAATTTAAATACCTCGGAGTCCTGGTAACATCAGATGGCAGATGCCGATCAGAAATAAAGAGCAGAATAGGACAAGCGAAAATATCATTCCTGAAAATGAGAAGCATTATCTGCAACAAGTCCTTGTCAATCCCGATCAGAATGCGAGTTATTCAGTGCTACATAGAACCAATACTGACATACGGATGCGAGTCATGGACAATGAACACACAGATCGAAAAATCTCTGAGGGCCACAGAAATGTGGTTTTATAGAAGAATGATGAGAATCCCATGGACTTCTAAAATGACTAATGTTGAGGTGTTGAATGAGGTCAAGACACATAGCAAGCTTATCATCAATATAAGAAAGAGGCAGTCATCATTTCTCGGGCATGTGATGAGGAGGACAGGTTTAGAACACATCGTGACAACCGGTAAAATCGAGGGTAGACGAGACAGAGGAAGACAGAGAGAAAAAATGTTGGATTGCCTGACTTCATGGCACGGTAGAGCGTCAACATCTGAGTTGATAGCAAACACCAACGACAGAGATTTGTGGAGATCCATGATCGCCTACACCAGCCGGCACGGCACCTGATGATGATGATGACAGGAGGGACATGAGCCTGTAGAATTTAATGGCCCCATAGCTAGTACAGTCGCAGCAAAACTATTCTCGATAGAAAAAACTCTTGATCTTACCGTGGATTGAACCCGTGTCCCCCGCATGGTAGCCGTGCTCTAATCAATTCGACCAGACGCTCCACAAACGTCGTCTTATCTAACGCCATTTTTAGGTCGATATTCATAATTTGTTTTTGATTGCGTTAGTTAATCTTTTTTCGTGGTCTGCTCGGTATTCATGCTATTTTTTGTCAATGTGACTCTCTGTGGTAAACGATACCAGTGCAATCTTGTCATGCAATCAAATCGTTTAATCTGGAATTCTTTGATAAATTGTATGACTGGTCTCATTCCTAGTATTCTTCTAATTTCTTCATTTCTAATTTGATTTCTTATTGTTATTCCTGCAGCTCTTCTAAGACATCTCATTTCTGTTGTTATGATTTCCGGCATACTAGCTGCCGTGAGCGACCATGTTTGATATCAATAACATAATGTTGGACACAAAAGAGTTCTGTTTAGATTTACTTTAGTATTCCTGTGTATCTTGGCATGTGTCAGGAGGTGTGTTAATTGTTCCAATACTTGATCTTGATCTCTCTCTCTCGCAATCACCGCTTAGATTACCAGATTTCCCCATAAATTCTGCTGCTGTTTTTAGGGACTCCGTCCCTCCGTACAGCTTCTCATTTAGCTCGATATTTTCCGGCCAGGTTTCGTTTCTCAGACCTGCCAGCAGTGGGCAGTCTTGCAGTAGGTGCTCTGCCGTCATATCAGCAGTGGTACAGGCTAGTTGTGCCAATTTAAAATTTATTTTAGAGGTGGGACCGGAGTCTGTTATGGCCGGTACGGAGGCGGAATATGACAAATTGTTTGCTACGGGACAGACCATATTACCCATCTCTGACGCTGTGTTGAGGGTGGTCTTACAACCACTTCTCTCTATATCACCATCCGATGGTTGTTTTAGCCTCCTCGCAGCTGATTTCGTAATACTTGATCAGAATAGTTTACAAGCTTCACTACTCTTGATTTATCTCAGTGATATGTTGGTGGCGTCTGTGGCGTAGGGATAGTGACTCGGTCTATTAACCCCGGCGTTCTGAGTTCTAATCACGCTGCGGACAGTTTGATTGCAAATTGTTTCGCGTGGATTTTTATAAAAGGACAATGGCACCACCCATTCAGAAAGCAATGGCAAACTACTGAACGTAATAATACCTAGAAAAATCACAAACAGCGTTAAAAAGCCAGGATCGATTCGCAAAGTAAAGGATATGCAATTAACTTATGTTGTCCCATGACTTATTTATGTTTTCTGTTTCATCTGTATTTGCATCCTTCTTTGTGACTTGGAATTTCTTCTTTATCTACAGTAAAACATGATCCTTCACTTCAGTGTCTCTTAGTCTATTCCCATTCAACCTCATCTGAATGTGTTCTTCACTTCAGTGTCTCTTAGTCTATTCACATTCAATCTCATATGAATGTGTTCTTCACTTCAGTGTCTCTTAGTCTATTTACATTCAATCTCATATGAATGTGTTCTTCACTTCAGTGTCTCTTAGTCTATTCACATTCAATCTCATATGAATGTGTTCTTCACTTCAGTGTCTCTTAGCCTATTCACATTCAACCTCATCTGAATGTGTTCTTCACTTCAGTGTCCCTTAGTCTATTCACATTCAATCTCATATGAATGTGTTCCCCCTGCTCTGTTTTTCTTAGTTAAAGTTTGATATAAGCAGTGTCTTGGTTGTACGTACTGCTAGCTACTAACATCTGCGCATGTCTCTTGACTGAAACATCTAGCAGTGAGTGTCGACAGCGTACATTATTTTATCTCTGCCGTTTTTATATAGCAAAGAGATGGACAAATTAAGATAACTGGAGAGTGGAAAGTAGGTGGACAAATTAAGATAACTGGAGAGTTGAAAATAGGTGGACAAATTAAGATAACTGGAGAGTGGAAAGTAGGTGGACAAATTAAGATAAATGGAGAGTGGAAAGTAGGTGGACAAATTAAGATAACTGGAGAGTGGAAAGTAGGTGGACAAATTAAGATAACTGGAGAGTGGAAAATAGGTGGACAAATTAAGATAACTGGAGAGTTGAAAACAGGTGGACAAATTAAGATAACTGGAGAGTGGAAAGTAGGTGGACAAATTAAGATAAATGGAGAGTGGAAAGTAGGTGGACAAATTAAGATAACTGGAGAGTGGAAAATAGGTGGACAAATTAAGATAAATGGAGAGTGGAAAATAGGTGGACACATTAAAATAACTGGAGAGTTGAAAATAGGTGGACAAATTAAGATAACTGGAGAGTGGAAAATAGGTGGACAAATTGAGATAAATGGAGAGTGGAAAGTAGGTGGACAAATTAAGATAACTGGAGAGTGGAAAATAGGTGGACAAATTAAGATAAATGGAGAGTGGAAAATAGGTGGACACATTAAAATAACTGGAGAGTTGAAAATAGGTGGACAAATTAAGATAACTGGAGAGTGGAAAATAGGTGGACAAATTAAGATAACTGGAGAGTGGAAAATAGGTGGACAAATTAAGATAACACATACACACATATATGGACATAATATGAAAACAGCATATAAATGGAAAGATGGAGATAAAGAACAGTATAAAGATGATAATAACAAAAGAACAGTATAAAGATGGAAAGATGGAGATAAAGAACAGTATAAAGATGATAATAACAAAAGAACAGTATAAAGATGGAAAGATGGAGATAAAGAACAGTATAAAGATGATAATAACAAAAGAACAGTATAAAGATGGAAAGATGGAGAT
Source organism: Arion vulgaris (assembly GCA_020796225.1). NCBI lineage: Eukaryota > Metazoa > Mollusca > Gastropoda > Stylommatophora > Arionidae > Arion > Arion vulgaris. Next base: position 3,484,185 of record CM036767.1, read on the forward strand.
AAAGAACAGTATAAAGATGATAATAACAAAAGAACAGTATAAAGATGGAAAGATGGAGATAAAGAACAGCATAAAGATGATAATAACAAGAGAACAGTATAAAGATGATAATAACAAGAGAAAAGCACACAGATGTAAAGATAGAGAACAAAGCAAGCAGGCACTAAACACTTTTGTCTTAAACCAAATCCTGCAGTTCCTGTCCTGTCCCGACCTGGGTCGGCAGCCTGTTCTGGCAATTTATGAAGTCACGTAGTGCTCGTTAAGCGCTTCCTACAGTTATGCACAAACGTTGTTCTGATAGAGTGTTGTATGGCGTGTGGTATTTCAGAGAAAGAGTGGGAGAGAAAGAGCAGGGAGTGTGCACACAAGAGGAGACTAATGATGATGATGATGAGGGGAAGTAAGATGGAGGGTGATGACATGCATTGGGTATCATTATCAACATCCGTCCTTGTCGCGCCCAAGGGCATACAAGGCAGCTAAGATAATTTCCATTCAATTCAATTTTGTGCCTGTCATTCCATCTTGACCTCTGATTCGAAAGTTCGCTTTAATGTGCCCTCAGGCCTCCCTTTTGTCCGTTGACCCTGCATTGCCTGTCTTGGCTGTCTTTATTTTCTCATCTTGAGAACATGTTCAATCCATCACCATCTCACCCTTGTATCTACATTTTCCAGGCCAGTTAGTTCTTAAAGTCTGATATTGCTAGTCTTATCCACAGTTATATCCAAGTATCTACTAAAAAGTTTTCATCGAATCCACTTAACATATTTTCTATTTTCTTATCTGTTTTCGAAGTCTCAGATGCATGTTTAGAAATGAAGATATCAAGGGAAAAAGTGGATACAACATCAGTACTGAACTTAATCAACAAACAACAAATTAAATAGTTCGGTCATAGAAATATATTACCAACAGACTGTGCGCACCAAAGAACAATGCTACTCTGATACAGTGGATACAACGCAAAGTTTGGACAGACCAGGTTCGATTTCAGATTGCATATTTGTGATTTTACATTTCTGTTATTTGACGTTTTCACATACGTTTCTATTATTTGTTTCGCTTTTTATAATTAGTGAAACTGTTCCAGTTTCCGGGGACAATTTCCCATGGGAAGTGCCAGGAAGATCAGCCATTTGTGATGTCAACGTCGGTCTGGTCACATACCGTCAGACCGATCGACTGTGAAATTGGTAAGACATTATTTCTGTACATGATCGATTAAACTTGACGTTCCAGTACATCTCTCCAGCCAATTCTATCTTCGTTAAAGCTATTTACAGACTTGGAACAGGCTCGATCAGTTTTGGTCACGGCAAATGAAACCATTTCATGCTAAGGTTCTGGAGCCTTCGTAAATGTGGCATGGAGTAGGCTTAACCAGATCAGGCATGAAAGAAAGAAAGCGTCAATGCACATGGCATGCAGTAGGTTTCACTTGACATGCGCATTAAATATGTAATTTAAATAACGTTGTTAAGGCTTCGTGTAAGATGGAAGAAACTGCTCAACCATGGACTGAAATATTATCGGTTATATTAGGGCGTATAAGTGATATATATATATATATATATATATATATATATATATATATATATATATATATATGTATATATATAATGTGCCACTTCTGCAGAGAGGAACCGAGCTATATGGGGTCAACCCGGTACAATGAAAACACTCCTTCTGCTTTACACCGTTTTAGTTGTCTCTCCCATGTGCTACGGAGTTCGTGCACTGCTGCTGAGATCTTCATGTTTAAATAAGAGATCGGAACACACAACATGGTTATTAACAGAAGTGCAATGATGGTGCTCCTATCAAAAAAGGGGGAAGAGTGCAGTAAAACTTGGTCAATAGCGAAAGACGTAGAAAGTACTATAGTTTTACAAAATACAGAAACAGTGAAGATAAACAGCAACGTTTTTTGTATTTGCTTCGTATATATAAGTTATATATTCACTTGATGGTTTATTGTTTCTCTTCTTTTCCACTTCTAGTTTTGTGTTGCACTCATTTCGTTATTCGTTTTTATTCACAGATTTTCATTAGATACGTTTGAATGTTTCTGTAATCGTCCATTTGTAGTGTACTTTGAAATTCGTCACTCCTGTTGTATCGTTTGCTTGATAAAGGCCTTTTGGTCGAAACGTTGCTGTTTATCGTCACTGTTTCTGTATTTTGTAAAACTATAGTACTTTGTTTCTACGTGTTTCGATATGGTCCTATCAATCAATCAATCAATCAATCAATCAATCAATCAATCATTCAGTCGATTGTTACTTGTCCATAAATTCCCAACTATACAGCGATATTGGTTCCACATAACATTGTGGTATTCTTTTCCACCGTGTTGTTGGTAGTCAATTCCCGCACAGTATGTTTTCCAATTTCATAAAAGCTCTTTCGCATGCGCTAATCTCCTCCTTATCTCTGTTGTAGATCCCCCACCTAATGTTATCTCTGTTGTAGATCTCCCACCTAATGTTATCTCTGTTGTAGATCTCCCACCTAATGTTATCAATGTTCCCAGTTTGTTTGAATCGATGGGCTTGTTTCAGTGTTGTTTATTTTGATATTACAACCAGCATTATATCTCACTAGCAAGTTAACTATTTCTTCTCTGATATCTGGTTTTACATTGAAAGATATCTCACTAGCAAGTTAACTATTTCTACTCTGATATCTGGTTTTACATTGAAAGATATCTCACTAACAAGTTAACTATTTCTACTCTGATATCTAGTTTTACATTGAAAGATATCTCACTAGAAAGTTAACTATTTCTTCTCTGATATCTGGTTTTACATTGAATGATATCTCACTAACAAGTTAACTATTTCTTCTCTGATATCTGGTTTTACATTGAAAGATACCAGGACAAGGTGTACGGATTCATTGTCAAGGGATTCTCGATGTAATTTTAATAGTGAGAGTTTTATACGAAATTATAGATACAGGGTGTTCAACATAAAAGTAGCCCAATTTACAGGCTTTGATTAGTCAATCGGGCTACTTTTATCTTGAACACCCTGTATAAATATATCATGACCATATGACGCCATTCTTCTCTAATTCTTGGCCATCCTCTGTATTGTGTTCCATTTGTGATTCATTTCTGTCAGTTCTTGTTCTACGGTTCTCCTCCAGGTCGTTGTGGAGCTTCCATGTTTTCGTGAACCCTCTGATATCCATCTCAGTGCAGTTTTCGTGACAGAGTTAGTCTTCATGCGTATTATATATCCGATTCATCTCATCGTCTCTTCTCAATGATGGTGTTCTCTCTCTCTCTCTCGCGATCGTTCTTAGGCCGCTTTCATCATTCAATTGTGATATATAAGCAGCCAATCATCAAGAACGGATGTACGTGCACGGCCTTCAGTACCTATTGGAGCTCAGGTGCTTATCCTTCGGCGGCGTGTTCGATTTCAACCAGCGTTTACTAGGTTCGCTCTCCGTTAGCCTTTTGCTGTCCCCAGCCAAAACCCACACTGCAGCAGGTTGCTATTTTCTTTCAGGGCAGCGACCCGTAGACGACCTGCCCTACCGGGCTGAGGAACGTCATCTGCCCAGCGAACGATGGTGTTCATATTCTCTTGTTGACACTGTGCAAGTAGTTCTTGGTTAGAGATAGTATTTGGCCAGAACATGCGTAAGATCTTTCGCTGGTAAATTGTATGGAAGGTGGAGAGCTTATATATATATATGAAAATATGACAAATAAACAGAAGAAAAACACGCACAATTAAAGCAAACAGAATGCAGAAAAATGACACACAAGAAATATAGTGAAGGCGGATCTAAGAGGAACTCTCAAAATTAACTAGGGAAACTAAATCAATTACAGACGAACGGGCAACCTCTGAGAGTACGATAATGGAATCGACTAGAGAAAGCTGTGGAACTGTTAGAGCAGGGCGTACAATAGCGTAGTGGAATAATCATGCACAAGTAGAAATAACAGAGAAGACAAGTAAATGCAAAACGTGGGTACAAAATCAAATGGAGGAAGACTATAAATATTGCAAAACAGCAAAGAAAATACACACACTTGGTAATTAAAGAAAGCGAAACAAAATTGTGGAAAGAGAATGGAGAATCCATAAACTCTGATTAGAAAAAATGCAACGAGAAATTTCTAACCAAAACAATTGCAACCATGAGGAATAGAGGTGAGACAATTGTAGTCATGGAGAATAGAGGTGAGATAAGTGCTATCATGAAGAATAGAGGTGAGATAAGTGCTATCATGAAGAATAGAGGTGAGATAAGTGCTATCATGAAGAATAGAGGTGAGATAAGTGCTATCATGAAGAATAGAGGTGAGATAAGTGCTATTATGAAGAATAGAGATGAGACAATTGCTATCATGAGGAATAGAGATGAGACAATTGCAATCATGAAGAATAGAGGTGAGACAGGTGCAATCATGAAGAATAGAGGTGAGACAATTGCAATCATGAAGAATAGAGGTGAGACAGGTGCAATCATGAAGAATAGAGGTGAGACAGTTGCAATCATGAGGAATAGAGATGAGACTTACGATCCAATATAACTAATAAATGATACGTAATCGCGATAAGCGGACAATATGTTATCATGAACAGATGGCAACAGTACTTGATCGATCTTCTTAATCTACACACTAGCAAAGACAACATCACACAACTTAATGACACTTAGATAACATAGGAACTGGAACTAGATATAACAATAAATGAAATTAGAAATCTTTTTAAAGCTGTGACAAATAACAAAGTGCCAAGGACAGATGATATTCCCGTTGAACTACTAAAGCAGCGAAAGAGGTAGAAATTAAATGGTTACAAAGAATATACAAGCACGCCAGGCCAGGACCACACAAGAAACACCAACAAACTGAAGAAATGCAGTAATAATATCTATATGGACAAAGTAGCGCAGCGAATAGTCGTGACAAATCTCTTGAAACTCAGACGCGATACAAACAGAATATTGTGAGTCGGCTGACCTTTGACATGTAAGTAACACGCTTTGAAACTTTCACAAATTTGACTCAGGTTCAGGATACACACTCAAATTTTAAATATTTCCCAAATTTTGAGACTTACACTAGTTAAACATGGATTGAAATCTTTTCGCATATCTGTTTCTTCTACGAGTTTCATTATTATCTCCCTTTGACCGAATACATCTAATTATCACCACCTGCTTTCATTAACTATCATTATCTCCCTTAGACCTAAACATCAAATTACATGAATGGGGTAGCTAACTTAATTAACCTATAACTCTAACATGGAACATTGCAGAGAGCTCGAAATACTCGAGGAGACACATAAATTACAGCATGAATAAGTTTAGCAAATTTCACGAGTCTAGAGTTCAGCGTTCGAGAGGTGACCATCAGGCAGACACACAAACCGAAGAATTTTCAGTTTTATAATTGATATATATGTTTATATGATGGCATAGTACTATATGTACTGTCATATATTATAGTACATAGTTATATGATTACCATCCAACAGTACACCACAACGAGCACTACTATTCGGAATCGAGTTCCTACTCTTATCGGAGACAGACGATAAAACGTTGATCTCGTGTTCAAGTTAAGCAAACAAAACAACAATTGACAGTTGAAAATAGAAAAGAGTAGATTGCAAAGCCGCTAAGTAAAACTCATTATACAAATTCTTAATTACATTTCTACACAAATTGACAGCATCCTCCTAATTTCATTGGACCTACACCAGTGCTAAGGAGTTCCTCGCATGCAGATGATAACTTCCTTTGTAAGAAAGAGATCATAGCACACATGGTTATTTACCGAAGTGCAATGATGATGGTTATATAAATCAATGTGAACAATTGAATAGAATCAATAATGCCCATATGTCACCAAATAGGTGCTCATTCCCTTCAAGCTATATGAAAGTATCAGCTACAGAATACATACACATTTTCTCTCAACTTAGTTTGGTGACTGAAGAATCAACTGTACTAGGAGATGAACACATAACAAAATAGTATAAAGACACAAGATTGACGTCATGACACCGGGTGTCCCCATATGTCTCCGCCCCTGTCTACAGAAATGGCACGCCATCTGCCGAGTATTACATATAGCACAAACTCTGTAGCTCCAGCAAAAATTCTAGGAATATCATGACAAAATTGCATCAGATTTGACTTGGGTCAGATTGGAGCCCACAACATTCAGAACGACAGGTATACATATTAACCACTTCGCCACAGAGAACCCCAGTTGAACACCGTTCACAGATCCAGCGAACTCCCATTGAGCTTGATCTTGCAAACAAGTAAAAGAATAACAGGCTTATTGTGACATACCAACTATCACCACTATTAAAACATCTAAGTATTAACATGGCAGTCAAACGACAACTGATAAACTGCATATTTATTCCAACTCTCTATCAGTGCCAAACATGGCCCCTGACTAAGAAAGATTACAACATGTGAAATGAGATGTCTACGAAAAGCTGTCAAAGTTACAAGGAGAGATAGAGTGAGAAACGAGAATATCAGAAACATCGTTGATACTATACCATGCATACAGTACACCGAGAAGCAAAGAATGAAGTGGTTCGGCCATCTAATGAGAATGGAACCACATTTACTACCATCACGTGCCTACAATAATCGACACTCTGGGCGCAGAGCACGAGGCAGGCCAAGAACACGATGGATAGATAACATCTCAGAGTCCTGCGAAAGCATGGACTGACAACGTTAAGCGCAACACGCCTGGCACAAGATAGAAACTAACTCTCCCCACGACGTTTCACGGCAAATGTGGTTAAGATAAGATAAGACAGGCTTATTGTAATTTCCCAACACCACAAGTTGAGAACCATTGATTAAAAATAACTATATCCCAGAAAAGTTCTGCTAATTAAATAACTAGCTTATAGAGTGCCCGTGGTGAACTGAAAAAAACGCCACTAGCTAATGATTACTGAGCCTTAATCAATATAAAAGAGTTGTCAAGTGATAATTCTATTAGTAGCCAGAAGTAGCAGTGGTGGTGGTGGTGGTGATGGTTGCGGTTGTAGTGTCGAGTCTGACGTTAAGTAAGTCCATAAGATAAAGTATATTGGGAAGCCAAGGGGTAAGATAGATCTTTTTTTCTTTTGTCATTCTCTGCTTTTTTTTGGCCATTGTTAGGCGGAGCAAGTTTAACTGATGATCGGTTTCCGAGATAGTGCACACTCGGTCGCTTGATATGCTGCGATATTGTAGAGTTTTAAGATGTCTGTAACTTCATCTCTTTTCGTGGTCTGCCCCTTTCTCTTGATGATTCCATTTTCAGGTTGTACGCTCTGCAACTGCTGTAGTCGGGTTCATTCTCACTAAGTGATCAAACCATTTGTGATCTCTTCTTGTTTTATTTACCGCTTTCCTCAAGCATCTCATTTCACAGGTGGTAATTTTTCCTTCTTGTTCTTCTGTCAGTGTCCATGTTTGGCGCTGGTAGCACAGTTGATTGCATTTATATGTATAAAGATTGTATGTTGGTATGAAGATTGCATATATAATATGTATTTTAGTCTCTACTGGAATTGCTGGGTGTTTCAAGATTGGGGCAAGGAAGATAAGAGAGAGAAATAGAAAGAAATAGCGAGAGAGATAGCGAGAGAGAGAGAGAGGAAGAGAGAGAGAGAGAAAGGAAGAGAATATTGACATTTGTAGAAGGCATCCAGTCTAATCCCTGTTTAAGGCACCCAGTCCCTCGGCCCCAGGGGGCAGCGGACCAGACAGGTAGCTTTAGTTTAGTTTATAGTTGGTAGATATATAATTAGTAGAGACTTAGTGTTTGCACTCTCCAAGTAGAATGGCAACACTTAAACGAGACATTGACGTAGTAAAAACCAAACGACGTAGGTAGTGCAGTGACGAAGAGTACAAGTTTTAGTAAAAAAGGAGACGCATATGATCTTTGTAACTGAACAGACGCGTTATAAAATGTCTGTAAAACAACGTCGAATAAAGTCATATACAAAGCTTACAGCATTTTCGTTAGTACCTATTGTGTCCTGTTATCGTCATTGTCATCGGTAGATAAGCACCAAACATAAAAAGGAAACCATCTATGGATGGAATAGGAAAGGCTACGATGGAATAAAGAGAACTATAATGAAGTGCCCAGGCCAGCGCCGCCCAACCTGAAATACATACTCTAACCAAGAGCCACTGACCACTCGCCATACCTGACAACAACAACAACAATTATAAATAGTATCCATCCTTCAGAAAGGGCACGAACGGACATAGGAAAGTGCTATAACAAGCGCAATACTATTACACATTGAATCTAACATGAGATCTGTTTCTCATACTGAGAATTCTTCCTCCTTGAAAGCTCCATACCGACCACTTGCTAAACCACTCTTTGCCATTTGTATGTGATCGGAGCATAAGAACGATTGTACGTTGTGACATTTATGCGCCTACATGTAGGCCAGCACATCTGATTTGCGACGTTTTTTTATTTACTAGGATAGCTTCCCTAGGCCCCTACCGTAGTCGCCTCTTACAGCATGTCTTGTAAGTCGCAGTGTTATACTATTCTTTGCGGGTGCCGGTAACACAGGGGCGATGTCTTGTAAGTCGCAGTGTTACTATTCTTTGCGGGTGCCGGTAACACAGGGGCGATGTCTTGTAAGTCGCAGTGTTACTATTCTTTGCGAGTGCCGGTAACACAGGGGCGATGTCTTGTAAGTCGCAGTGTTACTATTCTTTGCGAGTGCCGGTAACACAGGGGCGATGTCTTGTAAGTCGCAGTGTTACTATTCTTTGCGGGTGCCGGTAACACAGGGGCGATGTCTTGTAAGTCGCAGTGTTATACTATTCTTTGCGGGTGCCGGTAACACAGGGGCGATGTCTTGTAAGTCGCAGTGTTACTATTCTTTGCGGGTGCCGGTAACACAGGGGCGATGTCTTGTAAGTCGCAGTGTTACTATTCTTTGCGAGTGCCGGTAACACAGGGGCGATGTCTTGTAAGTCGCAGTGTTACTATTCTTTGCGGGTGCCGGTAACACAGGGGCGATGTCTTGTAAGTCGCAGTGTTACTATTCTTTGCGGGTGCTGGTAACACAGGGGCGATGTCTTGTAAGTCGCAGTGTTACTATTCTTTGCGGGTGCCGGTAACACAGGGGCGATGTCTTGTAAGTCGCAGTGTTACTATTCTTTGCGAGTGCCGGTAACACAGGGGCGATGTCTTGTAAGTCGCAGTGTTACTATTCTTTGCGGGTGCCGGTAACACAGGGGCGATGTCTTGTAAGTCGCAGTGTTACTATTCTTTGCGAGTGCCGGTAACACAGGGGCGATGTCTTGTAAGTCGCAGTGTTACTATTCTTTGCGGGTGCCGGTAACACAGGGGCGATGTCTTGTAAGTCGCAGTGTTACTATTCTTTGCGAGTGCCGGTAACACAGGGGCGATGTCTTGTAAGTCGCAGTGTTACTATTCTTTGCGGGTGCCGGTAACACAGGGGCGATGTCTTGTAAGTCGCAGTGTTACTATTCTTTGCGAGTGCCGGTAACACAGGGGCGATGTCTTGTAAGTCGCAGTGTTACTATTCTTTGCGAGTGCCGGTAACACAGGGGCGATGTCTTGTAAGTCGCAGTGTTACTATTCTTTGCGGGTGCCGGTAACACAGGGGCGATGTCTTGTAAGTCGCAGTGTTACTATTCTTTGCGGGTGCCGGTAACACAGGGGCGATGTCTTGTAAGTCGCAGTGTTACTATTCTTTGCGAGTGCCGGTAACACAGGGGCGATGTCTTGTAAGTCGCAGTGTTACTATTCTTTGCGGGTGCCGGTAACACAGGGGCGATATTCAGATTTTAAAACACTCACGCACGCACACACACACACACACACACACACACACTACCAACACACGACTTAACTATCAAACATCTAAAAGTCATTATCTTCTTGTCTATATCAGCAAAAATTCTCAAATTCAGAACTCTCTAGAATGATGAAATTTGAAACAACTTATCCATGCTGGAATTTCTAAATCAATGTGGCTATTTTGAACTCTGTACGCTGTTCCTAGCCAAAGTTATATGATTTAATTACGCTAGAGAATAAATGAAGGTAATTTGATGCATACAGGGGAAATAATAATGAGAATTATTTAAAGCACGTCTTACGAGTTAGATACATACGGTCAAAGGGAGATAATAATGTCACTGAAGCATGAGGATTCAGAAACGCGATTTTGAAATATTTCAAACGCATGTCAAATTAGTGAAATATTTCAACATTTGTGAAATATTTACAATTGGAAAGTGTATACGCAGAGCGTGAAATGGATACACGCACTACATAAACATTTGTCTATCGGCTCGGATACAAAAGGGTTGTGTGTGGGTTCAATCTCGCACCCGACGTTCCCCAAGTGAAGAAAGAAATTGGCCCTCCTATCTCTTGCACACTAGAACCTAGAAATATGACTTTACAGGCACTTCATATCCTAGGGTCAGAAAAGGCTACGGGAAATTGTATTTGCTTCATCCGCAGCGCGTGTCAAATTTGTGACAATCTCAAGGTGTGTTACATGTCAAATGTCACCCGAGTGACGATATCTTCTTTTATAAAGCGATTGAGTGTGTGTGTGTATCGTCATGAATTTCAAGAATATGTCCCGAATGTAAAAAATTTGTCACGAATTTTAAGAACATGTCACGAATTTTAAGAATATGTCAGGAATTTTATGAATATGTCACGAATAAACCAAAATAATGTTTCAGTGATCTATACGTGATATGTTTAAATAAGAGATTGACAAATGACAGTCTGACAGAGTGCAGAATCAAGGCAAGAGACAGGGGATGTTTCAGGTCCATTATAGTCAATCTTAGATGCGGAGATGACACCTAATGATGATACGAGAACATCACATTTCCCGTGCAAAGCCGGGTAGTATAGCTAGTATACATATAAGTATAGTAGATAGATGGACGAACACACGCTGAGTGAATGCATGAGTAATATATATATATATATATATATATATATATATATATATATATATATATATATATATATATATATCATAGGGTCTGTAAGTAATTTCTCCATACCGCTCTGTCCTGGACAACTCGCTTAATCTCTTCCATGGAATTGGGTCCGATATATTTTGCCTCTTTCAGCAAAGTTCGTTTCATGGTTTCCCTATGTTTTCCTCTATTTCTTGAAGCCCTTTGATAATTTCTTCTCTAGGTATGCCCAACATATCTCCATCTTCTCCTTCTTATAACAGTTGTTACTAGCGATTGACCAGACATTTCTTCTCAAGGTATGCCCAACATATCTCCATCTTCTCCTTCTTATAACAGTTGTTACTAGCGATTGACCAGACATTTCTTCTCACGGTATGCCCAACATATCTCCATCTTCTCCTTATAACAGTTGTTACTAGCGATTGACCAGACATTTCTCTGATTTCAAGTGTGGGCATACCTTGAGAAGAAATTATTAAAGGCTTCAAGACAGAGAGGAAGTCATAGGGAAACCATCACTTCTTCTGAATTCGTTCCATTTTAGATTCATTATTTTTCGCAGGCATCTATTTCCAAATGCATTCAACTTGTTTTCTATTTTTTTAGTCATTTTCCAACTACTCTGGCTGGCACATTCTAGGATACACATACTATATAGCTTGACCCCCATGGCCAGCTTACTTTTTTATTTTTTCCGATCCAGAAGCACTTGAGCTTTTCAGCTCTTCGGCTCGGTGCCATCGTAACCCTTCGGTTCGGTGCCACGAACACCGTAAATCTGGGGAATCTGTGGCTTTTTCTGCCATCCCGCGGAATTGAACCCGCACAAACAGAGGGGTAGTCACCCGTAGTCCAACGCGCTACGAACACGCTGGACAGACGGGCAGCCAGCTTACTTAAATACATCTATATTATATGTACCTTTGCCATACTCTCATGTATCTATTTATAAACCATCTATCATATTGTGCACACATTTTCTACTTGACATTCCCTTCTGTTTTAATCTAGTATAGACTTCTCTATTACTATCTTGGCGTCTGTAGCTTAAGCGGTAGTACGCTCGACCACACCAAGAGTACCTGGTTCAAACCCGCGGCGGAAATTTAGAAGCAAATTATTCCAGATTTTTACAGAGGTAAAGGTATACCTCACCGTCCAGAAAGCAGTGACACACTATTAAACGTATAAAAGGTGCCTAGAAAATGAACGACTCGTTTACTGTAATTGATGGTCGCGTCATGTAAAGGACATGCCACGATTTTCATGACTAACTCAAATTTCCATAACTTTTTGTATGACCAAAAATACTTCAGTTTTCATTTCTGATTAATTTGTCAACAACCCGCCATCTTTCTGTCTCTAATCCTGTTTTGTATCACAGCGTCAGGATAAGAAGAGATTTGTAGAATGGGTTTATGTGTGTGCCTCGTTTCTTACGTGTTGTCTTTCTTTCACTGCCTCTGTTATTTCTGTGGTATATCTTTCCCATGTGCGATATTTTCTTTGTACCTACTGTATTGACGTAGCTTAACCCGTTGAGGCACATTTTCTGTTGGTAATCTGCTTATGTGGCCGAACAATTTAATTTGTTCATTGTTGATGAAGTTCAGTACTCATGTTGTACCCACTTTTTCCCTGATGTCTTCATTGCTAAACCAGTTTTTTTCTTGATACTCCCAGCACTCAGCGTAAACACTTCATCTCTGTCGTGACCAGTTTATTTTGATGTTTGATGGCAACGGTTGGGTTTGGCATTGATAGCATAATGGCAGGAAAAACATTGTGTTGTACAATGCTCTATTTTAGTGTTCACGGAGACATGTTTCCAGTTGAATATTGGTGCAATTTGTTGTATGCTTTTCTTCTTCTTCTTCTTCACCCTCCGCCCCTAGGGAGGCATAGGTCCGCAATCAAGGCCTTCCAAGTCCACCTATCCACAGCCATCTTTTCCAGATCTCCTCCTTGCAGGGTCCTTCTTCTTCCTCGGGTGGCGAGCTATGAATTTTCCTGGTTGTGGTTTCTGTAGCTATCTAGTTTTTTTACGGGGTGGGGCAGCTAACCCAACCTTCAACCTCCTTATTCGCCTCTTACGACATGCGTGGCAGGTAACAGTGGTTCTATTCTTTACACCCCAATTTGGACCCCGGTAACCACTATGATTTAGTTTTCTTTATTTCAACAATGTTGGATTTCGATTGCATTGTTTATTCTTCCGTTTGTTCCTTTTAAAACTTATTTGAATTTATACTTATCCATGAAGATATTGGTAGTTCTTTCCTTGCGAGCGAATGTCATTATTTCGGTTTTGTTTATGTTGATTTTTATGTTGTAGTCCTCGCGTGTTAGCTGGAGTCTGTTAATGTATTGTTGTAGCTGTTTCTCTGTTCATGATATCATTGCCTGATGGTCGGCAAAAAAACACAATTCATTTAAGAGTCCCCCAATGCTGTTCTCTTCACTAGTGTTAGCGGTTTAACAGATTTGATCGATATATGTGATGAGTAACATAGGTGATAGCAGTGGCGGCTCGTGTTCATTTTTGTTGGTGGGGCCAGACAAACATTTCCGGAAAAATCATGGTTTTGTTTTAGATTATATTTTAATTTATTAAAAAAATACACATTACACATTAATTTTGGTGGGGCATGGCCCCCGTAGGCCCTTAATGCCGAGCCGCCACTGGGTAATAGTATGCATCATTGGCTTACACTAGACCTAACATGGAACTTTTCTAATAGACTTGTGTTTGTTCTAATTGCAAACATTGGCTGTTTATATAGAGGCCTTTGCATTTGTTAATTAGATTGTCATTAACTTCATAGTTTAACATTATTTTCCACAACTTGTTTCCTATATAAGCAGTCCAACATTTGTTCCTGATCTACGGATGAATAATCAATAGTGAAGATGGTAACACTCTGGGCTAGTAAACACATGTCGTGACAATTCTGGGATTTGAGGGAAATTCTCGGCGTGCATAAGGTAGGAGATTGAACTAAGAGACCCTCATTCATACTTGGGGATATAAATTACAAGTATTTCTGATGGCAGAGTAAGGTTGGCCTGAATAGCGAGGGGTACTAGTAGCAAGGAAAACAAGCCTTCAAGAAGAAAAAATTAGTCAGAGGCGCCATATTACGCTACGATATGACTACGCCTGAATTCATATCGTGCCAACGAAACATCGCCAAGTTCATACATATTCCCTCACATAACATCCAGCTAATTTTTCTCTTTACATATCTTCCCAGTGGACATTCTCACGTCCAACATTTGCATTTGTTGCTACAGTAGCTTGAGAGATATTTCTCCCAGGGATTCTGTGTGTACTTAGACTATCTATTGTTTGTATCTAATCTCTCTCGTCATAAATCATCCGATATTGGCATTTCTAGCTTGCTTTTGTCCTGTTTGTTAGATCATAACTACTTGAATATAGTTTGCTGACTTCGTTTTATATCGATACTGAGCGAGTAACGTAGTTTGTACAAAGTTACACAGACTTAGTCAACGTTTCGACTAAAGGAACGTTATCAAGCAGAGATTGCATGATATATACAAGGTAAAAGCAATGATGACATTGATTGGAAGCACACGGAGCTCGTGTGTTAAAATTTAAAACAGTCTAAAACAGTATGGAATAAAACTGGTAGGAAAACAAAGATCAGAATTCTAGGAGTATGCATATTCCCAGTTGCAACGTACGGGTGTGAAGCATGGATATTAAAATTTTTTTGGATCCATAAGCACTTGAGCTTTTTTTTAGCTCTTCGGCTCGGTGCCATGGACATCGTAACCCTTCGGTTCGGTGCCACGAACACTGTGAATCTGGAGAACCTGTGGCTTCTCTACCAGCCCGCGGAATTGAACCCGCACTCACAGAGGGCTAGTCACCTGTGGTCCAACGCGCTACGAACACGCTGGGCAGGCCGGCTATGGATATTTAATAAGGCAGTGGAAAAACATATCTGTGCTTTTGAATATAAGTGTTACAGAAGAGTCCTACGTATATCATGGACAGAGAAGAGAACAAATAAATCTATCCAGAAAGAACTCAAAATCAAAGAAAACTGGCTGATGCTACATAAAAAGGATGAGAAAATGTAAATATTTCTGACATATAAAGAGACACGAAGGGTTGGAGAAGGCCATCATGGAAGGATGTATCTTGGCAAAGAGAAGAAGAGGTCGACTACGGAGAAGATGGATTCAGGACGTAATTGATGATTTGAGCATGACCACTGCAGAGGTATATGAGAGAAAGAAACTCAGAATGACTGTTAAGGTGATAAAGTTCTGCTCAGGACAAGCTTGTCGATGATGATGATGTTAATCTTGTCGCCCCTAATTCTATTAGTATGAGTACGTGTGTTACTACTCTCAGCTATTTCACTTCATCCACTATAAATAAGTTCATGATATAGAATACCACACGAGTCGTCTCACTCGCAGATCGATCACAGAAGTTCTTGTAACCACCACTTGATAGAAGATCACGCCACACTTCACCCGCCCAACTACAGTAATTACATTCTTCCACATTGCACACAAATACATCATCGTAATTTCAAACTTCTTTTTTATTAGTTCTCCTATCTAACGACGATGCAAAAAACAGCGATCGAAATAGCAATCCCGCAGTTGAAAAATCGATGTTCGGAAGAAAAGAAATGACACAAATGTTGTGAGCGATCAATAACTCTCAGCAAAGACCAAAGAAAGTTTTTGAAAAATATCAAAGCAATGAGAATGAATGATGTTTGCGTCAAACTAATCGCTACCACACAGGGCACAAAGAATAAACCTTTACTCATTAGAAGAAAAACCAACGATCAAAAGAAATGAATACTTGACATAACAGTTCATATAAACTAACAAAAAAAAATCAGATACTGTAATTTGGTTGTTATAATATAGTGTATACAATCTCATATGAAAAGTGATATAATGTGTACACTTTATGTACTGACAACAATAGTCTATCTACCGTGCAGATTTGTGATAACTTGCAACTGCAAAATGTTTAATAATAATAATAATAACCGTACATCACAACCGATGATGACAACAGCCTCAGGTGTATGTTGTTGCACCTTTATGGTGTGTGCAAAGGTGGCTGTAGAATCCAATACTGGAACACAATTTGTTCCCACATGTGGGTGTTGTGACTTTTCGCTTAGAGTAAAGTAAATAAAATAAATTTGATGAGTCATTTTGACACCCCCTCCTGCATTTAAAAATATATGTGTACGCCTATGAGGGTACTAAAGTTCGCACTCTGTCTTCCTGTGTAAGATAGAGATCAGAGCACATATTGTTATTCACCGAATTGTGATGAAGATTGTCATTTTAATCAATCAATCAATCAATCTAGTAAAAGAGATAATAATGTCGTCTCGTACCGTTATATGTTATACAAGGCCAGCAAGCGATTTCTCCATACCGCTCTATCCTGGGCAACTTGTTCAATCTCCTCCATGGAACTGAGACCGATATTTCTTGCCTCTCTCAGCAAAGTTCGTTTCATGGTCTCCTTAGGTCGTCCTCTCTTTCTTGAACCCTTTGCATCTCACTTCAATGCCTGCTTTGATATTCGATGATCATTTCTTCTCAAGGTATGTCCAACATATCTCCATCTTCTCCTTTTTATAATAGTTGTTAGTAAAAGAGATGCGCTCGTGATAACAACTATGATCGCAATTCAAACATTACATTGTGTTCTCTCAGATTTGTTTGAAAACTTTCATGCTAAATTCTTGATTTTTAAAAAAATATTTTTTTCGATCAAGAAGCACTTGAGCTTTCAGCTCTTCGGCTCGGTGCCATGGACATCGTAACCCTTCGGTTCGGTGCCACGAACACCGTAAATCTGGAGAACAAGTGGCTTTTCTGCCAGCCCGCGGAATTGAACCGCACTCACAGGGAGCTTGTCACCCGTCGTCCAACGCGCCACGAACATGCTGGGCAGGCGGGCGAAATTCTTCTGATAAAGAAACAGTTTCATCCACACCCTCAGTATTAACGTTTAGCTTTATGTGAAAGTAATTAGACAAAATACTGGAAAATGACCCACAACATCAGACACAAGCTGGAGATATTCCCCAAAATAAATATTTAAGAGGAATTCTGCAGAGTTTTCAAGCCAAATACGGAAGTAAATGAAGAGATTTCATATTGAACAAACATTGCATTATTGCAGATCATCATTAAAAGATGAAGATGGAGGTGGATGAGGCATGCATGTTGTATGCTAGTAGGGGCGCAGGCTAGGATATCTCTTTGATGCACAGCGGATGGGAAAAGACGGTCTGAACGCTCTGGACGAGATGAAGACGGAGGTAAAGGTGGATAAATGGAATGACTATATCGTGCCAAAAAGATACAGATATCTATCACCCACGTTATCCGAGAAGCGTAAGACAGACACAGAAAACCGTGGCACTATGCTACAACCCGGTAACAGCGCGATGAAAAAATAACTTAACATAATCAAAATATGGACGAATTCAAAACTTCACTACACATTTTCCAACCTGATTTATTTGATTTACGGGTTGGCAATCCCACAATTTGTAGTTATCTTGCAAATGTAAACTCTGATTCATACCTCATGTTATATTGGGGAATGCGGTGTTTGGCCGGTATTTTTCATTGACCGTCGGCACACGATGGGTGATGTGGTCAATGTCACGTGGGACGCCTTTACTTCCCACTAATTTTTCTAGTACCCAATTGAGTCTGGGTTGACCTAGACCCGTTACTGTAGGAAGAATATTTCACGCCCACTGTGGAGTTGAACCCGGACCACGTTCCTATGAAACAAATTCACTCTAACAACGCTACTGCGACTCTCAATTTCATGATACAGATGACTAACTATACAAAAACAGTTAGTGACATACTTCCGTGAAATTCATCATCATTTCCTGCACTATGCATGTTTCATCAATTCTAAATTATACAAATGGTAATAATAATACATACTGAATCATTGTAATGCCAAAAGGAATTAATTATGTAATACTTATAACTGGTAATGATCTATCCATAACTTTCATGTTCAATCAGTTTGGAGCTACACCTTGTACAAGTAGAAGTGAATGCCTGAGGAGCAGAGTGAAGAGTGTGTTTAACCAGCGAGTCACAGGAACCATCAGTATGCATACCCTTCGACATCTGTTGGGAGAGACTGAGAACCTATGGGTCTGCCCAGAGTGTAATGAAGTCAATGCAGTAACCAATAATCAATAACTACTACGGATGCAAGCCTTAAGGGAAATCTAGTAAATAAATAGCTAACTAACAATATATCTACTCTCACTTTTAAATCCTGTTACGTTTCTCCCCAAGACTACTAATCAGTGGCGGCTCGTGGTCATTTTTCTTGGTGGGGTCAGACACAAATTTTCAGAAAAATCATGTTTTTTTTTTGGAGTATTTACTATTCTGGGAAGTTATTTCCCTTTCGAATATCGGTGGGGCCGGGCCCCACTGGCCCTTAATGACGAGCTGCCCCTGCTACTAATCATTGACTATTACTCTAGAATTTAGATGCTCCCGTCTGCGAGCCATTTGGAAGGGAAGATTATATATAGAACAAACAGTAATAATTGGTTTGATTTGATGATAGAGGAAGTTGATGGAATGGAAACAAACAATTTCAGATCTCATTTTGCCCCGTCATTTGTTCTATCACGTGTCTGTCTGGCTACTCTCACCTAGCCATAATAAAGAACAGAACAGAAGAACTAAAAAACAATGGGTACCTAAACGAAGTGAGTTTCTGTGGCGTGAAGGTAGCGTGATCGCCTCTCGCTACAAATGTACTGGGTTCGATACTTCTCGTAGCGATCTGGATATTGATCCATGTGGGTGAGATCTAGTTCTCAGTCTATTCGGAGATGAGTTACGTTGACCATGTAAAAGAGCCTATCGACAGTTGAAAATCGATAAGTATAGACTGCAAAGTTGCTACCTGGGCAAAATTTACTAAAAGATAACGATAAAATACTTACAAAAATGTCACCTTCTTTATTGCATGAGGGACACTCGCCGAAGCTACGGAATTCGTGCTCTGCCTCTGATACCAACCCTACCTGATTGTTCTGTGTCTGGTAAAAACGAAGCGTTTGTGAAAGGCACTCCTCAGTAAAGCCATTTTCCTGAATGGCTGGCTGGTTGTGTTCATAAGAACGCTCGTATTGTTAGGCTAGGCGATGGGTGTTCATAAGAACGCTCGTATTGTTAGGCTAGGCGATGGGTGTTCATAAGAACGCTCGTATTGCTAGGCTAGGCGATGGGTGTCATAAGAACGCTCGTATTGCTAGGCTAGGCGATGGGTGTCATAAGAACGCTCGTATTGTTAGGCTAGGCGATGGGTGTTCATAAGAACGCTCGTATTGTTAGGCTAGGCGATGGGTGTTCATAAGAACGCTCGTATTGTTAGGCTAGGCGATGGGTGTTCATAAGAACGCTCGTATTGTTAGGCTAGGCGATGGGTGTTCGTAAGAACGCTCGTATTGCTAGGCTAGGCGATGGGTGTTCATAAGAACGCTCGTATTGCTAGACTAGGCGATGGGTGTCGTAAGAACGCTCGTATTGTTAGGCTAGGCGATGGGTGTTCATAAGAACGCTCGTATTGCTAGGCTAGGCGATGGGTGTCGTAAGAACGCTCGTATTGTTAGGCTAGGCGATGGGTGTTCATAAGAACGCTCGTATTGTTAGGCTAGGCAATGGGTGCCGTGAGAAAGAAGAGCTAGTGGTTCGAATCCTGTGTTTGTCAATTTGTTTTGTTCGGAAGCTCTTAATACCTGTACACTGTTTACTTATTGATCATATTCTTTGCTTCCATTGCTTTCCCACGGCGTTCTTACAAAATTACTCCTTGTTCTCATAAGATCAGATCACACATGGTTTTTCAGCGGAGTGCAATGATGGTTGCCAATCAGTGAGTTTGACAGATGTTTTCATTTAAACGGGTCTAAAGTAGGAAGAGTGACGTCATTGAGCAGGGTGCTACCCCCATATGACTCAGTCCCTCTCAGCAGAAACAGCACCCCACCTGCCAAAAGTATTGCACAAAGCAAGAACTCCGTAACTCCGGCAACAATCCTAGTGGTCGCTGTGAAAAACATGCACTCATGAACAGAACGGCGCGGTCCGGATTCAAACCCACGCCATTCGGAACGCAAGGCGAAGGCACACTTAGCGACAGAGACCTCCTAATATTTTAATCTATTCTGACTTAAATACAAGAAGACACATAAAGTAGTAATTAACACAGCTATCGTATTGAAAAAATGCATTGCGGCCGAATTAAGTTGGTTAATTTTGCACACTGCAAATATAGCAACGTAGAAGATGTAGTGTTTCTTTCATTTACAACAACATTTAATGAAGGACATGTACGCCTGTAGATAAATTCATGTACATTTATGACAAGTAAGTCGAATGTGAAGTAAATTAAGAACTTGTACCGACCAGATTATGTTACAGTAAAATTTGAGTTAATTTTACAGTTAAGCATATCTTGGTGCAGTCTGCGGAACGTGGTGAAGCGGGATAAACAAACGGGCACATGCTACGGCACTTGGTAGTTAATGTGTTAATGAAGTCATTGGAAATTTGATTCATGGATTTTTCTTGTGTATTTACTTAAAAAGTTCTCCTAATACATTTTTTTCTTTTTTTTCTAGTCGTATCACAGACTATCATGTTTATTTATAAAAAATGAAACTACATCCGGGGTTTTGAACTCACAAATATATCTGCACATCTTGCAAGACCATCACAGCATGAGCAGCGTGGGAATGGACATCTGACCAGCAGGGACAATCTTTCAGAACAAACTATGGGGAACTGGTAAAGACCTCAAAGCGAATTGCCCTGTTTATGACACATATAATAGCCGTCCATCGCAAGCGATGATGACAACAATCTCAGATGTGTGCGGAGGTGACTGTAGAGTCCAATCCTAGAACAGAATCCCCGATCACAGGTGGGGCATACATGATCAAGGTTAGACATGTGCGTGTTGTGTGCTCTGTCTTTTCGCGCTGCTCGTTTTCTCTGTGACTCAATAATGCGATGATTCTCAGCTATTCGGGTTCCTCTTTTGTTGTTACAGTGCCACATTTGGCGATCATGCGCAAGGGATTCCCAGCACGTATTGTTTATATCAAAGCATTTCAGAGACACTTTAAGAGTGTCTTTAAAGCGTCTTTTCTGTCCACCAGCTAAACGTCTGCCCCCTCCAAGCTCGCCATACATGAACTGTTTTGGGATGCGTTTATCAGGCATTTGAGCAACGTGACCGACCCATCTCAGTTGGGCCTTCTGCAACAGGGTGTTGACGCTTGGGATCTTTGCTCTTGTGAGGACTTCGCTGTCTGGAATTTTGTCCTGCCAGTTTATTTTTAGTATTCTGCGTTTTTCGTCTCATTATAACATGTCTGGAAATAAAAACGTTTGTTTGCCTCTATGATAAAGACAGTTTGATCGAGACGTCGAATCTGTGTATTAGTGTTCATATGTAAAACTGCTTTTAAACTTGTTCAAATTGACCATTATTCACTCGCACCAAAATAGGACTACGTCTTTCCTATTTGTGTATTAGATTTCCTTTGTCTGTAAGCATCAGTCGTCACTGTAAGCATCAGTCGTCACTGTAAGCATCAGTCGTCACTGTAAGCATCAGTCGTCACTGTAAGCATCAGTCGTCCCTGTAAGCATCAGTCGTCCCTGTAAGCATCAGTCGTCACTGTAAGCATCAGTCGTCACTGTAAGCATCAGTCGTCCCTGTAAGCATCAGTCGTCCCTGTAAGCATCAGTCGTCACTGTAAGCATCAGTCGTCACTGTAAGCATCAGTCGTCCCTGTAAGCATCAGTCGTCCCTGTAAGCATCAGTCGTCCCTGTAAGCATCAGTCGTCCCTGTAAGCATCAGTCGTCACTGTAAGCATCAGTCGTCACTGTAAGCATCAGTCGTCACTGTAAGCATCAGTCGTCCCTGTAAGCATCAGTCGTCACTGTAAGCATCAGTCGTCCCTGTAAGCATCAGTCGTCACTGTAAGCATCAGTCGTCACTGTAAGCATCAGTCGTCCCTGTAAGCATCAGTCGTCACTGTAAGCATCAGTCGTCCCTGTAAGCATCAGTCGTCCCTGTAAGCATCAGTCGTCCCTGTAAGCATCAGTCGTCACTGTAAGCACCAGTCGTCACTGTAAGCATCAGTCGTCACTGTAAGCATCAGTCGTCCCTGTAAGCATCAGTCGTCACTGTAAGCATCAGTCGTCACTGTAAGCATCAGTCGTCACTGTAAGCATCAGTCGTCACTGTAAGCATCAGTCGTCCCTGTAAGCATCAGTCGTCCCTGTAAGCATCAGTCGTCCCTGTAAGCATCAGTCGTCCCTGTAAGCATCAGTCGTCCCTGTAAGCATCAGTCGTCACTGTAAGCATCAGTCGTCACTGTAAGCATCAGTCGTCCCTGTAAGCATCAGTCGTCCCTGTAAGCATCAGTCGTCACTGTAAGAACCAGTCGTCACTGTAAGCATCAGTCGTCACTGTAAGCATCAGTCGTCACTGTAAGCATCAGTCGTCACTGTAAGCATCAGTCGTCCCTGTAAGCATCAGTCGTCACTGTAAGCATCAGTCGTCAGGGGAAGGAGGGTGGGTCCTCTGTGGTGTAGAGGTTAGGTGTTCGCCTCTCGTCGTAAAGGTACTGGTTCGCTCCCACGTGGATCCATCGGGATATTATTCCAAAGATTCCTCATTTCAGTGTAGGTGAGATCGGGTTCCTAGTTATATCGGAGACAGACGATCAAATTTAAATCACGTGTTCAAGTTGAGCACGTAAAAGAACCATTGGAAGTTCAAAATCGAGATGAGTAGGCTGGAAAGCCGCTGCCCAGACAAAAATTCATAACACAAAGATTTTAAAATTAAAATTCCTACACAATAATTTCCCCATCTTCAAAATTAAATCGGGGATCCTCGCCGCTGCTACTGAGTTCATGCACTGTCGCTGAGATCTTCCTGTGTAAGAAAGAAATAGGAGCACACATGGTTACTCACCGAAATGCAATGATGATGGTCCTATCAATCAATCAATCATTCAATCAGTCGTTGTTAAAGTCATGACCGATGTGATAACATGTTCCTCATCAGCATTACCAACGCTACCGGCTTGATATGAGTACTGCTTGCACGCTGGACTCATTACGTAACAACATTAAATCGTATTGTAACGTCCCCTCAACGCAATAATTCTACAACACTTAGCACTCAACAGCAGTAGAAAAATATGGATTGGAAAATGGAAGGATTACAGTAATGCGTTTCTATTCTCAGTCTCAATTTATTCTCTCTCTCTCTCTCTCTCCTTTTTACTCTCTCTCCTGTAAAATATTTATGCTCTGTGGGAATGTTAATGAATGTGGGTGTTATTCGCTTGTGGTCTCCAGGGAAATTGTTAGTATCGATATAATTTTTGGCAACCTGGACAGAATAGCATGAAGGGCACATCACCGGCGTGTCTCGCATAAAATGTCAGGCACCAGAGAATGGCTCCACCAAAGTGGTCGATAGACAACAACCCAGGGGTTGATTTCAGTTGTGTGTGAGATGTGGGTTGTGTGAGGGAGCGCATTAGCTGGGAGTCAACTCAGATCGGGCTATGGTTATTTAGGCATTTTCCAAGCTGGAACAAAAAACTTCTTCCAGAATGTAAAGCGAAACGACAAATAAATAGGAACTATCAACAAGAGACATGCCGACGATATTGTTGTGATAGCGACAAAAAATAGATTAAGATCTCCAGGAGTTAATTAATATGATGGCAATAGAAAGTAAACAAATGGACTAAGCTTGAGCAGCAAGAATGCAGAAAAAACAATGATCTCAGCATGAACGAAAACAAATGTAAATCGTAGCATATCCTTTACAGGACGTAGCAATCAACCATAGTAAATGAGTCGTTAATTTCTAGGCACCACTTATACGTTCAGTAGTTTGCCATTGCTTTCTGAACGGTGAGGTCTTTTGTTACCTTTTCTCAAAATCCCACGGAAACGAATTTGCTTCCAAACTTGCCCACCGTGGGGTTTGAACCAGGTACGCTTGGGTTTGTGATCGAGCTTACTACCGCTTGAGTTACAAACGCTCACAGACAGCAAGAATACAGAAAAGAAAAAACAATGATCTCATCATGAACAGCAAGAATACAGAAAAGAAAAAAAACAATGATCTCATCATGAACAGAAAGAATACAGAAAAGAAAAAACAATGACTCAGCATGAACAGCAAGAATACAGAAAAGAAAAAACAATGATCTCAGCATGAACAGAAAGAATACAGAAAAGAAAAAACAATGATCTCAGTATGAACAGAAAGAATACAGAAAAGAAAAAACAATGACTCAGCATGAACATCAAGAATACAGAAAAGAAAAAACAATGATCTCATCATGAACAGCAAGAATACAGAAAAGAAAAAACAATGATCTCAGCATGAACAGAAAGAATACAGAAAAGAAAAAACAATGACTCAGCTTGACTAGTAAGAAGACAGAAATTATGGTTATCAAGCATCAAGAAGATTACATCAACACGATTGCAGCTCTGACAACATCAGATGGAAAATGTAGATATGACATTTAATTAAAAAAAACATAAAATTGTCAAGCAAAGAGAGTAATGCTGAAAATAAAGGACATTATATGGAACAAATGGTAATCAAATGAAGTCGGAGAATTACGTAGAACTACACAGAGCCAATTCATGGAATCCCGGAGGCAAGAGGGATAGAGGAACACCTAGAAAAACATGGAGACTAACTGTAGACACACAAAGAGATGATGCGGGAAAGACCTGGAATGAACAATGCTGGCTTGCTCAAGACAGATCTGGATGGAAGACATTTTTTGCTGCCTTATGCTTCAAGCAGAGTTAAGAGAAGAAGAAGAAGAAGAAGAAGAGACACAGAACCAATACTGACATACAGATGCAACTCATGAACAATAACTAAACAAATATAAAAAATATCTGGAGGCAAATGGATGATGAAAATCCCACCTACTTTTAAAATGGCTAATGTTGATATCATGATGTACTGAAAATGTTGATATGATGTACTGAAAATGTTGATATCATGATGTACTGAAAATGTTGATATGATGTACTGAAAATGTTGATAGCATGATGTACTGAAAATGTTGATATCATGATGTACTGAAAATGTTGATATCATGATGTACTGAAAATGTTGATATCATGATGTACTGAAAATGTTGATATCATGATGTACTGAAAATGTTGATATCATGATGTACTGAAAATGTTGATATCATGATGTACTGACAAGGTCAACACACAGACAGAAAGTAAACTACTAATATGAGAATTATTGATTGATTCAATGATCGATTAGTTTAATGAATTACATATTGACGTATTTATTTACATGTTGATTTGTGGATTGATTGAGTTAGCCTACATGAGTCGTCTTTGCTCAGCCGCAGTGAACTGAATCTGCGCACTACCACCGGGAGGTCTTCATTTCTTCACTTATGTAAATGGTAACAGATGCGGGGAGTTACAGTGCAGTAGTATGTCTCAGACGCTTTCAGCGTGCTGAAAGATACTACACACCTATCGGGACGCCATGAAAGCATTGAATTCGACATTTTCTATTTTATTTTCTTCAGTTTTCGGGGTCCTTCCTTCCTTTCGTTGGCTGGAAATATTGTCTATATATTTAACATGATCTCTTGTATAAACTTCACTGTCTTTTGTAGCTCACACAACAGAGGTCTGTGTAGTTTTATGTCGAGTGTTGTTTTGTTAGTCTCATTATATCATATTCGGGGAAGTCTTGAAGTATGTGCTCTGCAGTCTGATCCGGGTCCAAAAAGGCCTGGAGTTCAAAAAGGGGATCAATCAGTGGCGGTGCGTGATCATTTTTGTTGGTGGGGCCAGACAAAAATTATCTGAAAAATCATGGCTTTGGGTTGTTATGTTTTAATTTATAAGAAAATAAATACACGTTACACATTATTTTTGGTGGGGCCCGGTCCCAGTGGCCCTTAATAACGAGCCGCCACTGGGATCAATATTTTAATGTAGGGATCATGTCTCAAACATATTTGGGAACCCCTAACTAATTTCTCCCACGTCAAGTTGACTTTCGATCATTCGTTTCCAGTTCTTATTGTGACCTTTCCATGGCACACAAAGTGAAGCAAGGAAGCTCAAGACTATAAGATATAAATCGATGATCATACAGGCAAGCAGTTATAGCAACCATTCAAGTGTTATTCAATAAACGGGGCTCGCAGCCAACAATACAGGGGGTTAGAAATCTTCTCCTTCTTCTCTTTAATCATGTGTTGCGTCACAGCGTCAGGGTAAGAAGAGATTTCTAGAACGCGCTTTTGTGTGTGCTTCATAAATTGTGTTTTTCACCGTATGTGTTATTTTTGAGGTCCACTTTTGCGTGGAGGGTCTTTTCCTTTGCATCTACTGTATCGTAGTAACATTGCTCTTTGAGATGTCTGTTGGTAATCTGTTTATGTGGCCGAACCATTAAATTTGCTGTTTGTTGATGAAGTACAGTACTGATGTTGTACCCACTTTTTCCCTTGATGTCTTCATTTCTAAACCGGTCTCTGCTTGGTTCAGAATCTGATGTTTCAAAAAAGCACACAAGGAAATTGGTATATTGATGATAATGATAGCTTACTGATAATTATAACTAAGATTTGTTGGTACATCGTGATGGATGCGGAAAAACAAGAATGACAGCATCAGGAAACACAATGGAAAGTGAGTAAGCAGTTATACTAGTCCATTGGGGAAAAGGAACAATTTGCAGAAAAACACAAGAAGAAAGGGCTGGAAAGCAGCTGCCCGGGCAAAAATCATTATATATATTTTTTAATATAAATAATTCCAACAAAATCATTTTACCATATTCTAAATTACATCGGGTACCCTCGTCGGTGCTACGGCGTTCGTGCACTGTCGGTGAGATCTCTGTTGTTAATATCCTTATTACAGCTTCTGATCAACAAAGGTAAACTATGTTATTGAAACCTACTACCTGCAGTTAGCTACGATGTAGCACCGACACTACAACACTACCTACAGCTACATACGATGTAGCACCAACACTACAACACTACCTGCAGTTACATACGATGTAGCACCGACACTGCAACATTACCTGCAGCTACATACGATGTAGCAATAACACTACAACATTACCTGCAGTTATCTACGATGTAGCATCAACACTACAACACTACCTGCAGTTACATACGATGTAGCATCAACACTACAACACTACCTGCAGTTACCTACGAAGCAGCACATACAATATGTATGGTTATTTTAGGATGCACTATTATTATTACAAGCAGAAGTCAATATCTGTAAGCAGCTACGGCACGAAGTAAGCTTATGTTATGCTAGTTTCTGCCTTCTTACGATCGATGTGTGTATACATTATCATATACTGACTGGCTTATGTTATCACAAAGTCATAGTAAATACGATATTATAGAACAATACTATTAGTCATACACTCTCATAAACAACACGATCAGTCACACGGTGTAATAGAACAAAACCACTATCAGTCACACGGTGTCATAAGAAAACAATATATAGATCACGTGGTGTTATAAGAACGCTGTTAGTCACATCGTGCAAAATGAAGATGCAACCGTGCAAAATGAAGATGCAACCGTGCAAAATGAAGATGCAACCGTGCAAAATGAAAATGCACCCGTGCAAAATGAAGATGCAACCGTGCAAAATGAAGATGCAACCGTGCAAAATGAAGATGCAACCGTGCAAAATGAAGATGCACCCGTGCAAAATGAAAATGCACCCGTGCAAAATGAAGATGCAACCGTGCAAAATGAAAATGCACCCGTGCAAAATGAAGATGCAACCGTGCAAAATGAAGATGCAACCGTGCAAAATAAAGATGCAACCGTGCAAAATGAGAATGCAATCGTGCAAAATGAGAATGCAACCGTGCAAAATGGGAATGCAACCGTGTAAAATGGGAGTGTAATCGTGCAAAATGAGAACACAATCGTGCAAAATGAGAATGCAACCGTGCAAAATGAATACCACAAATCAGTAAACCAACCAAGAAGCAAATAAACATTACTTACTGTTCTCTCTCTCTGTGTCTCTATGTCTCACACACATACACGTACACACATGCCGTAAGTACACGCACACACAATGTGTGCAGCGTAGCAGCTCCAGACTAATCAAAAAGTTCAATTCAATTTTCCCCCCTTCCCCTACAGTTTCCACGTCAACTCCCATTCTCAGTAGCTTTCTTAGTAAGAAGGAACAATACCAACTAACTATATACAAGCTGCAGTTTGCATGATGGAGTAGTCAAACAAATTTGATTCTATTCTTATTGAATGAGAAAATATAATTATATATAATGTAGACTTGACCAGAGATTTTACCCGGCTTTGCCCGTGTTCACAATTTCTTTTTTTTTAATGGAAGTGATTGTGCTAAAATATGTACTTATTTATCAATTTTCATTTCCAATATAAAACATTTGAATACCAATCATTGAAGATTTGATGGTAAATAATTTGATGGTAAACAATATTTTCAATGCAATTTACTTGATATGCAAAAGTAAAAAAATTCTCAATATTTGTCAGAAATCACTGAACATTGATGATGTTTCTTCCCTTCAGAGGACACTGATATTTAAGGAAGTTGTAACTTCGTTAGTTAACGATTGAAGCGACCCAGTTTTTGTATTAGATTTGTCCATGAATGTTGAATGCATGCGTGAACAGTTGACAGGGAAAGTAACGTAATTTGCAAGACTGACATTGTCTGTCACTTTGATTTTACTATTAAAACTGTTATGAGTCAACTATGATGTCCTGCCTATGAGCAGCCAAATCTGATACAATGCCTTATTTTTATCCGCTTCTTGTGAAGCATTAGACCTTAACTCTTAGTGGACCAGGGCAAAAGTCACGTTTTTACAAGCGCTTTCACGTTTTGATAACCAAACGCCACTTAGCGTGGCGGAATGTAAAAACGCGTCCACTTCAAACGCCACTTAGCGTGGCGCTTGGTCCACTAAGAGTTAATAGTTGTTCACTACTTTTCCCTGTCTCTGGTTATTTTTCTTATGGGTTCCCAGGCTAGTCCAGCATCCGTCAGTTCCACATGAAGACTCGGTCTCCAGGTCCGTTTAGGACATTTTCCTTGCAGGTTTCACTCAAGTGCTCCTCTAGTATAACTCCAGATGTGGTACTTGAAAGTGGGGTTTTTCTGTTTGTAAAATCTTACTTACCCGTCTGTACACATTTATCTCGTGTGGAATTTGGATGTGCTTGTTCTACATGGGTGAAATGTACTATCATCCTCAGTGCAAACCACGAGGATCACAAAGAATGGTTAACTTAGTTGATAATAAGCGTCTTGATTATGAGCGTATGTAGCTTAAGCGGTAGTGAGCTCGATCACAACCCAATCGTACCTGGTTCAATCTCCGCGGTGGGCAAATTTGGAGGCAAATTAATTCTCTTTGATTTTTACGAACGGTAGAAATAGATTTCGCGGTTCAGAAAGCAAAGGCAAACTACTGAACGTACAAATGGTGCCTAGAAAATCGACGCCTCGTTTACTGTTGTAGATGGCTGTCCTGTAAAAAGGATATGCCACGATTTTCATTTTCAGTAGATAAGAAATACTCATATAAGAAAAATAAGTGAGCTGGCAATCGTACATTGTAGACTTGGATCTGTCTGTATTCTGAACAAGGTTGGGGAAGTACGTCTCCTTGATCTATACAAGCGTAAAAGTATCAAAACGAGAACTTTCGGGACCTCACAAAATACAGCAGAACATAGAGAATTAAAGACATTCTAGAAGTGGAGGGAACTACTCAATATAAAAACAGACCTCGCGGATTTATAAGGTCTCAATGTGCAACGCTTCCAGATATATTGTGGGGGATAGATAAAGACACCATGCATGCTGTCTGATTAGCTTCTTCTTCACATTTAAACTCCCAAACGGAGCACAGGTCTTCAACAAACTTCTTCTAGTTCTTCCTCTCTCTCTAGCCATCCCTTCCAACTCTTTCCATGTTTTATCTATCCTTTTTTCCGATCCAGAAGCACTTGAGCTTTTCAGCTCTTCGGCTCGGTGCCATGGACATCGAAACCCTTCGGTTCGGTACCACGAACACCGTAAATCTGGGGAATATGTGGCTTTTTCTGCCATCCAGCGGAATTGAACCTGCACACACAGAGGGATAGTCACCCGTAGTCCAACGCGCTACGAACACGCTGGACAGACGGGCGAAATTATCTATCCTTTAAATAGCAGCCTCCAGCTCTCTTCTCCCTGTCTAGGCCTTCCCCTACTCCTCTTTTCCTATGGGTTCCAAAACAGTGCCTGTCTTGCAATGCTTCAGGTCGGTTTTCTAAACGTATGTCCTATCCATCGCCAGAGTTTCTTCCAGAGCTCTTTCTCCACTGGTACCTGCTTAGTTCTTTCTCTGAGTTCCTCGTTTGTAATCTTATCATACCATCTCAGTCCCTATATTCTACGTAAACATCCATTTACGAAGTTCTGCAGTTTTCTGATGGTTATCTGGTTCGCTAGCGTATCCGAAATGCAAACAGAACTGACATTAACCGCAGACGATAAGTTTCACCATTAAATGGTATTAATTATTGTTATTATTATATTCATCTTGTACTGCTATAGATTACATATGACCTGTAAGCAATTTCTCCATACCACTCTATCCTGGGCACCTCGCTCAATCTCCTCTATGGAATGGGAGTTGGATATTTCTTGCCTCTCTCAGTAAAGTTCGTTTCAGGGTTTCAATATGGCGTCTTTTCTTTCTTGAAACATTTGTCTCCCATTTCAATGTCTGATTTGTGATTCTTCATTCATTTCTTCTCAGAATATGTCCAACATATCTCCATCTTCTCCTTCTTATAACATATGTTACTAGTAGCTGACCAGACATTTCTCTGACTTCATCACTTCTCCTGAACTCGTCCCATTTTTTCACAGACACCTATTTTCAAACGTATTCAACTTACTTCCTATATATCTCGAACATATGTTAGAATTGATACAACATTGGAATTGATAATACGTAATTTAATTCCAAAACTATGTAACATGAGACATGATCGCCTACGCCGGCAGGCATGGCACTTGATTGATTGATGTAACATGAAGCTCCATATTTTATATAGACATTTCAAAGTTAATGTTGCTTTGACAATTCGTACCATAATATATATTTTAGTGTTTTCAGTGCAAACAAAAGCGCTACCGAAATAGGTGAACTTCTCAGTCATTTTTATCCATTTTTTAAATTGCAAAATAGCTGGTATAAGTGTTTGAAATGACCATATCTTCTTGTTATTTGTTTGTTAGGCGGTGGGTTAAGTCTCTATGTGGCCGAGACACGCCGCTTTCAACCTAAGACGGATGTCTTTTTCGATTATATTAGAGAGTATTGGCCTTATTTCTTGGTATGGTCTTATGGCTAGTCCTAAAAAGGACTGTTTGTTGAGTATTGCGTTTATTGTGTCATATCTAATTATTTCAATGTCCCGATAGGCTTCTCCTAAAATTGCAACGCATATTATTAATAGTTAAAACTCGTTACAAATGAGACGTTTATGCATTTGATCACGACATGAGAATTATAGTCATCTGGTAGGGGCGTTACATAATCAACAACTGAATTTGTTGCCTGTGTAATACCACTTGTTAGGGCGGAGCAGGACAAGGGGGAACATGTGCCTGAGGGATTTATTGACCGCAGGGCTAGCGCAGTCACAGCGAATCTGTTCAGGTTAGGATTTTTTCTTAATGTCCTCGACAACAACAAAAAACACATTGACCTTACCGGAGATCGAACCCCGGGTCTCTCCCGAACTGGAGACCGCTCTCTAATCCATTCAGCCAGACGCTCGTGTACGATATTTTCTAACCTTGTTCTGGATCTAATCTCCAAGTATGATTGTCGCTACAGTATCTAGACGGCAGTCACAAGAAGTAGCACTCATCTCTTGAGAGAATCGTTCCTAAACTCACCCGACACCGCACTTTCCAAATATCGATAACTAACGATCCAGAAATGCAACAGCAGGCAAGTACAAACGCTAAATTTAGACATAAAAGTATGGAATGAAATATAAAGTGCGTGATACATTATGCATATATCGATCTTGCATGATTCTGGCAAGGGAAGTCGCAGAGATAAAATGTTCGCCAAAGAATTTTTGGAGGGGGAACATCCGGAGATGTCGCCAATTTGTAGTTAATGAGGAAAGAGAAAAGTGATGTACTCTTAGCAAGCTAGCCGCTGGCCGAACTGATAATTTCACTTCTTTAATGGTTTGAACGACAACCAGGTCGATGAGAGAAAGAGAGAATTTCTTCTTCTTCCACTTCACGTTTCCTAAACTTACCGTAGCAATTTGCTGGCATTCAAACTTCACTAGGGTTCAGGCTATGTTTAATTCCGAAAGAGAAACAGGTTTCTGCGATTTTGTCTGAACTCTTTCATACCGTAATTTTTACTTACGTCCGGACGCATTTATATTGCAATGTATACTAAAAAAAACCCGGTATACTGGTTTTGTGTTATATTGAAGAATACATTGGGCCAGTAAATCGGTTCAGAGGGGCGAAGGGGTTAAGAAATAGTATTTCTAGTTGCAAACTTATAACTTCCATTCATTATTTACTTATTAGAGAGTTAGTTCTATTATTGGTTACTAGATGGTTGGGTGGCTGTTGCTAAATGGTTACACTTCGCTTAGCGTTATGAAGGTCGTTGGTTCGAATCCGGATCACGACGTTCTGTCCACGGCTGTATTTTTTTTTAGAGACGCCTAAAATTACTACCGGAGCTACGGAGATCGTGTTTTGTGCAATACTCTCGGCAGATGGCGTGCGATTTCTGCGGAGAGGGACCGAATAATATGGGGTAAACCAGGTGCAATGAAGTCAATCTTTCGTCTTTAGACCCTTTCGACCGACCACCACTACGAGCTGACCCATAGGTGCGCACTCTCCAGCAGTAGATATCAAAGTCATGAGGGTCAGAGTACAATATATTCATATACGTATCTCCTCTGAATAATGGGAGATAAATATTTAAATTGCTCACCCATAGAGAGAGGCTTCTTCTGGTATTAGAATAAATATTTTAGAGATAAAACACTCAAAACGAGAGAGGATGAGAGAGAGAGAGAGAGAGAGAGAGAGAGAGGGAACCCCACAAAGAAAACGATGATGTGGCTAGCTGGTTAAACACATACTTTATTCAAGCTCTCACACACACATCCCTCCCCCCTCCCTCCCCAGTCCCGGCAGTCCGGCTTGAGCAGCAATGTCTGATTCACACTTCCTTCAACCACAACATAAATACGTCATCACTTGTTGAGTTCTATCCAACAGGCGGGTTGCTAAGCAACGCTTTCTCCACTTTTGTTATAGTGCAGTCCTGTAACATTACATAATTATTTCAACAAACTGGATAATTTTTCTTCAATTTTTAACAGCCTACTTAATTAGTGTTCAATAAACAATTGGAATACAAAGGTGGCAAGATTAACTTTTGATTGAATACATCATTTTTCTATTTCTTTGATTTTGTCCTGTTTTTTGTGCCGTTAGGCGCGTCGCATGTTTAACTGGTGATCGGTTTCCGAGATAGTGCACGCTCGGTCGCTTGATATGCTGTCATATTATGGAGGAGTTTTAAGATGTCTGTAACTTCATATTTTTTCTTGGTCTGCCCCTTTCTCTTGATGATTCCATTTTCAGGTTGTACGCTCTTGCAACTGGTGTCTTGGGGTTCATTCTCACCAAGTGGTCAAACCATTTGAGTCTCTGTTTTTTAATGAATCTAACAACAGGTGGTGTTCCGACTGTTTTTCTAATTTTCTCATTTTTTATATGGTCTCTTCTTGTTTTATTTATCACTTTCGTCAAGCATCTCATTTCACAAGTGATCATTTTCCATTCTTGTTTTTTGTCAGTGTCCATGTTTAGCTCTGGTAGCAGAGTGTTACATAGTCTTTGAAGGGGGGAAAGCCCGTCTGCCCAGCGTGTTCGTAGCGCGTTGGACTACGGGTGACTATCCCTCTGTGTGTGCGGGTTCAATTCCGCGGGATGGCAGAAAAAGCCACAGATCTCCCAGATTTACGGTGTTCGTGGCACCGAACCGAAGGGTTACGATGTCCATGGCACCGAGCCGAAGAGCTGAAACGCTCAAGTGCTTCTGGATCGGAAAAAAAAGAAGGGGAAAAATCGATTGCATCTGGTAACAAAGACAGAAAGAGAATGAGCGAGAGAAAGTAGACTGTGCTAGTAAGTGAGAATTTGGACTGGCCTGGACAAAACTATTTGTTAATCTTTTTTTCTCTCTCTCTCTCTCCCATCTCTATATCTTTCTCCTCTCTCCCATCTAACTATCTCTTCCCCTCCCCCGTCTATATCTCTCGCTCTCCTCTATATATCCCTTCTCTCCCTCCTTTCTATATATCTTTCTTTCCCTCCCCCTTCTATATATCTCCCTATCTCTCTTCCCTCTATCCCTCTCCCCCTTTTCTTGTTCACACAGACCAGACAATATTGTATCCCCTGAGAATAAAAGAGACAAAAAAGACCCACATAATGATGGTTCTACATCCTGTTTGCTCTATTCCACCCCACGACCAAGAGAATTGCCGTCAGTGAGAGAAGATAATCCCAGCGAGGTTTGGGAAATCTTACCTCAGGAAACTAATGGAAAAGACAGGGAGGAGAGAGAGAAAACACTGACAGAATATATGAGAAAGTTGACGTAGAAGACGGTCGGTTGAGATCACAAAATAGCTGTCCTCATCTCCAGATGTTTAAAGTTCTGGTTCAATTCAAATTTCTACACCAATGGAAGATTAACACAGAGTTCATATTTCAATTTAACTGTTTGAAGACTTCGGTGACGAGAGTCTGACTGAATGGATAAGAAGGCGGCTCCCATGCGGGAGACCCGTCTTCAATCCACAGTAAGGCCATAAATAATTTTTCTGTCGGGGGCATAAAGTAAAAATCATAACTAGAACAGTTTCGCGGGGATTGCAATCCGGCCATTAAATTCATCAGGCACATGCCCCCGTTCTACACCGTCCTAAAATGTGATATTAGAGGCAGTAACGAGTTTTTGTTTAACAGACTTCGGTAAAGTGTAACTTTAAGTAAATAACAACGTTTATGAACATATTGTATAAACTGATTTTCTTGTTCTTATTGTGACATAATAGATGGAAAAATCAACTAAATAACAATAGCTTATGTCACATATCATCATGGTATATGTCTTTTCTATGTATATCAACAAACCATTAATCAACACTAACTCCGTCAATGCCGGTTACAAGCCAAGATAAAAAAGGAGGAGGACTTGTGCGTGAGGCCAGCTACCTAACCACAAGACATTTTAAGAGCTTCAGAAACTTGTAAGAAAGGACGCCATACTGGTAAACAGACCAGCCAGGTGGTGTACGGTGCACGTAGTGTATCAATGACGGTTGCTGATGAAAGTCCTTTTGCGGAAGTCTGCAATCCGACTATGTACGTGGCTATTGGCTCAAAAAGAAACACTAAGAGATTGAACGAGTTGTCCAGCACAGAGCGGTATGGAGAAATTATTTGATGTATACAATTCGAGATATGTACAATCCATTTGTACATACAAGTTAAATGTCAGAGTTGAAAAGTGAGCTGAACTATGAAATGACATTTGAAAGGCCACTAGAGACTTCAAACAGATGCTGGAAAGTTCGTTGAAAGGTTAAACAAAAAATCTATCATATAGAGTACAAAGAAGAGACAATAATAATAGACGTGAGGTACAGTATATGAAACAAAGGAACAACAAGCATAAACATGTATATACTCTACATGACATTATCATAAAGAGGAAAGGTCATTGCATTGTTGGATACTTGTAAGAATAATAATGATGATAATAATAATAAATAATGAGAATATAATATAATAATGATAGAATATAATATAATAATGAACCAAATGATAAAATAAATAATAAAATAAAATCGTGGCATATCCTTTAACAGGACGTAACCATCAACCAGAGTAAACGAGTTGTAGATTTTTTCTAGGCACCACTTATACGTTCAGTAGTTTGCCATTGCTTTCTGGACAAATGATAATTGTTTATTATATGTTTTACATGTCTATGTTAAAAAGGACAGCTCTCCGATTAAATGCGGATGGGAAAAGAAGGTCTGGACGCCGAATGAAAACAATTTACAATTAGAGTTGAAAGATTGTAGCCTGACGTGGAAAACAATTGCTAGAAATGAGACAGAACATCAGCAAAGAACATCTCTTGTGGAAGACTTATGTGTCAAATGGGACACTCAGAGGGTATAGATTTATAAATGTTACAAAAGGGGCTGGGGACAGGGCATCCCCTTGTTTTAAAGTCGTCTTCTTTCTGAATGGATCTGATTTTCTGTCATAATTGATATCTATATTACATGTATCCTTCATGCATAATTGATATCTATATTACATGTATCCTTCATGCATAATTGATATCTATATTACATGTATCCTCCATGCATAATTGATATCTATATTACATGTATCCTCCATGCATAATTGATATCTATATTACATGTATCCTCCATGCATAATTGAGTCTTGCTGATTAACATGTTTCCTATTCTAAATTTCTGCATGATATTCCACATGCTATTTCTTTGTATAAGAGAGAGAGGACGCCCTCTAGGGAAACCCTGAAACGAACATTGCTAAGAGAGAGGACGCCTTAGGGAAACCCTGAAACGAACATTGCTAAGAGAGGCCAAAAATATCGGACTCAATTTCATATAAGAGATTGAGCGAGTTTCCCATGGTGAACGGAATGGAGAAATTACTTGCAGACACTATGTAACGTGCAACAGTACGAGATAAAAAAAATATATATATATACATTTCTATGTACACTATCATATGATTTTCTAGAATATCTATAATCTATGATTATCTAGAATTTATTTTAAATATTTATTATTAATTTCTTCTTTTAGCAGCCACCGACCCGTAATCGCATGAAACTTCCCCCACCCCTCTTCACCCCCATTATTCTGAACCTCTACCACACCCTAAAATGCTTCAGCGCCCACTGGGGGTTGCGGTACGCACACTTTGGGAAACGCTGATCTAGAAGTTTCTCTGTCCTTCACATTTTCTTCAACAATTCATAAGTTATATAGTGCTTGATCACATTCTTGTCTAAGCTCAGTACCAACAGTTCCACCTTTATTCAGTTGTTTTATGATTTGATAAGCGTATGACCATAGATCACTGGAGGCAATCTCAGAACTTGATACGACTCTGCCACCTGTGTGGTGCCGGGGTGCGCAAGAGAAGCAAAGAATAGTACCACTGCAATCTACAATGCATGTCGTAAGAGGGGAATGATGTAGGCCCTAGGGATGATATCCTAGTAAATAAAAAGCAACGCAGACATAGGATGTTCTGACCTACTTGTAGGCGCATAACTGGCACAGCGTACAATTTGTTCTTAGGCTCAGATCACATACAAATCACACAGAGTAGTTGACAAGTGGTCGATATGGAGCGTTCGAAGAAGTAGAGGAAGTTTCGACTGTGCAAAAATAGTGATATCATTAGTCGAGTTATTCCAACACATCACTCTGGCAGCTAGGGAACAAGTCACTGCTCCAGTCAGATACTATTTATTGACGTAATTTCTGGTGGCGTCTGTGGCTCAGGGGATAGTGACTCGGTCTATTAACCCCGACGTTCTGAGTTCAAATCACGCTGCAGACAGTTAGGTTGCAAATTGTTTCGAGTGGATTTTTACAAAAGGACGATGGCCCCACCCGTTCAGAAAGCAATGACAAACTACTGAACGTAATAATGCCTAGAAAAATCACAACAGAGTTAAAAAGCTGGGGTTGATTCGCAAAGCCCTGTAAAGGATATGCAATTAACTTTAATTTCATCAGTAACTTCCCTGTCCAGCATACACTGAAAGCTCGTAATGTCATTAGGTGATACGACAGACAACAACATAAACTGCGGCACAGCTTTCATCAAGTAACAAGGAAATGCGTTCTGAGAACGTTTGAGACAAGATAGCTGATGAAGAGATTTCGCTCATAAATATATATATAAACATGTGAACTATGTTTATGTTTATTAGTTGCGTTAGTGTTGCAACAACTAGACAAATTGTGTCCATTTTGGAGATGTTAGTTGGTGGAGTTGGTTAGCTGGTACTTTTGTGTGTTTGACACCGTTACAGGTACGTACAAAGCCAATAGTTCGACTAGCGTTTGTTTGTTTGTTTATTTGTTTGGTAGTATATTAAGTCTCTATGTGGCAGAGGCACGTCCTTTTTGTTCAACCTAAGACGGAACTTTAAGAAATGGACAGGTTACAGTCTGGCAGTGTGCAACACCAAGGCGAAAGACAGAGGATGCTGGAGATTCATTGCAGCCAACCTTCGATGTGGAGACGGCACCTGATGATGATGATGAAGACGGATTGTCTTTTTGGTTATATCAGGGCGTAATGACATGTTTTTCTTGGTGTGGTCATGGGGCCTGGAACTAGTCCTAGAAAGGACTGTTTAGTATGTTCTGGTATTCTGTTAAGTCCTGAAAAGGACTTCTGGTGTTGATAATCTAACTGTAGACCTGAAAAGAACTTTAATTGCCCCTTTCTGTCTTTCCTTTTATGCTGCTTGGTAAATATGTTTGTTGATCGAGAGTTGCATTTATTTATTTATATATACACGCATATATATCTATGTTATTCTTGTACCTTTATAAGTTACATAGGGCATGTAAGCAATTTCTTCATACCGCTCTGTCCTGGGTAATTCGTCCAATATACTCTACAGAAGTTAGTACGATATTTCTCGTCTCTCTCAGTGTAGTTAGTTTAAGGACTACCATAGAGCGTAATTTCTTTCTTGAACTATTGGAAAGACTGTCCTCTCCTGGGTGAGCTGAGAAGCAACATGTGGCCACACCCAGTCGACCTGAAAACTAAGTTATGGGGAAATCTGACAGGCCTGAAGCTGACTGCCTAGTTTGTGGTCCACAGTAAATTAAACGCATGACTAGAGATTGCTGAAAAAGAAGAACCATTGGCATTCCCATGACTGCTTTGTGATTTTTTAATCATTTCTTCTCAGAGTATACCAAACATATCCCCATCATCTCTTTCTTATAACAGTCGTTACTAGCAGATGACTAAACATTTCTCTGATGTCATCCCTTCTCTCGAATTCGTCCCATTTTATGTTCATTATTTTTCTCAGATACGCACACGTACATATATATATATATATACAATTAATTTCGCAATTAATAATTATTTGTATTAGATTCGAAGTTTTCCCCAAAAAATCTTGCCATTCTTGTTATTTTGTAAAACTTCTCTGTGATAATTATAATCAAAATCTGGTTACACGTATCAACAAATTACATGATATCAGACGCCACGACAAACAAACAAATAACCAGATATTGAAGACGATGATGAAACTTTATCCGAGCCAATGACGAGTGTCAAAAGCCAACGAGTGTCTTCCGAACGTGCACAAGAGAGGGAGGCTGTGCGAACTGAGGCTGGTCGATAGATATGGAGAATATTTCACAATGACAAACAAGCAAGAAACGCTACTTATTTCATGTTCTTTATTGATCGTGTAAGCGATGCTTCTAGCTAGCATGACGTCTAATCTCAAGCTCTAGTAAAGTAAGAGATACCACAGACAAGAAGATGAGTCAAGAAGATGAGAAATGGTAGTAGGTCATTGATTGAACAATGATTTTAGTAGCTCTAAAGAAGAAATGAAAACATAATTATAGATACCAAGTTCTTATATACAATTAGAATGACTACAAAGATCAATAATAAATACATTATGTCAATTCTTGACAAGCAATAAGTTCTTATTTTTGATATTTATTGGTCACCATGCGTTGATGTGATGTAAATTCCTTCTTCTTCTTCTTCTGCGATCAGTTTCCTATGCTCATATTTCTAAATGGTGAAATGAGTTGCAAACGTAATCTAGTAGTAAGCAGGAGGTCTTCACGGGTGTCCCACAATTTCTCTGGCAGATTAGTCTCTCTGGGCGATGTTTGAGACCTCATATAATTGATTAATTGATTCGAAAGGACCATCATCATTGCACTTCGGTGAGTAGCCATCTGTGTTCCGATATCTTTCTTACACAGGAATATCTCAGCTGCCGAGAACAAACTCCGTAGCACCGGCGAGGTCCCTGTGTAATTTTGAAGATGGTGAAGATATTCAAATAATTG
The DNA here is from genome assembly GCA_020796225.1 of Arion vulgaris. Taxonomy (NCBI): domain Eukaryota; kingdom Metazoa; phylum Mollusca; class Gastropoda; order Stylommatophora; family Arionidae; genus Arion; species Arion vulgaris. The sequence goes on from CM036767.1 coordinate 3,524,631, forward strand.
AGGAGGATGCAGGTTCGAATTATGTGTGTTAATCACATGTCTGATGTCTGACGACCCTTTTGGCATGTGTATTAGTCAGTTTGGGCAGTCTTCAGTTTATGGAGATAGTTTTACAGTATACAGTCTCCTGTGCGGTGGCTAAAGTTAGTGATTGGTTGGTTGGTTTAGCGCCCCCAAAAAAATCGTTCCTTTAGTTCAAAAGACATGCCTAGGCATAATGAGACTTTAATCCCATGCAAACAATTCAATGGCAGACATCTTTAATGTGAATCAGTAGAAGTTGGTCAGTTTCATGTATTATCCATTCTCCAATCACCAACAAACTGCGACATTAAATTATAATGCCCTTTTCTGAGTCGCCATAGCAACAGTGGCAGTGAGTTGGATTTGAGCACCGACGTATGGTGTTTAATCACCGGTACAGTTGACTCCGCAGAACAAATTATGAATCGTCGCTGGGACTAGTAAGTGTGTGATCTACAACTGACACTTTCAGCTAGTTGGAATTATGTGAGCCCTAACTATAGGGAAGAGGTGGTGCCCGTCTGCCCAGCGTGTTCGTAGCGCGTTGGACTACGGGTGACTATCCCTCTGTGTGTGCGGGTTCAATTCCGCGGGATGGCAGAACAAGCCACAGATTCCCCAGATTTACGGTGTTCGTGGCACCGAGCCGAAGAGCTGAAAAGCTCAAGTGCTTCTGGATCGGAAAAAAAAGGGAAGAGGTGGTATGTGATGGAATTTCCACAACACTAAGAGCACAGCACTACACGCCTGGAGTTGTTGGAGCCTTCTGGGTCTGCATGAAAGCCAATTCTCTCCTACACTCAAATATAGGAAAAACGATGAGAACTCATAATTCCTTGGGGGAAGGTTCGAAAGAACAACAACAAAAATAATTGTGGATACTAGTTCAATCAAATCATATCAGTGACTCATCTGTACAAAATATGTATTATACTCTACTATATCCCCTATGTTATCTTACACCCTTCAGGGGCGTGTCTGGTTGAATGGATTACTATGTTATCTTAGACCCTTCAGAGGCGTGTCTGGTCGAATGGATTACTATGTTATCTTACACCCTTCAGAGGCGTGTCTGGTTGAATGGATTACTATGTTATCTTACACCCTTCAGAGGCGTGTCTGGTTGAATGGATTACTATGTTATCTTAGACCCTTCAGAGGCGTGTCTGGTCGAATGGATTACTATGTTATCTTAGACCCTTCAGAGGCGTGTCTGGTCGAATGGATTACTATGTTATCTTACACCCTTCAGAGGCGTGTCTGGTTGAATGGATTACTATGTTATCTTACACCCTTCAGAGGCGTGTCTGGTTGAATGGATTACTATGTTATCTTACACCCTTCAGAGGCGTGTCTGGTTCAATGGATTACTATGTTATCTTAGACCCTTCAGAGGCGTGTCTGGTCGAATGGATTACTATGTTATCTTAGACCCTTCAGAAGCGTGTCTGGTCGAATGGATTACTATGTTATCTTAGACCCTTCAGAGGCGTGTCTGGTCGAATGGATTACTATGTTATCTTAGACCCTTCAGAGGCGTGTCTGGTCGAATGGATTACTATGTTATCTTAGACCCTTCAGAGGCGTGTCTGGTCGAATGGATTACTATGTTATCTTAGACCCTTCAGAGGCGTGTCTGGTCGGATGGATTACTATGTTATCTTAGACCCTTCAGAGGCGTGTCTGGTCGGATGGATTACTATGTTATCTTAGACCGTTCAGAGGCGTGTCTGGTCGGATGGATTACTATGTTATCTTAGACCCTTCAGAGGCGTGTCTGGTCGAATGGATTACTATGTTATCTTAGACCCTTCAGAGAGGCGTGTCTGGTCGAATGGATTACTATGTTATCTTAGACCATTCAGAGGCGTGTCTGGTCGAATGGATTACTATGTTATCTTAGACCCTTCAAAGGCGTGTCTGGTCGAATAGATTAGAGAGTGGCTCCCCATGCAGGAGACCCGTGTTCAACCCACGGTAAGGACAATAATTTTTTTCTGTTGTGGGTATAATGAAAAATCATAACCTGAACAGCTTCGCGGCGACTGAACTAACCACGCGGTCATTAAATTGATCAGGTTCTCGTCCCTCATGTACTACACCGCCCCTAAAAAAGTGATACTACAGACAGTAACAACAGTTTGTTTTTTGATTGTCTTATTTTAAAATCTTGGATCAGTTGACAGCTAATCAATCACATCTATAAAAATAGATTTGTTAGAGAAACTGTAATGAAAAGCTGACAGACGAACATTTTCATGACCACGTTCCATTAGTAACACTGAATTGAAAAACGAATGTAAATGTTGGTGATATATTACAGTGCTATGGTCCCATGAGGGTTACAAGAAATAAGATTTACTAGAAGAAGGAGAATAATAAATGTCTTTGTTCTATTAGAACTTGTCGGAAAGCACTAGAAGCTAACACATACACACAACTATCTCATATTTTCATCATCATCAAGTAGTGTGCCGCCCTCCGGAACCTGGCTCGCATGACAGCAGTCCTGAAAAACTCTCTGTTCTGTGCAAGATGACCGGAGTCAGCAGCAGTCATTCTCAGATCATCAATGATATCTTGCACCCATCGTCTTCTAGATCTTTCTCTCATTCTTCTTAAAGGCGCCATTCCCTACAAAAGTATCGTATCTAGGCACTCACGTCGTTTGATTTGTCAGAAATATTTCATTTTCCTTGATTTTATGTTCTTTAATAACTCTCTTTACTATCAAACTGTTGCAGAACAGAAGCAATTGTTCTTTACTCTATCCATGAGTGTCTCTATATATACTATATATATATATATATATATTCAGTTTGTTTAATTTTTCATCTACGTTTTAAACAGAATTTTAGTAATGCAAATATCTGAAACTTTGAAACGAACTTTACAGAGAGAGAGAGAGAGAGATATAGAGGCGAGAAATATCGACTAAATTATATGGAAGAGATTGCGCGAGTTGTACAGGTCAGAGTGGTATGGATTAATTACTCGCAAGTCATCTGTAACGTGCAACGGTACGAGATGAATATATGTATATAATACAAGCATCACGCTGGACTACAAAATGGAAAAAAATAGCAGAACAGTTCACATATTTGGGTAGCAATGTTCACCGCATGAGAGATACTAAATAAGAAATCATGCTAGGAATTGTTCAAGCAATACTGAACTAACAACCCGCCCGAGTGGTTGCCGGGGCCCAAATTGGAGTGTAAAGAATAGAACCACTGTTTCCTACCACGCATGTTGTAAAATGCGGCTAAGGAGGTTAGGCGTGGGGCTAGCTACCCCACACCGTACAAAAACACTAGATGGCTACAGAACGGAGAGTGAACCAAGTAAACGCTGCATGAAACCGGACACATCGCCGAAGGATAAGCACCAGAGCTCCAAATGTGGCTGAAGATGTTACGTAAAACACACAAACGATAAGGCTGCATGAATTACATTTCAACATGAATAGAATTTATGGGGAGATCTGGTACATCGGTCTGGGCGGTGATCGCGAGAGAGAGAACTAACAACCGAAGTAAAAAATGCATAAAGTATTGCTACTAAGTTTCTCATTTTTAGTTCCAATGTTATATCAATCCTAATATATGCCAGCGAGAGTTGGAAAATGTCTAAAGATATAGAAAGTAAGTTGAATAATCATCATCATCAAATAGCTTGTCATGAGCAGAACTTTGCCACCCCAACAGTCCTCCGAAATTTCTCTCTCTCATAGGCCAGATGTCCTGCCTCTGCAGCCGTCATGTTCAAACCATCAGTTACATCCTGAATCCATCTTCTCGTGGTCTTCCTCTTCTTCTCTTTGCCGGTATGCCTCCTTCCATGATGGTCTTCTCCAGCCCTTCATGTCTTTTTATATGTTCAAAATATCTCAATTTTCTCTTTCATATTTGTAGCATAGGGAAGTTGAATACATGTGAAAAAATGAACATAAAATGGGACGAATTCAGGATAAGGAATGGCATCAGAGTAATGTATACATCATTTGTGTACGATATATTTTTCTTTCTAGAGACCCCTAAAACTATTGCCGAAGCTACGAGGTTCGTGATGTGTGCAGTACTCTCAGCCGGTGGCGTGCCATTTTCGTGTAGAAGGACCGAGCAAATATGGGGTAAAACCCGGTGCAATGAAGTCAATCCTTCGACTAAATGTAATTCAAGCAAGGTTCTGTCCCAACTTTCTGTCTTATATCCATGTTGGTCAACATATTATCTTCATCAGCTTTCAACTCACGGAGCTCAGGTCTTTAACATATTTCTTCGACTCTCTTGTCATCCCTTCCAAATCTGTCCACGTCTTGCCTATCCTTTTAATATCAGTCGCCAGTTTTCTTCTCCATGTATTTCTAGGCTTTTCTCTACTTTTTACCTGCGCGTTTCAAAACAATTCCTACCTTGCAAATGCTTCCGGTTAGCCTTCTCAATGCGTGTTCTGCCCATCGCCAGCGTCTTTTCCGTAGCTCTTTCTGCACTGGTATCTGCTTAGTTCTTTCTCTGAGTTCATCATTCATAATCTTATCATACCATCTCAGTCAACATATAATAATGAACAATTCTAGGATTGATGAAATCAGAGACATGTCTGGTCAACCACTAGTGACAACTGTTATAAGAAAGAGAAGATGGAGATATGTTGGGCACACCTTGAGGAGAAATGATCAACGAATATCAAAGCAGGCATTACAGTGGGATGCAAAGGGTTCAAGAAAGAGAGGTCGACTTAAGGAGACCCTGAAGCGAACTTTGATGAGAGAGGCAGGAAATATCGGTCTCAGTTCCATGGAGGAGATTGAGCGAGTTGCCCAGGATAGAGCGATATGGAGAAATTACTTGCAGGCCCTATGTAACGTATAACGGTACGAGAGGAATTATTATTATTATATTAATTCTAGCACAGCAAGAACTGAGATGACAAGTAGGCAGTACTACTACAGATAAGAGAAGGAGGCAGTACTACTACAGATAAGAGAAGGAGGCAGTACTACTACAGATAAGAGATGAGTGAGTCAGTGAATCAGAATATCATTGCTAGGTGTCTGCATACGTGTAATCGATAGTGAGGAGAGCCGTGTGTGTGTGAGCGCGCGTGTGTGTGTGCAAAGTCGAGCTCTGGACCCATACGCGTGAGTCACCGCTTTGACGCACGGCCATTCCCGCACACAAATAATTAAACAAGAGTCTTACTCTGGCAGTGTGCGTATGTCTGTCTGTGTGTGTGTCTGGTAGACAGGTTCAGAGTGTGCCAGTATTGTTTCTAACGCATGTACATCCGATAGCCTGATCTCGTATGCGGGCTTTGTCACACTAAAGACAACACAAATAAATGAGTGTATCAACGACAGCATAAATATCACACACTTTAGAACGCCAAAATGTGCACCCAACACACAAAGGGACGATTGAACAAAGACATGTATATACAGTATTACATAAGTAATGACAAAATTAATGATTAAATATGAAAATAAACAGCACTCGACGTTTCGACCATAGGCCTTTATCAAGACAACAAATACATACACATAATACACCAAAACACACAGACACCTTAGCATTATGAAAGTCAAATCAGACCACACGCCGTCTTTGCATCGAAAGTTGGCTGTAATTTATCTCTATTACAGTATATCTCTGGTTATTGTGAGACACTATGACAAGCTTCTTACATGTCCTTACTTTTATTATTTGATTAGATGAGCCATCATCATTGCACTTCGGTGAGTAAGCATGTGTGCTCCGATCTCATTCTTACACGGGAAGAGATCTGAGCGACAGTGCAGGAACTCTGTAGAATCGGCGAGGGACCCCGATGTAATTTAGATAATGATGAAAATATTTGTAGGAATTTTATGAAATTTTTTTTTTAATGACACTTGCCCGAGCAGCGGTTTTTCAGTCTGCTCTTCTCGACTTTGAACTGCTAGTGGTTCTTTTTTAAATGCTCAATTTGAACACGGGACCTACGCTTTATCGTCCGTCTCCGATAGGACTATGAACTCGATCTCACCTACACTGAGATAAGGGATCTCTAGAAAAATATCCTAATAGCTTCACGAGGGAGCAAACTGAGTACTCTTAGAACGAGAGTCGAGCACCTAACCTCTACACCATAGAGACCCCTGCCTCCGTCATTCAGGTTTAGTCAGTACGCCTAATATGGCACATCTATTTGATTGTTTTTGAGAGCATGACAGTCTGTCGTTACTACCTGTAACACCACTATTTAGGGCTGTGTAGGAGAAGTGTGGTATGATCCTGTCGAATTTAATCGCCATTAGTCTAGTCGCCACGTGACTGTTCAGATTCTGATATTTTTTCTCTATGTCCCGACAAAAAAAAATTTTGGCCTTACCGAGAATCGAACCCGGGTCTCCCGTACGTGAACCCGCGCTCTAATTTTTTCGACCAGACGCACCAATAACAATGTTTAATATTACTCATCCTTTTTTTTTTTTTTTTTCGATCCAGAAGCACTTGCGCTTTTCAGATCTTCGGCTCAGTGCCATGGACATCGTAACCCTTCGGTTCGGTACCACGAACACCGTAAATCTGGGGAATCTGTGGTTTTTTCTGCCATCCCGCGGAATTGAACCCGCACACACAGAGGGATAGTCACCCGCACACACAGAGGGATAGTCACCCGTAGTCCAACGCGCTACGAACACGCTGGGCAGACGGGTACTCATACTAATAAAAGTGATCCTTATTGCCAGGTCCAGTTTCAAGAAGGTTTTGTAAACTAGTCTTAGAACAGATGAGATCAGACGCAAACAACTATCTGACATATTTCGTGCTAGAAGTAAGCACGAACTACAATAGTATCGACACTGGCGGCTACACCCATCGTCTCGCGAAACTAACATCTTTCTTCTTCTCTGTAATCCTGTTTTGCTTCACATGGTCAGGATAAGAAAAGATTTAGAGAACGGGCTTTTGTGTGCCCTTCATAAGCAGTGTTGCCCGAGTGGTTACCGGGGCCCAAATTTGGGGTGTAAAGAATAGGACCCCTGTTACCTGCCACGCATGTCGTAAGAGGCAACTATGATAGGTTTGGCTGAAATCGGATGCACGTGGCCTGAACGTGTAGAAGTCTATGCGTTTATGTATATGGCCCTTTTCATCTTTACAGACGGTCAATAGGCAAGTGTTTTACTGTGACAACTTCTGAGTTTTCGCTTTTCTCTCTTGTTGTTCAGCTTGTACATAAGTCTCTTCTCAAAAGACTCTGCGCCCTTCCGTAATTTGGCTTTCCACACAACTCTGTCATCAGCTAGTCCCTCCCATGTGCTGGGATCTATAGAAAAGTTTTTCATTGAGGTTTTGCAGACATCTTTATATCTGAGCAGTGGTCTGCCCTGGTGCCTCCCCTCCGAAAGTTCACAGAACAACATTTGTTTTAGTATGCGATAAGTTTCCATTCTTCTCACATGTCCCAACCATTTTAGTCGTCTACTGCTGAGCATGCCCATGATGGAAGGCAGATTTGCACGTTGTAGTACTTAGAGTTGGTTATCTTGTCGTACCACCTGATGTTCATAATCTTGCGGAGACATCGAAGGTGAAAGATGTTAAGTCTCCTCTCGTGTCTTGAGTAGGCTGTCCATGTTTTTGAGCCATATAGTAAAGAACTAATTACACAGGCTCGATATATTTGAGTCTTCGTCTGCAATGTCAATTTTTTGTTGTCCCACGCTCGCTTTGATAGTATGCCGAATGTAGTAGCCGCACCCCTATACGAGCGTTGATTTCTTCGTCAAGGGAAATGCTGGCAGTGACCGTGGACCCAAGATAGCAGAATTTTTGCACTGGTGTTAGATGGTTGCCATTTAAAGTGATATTTGATGTCTTACCTCCCTGACAAAATACAACTGTTTTGGAGACACTTATTGTCAGAGAAAAGAGGTCGCATGCCTTTGACAAATTATTAATTAGACATTGCAGTGTAGTCTCACTGTGGGCGACTAAGGCAGCATCGTCAGCGAAAGGAGGTCCTTGAGAAGTATTTCCGTCGTTTTTGTCTTGGCTCTTAAGCGAGCCAAGTTAAACAGTGAACCATCAGATCTAGTGCGGATGAAAACATCGTTTAGGGGCCTACCAAACCAATGTGCAACGTATACACGTTCTTGACAAAGATCAAACATATCACAAAAGAGTGATTAAAATTGGTGGTAAAGAACGAACGCAAAGAAAGAGATAAGCAGTGTTTGTCGACGCCTCTGATGTCCACCCTTTGCGTGGACATCACTTTACTTTGTATCCAGTGTAACAGAGTAACATTGCTCTTTGAGGGCCACTGTCTGTTGGTAATCATCATCATCATGTGAGCATGGAACGTGATGCATTTCTCTGTAAATCTACATTCTTAAGTTCTCAGTGCTGTTTGTCAATTGTTGTCAGATCTGATTTGTCTTAAGTGAGACAACCAGAACTGATGGTTATCGTATAATCACGTTAAAGACGAATTAAGAGATAATGTTCATTATATGCTGGCCAGAATAGATTTCCCAGTGGACTGTGCACCTCTTGTTGAAATTGTCAGCGACAGGTGACTGGCACATTAGTTTGAAAATAAAATTCCGAATTTTACCACCACTGAAGAAAGTCTTTTCTTTTTTTCCCCGATCCACTAGCACTTGAACTTTCAGCTCTTCGGCTCGGTGCCATGGACATCGTAACCTTCGGTTCGGTGCCACGAACACCGTAAATCTGGAAAACCTGTGGTTTTTCTCTGCCAGCCCGCGGAATTGAACCCGCACTCACAGAGGGCTTGTCACCCGTACTCCAGCGCGCTACGAACACGCTGGGCAGACGGGTAAAGTCTGTTCATAAAGATGGATAATAGCAAAAAACATAGGCGGATTAAAAGCACTATTTATGTAGCCCGTTCTAGAAATCACTTGTGATCCTGACGCTGTGAGACAAAGCAGGATTAGAGAATAGAAGACAAAGAAGAAAGTCTGAGACCAGATATTCACCACGATTAAACTATGGAACAAAAATGCACAGTGCCAGCAACAGAATATGAGCACCATCATTGAAAATAGGCGTTGGAGATGGATCAGACACATGATACGCATAGATACTAACTGTGTACGCATGATGGTAAAATGGACAACAGAAAGTACACAAAAACACGGACGGTCTAAAACGACCTGGAGGAGAAGAGTAGAACCGGAACTGAAAGAAAGGAATCACAGAGAGGGTACAAAACAAAGTATGGTAAATAACAGAGAAGAATGCGATGTATTTGTTGCTGCCTAAGCGTCAACTATTCGTATTAAAACTAAATTACGAATTTTCAATTCAAATGTTGTATCAATCCTAACATATGCCAACGAGAGTTGGAAAATGACTAAAGATATAGAAAGCAAGTTGAATGCATTTGAAAATAGATGTCTGCGAAAAATAATGAATATAAAATGGAACGAATTCAGGAGAAGTGATGAAATCAGAGACATGTCTGGTCAACCACTAGTGACAACTGTTATAAGAAAGAGAAGATGGAGATATGTTGGGCACATCTTGAGGAGAAATGATCAACGAATATCAAAGCAGGCATTGAAGTGGGATGCAAAAGGGTTCCAGAAAGAGAGGTCGACCTAAGGAGACCCTGAAGCGAACTTTGCTGAGAGAGGCAGGAAATATCGGTCTCAGTTTCATGGAGGAGATTGAGCGAGTTGCCCAGGATAGAGCGGTATGGAGAAACTACTTGCAGGCCCTATGTAACGTATAAAGGTACGAGAGGAATTATTATTATTATTATTATTATAGGCGTCAAGTGCGCCACAGGCTAGCGAGTGAGAGAGAGGGAGAGTGTGAGAGAGAAGGAAGACTATAGAACAGATTAAATAGAATACTTAACTCGTTACGTTGGTGATTATCCTTTCACTCTGTAAATCTTATTTTTTTTTACCTCCTGGCGTTTTATATTGCAATGTTTACTGTTTGACTTAGCCAGTATAATGGCTTTGCTTCATCTTAACAAATACAGCATGCCAATAAATCGGCTTAGATGGACGAATGAGTTAATACAGAATATTGTCACTGTGGATAGGAATCAACTTTGGAAGCCTTCTCTATGACCAACCAGACCTGACGCTATGCTACAGGATAACTTATTCTTCTGTTCTCTAACCATGTTCTGCATCCCAGCGTCAGGATAAGAAGGGATTTCTAGAACGGCTTTTGTGTGTGCTTCTCTAATCATGTTTTGTCTCCCAGCGTCAGGATAAGAAGAGATTTCTAGAACGGCTTTTGTGTGTGCTTCTCTAATCATGTTTTGTCTCCCAGCGTCAGGATAAGAAGAGATTTCTAGAACGGGCTTTTGTGGACGCTTCATAAACAGTGCTTTTCGTCGTCTCTGTCCTCTCTGAGGTCTACCTTTGGCGTGGATGTCCTTTTGCTTTGTATCAACTGTAACGGAGTAATATTGTTCTTTTGAGAGAGTGAGAGAGAGAGAGTGAGTGAGTGAGAGATGGAAATATGAATGGTAGTGAGCTGCAAAGACTCACGAAGTCAAAAATGAAAAGATATTATTAGAAAGTAGAAAAGAAAGGGTACATACTTTAATAAGCTGCTACAGCAAGTTTGCATGCAGTGTTGAAACTTCAGAACTAAAGTTTGAAGTAAAAACAGGCGTGCGACAAGGATGTGTTATGTCAGCCCTATTATTCAACACTGTCATAGATTGGGTGATGCGTAAAACAACGGAAGATAAGGCAAGAGGTATTAGATGGACGCTCACATCCACTCTGGAAGACCTAGATTTTGCAGATGACATCGCACTCCTATCTCATACGCATAGAGATATCCAGGAAAAGACCTGCCGCCTTAACCAATATAGTGAGATGGTTGGGCTGAAAATAAATCAGAAGAAAACTGAAGTAATGACTCTGAACATAGCAACCCCAGCACCAGTCAAAATAGAAGGTAAAACCCTCCGAGATACAACCGCTTTCACATACCTTGGAAGTGTTATTAGCAATGAAGGAGGCGCTGGATCTGACATTAAAAACAGACTGAGTAAGGCACGAAGTGCATTCATGACCCTTCAGACCGCCTGGAAATCTGCCCAATACAGCATCAGAACCAAGACTAGTATCTATAACAGCTGTGTGCTGTCAACGTTGCTGTACGGATCGGAATGCTGGAGAATGACAGAACAGGATATGTCCAGACTCTCCGCCTTTCATACAACTTGTCTGCGAAAAATCTTACGCGTGTACTGGCCGACTACTATCTCGAATCAAGAATTGCTTGCACGATGCCAACAAGAGAATATGGGCACTATCATCCGAAGACGACGCTGGAGATGGATTGGACATGTGATGCGCATGGACACTGGCTCCGACACGAAAACTGCACTGAGATGGACTCCAGAGGGTAGGCGAAAGCGTGGAAGACCCAAGACGACCTGGAGGAGAACGATAGAGCAAGAGCTGAAGGAAATAAATCATAGCTGGAACACAATACAGAGGAAGGCCATGAACAGGGAAGAATGGTGTGCGTTTGTTGCTGGCCTAAACGAAAAGGGCGTAACAGGCTAAAGAGAGGAGATACTTTAATAATCAAGTACGAGGGAGAGAGAGAGAGAGTGGGTAGTGTGTGCGCATGAATGTGGCTGCAATAGAAAGATATGGTGAGAATGTGTGGTAAATCTAGTGGGTCTGAGAGCGAGAGAATAGGGCAATGTGTGTGCGTAACTGTAAAAGAAAGATATGGTGAGAATGTGTGGTAAAGTTAGTGGTACAGAGAGAGAGAGAAAGAGAGAGAGAGAGAGAGAATACATGCACGCTGATGGGATAAGAAAATACAAGTTTGAAAGGCCGAGGCTAGGGTATAGTAAATGATGTCCAGATAAAGCAATAGTAGGAAGTGTCCAGTGTTTGTTTCCTACCTCGGGTACACATACTGAAGACAACACACAGTAGATCATGATATAAGCAGTGTGGGGGAGACGAAGGTAGCAAGATTGGAGGATGAACGTACACTCATTACAAGAAATAAACGTGTAAGTGGGTTTCGGTTTGTGTATCGGATGGGTTAAAGCGTGGGTATGCTAGGGTAAGTAGGTGGCTGATGGAGTGGGTATGCTAGGGTAAGTAGGTAGATGATGGAGTGGGTATACTAGGGTAAAATGTGGATGAGAGGGTGGAATTTGTTAGGGTAAGTAGTTGGATGTAAGAGTATGTTATCATAAAAAAGTTCATGAGAGAGTGGGTATGTTAGGGTTACTAGGTGGATACGAGTGTGGTTATTTTAAAATAAGTAGGTGGGTGCGAGAGTGGATGTGCTAGAGTAAGTGGGTGGATGATAAAGGTATGTTAAGATAAAAGGAGCATGCGAGAGTGGGTATGTTTGGGTGAGTAGATTTATGCGAGAGTGGGTATGTTTGGGTGAGTAGATTTATGCGAGAGTGGGTATGTTTGGGTAGCTAGTTTTATGCGAGAGTGGGTATGTTATTTTAAGTAGGCGAATACGAGAGTGGATATTTTAGAGTGAGTGGGCGAATACGAGAGTGGGTATTTTAAAGTGAGTGGGCGAATACGAGAGTGGGTATTTTTAGAGTGAGTGGGCGAATGAGAGAGTGGGTATGTTAGAGTAAGTAGGCGAATGAGAGAGTAAGTTATGATAAATAGATTGACGAGAGAGCGGGCATGTTTGGGTGAGTAGATGAATGCGAATCCCGACTGCTCTCCTCCATAACCACTAAGTAACTTCAGTTATAACGACTAAGTAACTTCAGTCATAACGACTAAGTAACTTCAGTTATAACCACTAAGTAACTTCAGTCATAACGACTAAGTAACTTCATTCATAACGACTAAGTAACTTCAGTCATAACGACTAAGTAACTTCAGTCATAACGACTAAGTAACTTCAGTTATAACGACTAAGTAACTTCAGTCATAACGACTAAGTAACTTCAGTTATAACCACTAAGTAACTTCAGTCATAACCACTAAGTAACTTCAGTCATAACGACTAAGTAACTTCAGTCATAACCACTAAGTAACTTCAGTCATAACGACTAAGTAACTTCAGTCATAACAACTAAGTAACTTCAGTCATAACAACTAAGTAACTTCAGTCATAACGACTAAGTAACTTCAGTCATAACCACTAAGTAACTTCAGTCATAACGACTAAGTAACTTCAGTCATAACGACTAAGTAACTTCAGTCATAACAACTAAGTAACTTCAGTCATAACGACTAAGTAACTTCAGTCATAACGACTAAGTAACTTCAGTCATAACGACTAAGTAACTTCAGTCATAACGACTAAGTAACTTCAGTTATAACCACTAAGTAACTTCAGTCATAACGACTAAGTAACTTCAGTTATAACCACTAAGTAACTTCAGTCATAACCACTAAGTAACTTCAGTCATAACGACTAAGTAACTTCAGTCATAACAACTAAGTAACTTCAGTCATAACAACTAAGTAACTTCAGTCATAACGACTAAGTAACTTCAGTCATAACCACTAAGTAACTTCAGTTATAACGACTAAGTAACTTCAGTCATAACAACTAAGTAACTTCAGTCATAACAACTAAGTAACTTCAGTCATAACGACTAAGTAACTTCAGTCATAACAACTAAGTAACTTCAGTCATAACGACTAAGTAATTTCAGTTATAACGACTAAGTAATTTCAGTTATAACGACTAAGTAACTTCAGTCATAACGACTAAGTAATTTCAGTTATAACGACTAAGTAACTTCAGTCATAACGACTAAGTAATTTCATTCATAACGACTAATTAACTTCAGTTATAACGACTAAGTAACTTCAGTCATAACGACTAATTAACTTCAGTCATAACGACTAAGTAACTTCAGTCATAACGACTAAGTAACTTCAGTCATAACGACTAAGTAACTTCAGTCATAACGACTAAGTAACTTCAGTTATAACGACTAAGTAATTTCAGTTATAACGACTAAGTAACTCGTTATAACGACTAAGTAACTTCAGTCATAACGACTAATTAACTTCAGTCATAACGACTAAGTAACTTCAGTCATAACGACTAAGTAACTTCAGTCATAACGACTAAGTAACTTCAGTCATAACGACTAAGTAACTTCAGTTATAACGACTAAGTAATTTCAGTTATAACGACTAAGTAACTTCAGTTATAACGACTAATTAACTTCAGTTATAACGACTAAGTAACTTCAGTCATAACGACTAAGTAACTTCAGTCATAACGACTAAGTAATTTCAGTTATAACGACTAAGTAACTTCAGTTATAACGACTAAGTAACTTCAGTCATAACAACTAAGCAACTTCAGTCATAACGACTAAGTAATTTCAGTTATAACGACTAAGTAACTTCAGTTATAACGACTAAGTAACTTCAGTATTTCTAAGTCAATGTTTGATCTACTTTCCATTTCTGTCAACAAGTTTTCCATTGCTTGTTTCCAATGAAGCCAGAAATTCAAACTACTTACTTCCGTTTCTCTCCATGTATAATTATAACCGCCGGACATGTTTATTTTATCAAGGGAAGGGGGCGGGGTTCTATGGCGGAGTGGTTAAAATGTTTGTCTGTCGTTCTGAAGGTTGTAGGTTCGAATCCGGTCCGAGTAACATATGCATTTTTAAAATGATATCCCCCATGAGGATTGTTGTTGAGGTACAGAGTTCGTGATTTGTGCAAGAGTACTAGGCAGGCAGGTAGGTTGCCATTTCTGCAAACGGAGACGGGACCATAGCCCGCCTGCTCAGCGTGTTCGTAGCGCGTTGGACTACGGGTGACAAGCTCAATGTGAGTGCGGGTTCAATTTCGCGGGCTGGCAGAAAAGCCACAGGTTATCCAGATTCACGGTGTTCGTAGTACCGAGTCGAAGAGCTGAAAGCTCAAGTGCTTCTGGATCGGGAAAAAAAAAGACGGGACTATAAGAAGAAATACGATAGCATTAAGTGAAACCATCAGTTTTATATTCTTCTAGACATTTTTGTTATTGTCACAATGAGGTATTAATGAGATTTTGTTATTGTCACAATGAGATATTTTAATGAGATTTTTGTTATTGTCACAATGAGATATTAATGAGATATTTGTTATTGTCACAATGAGGTATTAATGAGATTTTTGTTATTGTCACAATGAGATATTAATGAGATTTTGTTATTGTCACAATGAGATATTAATGAGATTTTGTTATTGTCACAATGAGATATTAATGAGATTTTGTTATTGTCACAATGAGATGTTAATGAGATTTTGTTATTGTCACAATGAGATGTTAATGAGATTTTTTTTTTGGTCACAAAGAGATGTTAATGAGATTTTTGTTATTGTCACAATGAGATATTAATGAGATTTTGTTGTCACATTGAGATATTAATGAGATTTTGTTATTGTCACAATGAGATATTAATGAGATTTTGTTATTGTCACATTGAGGTATTAATGAGATTTTTGTTATTGTCACAATGATATATTAATGAGATTTTTGTTATTGTCACAATGAGATATTAATGAGATTTTTGTTATTGTCACAATGAGATATTAATGAGATTTTGTTATTGTCACAATGAGATATTAATGAGATTTTGTTATTGTCACAATGAGGTATTAATGAGATTTTGTTATTGTCACAATGAGATATTACTGAGATTTTGTTATTGTCACAATGAGATATTAATGAGATTTTGTTATTGTCACAATGAGATATTAATGAGATTTTGTTATTGTCACAATGAGATATTAATGAGATTTTTGTTATTGCCACAATGAGATATTAATGAGATTTTGTTATTGTCACAATGAGATATTAATGAGATTTTGTTATTGTCACAATGCGATATTAATGAGATTTTGTTATTGTCACAATGAGATATTAATGAGATTTTTGTTATTGTCAAAATGAGATATTAATGAGATTTTGTTATTGTCACAATGAGATATTAATGAGATTTTTTTTATTGTCAGAATGAGATATTAATGAGATTTTGTTATTGTCACAATGAGATATTAATGAGATTTTGTTATTGTCACAATGAGATATTACTGAGATTTTGTTATTGTCACAAAGAGATATTAATGAGATTTTTGTTATTGTCACAATGAGATATTAATGAGATTTTTGTTATTGTCACAATGAGATATTAATGAGATTTTGTTATTGTCACAATGAGATATTAATGAGATTTTGTTATTGTCACATTGAGATATTAATGAGATTTTTGTTATTGTCACAATGAGATATTAATGAGATTTTGTTATTGTCACATTGAGGTATTAATGAGATGTTTGTTATTGTCACAATGAGATATTAATGAGATTTTTGTTATTGTCACAATGAGATATTAATGAGATTTTTGTTATTGTCACAATGAGATATTAATGAGATTTTGTTATTGTCACAATGAGATGTTAATGAGATTTTGTTATTGTCACAATGAGATGTTAATGAGATTTTTGTTGTTGTCACAAAGAGATGTTAATGAGATTTTGTTATTGTCACAATGAGATATTAATGAGATTTTGTTATTGTCACAATGAGATATTAATGAGATTTTGTTATTGTCACAATGAGATATTAATGAGATTTTGTTATTGTCACAAAGATATATTAATGAGATTTTTGTTATTGTCACAATGAGATATTAATTAGATTTTGTTATTGTCAAAATGAGATGTTAATGAGATTTTGTTATTGTCACAATGTTAATGAGATTTTGTTATTGTCACAATGAGATATTAATGAGATTTTTGTTATTGTCACAATGAGATATTAATGAGATTTTGTTATTGTCACAATGAGATATTAATGAGATTTTGTTATTGTCACAATGAGGTATTAATGAGATTTTGTTATTGTCACAATGAGATATTAATGAGATTTTGTTATTGTCACAATGAGATATTAATGAGATTTTTGTTATTGTCACAATGAGATATTAATGAGATTTTGTTATTGTCACAATGAGATATTAATGAGATTTTGTTATTGTCACAATGAGATATTAATGAGATTTTGTTATTGTCACAATGAGATATTAATGAGATTTTGTTATTGTCACAATGAGATATTACTGAGATTTTTGTTATTGTCACAATGAGATATTAATGAGATTTTTGTTATTGTCACAATGAGATATTTTAATGAGATTTTTGTTATTGTCACAATGAGATATTAATGAGATATTTGTTATTGTCACAATGAGATATTAATGAGATTTTGTTATTGTCACAATGAGATATTAATGAGATTTTGTTATTGTCACAATGAGATATTACTGAGATTTTTGTTATTGTCACAATGAGATATTAATGAGATTTTTGTTATTGTCACAATGAGATATTAATGAGATTTTGTTATTGTCACAATGAGATATTTTAATGAGATTTTTGTTATTGTCACAATGAGATATTAATGAGATATTTGTTATTGTCACAATGAGGTATTAATGAGATTTTTGTTATTGTCACAATGAGATATTACTGAGATTTTGTTGGACAAACAAAAACATGCAGAACAAAATAACAATGACTAAATGTATGTCTTTCTCTCTCTTTGCCTTTTTAACTCAGAATGGGGCGTAGGGCCTCAAACAACTCATGCCAAGTCTTTCTATCTCTAGCTAACTCCTGCAGCTCCCTCCAGCTCTTCATTATATTGTTGATCTCTGTCTCCAAATCTCGTCCCCATGTATTTCTCTACCTTCCCTTCTTTAGTTGTCCCTGTGGGTTCCAGGCAATGACCCTTTTGTTATATTCTCCGGTTTTCGCAAAGTGTGTCCTATCCAGCGCCAGCGTCCTTTTTTTAACCTGTTCGTTCACTGGAATCTGTCTTGCTCACCATAAGTTCCTCATTTATAACTCTATCATACCATCTTAGTCTCTATAATAGAGATGTGTTACTCTAGATTTATATTATTGTTACAATGATATATAAATTATATTGCTGGATAAAAAAAAAACATGCAGAAGAAAGTAACAATGATTAAACATTATAATAAAGTAATGATGATAATATAACACAAACATTGAATAACTTACCCTGTTTGGTCTAGCGTCCGTTACTGTAAGCATGAGCAATATACACACACATGTAGGGAACAATACATAGGAGGATTGTAATCGTCCGCACCCCATGTTGAATTCAGTTAGAACAGTCCAGTTGTCGAGAAACGACTGACACTGATGTGGTTGTTGATGATGATGATGGACGCTGGTACGATGGAGCCGGTTACAGCCTCCTCACCTTGCCTGTGGTAGAGAACAGGAAGACGAGAGATCAAACTATTGATTTTTTTGGGTCCAACACTGTTGCACACGGTTTAGAAATGGCTGCTCTACTGGTATGTGACCGTACGATTGTAAAAACAAGAGAAGAACATTGCTTGTTGCTGTAATGTGACTTCTTCTTCTTGTGTCGTCACACTGCTACCGGGTTGTTGCCCAGTGTCGTGGTTTTCTGTTTTTGTCTTGCGCTGTTCTGGTGGCTTGGGCGATTGTTATTTTTGCTATGTGACTGATACATGTAAATAGGGTTAAAATTTTACTTGGCAAGGAGATGCCAACTGTTATTAACTATAACACTACGGCAAGATTATTGACAAACCGTTATGGAAGAACCCATTTTCCGACAAGTCATCTCACCAACCAAGACATTAAATAATAACCAAATTTATTCACAAAGTATAGTTGATTCTCTCTCTCTCTCTCTCCTCTCTCTCTAACCAGTGACAGTTTTGGTGCTTAGGCTGGCTAAAAAAGCACACCATTATTCTGCTCTTCGTCGTTCACTGTATTGTGTTCCAGCTGTGATTCATTGCTTTCAGTTCCTGTTCTATTGTTATCCTCCAGGTGGTTTTGATCCCTGTTCTCTTCCAAGCTCTGGTGTACCCTTTGGTGTCTATTTCATTGCAGTTTTCGTGACAGAGTTAGACACCATGCATAACAGATGTCCAATCCATCTCCAATCTATTTGATGCTATTTGTGTATATTAGTTTGTAGACAACAGCAGTTTAATATTTATCAAATATAGTTTTCCATTCTTCATATTCTGATATATGAAATCGTTCTATGTTGCATCATCTAAAAAGAAACTTAGACTTTGCAAGAGCAGCCTCCATTCTTCAGAAAACTTAGACTTTGCAAGAGCAGCCTCCATTCTTCAGAAAACTTAGACTTTGCAAGAGCAGCCTCCATTCTTCTTCTTCTTCTTCTTCCCCGAACCCTAGGAATTATGATTTTTCACTCTTTTTCCTATAGTACAGGAGTGTAAGGGGGCGGCTCCTCCTCGTATTATTTGATTTTGATGGTATATATATTATATTTTATATATCTCTCTTGATGGTTGTTGATGGTATGTCAGGATGGCGGTGTCTGGATAATGACTGATGATATACTCAGACGATGATATACAGTATAACATATGGATATACACGGTCCTGTACTGTAAAAGTAAAGGAACCCTTTCATACCTCGTGGTATATAGGTCAATACAGTGTTAGGCCCGTATTTTCATTGACCTTCGGCACACGATGGGTGATGTGGTCAGCATCACGCCGGCCGCCTTTACTTTCCCAGAGCATGTCTGGTACCCAGTTGAGGCTGGGTCGACCTGAGAGCCGTCGCGGTCGGGAAAAATTCCACGCACATTGCGGGAGCTGAACCCAGACCACCAGCCTTGCGAAGCGAGTTCACTAACAACTACGCTACAGCGGCTCGTCCTGTACTGTACATATATTTATTTGTTATGTCATGTTATTGTGGATTGACAACAACACGTCGTCCATCTAGTAGGTGTCTCCTTCTTTTCTTTCTGTTGCTAACTCGTCACTCTCTAGCTACGCAAAAATGTCATAGTCTCGTATTAGTGTTTGCCCTTTTGTTTGCAGAGTGCAAACACTAAGTCTCTGCTATTAAATATATAATTATATACTACACTAGAGTTAACTGTTTGATTCTTCAGTTGCCACCTGAGGGGGGAACTGGCTATCCACTACAGGAGGAAGGAAGAGCACCCTGTGTTCTTTACAATCCAGAAACCTCCAAAGTTCCAGGTGTGTAGTGCTATGCTTAGAGCTGTGCAGACTCATAAGCAGGAGCACCATCCATTAACAACTGTATTCTAAAAGAATAGCGAGCACAGCCGCAGTTTCACTGTGCGCATACTAGAAGTTAATAGACATGCTTTCGGAGTGTGTAGTGGGTGGAATCGGGGGACGGATTAGCGTAAGCGTTCGCCTATCGACTCTGACACAAGCGGATGTGAGTTCAAACCACACTCCACACATAAGGAATTGGACCTCCTGCACACTGGATGCTAGAAATGTGAAGTTAAGTGAGTAACGTCATACAGTAAGGTCTGAAAATACTAAGTGAAGTTTTTAAGTAAGTGGAATGAGTTAGCACAAACGTTTCTGGTGGGCACGGTACTACCGAATTTCGGACGGGAAAAGGGTTTGATCATAGATTGTCTTTTCTAAATTAAACTTCTATGTTGTTTGGTGTATGTGTTTGTATATTCTAATAATTTGACATGTCTGCCTAGCATTTCATTAGTTACTATACATTTTTGTCATTATTATACGGAATGGATTAACGCCAGAGATGAAATATAAATACAAGAAATATTGTGTACACAAGAAAAAACTGTTGGAAAACCATACTGAAGTTCAAATATGTATGGCAAGCGGGATAGAGGAAGACGATATAATTGAGAAAGAAACAATAAGGAAGATAAAACTACATTTTGCCAGAATAAACTACCACCTTGTCGAGAGATAAGAAATGGCGGACATCCACTGAATCCTATCTTCAATATGGAGATGTCACATGATCAATCAATTAAATTAAAGAAAACATGACTAGTTTCGAGAACCGTTCAGTAGAATTGGTCTCAGGGACTGGGCTGCCAGCACCTGATGAGCAACAACGCAGTCCGCAAAGCACATCTTGTACGACTACCCCCAGCTTGAGCCGAGTGAGAATGGAAATCTGACCAACATGAACAACCCTTCAGAACAAATTATGGGGGACTGATGAAAATCTCAAGCGCACATTTCTGCTTTTGGTACATACCGGAGTAGTCGCAAAGCAGAAGTTGATCACAGAAGAAGAGAACCGCTAGAGTAAAGTTGTTAGTGCACTTGCTTACAAGACGAGTGGTATCGCTTCCATTCACAGCTGAAATTAAAAAAAAATTCTCTTACCGTAAATAGCTCTCAGGTTCAATCTAGCCAAAGTAAAGTAGCGTGAAGTAAAGTAGCGTGAAGTAAAGTAGCGTGAAGTAAAGTAGCGTGAAGTAAAGTAGCGTGAAGTAAAGTAGCGTGAAGTAAAGTAGCGTGAAGTGAAGGAAAGTGAAGAAAAGTGAAGTGATGTAAAGTAAAGTGATGACACGTGATGTAAAGAAAAGTAAAATTATGTCTGCTTAACAAACTATGATAATGGAATAGTTTAACCACCAAGTAATCACATTGCAAGTATTGTTGCGTGACCTGATACTATCTCTCATGAAAGAAGAAATATTGATAATTTTGAGATAACTGCTAGAGACTTAGTCACAACCCAAGAGTGCATGGTTCAAACTTCGTGGCAGGCAATTTTGGAAACAAATTTGTTCCCGTGGATTTTAATGAACGGTAAAAATAGACCTCACCATTCAGAAAACAATTGCAAACTACTGAATGTATAAGTTGTACCTAAAAAATCAACAACTGGTTTACTGTGCTTGATGGTGACGTCCGGTAATAGAAATGCCAGGATTTTCATTTCAATAGTAACTGACGTTGTATGAAGCTGTTCCCGACAAGGTTACACCCAGTGGCCATGATGCATACTCATTGTGACTGGAATGCAATACTCGCAGATATAATTATGAAATATTTCTTCATGCACTCTCTAATTACGTAAGTAGATTCAGATTTTACAACACAACAATTGCTACTAATGCTACTATTAAACGTTCTTGTTCCCTGTGGAACATAGGGCTACAACTGTAGCTCTCTATTGTGGGTGGTATTCTTTAGCTCTACACACAAGGCTCCGATAGATATCATCTTCTCCTAGCTGCCAGGGTTATTCCGGGCTCAGACGAGTTGTGATCTCAGTGTCAGTAATAAATTCATCTCTAGGATCTAAATGTGAACACTAACCAAACATCGAATTCTAACCGTATGCATAAGCCTACTCCAACAACTACATCTTACACCCAAGTCTAAACCAATATCTAATTCTAACCTTACACCCAAGTCTAAACCAATATCTAATTCTAACCTTACACCCAAGTCTAAACCAATATCTAATTCTAACCTTACACCCAAGTCTAAACCAATATCTAATTCTAACCTTACACCCAAGTCTAAACCAATATCTAATTCTAACCTTACACCCAAGTCTAAACCAATACCTAATTCTAACCTTACACCCAAGTCTAAACCAATATCTAATTCTAACCTTACACCCAAGTCTAAACCAATATCTAATTCTAACCTTACACCCAAGTCTAAACCAATATCTAATTCTAACCTTACACCCAAGTCTAAACCAATATCTAATTCTAACCTTACACCCAAGTCTAAACCAATATCTAATTCTAACCTTACACCCAAGTCTAAACCAATATCTAATTCTAACCTTACACCCAAGTCTAAACCAATATCTAATTCTAACCTTACACCCAAGTCTAAACCAATATCTAATTCTAACCTTACACCCAAGTCTAAACCAATATCTAATTCTAACCTTACACCCAAGTCTAAACCAATATCTAATTCTAACCTTACACCCAAGTCTAAACCAATATCTAATTCTAACCTTACACCCAAGTCTAAACCAATATCTAATTCTAACCTTACACCCAAGTCTAAACCAATATCTAATTCTAACCTTACACCCAAGTCTAAACCAATATCTAATTCTAACCTTACACCCAAGTCTAAACCAATATCTAATTCTAACCTTACACCCAAGTCTAAACCAATATCTAATTCTAACCTTACACCCAAGTCTAAACCAATATCTAATTCTAACCTTACACCCAAGTCTAAACCAATATCTAATTCTAACCTTACACCCAAGTCTAAACCAATATCTAATTCTAACCTTACACCCAAGTCTAAACCAATATCTAATTCTAACCTTACACCCAAGTCTAAACCAATATCTAATTCTAACCTTACACCCAAGTCTAAACCAATATCTAATTCTAACCTTACACCCAAGTCTAAACCAATATCTAATTCTAACCTTACACCCAAGTCTAAACCAATATCTAATTCTAACCTTACACCCAAGTCTAAACCAATATCTAATTCTAACCTTACACCCAAGTCTAAACCAATATCTAATTCTAACCTTACACCCAAGTCTAAACCAATATCTAATTCTAACCTTACACCCAAGTCTAAACCAATATCTAATTCTAACCTTACACCCAAGTCTAAACCAATATCTAATTCTAACCTTACACCCAAGTCTAAACCAATATCTAATTCTAACCTTACACCCAAGTCTAAACCAATATCTAATTCTAACCTTACACCCAAGTCTAAACCAATATCTAATTCTAACCTTACACCCAAGTCTAAACCAATATCTAATTCTAACCTTACACCCAAGTCTAAACCAATATCTAATTCTAACCTTACACCCAAGTCTAAACCAATATCTAATTCTAACCTTACACCCAAGTCTAAACCAATATCTAATTCTAACCTTACACCCAAGTCTAAACCAATATCTAATTCTAACCTTACACCCAAGTCTAAACCAATACCTAATTCTAACCTTACACCCAAGTCTAAACCAATATCTAATTCTAACCTTACACCCAAGTCTAAACCAATATCTAATTCTAACCTTACACCCAAGTCTAAACCAATATCTAATTCTAACCTTACACCCAAGTCTAAACCAATATCTAATTCTAACCTTACACCCAAGTCTAAACCAATATCTAATTCTAACCTTACACCCAAGTCTAAACCAATATCTAATTCTAACCTTACACCCAAGTCTAAACCAATATCTAATTCTAACCTTACACCCAAGTCTAAACCAATATCTAATTCTAACCTTACACCCAAGTCTAAACCAATATCTAATTCTAACCTTACACCCAAGTCTAAACCAATATCTAATTCTAACCTTACACCCAAGTCTAAACCAATATCTAATTCTAACCTTACACCCAAGTCTAAACCAATATCTAATTCTAACCTTACACCCAAGTCTAAACCAATATCTAATTCTAACCTTACACCCAAGTCTAAACCAATATCTAATTCTAACCTTACACCCAAGTCTAAACCAATATCTAATTCTAACCTTACACCCAAGTCTAAACCAATATCTAATTCTAACCTTACACCCAAGTCTAAACCAATATCTAATTCTAACCTTACACCCAAGTCTAAACCAATATCTAATTCTAACCTTACACCCAAGTCTAAACCAATATCTAATTCTAACCTTACACCCAAGTCTAAACCAATATCTAATTCTAACCTTACACCCAAGTCTAAACCAATATCTAATTCTAACCTTACAACCAAGTCTAAACCAATATCTAATTCTAACCTTACACCCAAGTCTAAACCAATATCTTAATTTTCTAACCTTACACCCAAGTCTAAACCAATATCTAATTCTAACCTTACACCCAAGTCTAAACCAATATCTAATTCTAACCTTACACCCAAGTCTAAACCAATATCTAATTCTAACCTTACACCCAAGTCTAAACCAATATCTATTCAACCTTACACAAGTCTAAACCAATATCTAATTCTAACCTTACACCCCAGTCTAAACCAATATCTAATTCTAACCTTACACCCAAGTCTAAACCAATATCTAATTCTAACCTTACACCCAAGTCTAAACCAATATCTAATTCTAACCTTACACCCAAGTCTAAACCAATATCTAATTCTAACCTTACACCCAAGTCTAAACCAATATCTAATTCTAACCTTACACCCAAGTCTAAACCAATATCTAATTCTAACCTTACACCCAAGTCTAAACCAATATCTAATTCTAACCTTACACCCAAGTCTAAACCAATATCTAATTCTAACCTTACACCCAAGTCTAAACCAATATCTAATTCTAACCTTACACCCAAGTCTAAACCAATATCTAATTCTAACCTTACAACCAAGTCTAAACCAATATCTAATTCTAACCTTACACCCAAGTCTAAACCAATATCTAATTCTAAGCTAATACCTAAGCCTATATTTAACATAACCAAACACCTAAACTTAACCCCAATGTAAAACAATAAGTAAGCGTATCTCTACACATAAGCCTAACACTACACCTACGTCTATTACTAAAGACAGCTCAACACCTACACTTAGCCCTAACCCAACAATTAAGCTTAACCACACACCTAATCTTACTTTACAACTAAACCTAACTCTACACACAAGCCCAGCTCTACAGACAACCTAATTCTATACACAAGCCCAGCTCTACAGACAACCTAATCCTATACACAAGCCCAGCTCTACAGACAACCTAATCCTATACACAAGCCCAGCTCTACAGACAACCTAATCCTATACACAAGCCCAGCTCTACAGACAACCTAACTCTACACACAAGCCCAGCTCTACAGACAATCTAACCCCACACACAAGCCCAGCTCTACAGACAACCTAACTCTACACACAAGCCCAGCTCTACAGACAACCTAACTCTACACACAAGCCCAGCTCTACAGACAACCTAACTCTACACACAAGCCCAGCTCTACAGACAACCTAACTCTACACACAAGCCCAGCTCTACAGACAACCTAACTCTACACACAAGCCCAGCTCTATAGACAACCTAACTCTACACACAAGCCCAGCTCTACAGACAACCTAACTCTACACACAGGCCCAGCTCTATAGACAATCTAACCCCACACACAAGCCCAGCTCTACAGACAACCTAACTCTACACACAGGCCCAGCTCTACAGACAACCTAACTCTACACACAAGCCCAGCTCTACAGACAACCTAACTCTACACACAAGCCCAGCTCTACAGACAACCTAACTCTACACACAAGCCCAGCTCTACAGACAACCTAACCGTAAACAAACCCATACCCTTGGGAAGGTGTGCTTATTTTGTCTGACCATTCGCTCGACCTTTCAGCATAGCTGAACCTACCAGAAGAACAAGGCTAATGCCGACAAAGCTCTAAGAATCATAAACGCACGCAAATCAGTCATCTCACAACATCAAGGTGAATCACATGGGCAGAAGTAAAATATTACCCCAGTTATATTATCTGCGTGCCTTTATTCCCCTTATCTTTAAAAGACTAATGTGCCCGCGTGCCCAGCGTGTTCGTAGTGCGTTGGACTACGGGTGACTAGTCCTCTGTAAGTGCGGGTTCAACTCCGCGGACTGGTAGAAAAGCTACAGGTTCCCAGATTTACGGTGTTCGTGGCACCGAACCGAAGGGTTACGATATCCATAACACCGAGCCGAAGAGCTTTCAGCTCAAGTGCTTCTGGATCGGAAAAAAAAGACTAATGTTGAGGTGCTGAATGAGATAGCTATCATCAATATAAGAAAGAGACAATCATCATTTTTCGGGCATGTGATGAGGAGGGAGGTTTAGAACACATTGTGACAACCAGTAAAATTGAGGGTAGACGAGACAGGGGAAGACAGAGAGAGAAAATGTTGGATAGTTGGAAAATGGACATGAAAATACTTCATGGTACGGTAGAGCGTCAACATCTGAGTTGATAGCAAACACCAACGACAGAGATTTGTGGAGGTCTATGATCGCCTACGCCAGCCGGCACGGTACCTGATGATGATGATCTTTAAAAGCTATCCAACCTTCAATAGAAAGATTACGAGATTTCCACAGCGTTATCTTCATCTTCTTCATCGATCTCAGGTCATGTGCATAGTTTACTGTGGACTATACACACACTTAGAATGGATGAGAGAAGACTCCTTACCAATCCCTCATATGGACACCAGAGGGAAAAAGAAAACGAGGAAGACCAAGAGAGACTCTGCGTAGAACCATCACCAGAGAAGGCTCAACGATGGGCCTAGTAAACATTAAAGACTTAAAACAAATAGCAACGAACCGCGAGACATGGAGAGCTATGACCTCTGCCCTATGCGCCGCCCACAGGCCCAAGAGGAAAGACTAACTAACTATACACAGGGCAGTCAGGTTTAGGTCTGTCACGTTTTCCCAGAGCTTAGTATTTCAGTTGACTGTGTGTGGTCACATGTTGCTTCCTAGCTCATCCAGAAGTGGGCAGTTCTGCAGGATATGCTCCGGTGTCTGTCCGTCTGTTGACACTGGCATAGAACTGTTTGATTTATTCTAAGTCTAGTTATCCCGCTGCTTATAATAAACCACATTGCAACACAGCACGCCAGGAAAGTTAAATCTTGTATTTATGTCAACATACTGACTTGCGTATTCATCTTCGCTCCTTGTGGAGCATAAGGCCCCAACAGTTGTTCGCTATTATTATAGGTCTATGACTGTTTTCTTTATGGTTTCCCAGGATAGTCGAGCATCCTTCAGTTTCTCAACAAAATTTCGCCTCTATGTCTGTTTAGGACGTCTACATTTCCATTTTCTTTGGGGTTCCACTAAGTGCTTGTCTAGTGACACTCGACTGTGTCTTTCGTAGGGTATGTCCGATGCATCGCCACTGTTTCCTCTTAACGTTGGTGATCATGGGTTCTGTTCTGCCATCATCATTCACTTTAAACAAGGATTCCTGATTCTCTGATATAATATTCTGTTTCAGGACTTGAACTCCACTAAACAGTTTCTCTGTGAATGTGGTGAGTGTGGACAACATGTCTTTACCTCAGGGCTTGCCCGTCTACCCAGCGTGTTCGTAGCGCGTTGGACTACGGGTGAATATCCCTCTGTGAATGTGGTGGGTGTGGACAACATGTCTTTACCTCGGGGTTCCATACAGTGAACAGTACCGCAGTACTGATATAAACACTAAATTAGGCTGACCTGTTCAGTCAGGAATTTGCAAATTCCTGTTTGATGGAAGTTATCCTTTATATGTTTGATAGAACTCTGTAAGCTTTATTGCAATTTTGACACAATTCTACAAGTCTATGGTTATTTATTGATGACAAATGTTAGCATTATTGATTTGTCTGTGAGCTCAATCTAATTTGTAACATAATATAACCTTGTTCTCACATGTCGTGGTGTTCTTTAAATGAATTGGTCTTTATCTAACAAAATTGGAACGCAATATGATAATAAATATATAACAAACCCGAAATCATAACATTCGCTAGAGAGGAAAACACCACCAATATCTCCATCGACAAACATCGATTACAACAACACAAAGACTTTAGATACCTACGGAGCATTTTTTCAGCAAATGGAAGATTAACTAACGAATTCAACATAGATGATATAAAGCAAATCAGATACTAGGACAAATGGAGCCAATTTTGAAATGCAAAAAAAGTCACCATAAACATTAAAAGAGCATTGTACGACATAGTCATTCTCCCAACATTATGCTATGAGTGTCAAACATGGACGCTGACATCTATTGATAGAAGAAAACTCGTCCCGACAGAGATGAAGTATCTACACAGAATGCTGTGAGTAACAAGAAGAGACCGGTTGAGACACAGAATTCTGTGAGTAGCAAGAAGAGACCGGTTGAGACACAGAATGCTGTGAGTAACAAGAAGAGACCGGTTGAGACACAGAATTCTGTGAGTAACAAGAAGAGACCGGTTGAGACACAGAATTCTGTGAGTAACAAGAAGAGACCGGTTGAGACACAGAATTCTGTGAGTAACAAGAAGAGACCGGTTGAGACACAGAATTCTGTGAGTAACAAGAAGAGACCGGTTGAGACACAGAATGCTGTGAGTAACAAGAAGAGACCAGTTGAGAAATGAAGACATAAAGAAAACAGTATGTACAACCAGGACAGTGCGGTATATTTTCTCAGTATGATGCAAGTCGTCGAAATGCCACCCCTTAAATGTTTTTTCTTTAAAATAGCTTATGCTCGGATATTTAACTCTAATGTTAAAGCAGTTCTACTGTATGAGTCAGAAACATGGAGAACAACTAAAACAATAGCGCATAAATTGCAAACATTCATCAACTGGTGTCTGCGCAGAATAGAGGGAATAAGATGGTATGATATGGTCACAAATGAGGAAGTTATGGAGAGAACAAGACATATTCCAGTGAACGAACAGGTTAAAAACAGACGCTGGCGCTGGATAGGACACACTTTGCGAAAACCGGAGGGGAATATAACAAGAAGGGTCCTTGCCTGGAACCCGCAGGGACAGCGAAAGAGGGGAGGCCGAGAAATAATGGAGACGAGATTTGGAGGCGGAGACCAACAATATAAAGAAGAGCTGGAGGGAGCTGCAGGAGATAGCTAGAGATAGGAAGACTTGGCATGAGTTGGTTGAGGGCCTATGCCCAACCCGGGTAAAAGGCAAAGAGAGAGAGAGATAGCTTATGTTATTTCACTGCTTATATCACCCCCTTACGGTACCGTCTGATACGGCTGCCTCTCTGTATCATAGCGCGGCACAGCCCTGGGTACAACATCTGTACTAAACTTCAAGAAATAACAAAATAAATGGTACGGCCACATAAGCAGATTACTAACAGACAGTACAAATGTGCATCAAATAGCAATGCTACTCTCATACAGCGCATACAAAGTAAAAGACCGTCTCCACAAAAGGTGGTCCTAAGAAATAACAGAGGCAGTGAAAAACACTATTTATAAAGCGCACACAAATATACGTTCTAGAAATCTCTTCTCATCCTGACGCTGTGAGTCAAAACTGGATTAGAGAAATGTAGAAGAAGAATGGAACGCAAGGGTGATACGATGGTTGTGGTCTAATTTCAAAGAATGTTTATCACAGCTAGCCAGCGTTATGTTATCGGGGTCCCTGTGTAGGACATATTCTGTTGTCATATGTCAATAACCAAACAGCTGCAGACATTCATCAATAGATGCCTACGCAGGATACTCCATTTGAGATGGTATGACAAGACCACAAACAGCGAACTGTGGGATAGGACAGGACAACGGCAGGTGGAACAGGAGATAATGAGCAGAAAGTGGCAATAGATAGGACACACACTGAGGAAACCCCTGACAGCATCGTGAGACAGGCTCTCCGATGGAACCCCAGGGCAATAGAAGTAAGGGAAGACCAAGAAACACCTGGAGACGGGAGTTAGAGATGGAACGCAAAAAAACGGGGAGAGAGTTGAGAGATCTGGAAAAGATGGCCTTGGATAGGCGGGGCTTGGAAGGCCTTGTTGCGGACCTATGCTTCCTAGGGCGAAGGGTGAAGAAGAAGAAGAAGAATATGCCAATAAATAATGATAACATTTAGAGATACATATCTTGAGCAAAGTTAACATTCCTCTTAACATTTATTCTGATGTGAGAGTGCGTCTTCAAATTTGAAGGTAAAGTTCACAATTGTTTTCTTTGCAAACATTGCCTTCCTGATCTAACTATGATTCATTGTTCTATATCTAGATCGTTTGAAACGTTTCTGAACCATGGAATTGATCCTAGTCTCTATCGATTGTGATGTAAGAGAGCTAACCACTTGATAAATAGACAATAAACAAGTGGGCATAACTCCATGCACCGAATATATTGAAAAAAACAAACTGAGAGTGGTTTGGATATTTAATGAGAATGGAATACAACCAACCACAAATAACTGCATATAATAAAAGGAGATCAGGTACTAGAGCCAAGGGAAGACCAAGAAAAAGATGGATAGACAATATCAAGACCACACTAAACACACACGGAAATAACACAAGTGCGTCTCATCTGGTACTGGAACGCAAATTAAAGCTCCCACCCCTACGCTTAAAGGCGAGAGGACAACCAATCCCATCATCCACCAGGGAAATACAATAGACAAGTAGGGACCTCGAAATAAATTTACCAAACACAGAATTCGAAACACAACCTTACTTCTTACAGTATCTATTGTCTAACCCTGCAAAAGCTACCTGGTTGTGATCTGAGAAAAAAACGCTCATCTGCAAGACTAGGCAATGGGCGCCTAGAACGTAAGGTTATGGTTCGAATCATGTGTTTTGGTAAATTTTTTTATTTTTATTTTATATTTTATCCCTTAATATTTGTTTACTATCTAAATATTTACCATATTCCATGGATCCGGTGCTTCCACTGCTGTTCCTTGGATCCGGCGCTTTCCCTGCTGTTCCATGGATCCGGTGCTTCCACTGCTGTTCCATGGATCCGGCGCTTTCCCTGCTGTTCCATGGATCCGGTGCTTCACCTGCTGTTCCATGGATCCGGTGCTTCCACTGCTGTTCCATGGATCCGGTGCTTCCCCTGCTGTTCCATGGATACGGTGCTTCCCCTGCTGTTCCATGGATACGGTGCTTTCCTGCTGTTCCATGGATCCGGTGCTTCCCTGCTGTTCCATGGATCCGGTGCTTCCCCTGCTGTTCCATAGATCCGGTGCTTCCCCTGCTGTTCCATGGATCCGGTGCTTCCTCTGCTGTTCCATGGATCCGGTGCTTCCCCTGCTGTTCCATGGATCCGGTGCTTCCCTGCTGTTCCATGGATCCGGTGCTTCCACTGCTGTTCCATGGATCCGGTGCTTCCCCTGCTGTTCCTTGGATCCGGTGCTTCCCTGCTGTTCCATGGATCCGGTGCTTCCACTGCTGTTCCATGGATCCGGTGCTTCCACTGCCGTTCCATGGATCCGGTGCTTCCACTGCTGTTCCATGGATCCGGTGCTTCCACTGCTGTTCCATGGATCCGGTGCTTCCCCTGCTGTTCCATGGATCCGGTGCTTCTCCTGCTGTTCCTGATCCGGTGCTTCCCTGCTGTTCTTCAAACTTCTTACTCAGTTCTAGTCATTTGACTACGACGGTAAGGCCGTTAGGAACGTATTGTCTGATTCTATATGTTGTGTGTCGTGTGAGGAGTGGATTTTTTCCCTTCTGTTGTATCCGTTGCTGAATGAGATCAAGACACAGAGATAGCTTATCATCAATATAAGAAAGAGGCAGTCATCATTTTTCGGTCATGTGATGAGGAAGGGAGGTTAAGAACACATTGTGACAACCGGTAAAATCGAGGGTAGACGAGACAGGGGAAGACAGAGAAAATGTTGGATGGCCTGACTTCATGGCACGGTAGAGCGTCAACATCTGAGTTGATAGCAAACACCAACGACAGAGATTTGTGGAGAGCCATGATCGCCTACGCCAGCCGGCATGGCACCTGATGATGATGTATCCTTTACTTGATAAACGCCGTTTGGTCGAAACGTTGATGTGTATTGTTATTGTATTTTGTAAAACTACAGTACTTTGTTTTTACGTGTTTCGACATGACTACGGCATCACTACAGAACAAAATCAATAACAGAATGGTCAAATACAGTGGCGGCTCGTGATCGTTTTTGTTGGTGGGGCCAGACACAAATTTTCTGGTAAATCATGGGTTTGGGTTAGGTTATATTTTAATTTATTAAATAATAAAT
This sequence comes from Arion vulgaris, assembly GCA_020796225.1. Lineage (NCBI taxonomy): Eukaryota > Metazoa > Mollusca > Gastropoda > Stylommatophora > Arionidae > Arion > Arion vulgaris. The sequence continues at coordinate 3,557,226 of CM036767.1, forward strand.
ACATGTTACACTTTATTTTTGGTGGGTCCGGCCCCTCTGGCCCTTAATGACGAGCCGCCACTGGTCAAATACATCTCAAATCATAAATACGTCGTAAAATGTTGCAATATATTGAGAAAACAAAAGACCAAAAAAATCACAATTTCTCTTAAGTGTCTCCACCAGTTATATTGTCCATTATTTCAATTGTCTACAATTGTAATTACTTAAGAGCTGCTAAAATTATTGTAAGATCTCTGACGTGGATTGTTTCTCTCTCCCTCTTTCTCTCTCGCGATCGTTTTTTTGGACCATTTTGATCATTCTTATTGTGATATATAAACATCCTTTACCACGAACGTATTTATACGTCACATCTTCAGTACCATTTGGAGCTCTGGTGCTTATCCTTCGGCGACGTGTCCGGTTTCAGCCAGCGTTTACTCGGCTCGATCTCCGTTCTGTAGCCATCTAGTGTTTTTTTACGGTTTGTAATAGCTAGCCCCACGCACAACCTCCTTAGTCGCCTCTTACGACATGCGTAGCAGGTAACAGTGGTTCTATTATTTACACACCAATTTGCACCCCGGTAACCACTGGGGCGAGATTGCTTTTAAAATCTTCATCATGACCTACTCCCTTCATATCTATTAAGCATTTTTCTTTCTTGTAAAATCGAAATTGCAACCGAACTTAGTTCTACATACTGTACGCATGCACATATATATATATATTTGTGAGGCAGTAAAGATTATTATGCAAAGTGACACATTTACCCAGTGCTAAAGTGATGGTGACATTTACAGAGCCTGGATTGGCCCCAGCTAGAACTGATATAATCAATGCTTGAGTGCTGGTTGGGGGAACATACAATTTGGATCGCAGCAGCTAGCGTCATGTTGTGCTGTTGGATTGTTCAATGCTTGCTCACTCTCTCATCTATCTCGCACTCTCTCTTACTATATATACCTTGTTCCCTTCCCTCTCTCATCTATCTCTCACTCTCTCTTACTATATATATATCTTGCCCACTCTCCTCTACCTCTCGCTCTATTTCAATAAATCTATATCTCACACTGTTTTATCATCTATCTATCTGTCTATTTATATATCTATCTATCTGTCCGTCTGTCTATCTATCTATCCATCTATATATATATATATATATATATATATATATATATATATATATATATATATATATATATATATGTCCACTCATTCATCTATCTAATTAATCTGTAACAATGGATCTTTCACAAAATCTAAATTTACCTCCTCGAATCTCACTTTGTTTCGGTTGTTCTTGATGTCGTCGCTTCATCTTTTGCATGGTCTTCCTCTTGCTACGTGCACGTTATAATTTTTCAGTGGGGCGCTCTGTGATAGGCGATACCAGGACATTCTTGTCAGGTATTCAAACCATTTATTATGTTGTTCTTTTATGAATTGCATGACTGGTTTCACATCCAGTCTTTGATTTCTTCATTTCAAATTGTGTCTTTATTGTCACTCGTGCAGCTCTTCTAATGCACTTCATTTTAGTCGTTATGATATATACAACAACTACAGTAGGTGAAACGAATGACGCCGTCCAGGATTTGAGCCTATGACCTTCTAAACGCAAGACAACCACCGTAATCTTATGGGCACACTTACCGCGGTCGAGGCCTTCGTTTGAATTACATAGAGAAACAAAGAATGAAGTGGTTTGGCCACATAATAAGAATGCATCCAAACTCCACAGTATACAGAGTCTTCTACAACAGAACATCGGGAAAGAAGGCAAGAGGAAGACCACGGAAAAGATGGTTAGATGGCGTAGCAGAATCCTGTGAAAGAGCAAAGATAACAATCACACAAGCCACCAGAACAGCGCAAGACAAAAACAGAAAACCACGACACTGGGCAACAACCCGGTAGCAGTGTGACGAAACTGGGCAACAACCTGGTAGCAGTGTGACGACACTGGACAACAACCCGGTAGCAGTTTGACGACACTGGGCAACAACCCGGTAACAGTGTGACGACAAAAGAAAGAAGAAGAAGAAACCTCCGTTAAATAGTTACCGTTGACCTCGCTGCGGTCGTGTCCAAGTGCAGTTAACTATGTTGTTACAAAAAATAAAGTTAGTGCTGTTATATACTACGCACATAGAAGAAGAATTCTAATAACGTTATAACCAGTCTTCTTCTTCTTCTTCTTCGAACGCTCCTTATCGACCACTTGTCAACCACTCTGTGTGATTTGTATGTGATCTGAGCCTAAGAGCGAACGTACGTTGTGCCAGTTATGCGCCCACAAGTAGGCCAGCACATCCGATTTCTGTGCTACTTTTTATTTACTAGGGTAGCATCGCTAGGACCTACATCAGTCGCCTCTTACGACATGCATTGTAGGTTGCAGTGGTACTATTCTTTGCCTCCCTTGCGGGCCCCGGCACCACACGGGCGTAATATGTATATGATCTGAGCCTAAAAACGATTGTACGTTGTGCCAGTTACGCAACTACAAGTCGGCAAGAATATGCGATTTCTGCGACGCATTTTATTTACTAGGATAGCTTCCCCAAGCCCCTACCTCAATCGGCTCTTACGAAATGTCTAGTAGGTCACAGTGTTACTAGTCTTTGCTCCCCTTGCGAGCCTGGCAACACAAGGGCAAGTATAACCGATAAAAGATTGTTGATGAGAAACCTAACAAGTTTCAACCAATAACAAATCCATTGTCATGCTATCCGGAAACAGAACGCCATTACCATGAGAAAACCGATGGAAACAATGGATAATCTGCAGACAAATAACAGATGTAGTACAAACGCATTATATTACATTGGGAAATAAAGAGAATCAATTAACGAGAAGTGTCTAGCCGAATTGATTAGAGCGCGGGCTACCATTCCGAAGACACGGGTTCGATCCAGTGTAAGGTCAATGTAGTTTCTTTTTTTCTATTGGGGATATAAAGAAACGAAATCCTAACCTCTACAGATTTCGTGGTGACTGCACTAGCCATGTAGCCATTAAATTCTTCATGCGCCCCTCCCCCCTGTCCTACACCGCCCTGAATAGCGGTAACTCAGGCAGTAAGAACATTATTTAAAACAAAAAAGGAAATTTGCAAAAATTGGTTGTCTCTGTGTTGTGGAGTAAATGGGTGTTCGCTTCTCGCTACAAAGGTACTCGGTTCGTTCCCCGTGTCGAGCGATTGGGATATTTTTCCAAATATACATTATCTCAGTGTAAGTGAGATCAAGTTCCTAGTCCTATCGGAGACGAACTATAAACCGTAGATCCTGTGTTCAAGTTGAGCACGAACAAGAATCATTGGCATTGAAAAGATTAGGCTGCAAAGCCGAGCAAAATTCATTGAAAAGATTAGGCTGCAATGCCGAGGAAAATTCATTGAAAAGATTAGGCTGCAAAGCCGAGCAAAATTCATTGAAAAGATTAGGCTGCAATGCCGAGGAAAATTCATTGAAAAGATTAGGCTGCAAAGCCGAGGAAAATTCATTGAAAAGATTAGGCTGCAATGCCGAGGAAAATTCATTGAAAAGATTAGGCTGCAATGCCGAGGAAAATTCATTGAAAAGATTAGGTTGCAAAGCCGAGGAAAATTCATTGAAAAGATTAAAATAAAATTCATGCAACATTTTTACCATATTCAAAATTACATTGAGGATTCTCGCCTATGTTACGAAGTTAGTGATCTGCTGTTGAGATCGTCTTGTGTAAGAAAGAGATCGGAGCACAGACGGTTATTCTCCGAAATGCAATGATAAAAAAAAAAAGAAAAAGAACAGATGTGATTTTTTTGGAGTAGATTTCTTAGCCAAGTAGTAGCATGTCCCTTGCGGAAAGTCACTTTCATCACAACCCGCCTGAAAAGTTGTCTCTAGCAAGTTCTCCTTCCTCCTCCAGCTTCATATTCAAGTTCGCTTTGATGTCCTGCTGCCACCTTCGTCTTGGTCTTCCCTTGCCTCGTACTCCAGAAACAATACCTTTCATTACTGCCCTCTCTAAGCCACTGTGACGTTTAACATAGTCAAAATATTTCATCTTCTGCTACCGGCAGCGAGAAGACGAGGAAAACCACGGAGAAGATGGATTCAGGATATAACTGATGGTTTGAACATGACGGCTGCAGTAGCTGGACATCTGGCCTATGAGAGAGAGAAATTTCGGAGGACTGTTGGGGTGGCAAAGTTCTGCTCAGGACTAGCTATTTGATGATGAACCATTCTACTGTCCCTTAACGCCACCCTTGGTTTTTCACCGGAGAAAGTATCTACCTTCCAACCAGTGGCGGCTCATCATTAAGGACTAGAGGGGCCGGGCCTCACCAAAAATAATATGTAAAGTGTATTTATTATTTAATAAATTAAAATATAACCTAACCCAAAGCCATGATTTTCCCGAAAAATTGTATCTGGCCCCACCAACAAAAACGATCACGAGCCGCCACTGTTTCCAACTATACTAGCCCTACTCTTGTTTTGATTATTAGTGGTAGTATTGTAAATATCAAATGCGTCGACACTTTGACAACCATCAATGAGATGTGCTCCAATATATAAAAACGTTGGACAGCATTGCATTACACTAATCCGTCCCCAAGCAACTATTTACTAATAACTGTAATTCCACTGATTCCAACAACATGGCTGGCAATGTTTACACAATTCTACTTCACTGTTGCAGTTTTCTACTGCGTTTGTTGTACTGCAACACTACAACACGCGATTGTGCATCGTCTGCGGCCGATATAACCAAGGTTAATCATCATATCAGCAATGTTGTGTGTGTGTGTGTGCGCACGGTTGAAGTGTAATGAGACAGGTTTGCATCAACCGTTTCCATTTCGATCAATAAAATCAAACACAATTCTTGATATGTTAGAAATAGTTTAGATATGTCGAGTTTGAATCACTGACATGGGTCTGACTGTAGATATGTCGAGTTTGCATCTCTGACATGGAGACGGTAGCTATGTCGAGTTTGCATCTCTGACATGGAGACGGTAGCTATGTCGAGTTTGAATCACCGACATGGGTCTGACTGTAGACATGTCGGGTTTGAATCACCGACATGGGTCTGACTGTAGACATGTCGGGTTTGAATCACCGACATGGGTCTGACTGTAGACATGTCGAGTTTGAATCACCGACATGGGTCTGACTGTAGACATGTCGGGTTTGAATCACCGACATGGGTCTGACTGTAGACATGTCGGGTTTGAATCACCGACATGGGTCTGACTGTAGACATGTCGAGTTTGAATCACCGACATGGGTCTGACTGTAGACATGTCGAGTTTGAATCACCGACATAGGTCTGACTGTAGACATGTCGAGTTTGAATCACCGACATGGAGACGGATTAACTATCTCAAAGAAATGTAAGAAAGAGAGTAAGGAGTTTTAAGATTCCTGGGAAAGCACCGGAGACCAGGAGAAGCACCGGAGACCAGGAGAGGTCCAAGCCAATGAATATATGATCAATAAATAGAGAGCGAAAAAGTATTAGGGCTTCCGGAAAAAATAATTACCAAACACAGGATTCGAACTAGAAATCTTTATTTCTTACGGCACCGATTGAATGATTTTCAGGCGCGTGATTTTAAGAACACAGCCAGTTAGCTCTCCACAAAAAGTGCTACTTGCCTTTCCTAAGTCGTGTCTTTTATAAACAGCGTCGACTACAGAACATAGAATAACCAGGTCAGATTCCATCTAACAGTGTTTCTACAGACATATAGAACAGGGAAATGCCGACACATTAGCCATGATACAGAAATGATTGTACAGACATATGGGACAGGGAAATGCAGACACATTAGCCCTGATACAGAAATGATTGTAGACATCATTAGCAGTTAATATACTTAATTTTCAATCCAGATAATATATTGGAGAATAAAGTTGATTGATTGATAGATCAATCATCATTGCATCTTGGTTAGTAACCATGTGTGCTCCGATCTCTTTCTTACACAGGAAGATCTCAGCAGCAGTGCATAAACTCCATAAAAAGATTCCCCAAAAAACTCGACGTAATTTAGAAGATGGTGCGCACGAGTGGTTACCGAGGCCCAAATTTGGGGTGTAAAGAATAGAACCACTGTTACCTGTCACGCATGTCGTAAGAGGCGAATAAGAAGGTTTGGTTGAAATCGGATGCACATGTCCTAAACGTGTAGAAGTCTATGCGTTTAGGGGCGTACCAAACCAATATGCAACGTATACACGTTCTTGGCAAAGATGAAACATATCACAAAGAGTGATTAAAATGGATCGTAAAGAACGAACGCAAAGAAGAAGAAGATGGTGAAAATATTTTGTTGAAATAAAAAAATTAATATTTTAAACTAATTTTTCCCGGGCATCGGTATTCTGGTCTGTTCTCGATTTTGAGTTGCCAATGGTTCTTTCACATGCTCAACTTTAACAAGGGACTTCCGTTTTATCGTCGGTCTCCGACAGGACTAGAAACTTGATCTCACCTACACTGAGACCAGATATCTCTGAAACAATATCCCGATGGTTCCAGGAGGGAGCGAAACTTTTGCTACGAGATGTAAACATTTAATCTCTACGCCACACAGATCCCTAAATAAAGTAGTAAACCTTAATTGTATCTGATCAACGGCACACGATATGAGATGTCGTCAACATTACACCGACCCACGTTGCTGCCTAGTGTTACTTCGGTACAGCATTACACCGGCCCACGTTGCTGCCTAGCGTTACTTTGGTACAGCATTACACCGACCCACGTTGCTTCCTAGTGTTACTCTGGTACATATTAAGACTGGGTAGACTTGATTCTTCAAAGATGAATTAATATGCCTTTCTGTCCTGTGGCAGGTGAACAGAGTCTGCTAAAACGTAGGCCCTGTGCTCACGTTGAGCACGTAAAGTTAAATCATTTACAGTTGAAAACTGCATAGGTGTAGACTGTAAAGCCGCAGCCTTTGTAAAATTCATTTTAAAATTCATTTATTGGCCTAGTAAAACAACACTAGAAAGAAAACGATACAGGCTTGTGGGTACGCTTCAAACGGTGGGGAATTTATACAAGCAACAACATTGAATATACATATATTTCAAACGAAAGAAAAGAAGGAAAGATGATGTTAACAAAGATCCTTACACATCATGTAACACACTCTGGGCATGAATTAGATGGAAACACAACAGCCAGATAATTCATTCAGGAGGAAATGCAAGATAAGGTTGGGGAAATCATCAATGTCATTGACAGCAAATTTCCTCCCCTTTCACGTCAATTGTTTACACAGGCTAACAAAATACTGTTAGAAAAAGGCTATCAAAACAGCATCTATCTGGCAGAAACACAAGATTGAATCATTGGAATATCAATAAGGGAGCAACAAGATTTCCAGAGGAAGGCAACGGTTTATGAATACTTACAAGCCTCGTCATTTCGAACGTTATACTACTACTACTACTGCTATTTCTACTAGTAGTACTTACTACTATAAATACTACTACTATTACTACTACTACTACTACTGCTACTAAATCTACTTGTTCCCAGTAACACATACTGAAAAGAAAATCGGGGCATATCCTAAAGGACGTAGCCATCATCCAAAGTAAACGTGCCGTTGATTTTCTAGGCACCACTTATACGTTCCGTAGTTTGCGTTCCGTAGTTTGCCATTGCTTTCTGAACGGTGAAGTCTATTTTTACCTTTGTAAAATCCACGAAAACGAATTTGCTTCCAAACTTGCCCACCGTGGGGTTTGAACCAGGTACGCTTGGGTTCGTGATCGAGCTCACTACCGCTTGAGCTACAGACGCTCACATACTACTGCAACTATTACTACTTCTACTTGCTGCTACTACTAAATCCTCTTGTTTCCAGTAAAACATACTACTGCAACTATTACTACTACTACTTGCTGCTACTACTAAATCCTCTTGTTTCCAGTAAAACATACTACTGCAACTATTACTGCTGCTACTTGCTGCTACTACTAAATCCTCTTGTTTCCAGTAAAACATACTACTGCAACTATTACTACTACTACTTGCTGCTACTACTAAATCCTCTTGTTTCCAGTAAAACATACTACTGCAACTATTACTACTTCTACTTGCTGCTACTACTAAATTCTCTTGTTTCCAGTAAAACATACTACTGCAACTATTACTGCTGCTACTAAATCCTCTTGTTTCCAGTAAAACATACTACTGCAACTATTACTACTACTACTTGCTGCTGCTACTAAATTCTCTTGTTTCCAGTAAAACATACTACTGCAACTATTACTACTTCTACTTGCTGCTACTACTAAATTCTCTTGTTTCCAGTAAAACATACTACTGCAACTATTACTACTACTACTTGCTGCTACTACTAAATTCTCTTGTTTCCAGTAAAACATACTACTGCAACTATTACTACTACTACTTGCTGCTACTACTAAATCCTCTTGTTTCCAGTAAAACATACTACTGCAACTATTACTGCTGCTACTTGCTGCTGCTACTAAATTCTCTTGTTTCCAGTAAAACATACTACTGCAACTATTACTACTACTACTTGCTGCTACTACTAAATCCTCTTGTTTCCAGTAAAACATACTACTGCAACTATTACTGCTGCTACTTGCTGCTGCTACTAAATTCTCTTGTTTCCAGTAAAACATACTACTGCAACTATTACTACTACTACTTGCTGCTACTACTAAATCCTCTTGTTCCAAGTAAAACATACTACTGTAACTATTACTACTACTACTTGCTGCTGCTACTAAATTCTCTTGTTCCCAGTAAAACAACTATTGCAAATGTCGTTCTCCACCTATTCTATTCTGGATCATCGTTAGTTAGCTATGCCCATGAGGTTTTCATCTCTCCGTTCTCATACATCTGCTCTTTGTCGTGTATTCTTTGGGTTTCCCCATATTCCCTTATCGTGTGGGCTCCAGTCAATTTCTGTGTGGTTATGTTGCACGGTTGATTCCTAAAAGTATATACACTCCATTGCAACAATCACTCTTTAATTCTAAGTGGTTCAGGTTCGTGTCTTGTTTCGTTTCCCAACTTTATATTTGTTATCACTTCAGAATTTTTTAATGAGAACCATACGGATGGGACTTATCTTCTTCTTCTCTTAACTCCCCTTGAAACATAAGGTATCAACACATTTTCTCCAACCAGATCTGCCTTGAGCAAACCAGCTTTGTTTATTCCCACCTTTTCTCTTTTTACCGTTCGTCTTTATGTCCCCTAGGTCTTCCTCTATCCAATCTTTCTATTCGGGTTCCATTTCACGTATGTGCCTGATCTTCTGTAATAGTATACATAGGATAGTCTGATAAGAAGTACACACAGGAGGCACAACAGATACAGAATATACCATTGCACTTGCTACATTAATTTGAGTGAATATAGTATATACTAGCTTTACCCTAAGGTTTACATCCTAAGTAGTTATGATTATTGTATAATTTACCATCTTTTGTTACTACGCTGATTAACATATTTATTAAATTATAGTAGTAGCTAGTAGTAGTAGCAGTTAGTAGCTAGTAGTAGTAGTAGTTAGTAGCTAGTAGTAGTAGCAGTTAGTAGCTAGTAGTAGTAGCAGTTAGTAGCTAGTAGTAGTAGTTAGTAGTAGTAGTAGCAGTTAGTAGCTAATAGTAGTAGTAGCAGTTAGTAGCTAGTAGTAGTAGTAGCAGTTAGTAGCTAGTAGTAGTCGCAGTTAGTAGCTAGTAGTAGTAGTTAGTAGCTAGTAGCAGTTAGTAGCAGTAGTAGTTAGTAGCTAGTAGTAGCAGTTAGTAGATAGTAGTAGTAGTAGTAGCAGTTAGTAGCTAGTAGTAGTAGTATCAGTAGTAGTAGCAGTTAGTAGCTAGTAGTAGTAGTATCAGTAATAGTAGTAGTAGTAGTAGCAACAGCAGTAGTAGAAGTAGTAGAACTACTTTCATAAACAATTGGAATATACTTAAGAGTAGTGTTACAACAATAGTGTCACCAAAATGTTGTGTAGTTAGTTCTTGAACTCTGACAACAAAAATTCGAAATTAGTCCTCGTTCTATACGGAAGCAACTAGTTGTACTGGCTTAGCGCAGGAAATGATGACGGAAGACCCGAACTTTTTTTTAGAATTTGTCTCTACAAGGAAGCTATAAACTGCGAATTTAGTCTCACTCCCTACATTAAATAGGTTAGCTTGACAACTGTTTAGTGCAGATTTGGACTCATCTACATTATGTGTTTGTCAAGTCCACTACGCAAAAATCAAAACTAAGATGAGACGTTTTGTATAGTATGATACGCCTCTGTGTTGCCAGAGCTCGAATGGGGAGCAAATAATAGTAACACTGCTACCTACAAGTCTTGTCGCAAGTGGCGACTGAGGTTGGGGCCTAGGGAAGCTACCCTGGTAAATAAAAAGCGTCGTAGAAATCGGATGTGCTGGCCAAGTTGTAGGCGCATAACTGGCATAACGTACAATCGCTTTTAGGCTCGGATCACGTACAAATCATAAAGTGGTTAACAAGTGGGCGATATGTAGCGTTAGAAGAAGAAGAAATATAGTATGTCTAAAAGGTTGAAGCGGGGGACGCACATGCTAAACAGAAGACAAAAATAGGACAAGAAATGGATGGTCAATATCTAATACACGGAACATGATAGTGATGATCTATCTCAGAGAATGTTTAAGTTTTCCTGCTGGATTCTTTACAATTTTGGCTTCCAGAAATGTGAATCCCTTCTGCCTTCTATTTTATTCCGTGAGAATTCAATATCAGAAAGAACATTTGATCTTCTCAAAGTAAAAAAAACAAAACAAATAATGCAATTTTTGTCTGATCATTCTGATTCTTTCTCCAGTAAAAATGTATGTTTTTTGTATCACCTTCATATCTGGCCATCTTTGTTCAGTCAGCCATTAGCTCGTCCAGATCGATACGAAGATCATATTCTGTGGCTGCAGTGTGAGCTGTATGTTACTCACTGCTGACGGAGGTAACACAGAATCGATTCCAGCAATTCGTCACCAATTGATTCATATCACCGTGATCAACAGAAGAGAGATCGATACTGTGTGTGACTGACTGCCACGTGAGACCCAGAGAGAAAGAGACACCAGAAGGGACAAAGCAATCGAACACAAGAAGTGGTACGCTCTGGTGTCTATGATTACCGATATAAGGGAGGCATGCAGTAAAACTATGTAGCAATGGTGAAACATGTAGAAATAAAGCACTGTGGTTTTACAAAGTATACATCTGTGTGATGCTGGACTCCGCAATGAATAGTACCACTGCGACCTACAAGGCATGTTGTAGGATGCGACTGAGATAGGGACATATAGTAGCTACTCTAGTAAATAAAAAGCATTGCAGAAATCGGATGTGTTGACCTACTTCTATGCAAATAACTGACACAACGTATAATCAATCGCTTTTAGGCTCAGATCACATACACATCACACAGAGTGGTTAACAAGTGGTCGATATAGAGCGTTGGAAGAAGAAAACAAGTACAGAAATAATATACAGTGACGTTTCTACCAAAAGGTCTTTATCAAGTAAAGGATACAACACAAGTGAAGATATTCAGACTTCTTATACAGTAGACATAGCATATACAATTAGATAGTAAGTCCATTGGGGTTGTTTTTTTTTAACAGCCATAACCTACAGACTATGAAGTGAGTACAACCACAGTCAACTCTAGATAAGTTTATAGTTGGCTGTGGTACAACAGAGTGCAATACCATCTTTACAACAAGCTTAAGATAGTAACATTTGATCGTGACCTCCAATAACATACGGCCAGCCGGCTCAGGTAAAATAAGACCCCAACCGTCGCGTGACTTCGCATTTCAGTATTTTTGTATAAAGACGAATTCATTTTAAAATCAACATAAAATGCTAAATCAAGGTTATATTATGTAACAAGTTAAGTTTAACACTAAAGGATATCAGTATTATGAATATTTTTCTGCAATAAATAACCATGGACTCATAGAATTGAATAAAATTACAAAAAAGCTTGCAGTGCTCTATCAAACATATACAAAAGGCAGCCCCACAGCTCAAAATTAGGTGAGGGTTTCCCTGGTCAGTTATATGGTCCAATATTAGAGTTGCCTGCATTTGAGAATGTAACTGCGGAACTGACAAAATGACGTAAAAACATCTTTTACAGATAAATCAATCACATGACTCATAAATAACATCATGTCCCGGAAGATGAAATATTTTGTCCACGTTAAACGTCACAGTGGGAGGAAGTGAACAATAATGGAATGCACTTAAACGTCACAGTGGGAGGAAGTGAACAATAATGGAATGCACTTAAACGTCACAGTGGGAGGAAGTGAACAATAATGGAATGCACTTAAACGTCACAGTGGGAGGAAGTGAACAATAATGGAATGCACTTAAACGTCACAGTGGGAGGAAGTGAACAATAATGGAATGCACTTAAACGTCACAGTGGGAGGAAGTGAACAATAATGGAATGCACTTAAACGTCACAGTGGGAGGAAGTGAACAATAATGGAATGCACTTAAACGTCACAGTGGGAGGAAGTGAACAATAATGGAATGCACGGTTCCTGGAGTAGGAGGCAGGTGGCGATGATAGCAGGACATCAAAGAAACCTTACACATGACGACGGAGATGGAGGGAAAACTTGTTAGAGACAGATAGTTTTTCAGGCGAGCTGTGATGAATAGCGATGTTCCGCAGATATGTTAATACTGCTATCATCGCATGAGAAGCAGATACGGCGGATAGAGCCGTCACCAGTAATATTGTAGCACGTTGATGATCTTGACAACCTTGGGAGAAAGAAGAGCAATGTTCAACACAATCTTTCTTTCCATATTACGCTAACAGTGCCAAATCTGGACGCTGACATCAAATAATAGAAGAAAACTAGTCACGACAGAGATGAAGTGTCTACGCAGAATGCTGGGAGATTCAAGAAGAGACAGAAATGAAGACATCAGGAAAAAAGTGGGAACAACATCATAGTCAACTTCATCAAGAAACAACAAATTAAATGGTTCCACCACAAAAACAGGTTACCAACACAGCGCGCATCAAAGAGCAATGTCACCCCGATACAGTGGATACAATGCAAAAATCTGTCCAAGCAAAAGGTAGATTAGAGGTAAGATGAAAAACCCTGTTTATGAAGAGCACACAAAAGCTCGTTCTATAAATCTCTACTTATCCCGACATTGTGAGGCAAACCATGATTGTAGAAAAGAAATTTAGAAAGACAACCAGCAGAGGACCATTCATTTCTGTGAAGATATTCTACATGATGTCTTAGAATCAACGAAGAAGATGTCAGGCTTGTAGAATATATCATTCCTGTCATGAAATATAATCAACATCAAAGGTCTGAGACGCACACAATAATTCCATCCTTATTTCTTCTGAGACACATCTCTGACAACGATCCAGGACCCAACTCTAGCACCATGAAAGATTAACGATATTGACGCCGGATATTGAAGAAACTGGAACAAAGAATCATATTAGCTATGCAAGTTTACATCGATAATCAATTTTCTTCTGCTGGCTCCTTTTACACCTTTCTTTCTATCACAGCTTGTATTCCACCTTGCGCACTCTCTCTCTCTCTCTCCGTATTCGTCTGTTAGGATTCTAGTCAAGCAGGAATATAATATCTGATGCTTTGACATTTAAGTGGAACCGACAGATCACAACGGTTTTCATTTTTAACCAGTCTCTCTTCGATTTTCTCGTTTCTCCACAACGCGCCATGCTCCGGCACCTGCCAAATTGTCCAGGATGCAGTGAAAACCGAAATTACTTTTTTCTTCGAGGTGTTCAAACATTGTCCCATGAGACAAGTCCGACATTTGGTCATCTGTCACTCTCAGTTATATGGGTCAGAGAGTTAACATAACTAATCTCCAAACTTCCGGGACTGACTTCAGTACTAGACTTCATCAAGAAACAACAAATTAAATGGTTCGGCCACATTAAGCAGATTACGAACAGACAGTGCACCTCAAAGAGCAATGTTACTCCGTTGTAGTGGATACAAAGAAAAAGTCCGTTCAGCGAAAGGTGGACCTCAGAGATAACAGAGGCGACGAAAAAATACTGTTTAAGAAGCGCACACAAAAACCAGTTCTATTAATCTTTTCTTATCTTAGCGTTGTGAGACAAAACAGGATTATAAAAAAGAAGCGCCTGACAAAATAATTTCATTTCTTGCTCCTCAGAACTTCTAAAATGTCTAAATCAAAGATGATTAAATAGAACGCCCCAGTAAGAATAGCTAAAAATATATAGTTAACATAACAACTAACTTCAGAAGCAAGAAAACATGAAAGAAGTACACCGAAACCTTGCTCTGTAGACTTATCCATGTCAGACGGATTAGCATAAAGTGTAAACGTTTGAACATTGGTTTGGGTTTAAGAGGGTTGCGGGTTCAGTCCGACACTCGATGTTCCACACGTAAGGAAAGGAATTGGCCATCCTATCTCCAGCACAATCATCATCAGGTGCCGTGCCGGCTGGCATAGGCGATCATGGGTCTTCACAAATCTCTGTCGTTGGTATTTGCTATCAGATGTTGACGCTCTTCAGTGCCATGAAGTCAGGCTATTCAAAATTTCTTTCTTTGTCTTCCCCTGTCTCGTCTACCCTCGATTTTACCGGATGTCACAATGTATTCTAAACCTTCCTCCTCATCACATGCCCGAAAAATGATGACTGTCTCTTTCTTATATTGATGATAAATTTTCTCTGTGTCTTGATCTCATTCAACACCTCAACATTAGTCCCTTTAGCAGTTCATTAGATTCTCATCATTCTTCTGTAAAACCACATCTCTGAGGCCCTCAGAGATTTTTCGATCTGTGTGTTCATTGTCCATGACTCGCATCCGTATGTCAGTATTGGTTCTATGTAGCACTGAATAACTCGCATTCTGATCGGGATTGACAAGGACTTGTTGCAGATAATGTTTCTCATTTTCAGGAACGATGTTTTCGCTTGTCCTATTCTGCTCTTTATTTCCGATCGGCATCTGCCATCTGACTCCGAGGTATTTAAATTGCTGGACTTGTCTTAGATCAGTCCCATTTACTGTGATGGTACATTTTGACAAAATCTGCTTTCTTTGATATGATCAGTGGCGGCTCGTGATCATTTTTGTTGGTGGGGCCATATATAAATTTTCGGAAAAATCATAGTTACGGTTACGATATATTTTAATGTATAAAATAATAAATACACGTTACATCTTAATTTTGGTGGGGCCCGGCCCCACTGGCCCTTAATGACGAGCCGCCACTGGATATGATCATAACTTTTGTCGTCTTAATATTCAAACAATAGGAACTAGAAATATCAAATGACAAACACTTCCTTTCTTAAGGAGGTCACCCGAGTGGTTAGTTAGTTAGTCTTTCCTCTTGGGTCTGTGGGCGGCGCATAGGGCAGAGGTCATAGCTCTCCATGTCTCGCGGTTCGTTGCTATCTGTTTTAGGTCTTTAATACGATGCATTTAGAGCCTAAACTCTGTTTCTCAAACAGTGGTGATTTTTACGATGACGGCTTGTCGGGCCGACGATCAACAGTTTGTGGATCAATCTAGAAGAAAACACGTCCCGCCATCTTGGCCAACACACCGGAAAAACGAGTGGTTACCAGGGCCCAAATTTGGGGTGTAAAGAATAGAACCACTGTTACCTGTCACGCATGTCGTAAGAGGCGACTAAAGAGGTTTGGCTGAAATCGGATGCACGTGTCCTAAACGTGTAGAAGTCTATGCGTTTAGGGGCTTACCAAACCAATGTGTAACGTATACATGTTCTTGGCAAAGATCAAATATATCACAAAGAGTGATTAAAATTGGACGTAAAGAACGAACGCAAAGAAGAAGAAGATATCCTAAGGTATGAAAAGACTACGGGAAATCTGATTTATTTTATAGATTTATCATGTCCCTAACTCACTAAAAAGGGACTGAGTCCACATTTGATTTGTATATATTGAGTTTAGTCTGTGTCATGCAAGCTGATGGTCTTCATATGTTGTCTAATGCTATCATTGACCTCTTTGTCTCAGGAGACAATAGGTCTTGCGTCACGTAGTATGTTCTGAGCTGAATCACAACGTTTCTTGTGGCTGTAATGGCTTATTCTGGAGTTGCAATCCTTGCCACAGTTGCTGCAGGTAAAACTGGAGACTAGAGCCGATACATGGGATGTTCTCTGTGCTCTCTTTGTCTCCACATGTGATGTTGTTTTTCTTCTTTTCTTTTTGAGCCGCTCGCCATGCTTGCCTGTCTTTGGCCAGCCGCTCCCAGTATTCTTTGTCTATGCCGCATGAAGTTAGGTCACGCTTGCAGGTGTCAATGAAGCGTAATAATGGGCGCCCATGCTATCCAATGCTATAATGCAGTGGTATCTGATTACGTTATAAGCTGTTACCTTCTTTCCTACAAAGTGTTAACTATATATTTTCTTGATGTTAAAATAATCTTCCTGGTTCAAATAAAAAAATAGAGGGTCTCTGTGGTTAAGTCTTTGTCTTGCGTTCAGAAGGTCATGGGTTCCAATCCGGAAAGCGCCGTTCAGTTCACGAGCGTATTTTTTCCAGAAACCTAGGATTGTTGCCAGAGCTAGGAGTTCGTGTTTTTTTTGCAGTACTTTCGTCAGGTGGCACATCATGTCTGCAGTGAGGGCCTGTGCCATATGAGTAAAACTTAAAGCAATAAAGTCAGTCCGTCGAGGTTTTTTCTCCCATATGTTGTCCAAGTCTATAATGCAGTTGTACCTTATTATAATTTAAGCGGCTGTCTTCTTTCCTACAGTCTTAACTATACCTTGTCTTGATGTTAACAAAATCTTCCTGGTTCCAAAATATATATATTTTTTTTAAATCCATCGAATTGCCTATCAAATTAACCAAGTTTCATCGACCTCCACCGGGAAGTCGAAATAACAACACGAATCAATAATAAAGAAGTAAAAAAAAAATACATTTTAAAACAAAAATTGATCTGACAACTAGAACATTCGACATGTTTAAATTTGGCGATGAAGATAACTATTTAATCTCTCGGTATCTTGAAGCCACATCCCGCTTTAACACAAGGCGTCCAACACAAATTGCAAGCCTTCTCATTGATTCTTTCTGGTATCACATGATCCAATCATTTTTCTGGGTTTTATCACATACTCGACATTTTATTTTCGAAAACTATTTTCGATAAAAATGTTACAAAATATATTCTTGTCAACCCAGATCGACAAGTAATGAAAGAATACAAGTTATAGAAGATTACACGATGGAATCAAATACATATATTATTGAAAGAACATACAAACACATACAAATATCAAGGGAGGTGGTGGATTGTGTGTGGTGATAACAGAAATGATTTATTAACATTTGTCATCTTTTCCGTTTTCATCTTCTTTCTTCGCCTTTTGTCCTCACACTGTTATCGTGTTGTTTGCCCAGTGTCGAGGTTTTTTGTCCTCACATTATTATCGTGTTGTTGCCCAGTGTCGAGGTTTTTTGTCCTCACATTATTATCATGTTGCTGCCCAGTGTCGAGATTTTTTGTCCTCACATTATTATCGTGTTGTTGCCCAGTGTCGAGGTTTTTTGTTTTTATCTTGCGCTGTTCTCCAAATTTGGGGTGTAAAGAATAGAACCACTGTTAGCTGCCACGCATGTCGTAAGAGACGACTAAGGAGTTTTGGCTGAAATCGGATGCACGTGTCCTAAACGTGTAGAAGTCTATGCGTTTAGGGGCCTACCAAACCAATGTGCAAACACGTTCTTGACAAAGATCAAACATATCACAAAGAGTGATTAAAATTGGTTGTAAAGAACGAACGCAAGAAGAAGAAGATATTTCCCAGAAAAATAAGACAACGTGTTCACATATAACACACTCTTTCCACCGTCCTTTTTTCTCACTATCTATCTCTCTCAAAATCAAGTAAAATCGGTCTCGTGAATACTAATTATGCCTTCTATCTTACATCAACGTTAAACCCGCCCTCTCTCTTACCTCATTCATGGTTAAAGCAGCCGATCAATACGATTAGATAGAACTTTACGACACAGGAAAGCTACTGAGATTAGAGCAAGAACCGTAGATCTCCTATCATTCCTTATTCCATGCATACTTCTGCATGGTTCAAGACTCTTACCGTGATGTCTCTTGCATCTTAAATACTCATTTCTCTCCTAGAAATCTTCCATCTTCAACGATTATTATTTGGGTATTCTCTGTAAACACGTGACAGTTACAATGGGGGAAACAATGACGTGATGAGAGAACAAGACAGAAAGGAATATAATCACACGGACTGGAGTTGATGTACAGTCCTCGTCTTACGCTCCCAAAGTATTGGATTCTCGTCTCGTGTGAAGAAATCATTTTTATGGTGATACCTGATCGAACTGTAGGATAGATCAAGTTCCTAGTCATATCGGAGACGGACGATAAAAGTTGGTCCCGGGTTGAAGTTGAGCACATAAAAGAGCACATGACGGTTGAAAATTCCCAAGAGTATGTTGGAAAACTGCTGCTCATTCAACACAAATCATTAATACAAATTTAAATGTAGAGAGTCTGGTCGAATGCATTTAGAGCAAGTGCTTCCATTCGGGAAACCCGGGTTAGATCCTCGGTAAGTTCAGTGAGTTTTTTCTGTCGGGGGCATAAAGAAATAAAATCATAACATGAAGTTTCGCGGCGACTGTACTAGCCATGCGGCCATTAAATTCCACGGGCTCATTTCCCCCCTTTTCCTAAACCGCCATACAAAGCGGTGTCACAAGCAGTAAAGACGGTTTTTAAAAAAAAATTCAACAAATTGCTACAACTCTCAAAATTACATCGAACACCTTCGCAGGTGTTACGGAATTGGTGCTCTACCGCTGAAATCTTCCTTTGTAAGAAAGATATGCATATGTTGTTATCGATCAAAGTGTAACAATGATTGTTTTATCAATCCATCAATCATACAGAATAGAAGAAAGTAGTTAGTGATTGTCTGTTAGGCGTGTAATTAGAAAGAAGAGAACTGAAGCCCGACGTGACCACAAGCACAGAGTAATCAAAACGTGGGCCCGACGTGACCACAAGCACAGAGTAATCAAAACGTGGGGAGTTTCGATTCCTATCCTGTCCCAGGTGGGTTGCTTCTGTAGTTGTTAGTTATTGATGTTGCAGGATATCTGTTATATTATCTATCTCTTGGTCTTCTGGCTCTTGGTCTTCCTCGGGCTCTGCGTGCGGGTTCTTCTTCTTCTTTTGTCGTCACACTGCTACCGGGTTGTTGCCCAGTGTTGTGGTTTTCTGTTTTTGTCTTGCGCTGTTCTGGTGGCTTGGGTGATTGTTATTTTTGCTCTTTCACAGGATTCTGCTACGCCATCTAACCATCTTTTTCGTGATCTCGCTTTATTTCCTGATGTTCTGTTGTAGAAGACTTTGTATACTGTGGAGTTTGGATGCATTCTTATTAAGTGGCCAAACCACTCCGTCCGGGTCGCCGGTTGTTAAAGGCGCGATATTTTATTTATTGTCTCCTAATATGTTGTATAGTGGCGTCTGTGGCCTAGGGGTTAGTGACTCGGTCTATTAACCCCGACGTTCTGAGTTCGAATCACGCTGCGGACAGTTTGCTTGCAAATTGTTTCCGTTGATTTTAACAAAGGACGATGGCGCCACCGTTCAGAAAGCAATGGCAAACTACTGAACGTATAAGTGGTGCCTATAAAATCAACGACTTGTTTACTGTGGTTGATGGCTACGTCCTTTGGGATATGCCACGATTTTCATTTTCAATATGTTGTATGCATGATGTGATTCCAACGACATTTCTAATGTTCTCATTTCTTAATCTATCCCATCTTGTAAAATTGACAGGTTTTCTTAAATAGTTCATTTCACATGTTGTGATCTTTAGTACCTCTGGTAATAAAACAAACGCTTTTACGAAAAATTGCGAACTTAAACCTGAGCAATACTTGAATGAAGAGTACTAAGAACTCCAGGTGAAGCACGGGAGTCCATGAATACGGTAAATGAATAAACAATAAACGGTATTTATGGTTTAAAATAATTGCCTAATAATGAAATCGAACCACAATCCTTATTTCTCTCACGTTTAAAACACCCCTACCATCTAGCACTCTAAATAAAGAGCTTCACTTTGTAGCGTCGTTCCAACAGCGTCGACTACACAACATGGATAAATTAGATTCAAACACAGCTCGCACAAAACATGGTCTCCTGTAACATAAGGTCGACTAGCTCAGACGGGAAATCACAAATTCCTGTTTAATGAGGCTGGTTTTTGTATATGTTTGATAGAACACTGTACACTGTTTTACAATTTTACTCAATTCTATTCGTTCATTGTTATTTTTTGATGAAAAATGTTAATAATACTGATATTCCTTAACTTTAAACTGAACTTGTAACATAATATAATCTTGATTTAGTATGTTGTATTGTTTTAAACTGAACTTGTAACATAATATAATCTTGATTTAGTATGTTGTATTGTTTTTAAACTGAATTCATCTATATTCAACAACACTAGAATGCGAGGATCATGCGACAGTTGTCGTCTTATTTGCTAGAATGTTTTTCCTGAGCCCGCCGGCCATATGTTATCGGAGGCCACGGTACAAAAATAGCGAACATATCTCAGCATTTCTCTCCAACCTTCCACACATTTTAAACTGCGTCTGTAAGCATCTGTGCGTTATATCTATCTATTGTGTGCATCCGTTAGCAAGATGTATCCTAATGTAAGAGACAGGGTCTAAGAGAGCTGGAGAAGGTGTTACACTTAGCGTAAAACTGCACGTAATTAATGGACGTAACTAATGGATGTAATTACGTGAAACGCTTAATGGACACAATCATGGTGAACAACAGAGAAACATTATGCATGTGTCGAGATTGTCTGCATCAACCATTTCCACTGCATAAATGTTGAGATGAAGAATGTTGAAAGCTGCCAAGTTTCCATGGAGTCTGCTAATAGTACAGAAGTCTCTTTTAATGTTAGTTTTATGATTCTATAATTCATTTTCTTTGCTTATGTGATACCATACATATGTGTCTTTGTCATAAAGCGATAATTTATTAAATATCACCGCAGCCTCCCATCGGTTTTCTTCAGATCTTCTTCTGCGTTCTCACTAGATTGGGATTTCGGATTCTCTAATAAAGGCAGCCGTCTGCCTCAGATTATCAGCCACGCCATACAGTTTGTCTTCTGCATTCTCACTAGATTGGGATTTCAGATTCTCTAATAAAGGCAGCCGTCTGCGTCAGATTATCAGTCATGCCACACAGTTTGTCTTGGATGCTAGTGTAAGTGGGCCACATCCCTCCTCTCAAGTCTGCAGACTGAGGGCAGTTCCGCAGGATATAATTCCTACGATTTCTGCTTCCCCGTTTGTGCTGACCTCTTCCCACAGTAAGTTTTGACCACCCTTGTGGTCCGACCGTAGAATCTGTTATCCCATTCCACATTGTGAGGGTCGTTGCACCATGTTATGCACCTTACGGCCTGGTGCATCCGTTTCTGCAAGCATTTGTTTCGGGTTAGCATTCCCTAGCGCACACGTGCATCCGATTTCAACCAAACCTCCATAGTCGCCTCTTACGACATGCGTGGCAGGTAACAGTAGTTCTATTCTTTACACCCCTAAATTTGGGTCCGGTAACCACTGGGCGTTCTTCAGATCTGATCCGGCTGACCACCTCAGATTTATAGGCTTCCATACATGGCCTAGTAGTCTCATTTAGTTGGTATCCAATAATGGATAGAAAGTCCATTGCTTGAGTACATTCATACCACACAAGTCTCTTGTATAAGTTAACACCACTGTTGTCACATAAAGAGATACCGCCAACAACTAAAGCAAATCTCATAAGAACGATTTTCTGGCCAGCACTATGTTACCATTGCTATACAGGTACTAGGGCAGTTAACACCACTGTTGTCCCAGAAAGAGATACCGCTAAAAACTAAAGCACATTTCATAACGATTCTCTGGCCAACACTATGTTACCATTGCTATTCAGGTACTGGGGCAGTTAACACCACTGTTGTCACATAAAGAGATACCGCTAACAACTAAAGCAAATCTCATAAGAACGATTCTCTGGCCAACACTATGTTACCAGTGTCAAACATGGCCAATAACAGCTGTTAATGAGCAGAAAATCATAACGACAGAGATAAGGTGTCTTAGAAGAGCTGCAGGTGTGACAATAAGAGACAAAATCAGAAATGAAGAAATCAGAAGAAGACTGGATGTGAAACCAGTTATGCAATTCATAAAAGAACAACAGATTAAATGGTTTGGACACCTGACAAGAATGCCCTAGTATCGCCTACCACAGAAAAAGTATAAAGAGTACAAAGCAAGAGGAAGACCACATAAACAATGGAGCGATGGTATCAAGAACAGCCTTACGAAAATGAATATCAGCTTACAAAGTGCCTTAAAACAAGCACACACAAGATCACTACGTTCTTTCCCCCCACCCACATAAATTATATGTGTTCTCTTTTCCCCCAACAGAATTTTCATGCCTACTTTGTGTTACCAGAGCCAAACATGGACAATAAACAAAGCACAGTTGCAAAAAATAACTACGTGTGAAATGCAATGCCTATGAAAAGTAATCAACATCAGCATAAGAAAGAAAGTTGGCACAGAACCTTGCTTGAATTACATTGAGAAACAAAGAAGGAAATGGTTAGACCACTTAATAAGAATGCACCCAAACTCCACAGTACACAGAGCCTTCTACAACAGAACATCAGGAAAGAAGGCGAGAGGCGACCACGAAAAAGATGGTTAGATGGCATAGCACAGAATCCTGTCAAAAAAGCAAAAATCACTAAAGCCATTAGAGCAGTGCAAGACAAAAACAGAAAACTAAAACACTGGGCAACAACCCGGTAACAGTGTGATGGCAAAAGAAGAAGAAGAATCTTGAACTATAAGTCTATATGTCATTGTTATCTTATATTTCATATGTTATTTGGTAGATTATTAATTGATGGAATCTGGAAATGCCAGCAGAAAAATTCCCATATAAAATAATGGTAATTGCTTCTGTACATTAGGTCTACGCTATTTTGAGTTATAAAAAAATGTTTTTCGAAGAACTCTAATTTTGGATATCGACAGAGAAGAGACATCGACAGAGAAGGGACATCGTCAGAGAAGGGATATCGATGGAGAAGGGATATTGACGAGAAGGGGTATTGACGGAGAAGTTTTTTTAACCCCTTATTTACGTGGACACAAGCTAATTAGTTTAAAGTATAGTTAATTGCATATCCTTTACAGGACTTTGCAAATCAACCCCAGTTTTTTAACGATGTTTGTGATTTTTCTAGGCTTTATTACGTTCAGTAGTTTGCCATTGCTTTCTAAACCGGTGGTGCCATCGTCCTTTTGTAAAAATCAATGCGCAACAATTTGCAACCAAACTGTCCACAGCGTGATTTGAACTCAGAACGTCGGGTTAATAGATCGAGTCACTATCCCCTAAGCCACAGATGCCACAGTTTAAAGTTTAGCAAACACATAACTATTTAAGATTGAGTGCTGGCGGAGTCAAGTGGTTTAAGTGATTGCTTTGCAAATGAAAGATAGATATCATTACTCGACTAAGGAGCACACTAGTCAAGCAAGCAGAAATCTAGTACTTGTCTCGCTGAGCTGCGGGAGAGAACAGTATTTGATAGACATGGCTAGCAACAACTTTGTTTAGAAAGTTAAACTAGATAAGAGCACTAACTTACTATTTATTGTGGCCAGGAAATGTTGTAGTGTATTGACGAAATAAATTATAAGTGTTCAGTTCTGCTGTCTGGTGTTATTTTACAACCGAGAACCTAACTGCCTGCTTAGCATTTGTGTGTTTCATGATATGATTTTATGTGAGGCATGTAATACCTCACAACACTATGGTTTTGTATGCTATTTTATTATCTTCCTGGTCTCTTTTATGTGCTTAAAATTACAACACAAGTGAATACAAGAATAATGGTTCGTTCTACCAGAAAAAAATGAACTACCTACTACACTAACATCACAAGTAATCACTGGCATATTTGAGAAAATGAAGAGCATTTAGTATCATTTAGTGCTACTAACACCACGGTATCACAGACAATGGGCGATCATGAAAGACAGCTTTGTTTCTAACGTCAAAATATTTATTATTATAATGGCCAATGTCACAGGTAATGTGCATGTAGGAAGCATAACGTTCAAATAATAGTGTGTTCCCAGAGAATGGCAGAGTGTAATATACCTGTGTAGTACTAAATCCGACATTTTCATCTTGTTTGGGAGTGTTGAAGAGAACTTTATTTACATGAATTTGTCAACATAACCTTTATTACTATTCCTTTAGTAATAACTGCTGACATTTTATCTAAGTCTCACTCTCACGTCGATACTGACGATAACTAAACAAACTGCACCTGCACTGCTGCTGCTCAGTGCTACTGGACATATGCGAATACTTACAACATAATGAGAATGGGCTACCGGGAGTAATGATGTCTTTGTTTTACATCTTAGCCGACACATGATTACAGTTTCATATTAATATCTACATGATATATTTAAATTAAATGTGTACACAACACGAGTACTCAGTACTGTGCACAAAAAATAGGATGGTCGTCTGTCTATCTATGATGAGTCAATACTTTGTTATTGTAATGTTGTTTCTATAAATGTACCTGTCTTCATTGTAACTTGTCTGTATAAATAAACGTAATGCTATAATACATGTCATGATGTATTTCACATTCAAAGAATAAAATGGAACATTTAATGAAACTTACCGCCGGCTTTTCCAAGTTAACACAAACAGTGATGCTAAAATGAATACTCAGTCTGTTAGTAATGATCGAATAGTACCTAACTGAAACTCGAATATCTGGTAGTGATTGGTTTCGCTACCATGGATCGAAGTGACATTCTTCACGCATTGAGAGAGTCTTTCCGAACAGAGGAGTTTCAGGGCTGTGAATCCACTCGCTGACCAGATTGAAAGAGATGGATGTCAATATTGGTGCAGCCCGAAAAGAACGATATACTAAATATGCAAAGAGATTGATTAATCAACATCGAACTGACGTGTTGGGTCGCTGGACGCTGCTAGATTTGCTCAGGCGGAGATCGGAGCACCTATGGACATGTCCGGAGTGCTATGATGATAGTCCTCATATAACTTATAACTACAGAGCTTTGGAATATAAATTTAGTTTAGTCGCCGGATCATCACTGCAAATCGAACCAATTAGTCCATAAGTGCTCCGATCTCCCCCTCAGTGTGTCCATCAGCGTGTGGCGACTAACGATCCCGGGTCTTTGTTGGTTTACTATTCTTCAGTTTCTGTTTGGAATATCTTCATTTCCCTCGGGACCCGTTCATAAGTGCTCCGATCTCCTTCGCAATATCTCCAACAGCGTCCAGCGACTGACAGTACCAGTTCGAGTTTGATTGATGAGCCTACTCACGTAACTGTTATGCTGTTCTTTTCTTGCTACTCCAATCTTCAAACCCAGCTCCTGTAATCTAGTAGTTGACGTGGATTGGTTTAAATGAAAATCTTCTTTGCGGCCACACTCTATGAGGGCGTTCAAAATGTCAGCTCTATCCATTGGCTGGCCATCTGATATGGTGGCAGAGCCAGCCAGCCTGTCTGCTCTCTCATTACCAACGATACCCAAGTGCCCCAGAACGAAGATAAGTATGATTCTGCAAATTGTTGACGCTTGTAGTGATTCACTCCATTGTCTGCGCACCGAACCAGCCTCTACCTTGCGGATCATATTCAATGAATCACTCAGAATGTACGCATGAGTGTAGTTTTGTGACTCGAACCAGCGTAGTGCAATAGTCATCGCCAGTATCTCCATTGTCATGTTACTATACTTATTTGTCTACCAGCATAGTGTTCTTGTCTAGCTACACTACACTTGACCTGGAGTTCTTGCAGTCTGGTTAGTGTTGTAGATTCACCACTATTATTTGAATCATGTACACGACCTCTCTCCCTTAGGGAATTTATAATATCAGCCCGGCCCATTGCTCGCCCGCTTTGTACAGCAGCCATACATGCAAGCCTATCCGCACGTTCATTCCCCCTTACACCTGCATACCCTGGCACAAAAATAAAACTGATCTTTGTCAGCTTAGACATCCCCAGCGACTCCATTCAATGTCTCCTATCCCAGCCCATCCTGTTTCAATCTTCCTGAGCATACTCATTGAGTCACTGAGAAAACATGCATGGATAAAAGTCTGTGATTCCAGCCAAACCATCGCATTAGTTACTGCCATGATTTCCATAGTGAGACTGCTCGTAGTCACGGCAAAACCACCACTGTATTCCTTCACAACAGCCCCTCCGACTTGAGCAGTAAAAGCCCATGAGTTCCGCAGATGTCGAATCACCGAACCATTCATATAAATGATTGCATCATTCTCAGATGAGTTCTCAGAAATTAACACCAGAACTTCTGCCTAAACGACAAGTGGGTTGTCTTGTCTGCATTCTTTATCAAGTTTTGAATATAAGTGTTACAGGAGAGTCATCCGTATATCATGGACAGAGAACGATAAAATTAAAGTGTTTTGGACATATAAAGAGACACGAAGGGCTGGAGAAGACCATCATAGAAGGAGGCATCCCCGCAAAGAGAAGAGGAAGATCACGGAGAAGATGGATTCAGGACACAACTGATGGTTTGAGCGTGACAGAAGCAGAGGGAGGACATATGGCCTATGTGAGAGAGAAATTCCGAGGGATTGTTAAGGTGACAAAGTTCTGCCTCAGCACAAGCTATTTGATGATGAATGTCTACCGAGGAAAATGTATCTTGTTTAATTTGAAGATAAAATGAAGAAAGTGGTTGATGAATTTTAAAAACTGAGAAAAATTATATCATCTGGACATAAAAAGATTCTCAGGACTAAGTCATTCTGGTGGACATTATACCAGGGAGACGAAGGATAGGACGACTTATGGAAAGGAATGTGCAAGATGTCACAGACGAGTTGAGTATGACTACGGCAGATGCTGAATACCTCTTGCAGGACAGGAAAGGCAGATAGAGCTGCTGTCATGGGAAACAAGTTTCGGCAGTACACGTTACTAGATAATGATTGCATTTAATAATAGTCATCATCATCATTAATCCTCTCCGCTCCTCGTGGAGCATAGGGCCTCAACAGTTGTTCGCCACTCTTCTCGGTCTCTGGCTGTTCTTTTATGTTCTCCCAGGTCAATTGAGCACTCTTCAGCTCCTCAGTAAGACCTCGTCTCCAAGTCTGCTTAGGGCGTCCTCTTTTCGTTTTCCCTGCGGTTCCACTCGAGCACCTGTCTAGTGACACTCGACTGTGTCTTCCGCAAGGTATGGCCTATCCATCGCCATCTTCTCCTCTTGACCTGTGTCATCATAGGTTCCTGCCTGTTCTTATCCACAGATCCGTGTTTGTAACTCTATCATACCATCTCAATCTGAGAATCCGCCGCAAACATCCGTTGACAAAGGTCTGGATCTTATTTGTATTTGCCCTAGTGACTCGCCAAGTTTCCGAGCCATACAGCAACACCGACTTCACATTTGAGCTGAAAATCCTGAGCTTTGTTTTCGTGGAGATGGCAGCGGACTTCCACACCATGTGCAGGATCGCAAAGGCCATTTAATAATAGTAACGTATAGTTACTTCTTTTACAGCAACAGCTTGATATTCAAGAGAGTTGGCTACTCAAGAGAGTTGGCTATTCAAGAGAGTTGGCTATTCAAAAGCAAAACACGTAATAACAAAGTCCTGTAGTTTTACAAAAACAATACACAACAACGTTTCGACCAAAAGGCCTTTATCAAGCAAACGATACAACAGGGGTGACGAATTTCACAGCACACTACATATAGACTACGACAGAGATATTACAACGGTCCTAAAATGAAAAACTGTGGCTAAAAACGAAATAAATGCAGAATAACTAGAAGTTGAAAAAAGATGAAAAACAATAAAAATTCAAATATATATATAGAATATGGAGCATGATAAGAGAAAGTACTAAGAAGCGTAGGAATGTAGAACGTTGAGTCCATGAGGTCGCAAGGTAACATAACGAAATGATTCTCTAGAGAAAATCGACTTCGATCATCAAAGGAACATGATCGGATGGCTGTGACCTGAACATCGCGAGCGCCCAAACGGTCAATTCAATTGAAATGAGTGGCTACATGGGTTACAGAGATGCATATCAGGGGTATTATCTATTCGACATCACAGTCGTTTATATCTATCTCATGACTATCTACTGTGTACGTTTATACATCTATCTCATGAATTATCTACTTCATGTCCCGTTTTATACATCTATCTCATGAACTATCTACTTCATGTCACGTTTTATACATCTATTCATGAACTATCTAATGTCAGTTTATCATCTATCCGAATATCTACTCATGTCACGTTTTATACATCTATCTCATGAATTAACTTCTTCATGTCACGTTTTATACATCTATCTCATGAATTATCTACTTCATGTCACGTTTTATACATCTATCTCATGAACTATTATATGTCTTTCATCATCTCATGATTATCACAGTACGTTTTCATTTCTTAAAGATTCTTTGCATTTCTACCAATTGTTTCTCATGTCAGGCACACAACCTTTCAACTCTCTTTCTACTAAGTTCTGTCAGTCACACAATCTTCCCAAATTTCTTCCAGTCAGGTCACACAATCTGTCAACTCTCTTTCTAATGTTCTCAAATTTAGGTCATTTCTACCATGCCATGTCAGGTCCACACTCAATCTTTCTACAATTGCTTCTCATGTCAGGTCACACAATCTGTCAACTCTCTTTCTACTAATTGTTTTTGTCATCCCATCTTCTACCAATGCTTCCAGTCAGGTCACACAATCTGTCAACTCTCTTCTACTAATTTCTGTCAGTCACACCTTTCACCATCCTTTGGCACAATCTTTCAACTCTTCTACTAATTGTTCTGTCAGTCACAATCTCTACAATTGCTTCTCATGTCAGGTCACATCTGTCAACTTCCAGTTTCTCCTGTTCCTGAACCCCACACTTCTTTCTCGAGAGCTGACCAAGTCAATATCCCTACTAGCAAACAACATACATGACCAATCTAGCTGCACCTTTATCTGTTAATAATAGTCTCCAATGATTCACAGTTCATTCCCTTGAAAAGCTCTTCATTTGCTATCATATTATCCATGTCTGTCAAAACTAATAAAATATTTAACCTAAATACAAAAGGTGGGTGTCTATAGCTTAGCTGTAGTGAATTCAATCAAAACATAAGAGTACTTGGTTCAAACTCCACTGTGGGCAGTTTGGAAGCAAATTTGTTTCCATGGATTTTTACGAACGGAAAAAATATTCCTCACCTTTCAGAAAGCAATGGCATACTGTTGAACGTATAAGTGTTGTCTAGAAAATCAACAACACTTTTACTGTGAGTGATGGTGAGCTCATGTAAAGGTTATGCCACGATTTTCATTTTTCAAATAATTCAAATAAATTATTAAAAAAATCAAACAATGCAGAGAAAATTATCAGAGATGTTTTAATCTAAAAACATTCTTAAAGTGACATCATACACCTGAGCTTTAGCAAAATGGGCACAAAATGATATTGATTAAATGCAGGTAGGTCTGAAAACAAAATAATTGTATAGAACCTGAAATAAAATCAAGTATATTGCTGGTATATTTAAGAAAATGATATAACAAAAATGTGTACAACAATAAATATAAAATTAAGAATTAGAGTCATACTGGCCTTTTCTTGAGCTTCTAAAAGAATTATGTTCATGATTTTATTGTGCAGATCAGCTTGGAATATGTGTAGTAAAATATGACTATATCAAACAAGGAATTGGGTGGGTAAATGCAGCCTACAATAGGAGGCTTTACAACATCTGGAGATCTAACAATTATGTCACTTCTTCGAAAGCTCCATATCAACCACTTGTTAAACCACTCTTGGTGTTTTGTATGTGATCTGAGCCTAGGTGCGATTGTATATTGTGCCAGTTATGCACCTACAAGTAGGCTAGCACATCCGATTTTTGCGATGCTTTTTTTTATTTACTAGGGTAGCTTCCCATAGCCCCTACTTCGGTCGCCTCTTACATCATGCCTTGTAGGTCACAGTGTTACTATTCTTGTGTTGTCTTGAAGTGATTGTCTTCACTAATCAAAATCTGAGTCAGAATTAGATTGTTATAGCACTAGAGTATGACAGTGTTCTCTGTACTGTCTAAATCATAGCTTCCCAAAGTGGATGGTGGCCCAAAACAGTTTGGGAACCTATGGTCTAACTAAATGATACACGAAACCAAGATACCAACTTGAAAATTGAAGTATTTTCAACATATAAAACGACATGAAGGGTTCAAGACCATTATGAAAGGAGGCATTCCTGCATAGAGGAAGACCATGGAGAAGAGGAAGACCATGGAGAAGAGGAAGACCATGGAGAAGATGGATTCAGGATGTAACTGATGATTTGAGCATGATGGCTGCAGAGACGAGACATCTGGCCTATGAGAGAGAGAAATGTCGAAGGACTGTTAGGGTGGAAAAGTTCTATCCATGACAAGCTATTTGATGATGATTAACCAAGGTAGGGTTCACTGTAATCATTCCCCGTCACCAGATTATCTGTCCCCAGGTGGAAGATGGAATTGGTTGTCCACTCTTGCCATTAAGCGTAGGGATGGGAGCTTTAATTTGTGTTCTAGGGCCAGATAAGTCGCCCTTGCTGTGTTGTATCAGTGTTTATGTAGTGTAGTCTTGATAATGTCTATCCATCTTTTTCTTGATCTTCCCTTGGCTCTATTACCTGATCTAATTTAATTGTATGCTGTTAGTGGAGGTTGGTTGTATCTCATTCAACATTCAAACCCCTTCATTTGTTGTCTTTGGATGTATTCGGTTCATGAAATTATGCCAACTCTGCTACCGATGTCCTCATTTCGTAGCCTATCTTTCCTGGTGACTCCCACTACCTTCCCTCAAGCATTTCATTTAACACATGGTGAGCTTTCTGTGGTGTGTTGCTGATTGTAAAGCTGGTAATAACGAGCTTTCCTATACTCTATGCATGTGTACAAATATTCAAGGCAAGATAATCATCTTGTCTTGAGTCAATGCATCTTTACAATATGTATTAAGTCATCAGAAAGCTGCATATGTTGGTTCTCTATCCTTCGTTCTAGTCAGTATCATTATGACTTCTTCCCAACCACATATAGTGCATGTCAATTGTATGACAAAACACATATCTCTATAATTGGCTGACTACTGGCAAAGTTGTACATAAAAAGGAGATGGAAGTGGTTGGGACATAGAATAAGAATACAGATGACCAGACATCCACATGTGGCTTTGAGACTGAATTCGGGAGGCAAGAGAGGTAGGGGACAACCTAGAGAGATACGAAGATGAAGGCTTTGAGACTGAATTCGGGAGGCAAGAGAGGTAGGGGACAACATAGAGAGATATGAAGATGAACTGTAGACAAAGAAAAAGGTGGAAAAGACCTAGAATGAACTATGCGGGCTTGCTTAAGATAGATTTGGTTGGAAGAAATTTGTTGATGCTTAATGCTTCGAGGGGAGTTGAGAGGAAAAGAAGAAGTAGAAGAAGAGAAGAAAGTTTGACAAACAGAAAACCTCACTTTATAGTACCCCATCTACTCAGTTATACTGTAGTATGGTGTCAGATGTGATTAGTCTTAAGTGAAGTAATCACAATACATCTACTCAGTTATACTGTAGTATGGTGTCAGATGTTATTAGTCTTAGGTGAGACCATCACAACATACTCATGTCTAAACGGGTCTAAAGCCAAAGGATTCTTCTTCTTCTTCTTCGTTCGTTCTTACGACCAATGTTAATCACTCTATATGATATGTTTGATCTTTGCCAAGAACATGTATACATTGAAACACTGGTTTGGTAGGCCCCTAAGCGCATTGACTTCTACACGTTTAGGACATGTGCAACCGATTTCAGCCAAACCTCCTTAGTCGCCTCTACGACATGCGTGGCAGGTAACAGCGGTTCTATTCTTTACACCCCAAATTTGGAGCCCTGGTAATCACTCAGGCGGGCTGAAGGATTGACATCATTGCAACGGGGTTTACCCTATATGGCTCGGTTCTCTCCGCAGAAATGGCACACCACCTGCTGAGAGTATTGCCCAAAGCAAGAACTCCGTAGCTCCAGCTACAATTTTAGGAGTCTGGAAAAAATACACCTGTGAACAGAGTGGTGTATTCTAGATTCGAATCCACGACCTTCAGAACACAAGGCAAAAGCTTAACCACTTAGCCACAGACTGATGTTTCAACATAAAAAATTATTCCTTGTTTACAAAGTGCATAGTAATAAATCTCACTATCGGGTTGATATTGCAAACTATTATCAAAAACATCAAACATCAATGTCATAACAATATTAGAAATGAAGAATGTACAACACTGCTTGCAACACAACATTTTGTATGTACATCATATCTACATCATCATCAAATAGCTTGTCTTGAGCAGAACTTTGTCACCCTAACAGCCCTTTGAATTTTCTCTCTCTCGTAGGCTAGATGTCCCGCCTCTGCAGACATCATGTTCAAACCATCAGTTACATCTTGTACCCATCTTTTCTGTGGTTTTCCTCTTCTCCTCTTTGCCAGGATGGCTTCTTCCATGATGGTCTTCTCCAATCCTTCGTGTCTCTTTATATGTCCAAAATACTTTAATTTTCTCATTCTTAATTGTAGCATCAGACAAATTTATTTAATTCTGAGTTCTTTCCTTCATATCCTAGTTGACATATATAGCATTCAGGGTCGATGATAGCAAAGTTGAAAACACACCACGCTAGTGATGTGACCATGTGCAGTGGACATTTTTGGGTTTGAGTCCAGCTTGGCTAAAAATTCTTGGTGTACACACGGTACGTGGTTTGGACTATAGTAAACCCTGATCTTTTACTTGGGGATCTAAATTACAAGTACCTCTGATATCACAGTAAGGCTTGTCTGAATAGTGAGGGACACTGGTGACAACAAAAGCAAACCGTCACACAAAAAATCAGTCAGAGGAATTACATTTAGGCAGGATGTCTATGCCTGAATTCAGAGCAGGCAAAAATTATATATATAAAAAATAATTATATACAACATTCACAAGTGATCCTCAATGCTGCTGCCTTTCTTTTCTTGGTTATTCCATGTCAGTCCACATGCATCACATAGGGAGAAACATTGTATTGAGATAAAGGCTCTAAAGCCGAAGGATGGACTTCATTGCACCAGGATTTATCCTATATAGCTGATTCCCTCTCCGCAGAAATGGCACACCACCTGCGAAGAATATTGCACAAAGCAAGAACTCTGTAGCACCGGCAACAATCCTAGGGGTCTTGGAACAAAAATGCACTGGTGAACAAAATGGTGCGGTTCAGATTACATTATGCACAGAATTTTGTGTTGACGAACGAATACTTACTGGTAAACTTGAAGGGAACGAATACTTACTGGTAAACTTGAAGGGAACAAATATTCAGACAAAATAAGCTATATTATCTTTCTGGTGAAACAAATATCTTTGAATATCTTTTTTTAACCCTTTTGCTGCTACATACTTTCCGAAGATGGATCTAAAAATAGCTGCTCTTTGTTTCTAGGTCACAAACTTGAATGTACACCTATAGCAGTGACAGTAGAAATGTATATCGTCTTAACACGTCTTTAGCCCACAGAGGAGAGATAATAACAGACATGCTAAACACATCTTTAGTCCACAGAGGAGAGATAATAACAGACGTGCTAAACATGTCTTTAGCAGTGAATGGGAAAACGTCTATACACATCCTTAGCAGCTAAAGGGTTAAATGATAATGGTTGATTCACGTATATTAATAATTCCTCTTGTAACGTTATACGTTACATAGGGCCTGCATGCAATTTCTCCATACCATTCTATCCTGAGCAACTTGCATAATCTCCTCCATGAAACTGGGACCGATATTTCTTGCCTCTCTCAGCAAAGTTCGTTTCAGGGTTTCCTAGGTATCCTTACAATGTTTTGTCAACAGAATATGAAAACTCCGTCAATATTCCTCTATAATTTCAAAGTTCCAACAATAATAATATGTACAAAAGTTTTGCAATTTTAGACAAAATAATCAATCAATCTAATAATCGACACTCAGGACGCAGAGCATGAGGCAGGCCAAGAACACGATGGGTAGATAACATCTCAGAGTCCCTGTGAAAGCATGGACTGACAACATCAAGCGCAACACGCCTGGCACAAGATAGAAAACTAACTCTCCCATGCGCTTCACGTCAAATGTGGTTAAGATAAGATAATCAATCAATTATTTAACATACAGTTAGAAGTACATACAATGAACATCAAGTATAAACAAGTTACAACAAACTGACAAGTTTAGATAATCTGACATATATAGGCAACATAATTGTCACAATGTGACATCACTACACAACATAATTGTCACAATGTTACATCACTACACAACATAATTGTCACAGTGTGACATCATTAAACAACATAATTGTCACAATGTGACATCATTACACAACATAACTGTCACAATGTGACATCACTGCACAACATAATTGTCACAATGTGACAACTCTAGACATCAAACAATGTCAAAGTCTAACATCGTTTAGTAGCATGAACATTCAGCTATAAAGCATAACAACATCAAATCTAGACCAGAGAAACATCAAATTCTATATGTACAAACAGTATCAGAATATATCCACAATAAACTAGACATATCTTCTCTACTTGACGGTCCATATCGACCACTTGTTAAACCCCTCTTTGTGATTTGTATATGATCTGAGTCTAAGAGCAATTGTATGTTGTGTAGTTGTGTGCCTACACGTAGGACAGCACATCTTCGAATACTCCATTTCGAGCACTTGCTAAATCACCCTTTGTGATTTGTATGTGATCTGAGCCAAAGAGTGATTGTACGCTGTGCTAGCTATGCGTCTACAAGTAGGCCAGCACATCCTTCTTCGAACGTTTCATATTGATCACTTGCTAAACCAATCTTTGTGGTTTGTATGTGATCTGAGCCTAAGAGTGATCGTACGCTGTGCCAGTTATGCGCCTACAAATAGGCAAGCACATCCAATTTCTGCTCCACGTTTTAATTACTAGGGTACCTTCTCTAATCCCCTACTGTAGTCGCCTCTTACGACATGTCTTGTAGGTTGCAGTGTTACTATTCTTTCCTCCGGGCCCTGACAACACACCTGCGGGCATATGTTCATGTTTGGAATCAACGTTTGACACAAATATTATGTGACTTGATATTGAAGATATAAAAAAATCAATAAAACATCATCATAAAAGTGATGGACATGTATCAATAACTTGTAGTGATTTACATTTCAATTCACACTTTACAAAAAATATAATTTACTTTGATCCTTTTCAAATGTCAATATTAATTAATTCTGGGAAAGGTAGTAGTGGTCAATGTTTTGGAAAGTTCAAAATGACAGGGATCAGTGGGTATCATCTATCAAGGTCTCCAAACTTCAGAGAATTGGTTATTGGACTGACGACACAGCACTCCGGGTAGACCCGTGCTCAGTCTCCCAACAGATGTCGAAGGGTATATATACTGATGGTTTTTGTGGCTCGCTGATCAAACACACTCCTCTCTTTGCCCCTCAAGTATCTAGTTCTTCCAGTCTGCTCCTTTTGGTTTTGAACTATCACGAGTTCTTTAACATAATTGACTACAGTATTACATATGATATAATTAGCGAACCACGGGAACCATCAGTATGCATATTATTCGATGTCTGTTGGGGAAGACTGAGCACCTATGGATTTGCCCAGAGTGCAATGACGTCAGTTTAGTAACCAACATGATATACTAAAAGTGTTGAAGGACGCAGTGAATGCAATGAAAGAAGTCAAGAGTCATCTAACGAAAACCCTACTCCACCTTCAAGTGGTGGCCCTGATAACATACTAGAGTCTGGCTAAGATAGCAGGGATCAAAGGTTTCTTTAACTAGATTAAAAAAGCAGGAAACAAATGTGTTAGAAAGAAAGGCGCAAATATTGCAGTAAACTGTGACACAGCAGGTAAAAAGCTCACCATTTTCACAGTAATGTACTGAACCGTTTCAGGATTTTATGTGGAATAAAATGAAATTATGAAATTCATCGTCTAGGATGTGCATGCAATATACTTTTGCACTTCTTCTTTTCACAATTTTCATTAACTACGAGTCCTCATTCTTTCTTACTTTCTCTTTTCACGATGATGCCTCTATAACTTTAATTCAATCACAGAAGATTCTTGGCAAAGTGTTGAATATAGTGAGGTTGAGACTCCTACTCCACTGGATGTCAAAGTTTGACTATAAAAACTGCATTATAGTTTTCAGATCTCATTCAAACATACCACATCATTGTAGTATCTGTGATATCTCCCATCAATTCAGATCTTTAAATTTTGTAAATCTAAATCAGGTATCTCTATCTTCAATGTAGGTTGCTTGTCTTCACCGTTGTACTCATCCATAGAGAACTCGGGCTGGTCCTCTAACAACATTTCTTGTCTGCAAATTAATGAAAGAAATCATTTTTAAAACAATTTCAAATGAAATCATCAAAAGGTTATCAGGATAAGGTCTACATAATGATTAATATATATTTTTTTCTTAACCTTCCAACTCCCAATGGGATATAGGTTTTCAACAAACTTCTTCGTCCGCGTGCCCAGCGTGTTCGTAGCGCGTTGGACTACGGGTGACTAGTTCTCTGTAAGTGCGGGTTCAACTCCGCGGACTGGCAGAAAAGCTACAGGTTCCTCAGATTTACGGTGTTCGTGGCACGAGCCGAAGGGTTACGATGTCCATGACACCGAGCCAAGAGCTTTCAGCTCAAGTGCTTCTGGATCGAAAAAAACAAAAAAACAAACAAACTTCTTCAAGCTCTTCCTCTCTCTTGTCATCCCTTCCAATTCTTTCCATGTTTTACCAAACCTTTTAATATCAGTCTCCAACTCTCTTCTCCAGATATTTCAAGGCTTTCCCCTACGGGTTCTAAAACAGTGCCTCTCTTGCAATGATTCAACATATTTCTTTTCCCTACGGGTTCTAAAATAGTGCCTGTCTTGCAATGATTCAACATATTTCTTTTCCCTATTATTTATCTGCCAGTGTGTTGCCAGGGCCTGCAGGATGGTGGGGCGAGAGAGCTTCTTCTTCTTCCAACACTCCATATCGGCCACTTGTCAACCACTCTGTGTGATTTGTATGTAATCTGAGCCTAAGAACGATTGTACGTTGTGCCAGTTATGCACCTACAAGTAGGCCAGCACATCCAATTTTTGTGCTGCGTTTTATTTACTTGGGTAGCATCCCTAGGGCCTACATCAGTCGTCTCTTACGAGATGCATTGTAGGTTGCAGTGGTACTATTCTTTGCTTCTCTTGTGGGCCCCGGCACCACACGGGCGAGAGAGCAAAGAATAGTAACACTGCGACCTACAAGGCATGTCTTAGGAGGCAACTAAGGTAGGGGCCTAAGGAAGCTACCTAGTAAATAAAAGTGTCTTTGACATTAGATGCGCTAGTCTAATTTTAGGTGCATAACTGACACACCATACAATTGTTCTTAGGCTCAGATCCACACAAAAACACAAAGCTCTTAATTCATTATGAGCCAATTGCAGCTGGGTTTAACCCTTAGAACCCGGGCTACTGATATTTCAGGATTGAATGTAAGAGCTCCATACCCCGAGTTCCCGATATATTGGTCTGAGCACATTTTTTCACTATTTTTCGGAATTTGAAAATAAATTGTGCACAAATGAGACGTAAACACAATCCATGTGTTCTACATTGTTTTATGAGATGGCGGACGCTGTTGTGTGATTTTATTGTACTGATAAGGTAATTAGTTAAGTATTTAATCTTCATATACGGGAGTATTCGCGACCGTGCCCACATATTAAATCAAATAAATTTTAAAGTTTAGTATTCTTCAAATATATAATAAGCAGGAATAACGGAGATGATGGGGTAAATCAATAACAAATTATAGAGCACTTAAGAATGCTAAATTATCATGTTTTAATATAACTCTGATGTGTACTGTTTTTGCCCAGGAGCTTCGGGGAAGAGATTTTTAAGGTACAGGTGGCCAGGGTTCAAAGGGTTAACCTTCTTTCTTACCTTCTTTCTTTGTTATCTTTCTGTCTCTTGTAGAAGAACATGATTAGAAGAGTAATGAATATGACTGGTATGACAACTGCCATACACACAAGAGCAACAAACATGGTCTCATCTTTAGTTGGCTGGTTGTGAACCAAGTCTGATACAGTCTCCATACCATCTAAAGATAAGAAGGAAATAAATACAATAATAGATAATATATACCATCTTCCTCTTATTATTACTGTCAACATACTTCTGTCAACATAGCACTGTCAACATTCTTTGATTTCAGTGTGCCAACATTTCAATGTGAACATATTTTTACTATTGTCTCTTGACAAGCTCGTTGTGTATGTACAGAGAACTCTGGAAGTATTTTTCACAGAAGATGGTCAAATGGGCAGAGAGAAATCAAAACTAGATGCTAAAATGTCAATGCAGTGACATACCAACTGACCCCACTGCTCAAACACCCAAACATAGACATGACGGTCAAGCAGCAATTGATAAACCAACTCTCTGTTATCAAAGTAAAAAATGATCCCTAACTAACTCCCAAGAAAAAAAAAACATGTGAAGTGAACTGTTTAAAAAAAGCCGTCAATGATAGATTGAGAAATCAGAACATTAGAAATGATGTTGTTGGAATCACACCATATATCCAACATATTAGGTATCCAACATATTCATCATCATTGGCCTCTTTGTCTCAGGAGACAATAGGTGTTGCGTCACGTAGTATGTTCTGCGCTGAATCACAACGTTTCATGTGGCTGTAATGGCCTATTCTGGAGTGGCAATCCTTGCCACAGTTGCTGCAGGTGAAACTGGAGACTGGAGCCGATGCATGGGATGTTCTCTCTGCTCTCTGTGCTCTCTTTTGCCTCCACATGGGATGTTGTTTTTCTTCTTTTCTTTTTGAGCAGCCCCTCACTGCCGCTCGTCATGCTTGCCTGTCTTTGGCCAGCCGCTCCCAGTGTTCTTTGTCTATGCGCATGAAGTTAGATCACGCTTGCAGGTGTCAATGAAGCGTAATAATGGGCGCCCATGTTGTCTAGCACCAGATGCGAATTGACCATATAGAATGTTCTTTGGGATTCTATCATTGCTCATACGGCACACGTGTCCCAGCCATCTGAGACGTCGCTGACTCAGTAAAGTGTGCATGCTTGGAATGCCAGCACTGTTCAGGACTTCTATATTGAAGATGTGATCTTGCCATCGGATGTTGTATATTCGCCTGAGATAGCGCATGTGGAAGGTGTTGAGGCGATGTTCTTGTCTAGCATATGACAACATATTAGAAGCTAACAAATAAAATAGTTTGGTCACCTAATGAGAATGAAACCAGATCTACTACCATCTTGTGCCTATAACATCTGTCTTCCTGGATGCAGTCTTCTTCTTCTTCCGCTCCATATCGATTATTTGTTAATCATTCTTTGTGATTTGTATGCGATCTGAGCAATTGTATGGTGGGCCAGTTATGCGCCTACAAGTAGGCCCGCACAACCAATTTCTGCGACACTTTTATTTACTAGGTAGCTTTCCTAGGCCCCTACCTCAGTCGCCTCTTACGAAATGCATTGTAGGTCGTAGTGGTACTATTCTTTGTTTCCCTTGCGGACCCCGGTACCACATGGGCGGGTGCAGA
This sequence comes from Arion vulgaris, assembly GCA_020796225.1. Classification (NCBI taxonomy): domain Eukaryota; kingdom Metazoa; phylum Mollusca; class Gastropoda; order Stylommatophora; family Arionidae; genus Arion; species Arion vulgaris. The sequence goes on from CM036767.1 coordinate 3,597,217, forward strand.
GTCTGAGGAAGACCAAGAACCTGATGGACAGATAATATTACAGATATCCTGCAACATCAAAGACTAACAACTCCAGATGCAGTACTCCTGGCACAGGATAGAAAACTGAAACACCCTACAACGCTTCACGGCACATGTGGATAAGACAAGACAGAGAACTGCAATGAAACATGACAAACAAGTTGACAGATGTGAACACATAACAAGACCTAGATGTTTCTACTTACATGTTCCATTTGTGAAGACTGTATTAAAGACATCCATTTCTATTTCTGAATCCAAAGTTATGATCAGTCTCTCTCTAACCGATGACAGAGATGTGTTGGAAACTAGAAAGTCGCTCATGTTAACTTCACGCATAGCCTCATCTACCGCTCCCTCTACTGCATCTTCAACATCCTTGTGGATCTGAGAACACAAGGAACAATTAATGACAATACAGGAAAGAGGAAGACAACTCGTAATAGATGAATAGAAATAATAATAAATGTGAGTTTATAGAACATGATTGTATTGTAAAGTTGACAACAGAGCTGCAGTATATGTTAATCGTGGTTCTGATGCTGTATTGGGCTGATCTCTAGACCGTCTAAAGGATCATGAATGCACTGTGTCTCTTGCTCAGTCTGCTCGCTAGTGTGGTGCCGGGGCCAGCAAGGAAAGGGAAGAATAGTAGCCCTGCGACCTACAAGGCATGTTGTAAGAGGTGACTGATGTATTACCTAGGAAGCTACCTAGTAAATAAAAAGCATCGGAGACATCGGATGTGCTGGCTTACTTGTAGGCGCATAACTGGCACAACATACAATCACTCTTAGGCTCAGATCACATACAAATCACACATAGTGGTTAACAAGTGGCCGATATGGAGCGTTAGAAGAAGTAGAAGCTCAGTTTGCTTTTAATGTCATTTCCAGCTCCTCCTTCATGGCCGATAACACTTCCAAGATATGTGAAAGCAGTTGTATTTGGAAGGATTTTATGTTATGTTATGCGATCGACGTCACAGCACATTGGGCATTCCCATGCATGCTCTGTCCTCCGCTGCAGCAGCCATCCTAAAGTCCATTTGCTCACCGTACCCATGAGAAGTTGATTACTATATCTTCTCTCTACCACGAAGACGACACTGTCTGGCATATCCACACTTAACGCCTAATTCTCGAACTCGTTCCAATGTCTGAGATGTGCCCATGTCACATAATTGAGAGTGTACCGCATTGATGATACCGGCTCTGTCCATACTTCTGCCCGTTTGAGTCGGGGCATTGTTTGCAAGAAAGTCTGCACGCTCGTTACCCTGCACTCCAGGATTTTAAATTCTATTTTGACTGATGCTGGATTGGTCATGTTCAGAGTCATTATTCATAATTGCATGTCGATGGTAAAAATGTTTCAATATTTGTGCATTGTTCTTGAACATCCTCAATATCAAAAGAATTTTTATTCCTTTTCTACAGTAAAAACTAGCAACGTTACATGTAAGTCAAAATGGGACTGAGATCACATAGTGAAATAACAGAACAATGTATATCATTAGCTTTTTAGAAATAACCAGGTTGTAATTTCTGAGCTACGCACAAGACACAACAGACTAAGACACAATCTATACCACAGATTCAGTATTGGCACAAGACGCAACAGAATAAGACATCATCTATACCACAGATTCAAGTTTGGCACAAGACACAACAGACTAAGACACCATTTATACCACAGATTCAAGTTTGGTACAAGACACAACAGACTAAGACACAGTCTACACCACAGATTCAAGTTTGGCACAAGAACAAAACAGACTAAGACACAGTCTACACCACAGATTCAAGTTTGGCACAAGACACAACAGACTAAAACACCATCTACCCACAGATTCAAGTTTGGCACAAGACACAACAGACTAAGACACCATCTACACCACAGATTCAAGTTTGGCACAAGAATAAAACAGACTAAGACACTATCTACACCACAGATTCAAGTTTGGCACCAGACACAACAGACTAAGACACAGTCTACACCACAGATTCAAGTTTGGCACCAGACACAACAGACTAAGACACAGTGTACCCACAGATTCAAGTTTGGCACAAGACACAACAGACTAAGACACCATCTACACCACAGATTCAGTATTGGCACAAGACACAACAGACTAAGACACCATCTATACCACAGGTTCAAGTTTGGCACAAGAATAAAACAGACTAAGACACCATCTACACCACAGATTTAGGAGCCCTTGTTTCCTACCTTGAGGTACATTGAGGAAATAAAGTGTTAGGCCTTATTTTTCATTGACCGTCAGCACACAATGGGTGATGTGACCAAGATCACACCAGATACATTTACTTTCCAATGCTTTTCCTAGTACAAAATTGAGAAGGGGTCGACCTGAGAGCCATTATGGTCAGAAAAAATATTCTACTGTGAAAATGAATCTGGACCACACACCCAAGAAGCGAGTTCACTAACAACTACACTACTGCGGCTCTCACCTCAGATTTAAGATATGCACAAAAGATCTGTTTAACTTTGGTACCATTTCTATAATAGCCAAACTCTTATTGTAGTATTACCCAACATATGATAGTGATCGCAGAAGCACATGACCATATCCTGTCGTCTATCTAACAAAACTTGAGACAATGTTGATAGTCTATTTCTGACCGCTACCTTTATCAGAGTCATCAATGTATAAGTCTACAAGAGTATGATGATGATGTTACTTACTGTATGATAACTTTGTCCCATAGGATGCCCAGGGGCAACATTTTTCAAAGGCCCTTCTAAAAGTTCTTGTAAACGCAGCTTAAAATATTTTATACTTTCAAGAATTTTGTTGTCGTAAATTAAATGCAGTTGAGCTCTCTGAATTGCCTGATCTACCATTGAGTCTATACGTTCTTTAACAAGGCTCCAGACATTTGGAATGTGAGCAGGATGACCTTTGTCTGTAGTCATATTTCCAATGCTGGTACTAATATGAGCATCCATGACCAGTTTTACTCAAACAGTACGCAGCTGTAAATAGATATACAAAATTTAGTTACAACTTTAACTAATAAAAACAATATGGGATGGAGCTGATAAGAAAACAAAAATCAGAATAGTGTAGTGCACATGTGTACTCCCAGTAACAACATTGGTATGGGTTTGAAAATACAGACATTTAACAAGGCAATGAGGAAACATATATGTGCTTTTGAAAATAAGTGTTACAGAAGAATCCTCCAATATCAAGGACAGAGACAAGAATAAATTGATCAATAATGAGCTCAAAATAAAGAAAACTGGTTGATGCTACCAAAAACAAATTGAATTATTTTGAACATATAAATAGACACAAAGTGTTGGAAAAGACCATTATGGAAGGAGGCATCCGTACAAAGAGGAAGACCACAGAGAAGATGGTTTCAGTATGTGACTGATGGTTTGAGCATGACAGCTGCAGAAGTGGGACATCTGACTTATGAGAGAGAAATTCCAAAGGACTGTTAGGGTGGCAAAGTTCTGATCAGGACAAGTTATCGGGTGATGATGAGATAGACTAAGATGGATCGGTATCCCTAAGCCTAATAATATTTTGTATGGAGAGCTGACTTTATATGCACATGAAATTTGCAAGTCCAAAGGCGAAGGATTGACTTCATTTCGCCGGGTTTTCCCATATGGTTCCACCACTGTTGGCAGAGATTTGCATGCTATCTGGCGAGAGCATTGTACAAAGCACAAACTCCGTAGCTCCAGAAAAATCCTAGGGATCTCATGACAAAATTGAGCATGTCTTGGTCCGGAGTGGAAACCACAACCTTCAGTATGACAGGCAAATGACAACCACTTCGCCATTGAGACCCCCTTTTTGAAAGTACTTGGAACGAGTACGGCAAGAGCAATATTGCCTAAGAATTTGCCATGTACAGATCCAGCTTAATAACTCATGACACCAGATTTAAGACAACGTGCCGGGAGAGAGAAGAAACTCATTCAAAATCCAATCATTCAAATTCATGGTTGCTGCACACATCATAGGCTGTCTCTAGACAGTTTATTATGTCATTGCTATCAGACTAATTTCTACTAATCTTTCATTCTAATGCTTCCATCTAGTAATTACCACTGATTGATTGACTGATCTAGCTGAGCTTATAATTAAATATCGTTAAATATGGCTCAACTCAATGAATTTCGGAAGACTTGGACTCAACTAAAGCAGAAATGGATCAATAAATAATAGTCAGCGGAAACCAACCAATATGTCAAATTAGTACAATATAGCAACTACTATAACATTCTATAATAGTTATTGTTACCTATCTATCCAATCAGTCTTAAAGACTTCGTGGTAGGAATCACCAAATCGCTTTAAACTTTTGTTTATTATTGCTTTAACAAACAAGTGAATGGAGTAACCAACTTCCGGTCGCAGGGGAAGTAAATGTAAATTTTAACTTCTCTTCTAGTAATCGATGCACCAGAGATCGATCATACATCAAATGAAACGATTGACTGATTGATAGGACCATCATCATTGCCATTCGGTGAGTTACCATATGTGCTTCGATCTCTTTCTAACACAGGAAGATTTCAACTGCAGTGCACAAACTCCGTAGTACCGGTGAGGTTCCCCGGTGTAATTTTTAAAAATAAAGATATTTTTGTAGGAATTTTATTTTTAATCTTTTCTAATGCATTTTGCCCTGGCAGCTGCTTTCCAGCCTGCTTTTCTCGATTTTGAACTACCAATGATTCTTTTACGTGCTCAAAATGAACACGGGACCTACGTTTTATCGTCCGTTCCCGATATGACTAGGAACTCGATCTCACCTACACTAAGATCAGGCTCTCTGGAAAATATCCAGATGTCTCTACGAAGGAGCGAACCTGATACCTTTGGCACAAGATACGAGCGCTTAATCTCTACGCCACAGCGGCCTCTACAAACTCGAACGGTATTTGTGGCAATTTGCTTTGTAGAGTCAGCGATGGCAGAGATCAGGGTAGATCCTATTTACGTTATATCATCTTAATGCTACATCATCAGCTGGTGCTGTTCATACACCGATGTTTGGCTGCAATTGATTTCCGTCAAATTCTATTCCTTGTGGTTCAAATGAGATAGGCCGGTCAAGTTGCTCTGATGACTTATAAACGCATCACAAAATGTTGATGAATGGTGCACTTGATTAGGGCAGACGATCGATTGGTGCACAGAAAAAAAACGCTTTAAAGATAAGCGTCTCTAAAATGCTGTCGTCTGTACAGGTTTCCAACCTTCAGAGACTCACGTGGATCTACTGTCCTGGGTATGTGGGTGTTCGCTGTGGCAACGAGAGAGCGGAAAGGCTTGCATTATTCTTGGAGAGTTTAGGATGCATTTTTCTTTTCTTTCTTTCCTTTTTCCAATCCTGTTTTGCCTCACAGCGCCAGGATAAGAAGAGATTTCTAGAACGAGCACTTGTGCGATCCATTTAGCTTGTTGTTTCTTGATGAAGTTCAGTACTGATGTTATAACCACTTTTTTCTGATGTCTTCATTTCTCAACCAGTCTCTTCTTGTTACCCCAAGCATTTGCGTAGACACTTCATCTCTGTCGTGACTAGTTTTCTTCTATCATTTGTTGTCAGTGTCCATAATGAATAAAGGGAATATTATTCGTCTCTTGGCGACCTACTGTTGACTGAGGACACTAAAATTAATGTTGAGCCAATCCAGCGATATTATTAGTTTGAAATCAAACGTTTTACCAGTAGAGCTGTATGCTTGAGGGTCAGAGGGCGAGAGAGAGAGAGAGAGAGAGAGAGGTGTTTAACCAGCGAGCCACGGGAACCATAAAATAGACTCGAAATAAAATGCTTTGATATACACACCACGTGCTGGGAATCCCTTGCGCAAATATGGATTTGTAACAACACAAGAGGTAATCGTATATCTGAGAATAGTAGTACCGTTAAGGCATGGCCGTGTCGTGATACAGAGAGGCGGCCGCATCAGGCGGCACCGTAATGAGGTGACATAAGCAGCGAAATAAAAGCACAATTTCAACCACATTATAATTAAAAATCTTTACGCAACACTTTTCTATATTGGTCTATGGTATTCTGATATTGATGTAAACGATTTATGATTTATCGCACGCCTCTGGCTAAGCGCTTTGGGTAGACCTTGATGGTTAGCGAGCGCTCACCGAAAGACTTTTGATCTGAAAGACTAGGATCCAAATTAAATTAAATATAACACTACTTAACCCTTTAGCTGATAAGGACGTATATATACGTTTTTCCCCATTCAATTCTAAAGATACATTAACACGTCTGTTATCTATCCTCTGTGGGCTAAAGACGAGTTAACACATTATACATTGCTACTGTCACTGGTTTAGGCGTACATTCACGTTTGTGACCTAGAAACAAGGAGTAGCTATTTTTAGCTCAGCCTTCAGAAAGTATGTAGCAGCGAAAGGGTTAAGAAGTTTCACCCTTGTGGCGCCGGAGCCCGCCAGGGAAACAAAGAATAGTACCACTGCGAGCTACAGTGCATGTCGTAAGTGGCCACTGATGTAGGCCCTGGGGATGCTACCCTAGTAAAAATAAAAGCAATGTAGAAAACGGATGTGCTGTCCTACTTTTAGGCGCATAACTGGCATAATGTACAATCGCTCTTATGCTCAGATCACATACAATCCCACAGAGTGGTTAACAAGTGATCGATGTGGAGCGTTCGAAGAAAAAGAAGAAGAAGCAAGAAGAAGTTTTTATTGAACCTACATTGTGTCTACCACTCTAGACTACACATCTCTAATTAACGAACTTGCTAACAACAACAGTCGGAACAACACCTGCTATTAGATTTATTGAAAACAGAGACTCAAATGGTTTGGCCACTTGGTCAGAATGAACCTGAATACACCAGTTGCAAGAGCGTACAACTTGAAAATGGAATCATCAAGAGGAAAGGGCAGACCAAGAAAAAGATGGATTGATGGAGTTACAGACATCTTAAAACTCCACAATACCACACCATATCAAGCGACCGAGCATGCACTATCTCGAAACCGATCATCAGTTAAACCTGCTACGCCTAGCGGCAAAAAGCAGAGAAGGACAAAAGAAAGAAAGAAGAAGAAAGAAGAAAGAAAGAAAGCTAACAACAAGTTAGAAGAGTAAGACTGTAGTAGAATGTTGTAGTTGATAGATGATAGCATTATTTTAAGTAGTTTATATTTTCCAAATAAAAATATTATTCGTATATTTTGCACAATTCAAAAACAAAAATCACAATCAAAGGTTATTTTAAAGAAGATAAAAACATTTAAGGGTCGTATTTCGAAGACTTGCATCATACTGAGAAAATATACCGCACGGCACTGCGTTAAGATTCAGAAAAAGCAAGAAAATACAGAACACAAAACACCTAAATGTCTGGCCTTGATCATGCATGTTTCAGCTGTGGCAGGAGACTGTATTTGGGGATTTTGCTCTACAGTCACCTTCTCACACACCAGAGAGGTGCAACGTCTGAAGGGATTTTGTCATCATCGCTTCCGATGGACGGTTATTATCATTCATATCTTTCTCATGTTGTGAATATATATTTATAAATATGCATATTTTATTTCCATATCTCAACGGTGTGCCCACATTGTAGTTGGTTGGAGGGCTTGAGTATCACAGTGACACAGAGAGCTATGTCAGAGGTGGCATTGCTGAAGGTAGGTTTATCCACCGCCAACTCTACATTTTCTCTAATTATATATTTCTTAGTGTCGGGATGTGCTGTCCCCTATACACGAGGTCAGTTTACCTGAAATTCACAATTTTTCTGCAAAATTGTATCTTGAAAAGTTTAGATCAACTAAAGAAACAGTTTCGTAATCGGATCAATATTAGATTTAAAATTAAATAAAATCGAATTTTTGATGTCCCATCCGACATTTAAGTCAACCATCTTGGTTACAAAAAACACGCGGTTAAGAAAGCTTGCAGTCAAAGGGATATAATCCTAAAATTGCCAGATGGCCTCTACAACATAGGCATGGATTACGTCCCTTAGTTTCGTTGCGTTTTCATGTCATTACAGCTTCACTTTTCTGTTTCAAACTATACTATAGAAATTTTAAAATAATTAAGAAGAACGCGAAGACGTTAAAATCGTTTAACGACGACATACCCGATTCAAACCACTTCTTAAAAAATATAAGAAAATTCAATTCATGCTATTAGATAACATCTTTGGAAAGGATTACCCAATTCCTCATCAAGGATTAATAACAACTTTCACCGTGCGGAGCCGGGTTAATTAGCTAGTAACTTTATAAGTTATAGTTGTCTCTGGTTTAACCTTGCCGAACAGATCAAAGGTTAGGGAACAGACGAAGAGGGATACCCCCTACCATTTAAGCTGAAGGGTTTTGCGTTAGTTTAGCGACACACTACAGAAAAAAAAGCTAGCTAACGAAACGTCAACAGGTTTTTTTTAGCAATCAGACACTGGGAGGGCAGTCAATGATAAATGAAGAACTAATCTGACTTGCTCAATACAGATCTGGTTGGAGGAAATATGTTGATGCCTTATGCTTCAAGGAGAGTTAAAGAAGAAGAAGAGCTTTCTTTTAACTTCTATTTCATTTCTTTTATAATCTGTGATTTTATCTATTTCATTTCTTTTATAATCTGTGATTATATCTATTTCATTTCTTTTATAATCTGTGATTATATCTATTTCATTTCTTTTATAATCTGTGATTATATCTCTAAAACAGGTTGCAGACTGTCAGTCTAAACCTTGGTTGTTCATGAAAGTGTGGAACGGGGAGAGAAAACCACACACAATTATAAAAACTATCACTATCGGTAGAAGGGACATAACGCCATCTAAATTTGCTTTAAGTATTTACATGATTAGTACCCTTGAAAATGCATAATTAAATTTCAAATAAAATTGTAGCACAATGTAAATTTTAGATGCTTACAGTAATATTACTATAACTTATTTTTTATTTTCATTTAAACATTTTAAAATATATTCTATAAGGCTAAGCTATCACATTAACATATTAACTGCTAAGTGTCGCTGCTTGCACCCGTATGTCTGTTTCATTTGGTCACGTACAGCCGATTGCACCATGATTTGGTCTTTCATTATCAAGTAAGTTCAAACTTTAGCTTAACACATTCTTATCGTTACCTGTTTTTTTGGGGGAGGGGCGGGGGGTATTTTCCGCATTTTGTTAGCTTGTGATAAATGTATATTTATTTATCTACACAATTACATATCCTTGATTAAATTTTAATAAAAATAAATGAATAAAACTACTTTTCCGCATTTTGTTAGCTTGTGATAAATGTATATTTATTTATCTACACAATTACATATCCTTGATTAAATTTAATAAAAATAAAACTACAGATAATTGTGAACACTTTCTTTCTTTCTTTTCTCCAATCTTGTTTTGCATCACAGCTTCAGGCCAAGAAGAGATTTCTAAAACGGGCCTTTGTATGCGCTTCGTAGATAGTGTCTTTCGTCGCCTCTGTTATCTCTGAGATCCATCTTTGCGTGGCCGGTCTTTTGATTTATACCCATTGTATCGGAGCAGCACCTCACCTGCGGAAATTAATAGCAAACAAAAACAAATTCAGCCACATCATGTTTTTCAATGCCTTAGTCAATATTTTAAGCTCTCATATTTCCAAGAGAGAGAGAGAGCAGTCAATAGATTAATGAGTTAGTGATATTCTTCATGTTAGCTCTCCGGACAAGTTCATATATGCTCACATCTCCTCCAAATGTCTCTTCTTCTTCTTCCACCATTGACTTTTGGAAGTGTTGGGTGAAACGTAGTGATCTTGTGTGTGCTTGTTCTTCTCTTCCACCATTGACTTCTTTATGGAAGTGTTGGGGTGAAACGTAGTGATCTTGTGTGTGCTTGTTTTAAGGCACTTTGTAAGCTGATATTCATGTTCGTAAGGCTGTTCTTGATGCCGTCGCTCCATCTTTTGCGTGGTCTTCCTCTTGCCTTGTACTCATTATACTTTTTCTGTGTGGCTCTCTGTGGTAGGCGATACCAGAGCATTCTGGTCAGGTGTCCAAACCATTTAATCTGTTGTTATTTTATGAATTGCATGACTGGTTTCACATCCAGTCTCCTTCTGATTTCTTCATTTCTAATTTTGTCTCTTATTGTCACACCTGTAGCTCTTCTAAGACACTTCACCTCTGTCGTTATGATTTTCCGCTCCTTAGCTGCTGTTATTGGCCATGTTTGACACTGGTAACATAGTGTTGGCCAGAAAATCGTTCTTATGAGATTTGCTTTATCTCTGCCAAATATCTCTGCCATGGTTTAAAGAGTAATAACTGCAATTCTGTGTTGTTTAATCAAATAACTCGTGCCTTTAACACAATGTTCGTTCTCATTTTAACTCCCATCTCCATCATTCTTGATTAGGGATGCAGGTGTATAAGTGTGTTCACATTTATCTGCACGATTTGCTTCAGTTATCAGTTATATGATGATTATCGTCATAGCACTCCGGACATGTCCATAGGTGCTCCGTTCTCCGCCTCAGCAAATCCAGCAGCGTGCAGCGGTCCAACACGCCAGTTCGATTTTGTATCCATATCCATTGGTACCGCTAAACACTGCGTCTTTGCTATGAGGGGTTCTGGTGCTAGAGTACGGTACTCTGTAGCAATTGCCTCTCTTATCGTAATGGTGATATCTGCACTATAAAGTGTCTGTCCTTCCTCGACCACTGCTGTATCAGCCAGGTGACTTGCACGCTCATTGTCTTGTACTCCCGCATGCCCTGGTACAAAAATAAAGGATAAATAGGTCGATCAATAGATTGTACCTACCTAAGGATCTCTAACATTAACATATATTGTTCGCCATTCAACATATTGTACTACAGCTGATTGACTGATTGAGTGACTGATTGATAGGACTATCATCATTGCACTTCGGTGAGTTACCATATGTGCTCCGATCTCTTTCTTACACAGGAAGATCTCAGCGGCAGTACACGAACTTCGAAGCTCAGGCAAAGGCCCCGATGTAATATGGAAGATGGTGAAGATATTGTTGTAGAGATTTTAAAAAACAACTTTTCTAATTAATTTTGCCCGGGCAGCGGATTTCCATCCTGATATTCTCGATTTTGAAATGCCAAAGGTTCTTTTACGTCCTCAAATTAACCTACATTTTATCGTCCGTCTCCGATATGACTAGGAACTCGATCACACCTACACTGATATTAGGGATCTCTGGAAAAAATATATAGAAGACACCACGAGGGAGCGAATCGCGCACCTCTGGAACCAGAGGTGATCAAGTAATAGTTAAGAGCAGTGGCGGCTCGTTATTAAGGGCCAGTGGGGTCGAGCCCCACCAAAAATAAGGTGTAACGTGTGTTTATTATTTTTTACATTAAAATATAACCTAATCGAAACCATGATTTTTCCGATAATTTCTGTCTGGCCCCACAAACAAAAATGATCACGAGCCGCCACTGGTTAAGAGCTATAACTTGAAAATATATTGGTGAACATTATCCAAGATAAATATCAAGTCAAATACACATATCTATAGATTAAAATATCAAGTCAAATACAACATACATATCTATAGATTCAAATATCAAATCAAATACAACATACATATCTATAGATTCAAATATCAAATCAAATACAACATACATATTTATAGATTAAAATATCAAGTCAAATACAACATATATATTTATAGATTAAAATATCAAACCAAATACAACATATATATTTATAGATTAAAATATCAAGTCAAATACAACATACATATCTATAGATTCAAATATCAAATCATATACAAATACATATTATAGATTAAAATATCAAGTCAAATACAACATATATATTTATAGATTAAAATATCAAACCAAATACAACATATATATTTATAGATTAAAATATCAAGTCAAATACAACATATATATTATAGATTAAAATATCAAACCAAATACAAAACATATTTATAGATTAAAATATCAAGTCAAATACACATGCATATCTATAGATTAAAATATCAAGTCAAATACAACATACATGTCTGTAGACTAACAAATAAATCTAAGGACGGACAGTGATTGAACACTTCAGAGTCTTATAAATAATGTACCGAAGTAACTGACAATTAAAACATTTTCCAGCAGTTTAAAACCAAAGTTACATGAATTCACACATGAATTCACACATGAATTCAATCAATCAAGTAACATACCTGCCTACGTAGGTGATCATGTCTCTCAACAACTCTCTCCCTCTCTCTCTCCTTGGTGTAGTTAATAACATCTTCTCCCTCTGTCATAAAATGATCTCTTCTTCCCTGAATTTTACATGTTTATCACCAAATGCTCTAAACCTCCTCTTCACATTACATGCCTGAAGAACCTTGGTTGTCTGATTCTTATTCTTTTGATAAGAAGTCTTTGTGTGCATTAATTCTCTTTCTTTCTTTTGTCCTTCTCTGCTTTTTTGCCGTTTTGCGTAGCGGGTTTAACTGATGATCGGTTTACGAGATAGTGCAAGCTCGGTCGCTTGATATACTGTGCTATTGCAGAGTTTTAAGCTGTCTGTAACTTCATCAGTCCATCTTTTTCTTAGTCTGCCCCTTCCTCTTGATGATTCTATTTTCAGGTTGTACGCTCTTGCAACTGGTGTATTCGGGTTCATTCTCACCAAGTGGCCAAACTACTTAAGTCTCTGTTTTTCAATTAATTTAATAGTAGATGTCTGTTCTTCTAATTTCCTCATTTCTTATATGGTCTCTTCTTGTTTTATTTACCGCTTTTCTCAAGCATCTCATTTCACAAATGATAATTTTACTTTCTTGTTCTTTTGTCAGTGCCCATGTTTGGCACTGGTAGCACAGTGTTGGTATGAAGATTGTATTTATAATCTGTCTTTTAGTCTCTACTGGAATTGCTGGGTGTTTCAAGATTGGAGTAAGTTGGTATGTAATGTTGTTGGCTTGCTGGATTCTAGTTTCGATCTCTCTGTCCAGTATACTCTCAGTCGTGAAGATACTTCAAATGTATTTAATTCTCTCATCTGCTTAATTACCGTATTTAAAAAAAAGCGTTAAATGATAATTACTTAGAGTTCACTTTTTTCCACCCCACACGTGCAAGGATAAATTCAGCTGAAGCTGTCTTATCTATTTAACGAAATGATAAATGATAAGTAATATTATAGATATATGAATACACTTTATTACAAGTTAACAAAATGTGAATTGGAAATGAAGAAACCAGAAGAAGACTGGATGTGAAACCAGTCATTCAATTCATAAAAGAACAACGGATTAAATAGTTTGGACACCTGACAAGAATGCCCTGGCATCGCCTACCACAGAGAGCCACACAGAAAAAGTATAATGAGTACAAAGCCAGAGGAAGACCACGCAAAAGATGGAACAACGGCATCAAGAACATCGTTACGAAAATAAATATTAGCTTACAAAGTGCTCTAAAACAAGCACACACAAGATCACGACCTCATATACAGAAGTAAATAATGCAAGAGAAGAAACAGAACAAAATGTGAACGAATAAATTAAGTAACGATCAAAGTGTGCTAACTTTACTTTAGATCTAATTAAATAATGAAGCAAATCTACGTATTTCCCCGGCACATGACCAAACGGGGCAGACTGACGAGCGCAGACTGTGGTATTTGGTAGACAATGTGTTAAAAGTTGCAGACATAATTAAAAAGACAATTACAGAAATGTATTTAGTTTAATTTTTAATGAATGCACTACTAGTAGTTGAAGTAACACTACAATTAGTTGAAGTAACACTACCATTAGTTGAAGTAACACTACCATTAGTTGAAGTAACACTACCATTAGTTGAAGTAACACTATCATTAGTTGAAGTAACACTACCATTAGTTGAAGTAACACTACCATTAGTTGAAGTAACACTACCATTAGTTGAAGTAACACTACCATTAGTTGAAGTAACACTACCATTAGTTGAAGTAACACTACCATTAGTTGAAGTAACACTACCATTAGTTGAAGTAACACTACCATTAGTTGAAGTAACACTACCATTAGTTGAAGTAACACTACCATTAGTTGAAGTAACCACAGAAACCAAGAGCTTAAAGTCTTAAGTTCAACATTCCACTTCCTGTGTCTGAAATCTGACTAAGTTGTGGGTACAGTGGATATCATCTCTTTGAAACGTGGGTCTCTGTGACGTAGACGTCAGGTCAACGCCTCTCATGCAAAAGATACTCGGTTCCCTCCCTCACGGAGCCATAGGAATATTTTTCCAGATATCCCTGATCTCAGTGTGGGTCAGATCGAGTTCCTAGTTCTATCGGAGACGGACGATAAAACATAGGTTCTGTGTTCAGGTTGAGCATGTAAAAGAGCCTTTGGCAGTTCAAAATCGAGAAAATGAGTTCCCCTTGATTTTTGCGAACGTTAAAAATATACCTCATCGTTCAGAGACTAATGGCAAACTACTGAATGTATAAGTGGTGCCTAGAAAATCAACGACTCGTTTTCTGTTGTTGATGGTGACGTGTTGTAAAGGATATGCCAGGATTTTTCTTCATGACACATTCCGACATCCGTGTCAGTTGGTAAAACCACAAAACATGTCGAATATCTGAAAGTGATCTAATACTTTCCGCAGTAATTTTATTCCGGTTAATATAAATTGGTGGCGTCTGTGGCTTAGGAGATAGTGACTCGGACTATTAACCCCGACGTTCTAAGTTTGAATCATGCTGCGGATAATTTGGCTGCAAATTGTTTCGCGTGGATTTTTACATGGCGTCACCCGTTCAGAAAGCAATGGCAAACTACTGAACGTAATGCTCAGAAAAATCACAAAGAGCGTTAAAAGCTGGGGTTGATTCGCAAAGTCCAGTAAAGGATATGCAATTAACTTAAAAACTTCATATCAATGACGAAAGTTAACAAAACGTTACGAAATAATTAGTCTAAATTTAAATCTATTGTCAAACGACGAAGGTAGAAAGTCTAAAGTTAAATCTTGCGTATTGAATAAGTTATGAGAGTTTTCACTGAAACAGGATATAGACCAGTAGTGGGCAACCTACGGACCGCGGGTCATAACTGGCATGCTAAGCAAATATGACTGGCACACAAGGGGATTCTAACAATTCTACATTCATCGGTCTTTGAGATAAACGAAATTAATCTTAGGTAAAGAAACACACCCACACCCACCCACACCCCCCACCCACACACACACACACACACACACACACACACACACACACACATCCTTTTTAAACACATGTTGGACAAAACCGGTAACATTAGGCCGACTCGCTCAGACGGGAAAACCGAGATTCCTGTTTAATGTGGACTGGTTTTTATAAGTGTTTGATAAAACACTGTAAAGTTTTCTGTAATTTTGCATAATTCTACGAGTCCTCGATTATTTATTGATGAAAAATTGTAATAATACCGATATTCTTTAGCGTTAAACGTAATTTGTAACATAATATAACATTGATTTAGTATGTTGTGCTGTTTTAAAAATGAATGTATCGTCATTTAACAATACTGGAATGCTGTCTGATTTCCTAGAATATTTACATGTGCTTGTCGTCCTTATGTTATCAAAGGCCAGAGGTAAAAAAAACTAACCCCGATACTGACAGACAGTGTCAGTCGGAGTCTTTGATTACTAGAAATTGAGAAGGAGGTGGTATTTTTTATTGTTGACATGTCTTTGAGATCAAAATTGTGATGTTGATTTGTTTGTGCAATCAATAAATGGTCATGGGAAGGAATTGTAGTGGCGGAAGTGAATGGTAGCTAAAGAAAGAAGGTGTTGGGGGAAACAAATGGTATCATTTGTTCCTAGTTACACAATAGCAACGTCAAATAGGAAGCAAAGTGTAGAAAATAATATCCTAGTTCCTAAAATAGATTGACTGTGTATTGTTTCTTTATTCTGTATCGTGGTTTTAAAATAACTGTCATTACCGCCTGAAGTACCGCTTTTAGAGGGCAGTGTAGGACAGGTGGAACGAGGGCATGTGGAATTTAATGGCTGCATGGCTAGTGCAGTCGTCACGAAGTTGTTCTGGTTAGAATTTTTCTTTTATACCCACAACAGAAAAAATCCTTGGCTACTGTGGATTGAACACAGGTCTCAGCATGGAAGCCTTCGCCTAATCACTGGTCTCATCGCTAGCCATGAGTTAATCTGGATTGAATACCTTGCACATTCGGTTTCTCATCGCGGTAGCCATGAGTTAATCTGGGTTGAATACCGTGCACATTCGGTTTCTCATCGCGGTAGCCATGAGTTAATCTGGGTTGAATACCGTGCACATTTCAGTTGGTCAAACACTACCAGATTTGACCAGGATTGTGTGGGAAGTTTAAGCACACAATCTTTTCATAAAACGTGCGAGATACTAATTTACAAAGATGGTTCGTCTATTTCACTTTATCTTTCCTCCATCATGATCTAATCTCTTTCTCTCTCTCTTCTCTCTTCTCTCTCTCTCTCTCTTCTCTCTCTCTCTCTCTCTTCTCTCTCTTCTCTCTCTTCTCTCTCTCTCTCTCTCTCTCTCTCTCTCTCTCTCTCTTCTCTCTTTCTCTCTCTCTCTCTCCTCTTTCTCTTCTCTCCTCTCTCTCACTCTCTCTTCTCTCTCTTCTCTCTCTCTCTCTCTCTCTCTCTCTTTCTCTCTTTCTCTCTCTCTCTCTCCTCTCTCTCTCTCTCTCTCTCTTCTCTCTCTCATTCTTTCCTCTTCCTCTCATCTAACTTATTCTCACTCTTTTTCTCTCTCTTACTCTATTTTATTCTTCATTCTTTTCTCTCTCTCTCTCTCTCTTTCTCCGCTCTCTCTCTTTCTTCTCTCTCTTTCTCTCTCTTTCTTCTCTCCTTTCTCTCTCTCCCTTCTTTTCTTCTCTCTCTCTTTTCTCTTCTCTCACTCTCTCTTTCTTATCTCTCTCTCCTCTCTTCTCTCTCTTCTCTCTTTCTCTCTTCTCTCTCTCCTCTCTCACACTCTCTCTCCTCTCTCTCATTCTTGTCACTACTTCACTCATTAAAATTATTTTCACATTTTATTAGCATGCTAGTGCAATTACGTTAATTTATAGATTTCATTGTGGATATCCCACCTGCACTTCAAATATCAAGTCCGGCCTGGCATATTAAAGATTTCGTGCAAGACACGAACTGTACGACCTTCCACTCCGACAGAGCTTTGTCCCGGCTCTATATAATAAAATGATCTGTTTTTTATAAGCAGACATGCATAAGGCATCAGCAGTAATTTACTGTGTTCTGGCGACATTGCTGATGACTGTAGTAGGGGTTTATAGCAGCAATTTACTGTGTTCTGGAGACATTGCTGACTGACTGTAGTAGGGTTTATAGCAGCAATTTACTGTGTTCTGGAGACATTGCTGATGATTGTAGTAGGCAATTTGCTGTGTTCTGGAGACATTGCTGATGACTGTAGTAGACAATTTACTGTGTTCTGGCGACATTGCTGATAACTGTAGTAGGCAATTTACTGTGTTCTGGAGACATTGCTGATGACTGTAGTAGGCAATTTACTGTGTTCTGGAGACATTGCTGATGACTGTAGTAGGCAATTTACTGTGTTCTGGAGACATTGCTGATGACTGTAGTAGGTTTTGGCAATTTGCTGTGTTCTGAGACATTGCTGATGATTGTAGGTAGGGGTTTATACATAAACACAAATTCGAGTCACATATAGCGCAGTGGTTAGTGTACTCACTTAGTAGACGCATGATCCGTGGATCAAATCCCGAAGTTGAGATTGAGGTTTTTAGACCCCAGCCAATCTAATGCGGGCCCAGCTTCAAATGTGTACTAGAAAAATAATCAGCGGGCCACATGAACCATCAGTATGCATACTCTTCGATATCTGTTGGGGAGACTGAGCACCTATGGGTCTGCCCGGAGTGCAGTTACGCCAGTTTAGTAACCAATAACCAATAACTAGAGAAACAATGGCAAGTAAAGTCTGCCGCCGGGGTGATGTTGACCATATAACATACCAAGTGTTGTTAGTTAACTAATGCGGGCCCGGCTTCAAATTGGTACTAGAGAAAGAATGGCAAGTAAAGTCTGCCGCCGGTGTGATGTTAACCATATTACCAAGCAAGTGTCGTTAGTTAACTAATTCGGGCCCAGCTTCAAATGGATACTAGCGAAACACTGACAATGTAAGACTACCGCCGGGGTGATGTTGACCAATATAAGCCAAGCAAGTGTTGTTGAAGAGAGGAAAAAATATGGGTCTAACACAGTTTTCTCAAATATTTCATACAATATCTTCATATTTGCGTTCGTTCTGACATTCATTAGCGTAGTGCTTAAGTGTAGTGCTTAAGAGTAGTGCTTAAGCGTTTGCATATCGACACGGACACGTGATGGTTGTAGGCTCAATCCTACACTCGACGCTCCACACAGCAAAGCGACGCTCCAGGAAAGCAATTGACCCTCTTACCTCCTGCACACTAGGTGCTGATAATGTGAAGTGACAGGCACTTTATACCCATGGGCGTCCACAACAATTTTTCTAGGAGGGGAATCTAATGAATTTAATGAATAGAGAAGAATTTAAAACATGTTAGTGGGTAGTTTCTTCTTCACCATTCGCCCTAGGGGGCGCATAGGTCCACAACCAAGACCTTCCAAGCCCACCTATCCAAGGTAATCTTTACCAGGTCTCTCTACTATCTCCCCATTGTCTTGACATGAGTCCTTCCTTGCGAGGGTCCTTCTTCCACGGGTGGCAAGCTATGAATTTTTCTGGCTGTGGTTTCTGTAGCTATCTAGTGATTTTTACAGGGTTGGGTAGCTAGCCCCATGCCCTACCTCCTTAGTCGCCTATTACAACATGCGGGGCAAATAACAGTGGTTCTATTCTTCACTCGGCGGTAACCACTTGGCGAGTTGGTAGGTTATTACATGGACATGAATAAGACGAGATTCACATTTAAAAAAAAAAAATTTTCTCCGATCCAGAAGCACTTGAGCTGAAAGCTCTTCGGCTTCGGAACGTAAATCTGGGGAACCTGTAGCTTTTCTGCCAGTCCGCGGAGTTGAACCCGCACTTACAGATGACTAGTCACCCGTAGTCCAACGCGCTACAAACACACTGGGCACGCGGGCAAGACGAGATTCACATAAAACTATGTTATCAAATCGTAATTTTCCAGGGGATGATACTTACCTCCCTTTTACATAAGCGCATGAATTCCCATGTTAACATCGCTCAACGTCTGAAAACGTTAACGGAAAATTATTATATATTTTTATATTACAAATTCAAGGAACTTGTGACCTCTAAACTAAACATGTTGCCAATAAAATAAATTGTTTGTCTGTTGTGTAGGAGGGGATTAAAGTTTCGTTTGATCAGGCATACACATCTTTTTTCAGCCTTAGAACGAGTATTTTATTGGTTATATCATCTGAGCCTGTTAGTTAGACACACACATCTTCTTTCAGCCTTAGAACGAGTATTTTATTGGTTATATCATCTGAGCCTGTTAGTCAGACACACACATCTTCTTTCAGCCTTAGAACGAGTATTTTATTGGTTATATCATCTGAGCCTGTTAGTCAGACACACACATCTTCTTTCAGCCTTAGAACGAGTATTTTATTGGTTATATCATCTGAGCCTGTTAGTCAGACACACACATCTTCTTTCAGCCTTAGAACGAGTATTTTATTGGTTATATCATCTGAGCCTGTTAGTCAGACACACACATCTTCTTTCAGCCTTAGAACGAGTATTTTATTGGTTATATCATCTGAGCCTGTTAGTCAGACACACACATCTTCTTTCAGCCTTAGAACGAGTATTTTATTGGTTATATCATCTGAGCCTGTTAGTTAGACACACAAAACAAAACAACACAAAAATAAAGTTAGTTTGTTATATAGGATATTCAAGCCTTTTTAGTCAGAGGCACGCTTCTTTCAACCTAAGAACGAACCATGTTTTGGTTATATCAGAGCGTGTAGGCCAAGAAATATGAACAATCAGAATGAACTCATTTCGGATAACTCAATAGTTTGCATTTAGAAGGCTTGGAAAATTATATATTAAAAAAAAACAAAAAAACAAGGATATTGCGAGCTTCTATACTAAACATGATGTAGATAACATAAATTGTTGGTCTGTTCTCTCTCTCTCTCTCTCTCTCTCATTGCCTTTTACCCCGGGTTGGGGCATAGGCCCTCAACCAACTCATGCCAAGTCTTCCTATTTCAAGCTATCTCCTGCAGCTCCCTCTAGCTCTTCTTTATATTGTTGATCTCCGCCTCCAAATCTCGTCTCCATGTATTTTTTGGCATCTCCTTCTTTCCTGTCCCTGCGGGTTCCAGGCAAGGACCCTTCTTGTTATATTCCCTCCGGTTTTCGCAAAGTGTGTCCTATCCAGCGCCAGCGTCTTTTTTAAACATGTTTGTTGACTGGAATGTCTTGTTCTCTCCATAAGTTCCTCATTTGTGTTTGTCTGTAATGTAATATAAAAACATGAATATTGCATATATACTAAACATGATACAGATAACATACATTGTTTGTCTGTAATGTTAAATAAAAAACATGAATATTGCCACCTTAACCTTATATACTAAACATGACACAGATAACATAAATTGTTTGTCTGTAATGTAGGAGATTAAAGCTTCTTCAAGTCGAGACACACACTTTTCAACCCAAGAATGAGTATGTTTCAGGTTATATCAGAGCTTGTTGCCCAGCAAATAAAGTAAATTATTATTTCACGATTTTTTTGTTAACATAAAATACAGGGTTGTTCAAGATAAAAGTAGCCCTATTGGCAAGTTTTTATTTTTAAACCGGGCTACTTTTATCTTGAACACCCTGTATAAGAAAACAACTACCTTAATGCTTGTAGTACCATTGTTAGGGCGATATAGGACGGATGGGACGTGAGCCTGAAGAATGTAATGTCCGTATGGATAGTACAGTCGCAACGAAGCTGTTCAAATTAGGATTTTTTATTTATGCCCACGAGAAAAAATAAATTTAAAACAAATCCTAGGCTTACCGGGAATTGAAAACGTGTCTCCGCATGGGAGCCGAGCTCTAATCTATTCGGCCAGACACTACTCTATTTGTATGCAGGGGATTAAAGCATTTTTAGAACATGGCAAGATTTCAACTTAAGGACTAGCATGTTTTAGTTATATCAGAACGTGTAGACCAGGACAAAACTCCACTAAATTACTGTATAACTTGTTTTGTTTGTTAAGTAGGGGGTTACAGTCTTTGTAGGACGAGGCAAGACATAAGGACGAACCTGTTTTAGTTATATCAGAACGTTTAGGGCAATAAACATCAAAACTATGAATTAAATTAACTCGTTGCGCAGATATAAGATCCTAGGATGGTGTGTGAACTATAAATAAATACGACAGAACACTAATATTGCACCACCGCCATTTCCGGTTTACTGTGTTAAAAGACTCGACTACCTCAAATTAAATTCTATCGATAATTTGAAAGCATGAAGGAGAAAAAAAACTGCATAACAACAGCATGTATTGAAGATTCCAGTTGCCATTACATTTTTCTGTATTGTGTTTTCAATATCAAAATTGTTGTCAAACAATGGACAAAGAAACTCCGGATGTAACGTTTGAATAGTTCTGACACTTGTCAAAGATTTCGTCTTGTCAGAAAGGTAAACAAGGCCACAAGTTATGACAATCAACTATCTTAGATGAACATATCAAATGTGAGGTTGTCAAGTGAAGGAAACTAGGTCTGAAACTAATATGAGACCTGGTTGAAAGGAAAAAAAATGTCCTCAAATTGTAGACAAAAAAAAAGTTGGGTCGTTTGGTTTTTATTATGTGTTTTTTGCATTGTATTCTTTAGTGGCGGCTCGTCATTAAGAACCAGTGGGCCGGCCCCACCAAAAATAATGTGTAATATGTATTTATTATTTAATAAATTAAAATATACCCTAACCCAAGTTATGATATTACTGAAATTGTGTGTCTGGCCCCACCAACAAAGAGGATCACGCGCCGCCACTGATTTTCTTGTTGACTGTGAACTATATCTGCGCATGTAATCGGTCCAATCCGTTGTCATTACGATAATTTCGAGACTGAGTTAATTTTCTCTTTTTGATTCGTTCTCGCTTAGTTAGACTGTAATAATGCACCCTGATACCAGGACAATCATTCACATACAATACCAGTTTCCATAGATTCTAGGTTCCTGTAGCATACCAGTTCCTATAGAATCCCAGTACTCATAGAATCCCAGTACTCATAGAATCTCAGTTCCCATAGAATCACAGTTCCCATAGAATCACAGTTTCAATAGAATCTCAGTTTCAATAGAATTCCAGTTCCCATAGAATCACAGTTTCAATAGAATCTCAGTTTCAATAGAATTCCAGTTCCCATAGAAGTTCCCTAGAATCAGTTCCATAGAATCCCAGTACTCATAGAATCCCAGTTACAATAGAATCTCAGTTGCAATAGAATCCCAGTTCCCATATAATCCCAGTTCCCATAGAATAACAGTTCCCATAGAATCTCAGGTCCCATAGAAACCAGTTCCCACAGAATCTCAGTTCGCATAGAATCTCTGTTCCCATAGAATCTCAGTTCCATAGAATCTCAGTTCCTATAGTATACCAGTTCCCATAGAATCCCAGTTCCCATAGAATCTCAGTTCCCATAGAATCTCAGTTCTCATAGTATACCAGTTCCCATAGAATCTCAGTTCCTATAGTATACCAGTTCCCATAGAATCTCAGTTCCTATAGTATACCAGTTCCCATAGAATCTCAGTTCATATAGTATACCAGTTCCCATAGAATCTCAGTTCCCATAGAATCTCAGTTCCCATAGAATCTCAGTTCCCATATAATCTCAGTTTCCATAGAATCTCAGTTCCCACAGAATACCTGTTAATATCAGAATAATACGGTTGCTACTAATGACATCCCCAGCATTTTGTTTCTGAGCAGCATGCTTGAACTCTGTACATGAGTCTCCAAACGCTTGCGCGCTCTCTCTTTCTCTGTCTCTCTCTCTCTTTCTCTCTCTCTCACTCTCTCTCTCTCTCTCTCTCTCACCAACAAAAAGAGAACAGTATGACTGTATGTTATCAGATTGATGTCAATACATGTGGCAGGCCGCCAAGTACAGTCTCAGATCAGGTGACAGAAATATCAAGACAAAAAATGAAAAATATCATAAATATGAGAATGTTTGATAATATTCTACATTGCAACAGCTGCTGAAACTGAGATTGTTGTCGTTGCTATTATTTGTTGCTTGTTGTTGTAGTTGCTTTTCTTTGTTGCCCGTTGTTGTAGTTGCTATTATTTGTTGTTGCAAATGCTTTTATTTGTTGCCCGTTGTTGTAGGAAAAAAAAAAAGTAAAGGAACCCTTTCATACCTCGTGGTATATAGGTCAATACAGTGTTAGGCCTGTATTTTCATTGACCGTCGGCACACGATGGGTGATGTGGTCAGCATCACGCCGGCCGCCTTTACTTTCCCAGAGCATGTCTGGTACCCAGTTGAGGCTGGGTCGACCTGAGAGCCGTCGTGGTCGGGAAAATTCCACGCGCACTGCGGAGTTGAACCCAGACCACCAGCCTTGCGAAGCGAGTTCACTAACGACTACGCTACAGCGGCTCTCGCCCGTTGTTGTAGTTGCTTTTATTTGTTGCCCGTTGTTGTAGTTGCTATTATTTGTTGCCTGTTGTTGTAGTTGCTATTATTTGTTGCCCGTTGTTGTAGTTGCTTTTATTTGTTGCCCGTTGTTGTAGTTGCTGTTATTTGCTGTTCAACTTTACTATTCGTATTTTTAGGAGATTGAACGATCTACTTGTTAAACGAGCTGGTGCTTTCTGTTGGAAACATTCCATGTTCAATCTTTCTGTAAGATCCAAGGTTCCTTTTTTTGGGACGAAAATAAATCATAACCTGCCCACGCGTGGAGACAGCTTCGGCCAAGAGATTTTAATTACTCCACTGGATATAATACCCCAGCGTACTCCTTAAAATTAAAACACTATGATGTTATGATAGTTTTGGCTATTTTGTAACAACAACAAAATATACAGTAAAGAGGTATTTATGACTTCCGGAATAAAAACAATTACCGAAAAATGAAATCGAACTACAAACCGTATTACTCTCATTGTCTGGAACAGGAATCCTATTGTCCAACAACTGCGTACCGTGTGTGCACACGGAAACATGTTTTGACATAAGTTGGACTCGAACCCCGGATTCAACATAGCACCTGGTTACTAGTGAAGCATGTTATCAACTTTACTATCGACTTCACTATCGACTTCACGATCGACTTTACTATCACCTTTACTATCAACTTCACAATTGACGTTGCTATCGACTTTACTATCGACTGTACTATAGACTTTACTCTCGACTTTACTATCGACTTTACAATCGACTTCCCTATCGACCTTACTATCACCTTTACTATCAACTTCACAATTGACGTTGCTATCGACTTTACTATCGACTTTACTAACAAATTTACTATCGTCTTTACTATCGACTTTACTATGAACTACCTAATGTTGGATGAGGACACTAAAATTGATGTTGTATCTATCAAGCGTTTGAAGGAGTTTGGAATCACACATTGTACAAGTAGTGCTAAATGCTTGAGAGATAAAGAGAGAGAAGTGTGTTTAGTCAGTGAGCCACATGAACCATTAGCAGTGGCGGCTCGTGATCCTTTTTGTTGGTGGAGCCAGACTCAAATTTTCGGGAAAATCATGGCTTTGGGTTAGGTTATATTTTAATTTATTAACTAATAAATACACGTTACATATTATTTTTGGTGGGGCCCTGCCCCACTAGTCCATAATGACGAGCCGCCACTGATAGTATGCATAGCCTTCGACATCTGTTTGGGGAAGACTGGACACGTCATGGGTTTGCTTTGTGTGCTATGATGTTGCTTAGGTAGCCAATAACCAGTGACCAATCACTGTTACACCTTGGTTTTGTTTAGAAATATAAACAAATTTTCCATAAATTCACCAGCTTTTTTAGTTGAATTTGTTTAGAAATATAAACAAATTTTCGAAAAATTCACCAGCTGTTTAGTTGGTTTTATTGAGTAACACCAAGAAAATGTAACGGTGTGACTTAAGTCATTCTATACCACTGTCCATTATTGTGCCATACAAACGAGCGTCAGTCACACCACCAGCCGCTATAGTGGTTATTGCTTGTTTTTACATCGGTCATTTTGTTTTTGTTTGTTGTAAACTGTCCATGTTTTTATCATAAATATTTAACTAAAATAAATATATTTAACTAAATAATGTATTTTCTTTACACTTCTCCGATATACTTATATGGTCCACAACCTAGGCCTTCCAAGCCCGCCTATCCAAGGCCATCGTTTTCAGTTCTCTCCACTCTCTCACAACTTTCTTACATTCCGTCTTCAATTCCCATCTCCTGGTGTCTCTGTGTCTTCCTTTACCTCTATTGCCCTGGGGGTTCCATCGGAGAGCATGTCTCATGATGCTGTCAGGGGGTTTCTTCAGTGTGTGTTCTATTCATCGCCACCTTCTGCTCCTTATCTCTTGTTCCACCTGTCGTTCTCCTGTTCTATCCCAGAGTTCCCTGTTTGTAGTCTTGTCATACCATCGCATATGCAGTATCCTGCGCAGGCATCTATTGATGAATGTCTACCGTGGCGGCTTGTGATCATTTTTGTTGGTGGGGCCAGACAGATCTTTTCGGAAAAATCATCGTTTCGGTTAGGATATATTTTAATGTATAAAATAATAAATACACGTTACACATTATTTTTGGGGCGGCCCCACAGGCCCTTAATGACGAGCCGCCACTGAATGTCTGCAACGTTTTCGTGTTCCCCTTAGTTGTTCTCCATGTCTCCGCTCAATACAGAAGGACAGCATTGACATTAAATAGTATATTGGGTGATATATATATATTATTGTGATACCTACTGTGACACAGACGTTTGTGTGCTGAGAATATGGTATGTTAAAATAATTGTGATTAGAACTCAGTAGCACTCATGGTACGGAAAGAGTTAAACGTGTGTGCATCTGTGACAGACTAGTCCCGACCAACAAATGTCACTTTGGTCTATTAAATACTGGTTCCATAGGCGTCCGCACGTTAAGGTCAGAGGGGCATGTGCTCCCTTATTCCTCTCTCGGAAATTAGCTTTTAGGGAAAAAAAAACTCTGATCGGTTGTTACACAGTACCTAATGCACTGCTGTCCAAACGTTTTTGTATACTGGGGCGCATCTGACTGATGACTGGGGCGACGCGGGCGCCATGTGACGTTTGCAATAATAATATGAATAAATGAGAACAGTAATCGAGTTATATTAATAGTAATATTAAAACATATTAATCTCCATTCTTTTGTCAGCACACTGTTACCAGGTTGCTAACCCAGTGTCGTGGGTTTTTTTTCTCATTTCTTGCGATTCTCTGGTGACTTGTGTGATGGTTTTCTTTTTTCCCTGGCAGAATTCAACTACGTTATCTATCCACCTTTTCCTCGGTCTTCCTCTCGCCTTCCTTCCTGATATTCTGTTGTGGAAAGCTTCATAGGCAGTTTGGTCTGTTCGCATTCTTACCAAGTGACCAAACCACTTCATTCTCTGTTTCGCTATACAGTTCAAACACGGTCTTGTTCCAACCTTTTCTCTGATGCTGGTATTTGTTACTCTGTCGATTCTTGTGTTGTTGGTGACTTTGCAGAGACATCTCATTTCGCATGTTGCTATTTTCTGTGCATGGGTTTTATTCATTGTCCATGTTTGATACATTAATAACATATGAAAAATATAATCCTAACTTATAATAATAATAATTCCTCTCGTACCGTTATATGTTACATAGGACCTGCAAGTAATTTCTCCATATCGCTCTATCCTGGGCAACTCGCTCAATCTCCTCCATTTAACTGAGACCGATATTTCTTGCCTCTCTCAGCAAAGTTCGTTTCAGGGTTTCCTTAGCTCGTCCTCTCTTATAATCCTGACGTTTATTTCATTAAAAAAATAGTGCACTTACTCGTACATTTAACACAGTGTGAAATATGACACTTCATATTTGTTAGAAGTTAACCCTGTAACGTTCAGGTACTAAGAAAATCTCATTTATAAATGAGATGGCTACATGACTACGGAACTAGCCGTATTTGTGTGTTATTTATGCATTTTACACAACAGAATATCAGGAATTAAGGCGAGAGGAAGACCGAGAAAAGGTGGATAGATAACGTAGTTGAATTCTGCCAGGGGAAAAAGAAAACCATCACACAAGTCACCAGAGAAGAGCAAGAAATGAGAAAAAAAACCCATGACACTGGGTTAGCAACCCGGTAACAGTGTGCTGACAAAAGAATGAATGGAGATTAATATGTTATTATTATAAGTTTGGATTACATTTTTCATATGTTATTTATGTATCAAACATGGACAATGAATAAAACACATGCACAGAAAATAGCAACATGCGAAATGAGATGTCTCCGCAAAGTCATCAACAACACAAGAATCGACAGAGTAACGAATACCAGCATGGAAATGTTGGTTCTTCAGTGAAAAAGCTGAAATGGTGTGATCAAGAATAGTAGAATGGTTACACAGAGAAAACAAGATTGTTCATTTTTCACTTGAGGATCATCTTTATCGGACATGTCCATAACCGTTCTACGTAGCCAAGTTATCAGTTATATGAGGATTATCATCATAGCACTCCGGACATGTCCATAAGTGCTTCCATCTCCACCGCAGCAAATCCAGCAGCGTCCAGCGACCCAACACGCCAGTTCAATGTTGATTAATCAATCTCTTTGCATATTTAGTATGTCGTTCTTTTCGAGCTGCACCGATATTGACACCCATCTCTTTCAATCTGGTCAGCGAGAGGGATTTCCAGCCCTGAAACTCCTCTGTTCGGAAAGACTCTCTCAGTTCGTGAAGAATGTCATTTCGATCCATGACAGCTCCCTCTGATGTAGCCCAGTTTTACTGTTTATGTCTGAAAGGTCCTGCAGGTATCTCATCGCTCTACATGCCGTGTATTTGTCTAAATTTGTCTATTTAAACAAGACTGTAGAAGCGATAAGACGGTGTTCTCGGGAGTAATGTGAACAAAATAATTAATATTGCTATCCAGAAACGATTTTTACCCCTTGAAATTCTAATTATCGTTAAAACGAAGCGGTAACTTACAAAGAAGTAGCCATGGCGCCCGAGGGCACCATGTAAGACATCCCTGACCTGTAGTTTCAAAATTTAAACAAAAATAGGTTTATATTTCTATACATGGAGCCCGCTTTCATAATATGATTGATCCCTTTGGTACCCACCCTGGAAAGCATATGTAGACACCCATGGCTTGTTTATGCCTAACTAGTTCCGAACAAATCAATGTAATTTCATCAGTTAGATGCTGGCACAACTACAACTGATCAGTTACCAATAACTTTAATCAAGTCTTTGCAAGGACTAAAACGTTTGACTGTCGCAGGAGTGGGATGGTAGCTAGAGCGGTCTCAATACCTTTCATGGACTTGCATAGATCTATTGTCCCTGACACGCCGAGTTTGTTGTGAGCTCATATTCTAGCTTCGAAAACAGCTATAGGAGAAATGTTTGATCGTGGTTTGAGATGGTTGGGGGAGGGGGAGGAGGGGTGAGTAGGAGCGTATGTCTTCATTTGATTCATTCATCGATAAGGTTTTTATACAGATACTGGGTGAATGTCATATGAAGAGTGGCATGCATTGACTGCGACTGCGACGAATGAAACGTTTCCCTAACTACCTAACTGCGACTGAATCTTCCAGCATGTATGTACTTCGCAGTCTGCTGAATGATACTATGAACATATCAGTCTATCTTTCTTTCTTTTTCTTTTCTCCAATCCTGTTTTGCTTCACAGCATCGGGATAAGAAAAGATTTATAGAACGAGCCTTTGTGTGCCCTTCATAAATAGTGTCTTTCATCGCCTCTGTTATCTCTGAGGTCCACCTTTTTGGCCGGATTTTTGCTTTGTATCCATTGTATCGAAGCAACATTGCTCTTTGAAGTGCACTGTCTGTTGGTAATCTGTTTATGTGAACCATTTAATTTGTTGTTTCTCGAAAAGTTCAGTACTGATGTTGTACCCACTTTTTCCTGGTGTCTTCATTTCTAAACAGGTCTCTTTGTGATACTCCCAACATTCTCTGTACATACTTCATCTCTGCCGTGACTAGTTGTATTTCATCATTTGAAACGTACGCATAAAATAGCTAACTGCTACTGAATCTACGAGTATGCATTTACTACGCAATCCGCTGAATGATACTGTGAACCCATAAGTTTATGTGACAATAATATTCTGTAAATATTTGATCGCTAAAGCTTTCAGCTATATTAGTAATAGATTCCCTTTACCCTTCTCTCTTTCAGTGTTGTAATACTCTAGCTTTCTTTCTGTCGTTATATTCTAGTTATTGTAATGTAGTTATTGTAATGTAGTTATTGTAATGTAGTTATTGTAATGTAGTTATTGTAATGTAGTTATTGTAATGTAGTTATTGTATCTAAAGACTTCCAAGGTTAGGTGCATTTTTACAGAGACTTTAGGATTGTTCCAGCTATCTGAGCTCGTGATTTGTGCAATACTCACGGCAGATCAGCAGTCATTTCTGTGGAGGGATCAAGACATATGGAGTGAAACCCGGCGCAAGGAAATTAGAACCTTTAGCTTACAAATGTTGCGGTAAAAAACCCTCATTCCAGAAAATGAAAGGCATTCTAAGAAAAAAATCATTGTCCTTTGGAGCCAGAGATAGAGAGAGAGAGAGAGAGGGAGAGGTAGGGAGAGAGAGAGAGGGAGGGAGAGAGAGGGAGGGAGAGGGAGGGAGAGGGAGGGAGAGGGAGGGAGAGGGAGGGCGAGAGGCAGGGAGAGGGAGACAGGGGGAGGAGAGGAGAGAGAGAAAGAGGGAGGGCGAGAGACAGGGAGAGGGAGAGAGAGAGGGGGAGAGGCGAAGGAGAGAGAGAGGAGGGGGAGGGAGAGAGAGAGGGGGCAGAGAGGGGGCAGAGAGGGGGAGAGATAGAGGGGGAGGGAGAGAGTCAGAAAGAGAGGGAGAAAAGAGAGGAGAGGAGAGAGAGAGAGAGAGGGAGAGAGAGAGGGAGAGAGAGAGAGAGGAGAGAGAGGGAGAGAGATAGGGAGAGAGAGAGAGGAGAAAGAGGAGGAGAGAGAGGGAGAGAGAATGGGGAGAGAGAGGGGAGAGAGAGAGGGGAGAAAGAGAGAGGAGAAAGAGAGAGGGAGAGAGAGGGAGAGAGGGGAGAGAGGGATAAAGAGAGAGGGAAGAGAGAGGGAGATAGAGAGAGGGAGAGGGAGGAGAGAGAGAGGAGAGGAGGAGAAAGAGAGGGAGAGAGAGAGAGAGAGAGAGAGAGAGAGAGAGAGAGGGGAGAGAGGGAGAGAGAGAGGGAGAGAGAGAGGGGAGAGAGAGGGAGAGAGGGAGAGAGAGAGAGAGAGAGAGAGAGAGAGAGAAAAGAGAGTGATTTCTTTAGTGCTATATAAAGGCAAGAATGACATATGGAAGCAAGTCATGGACAATATTTAAACTGATAGCAAATCGCCGGAGGCTACAGAGATATTGTTTTACAGGAAAATGCAAAGAATTTGACGGACTGCTAAAATGAACATTGTTTGGTGTGTTGAAGGAGATCAAGACACAGAGAAAAATTAGGCACCAATATAAGAAAAAAATAGTCATCATTTTGCCGGCATGTAGTGAGAAAGGGAAGTTTAGAGCACATTGTGACAACTGGTAAAATCAATGGTAGACGGAGATAGAGGAAGACAGTGAGAGAGAACATTCTGAACGGTATAGTTTTATGTCATGGAAGAGTGTCAACATTAAAACTGCAGCCATCACTAATGTCATACGTTTATTGAAATTCATGATCGTCTACGCCAGTCTGCATGGCACATGATGGTGATGATGATAAGTCCTTAGATCAATATGCTCAAAAACAAAACTATGCCGCATGTTATTGTTGAACTGGTTCGGAATTACATTCTCATATGTCTTAATTTATGTAAAACATACCACTGAAGCGTATAACACGCATTTGATCTCAGAGATGTACCGACGAACTCGTACTTACTACCTTGTGGTCGGTAAGCTTGTTTATTTCATCCGATTATTTAACAACGTATGGTGTTAGGTTATTTTTACAAGGTGCAGCAAACACGTCTAAGATACGAATACGAACTAGGAACTCAGAGAAAGAACAGGAAGATATCAGTGGAGAAAGAACTAAGGAAGAGACGCTGGGAAAAAATAGGACACGCATTGAGAAGAGAACCAGAAGATTGCAAGACAGAAACTGGGAATCAGGAGAAAGAAGAGTAGGAGAAGTCTAGTAAAAGGATAGGTAAATATGTTAGAAGATATAAGGAAGATGGCAGGAAAAAGAGGAAGATCAGTGGAGAAAGAACTAAGGAAGATATCAGTGGAGAAAGAACTAAGGAAGATATCAGTGGAGAAAGAACTAAGGAAGATATCAGTGGAGAAAGAACTAAGGAAGATATCAGTGGAGAAAGAACTAAGGAAGATATCAGTGGAGAAAGAACTAAGGAAGAGACGCTGGTGAAAGATAGGACACGCATTGAGAAGATTGACCAGAAGCATTGCAAGACATGCACTGTTTTGGAACCCGCAGGGAAAGAAGAGTAGGAGAAGGTCTAGTAAAAGGATAGGTAAAACATGTTAATGATTGGAAGGATGGCAGGAGAGAGGAAGAGCTGGAAGAAGTTGTTGAAGATCTGTGCTCCGTTGGGAGTTGTAAGGGAAGAAGTAAACATTGATGCAATCTCGAATGACTCAGATTTTAGTTCAGAGGACATGATTTTATAGCAACTAAAGATGTAGAAGATGGAGGTGAATTGGTCTTGTATGTCGTATGCCTGTAGGAACTTTGGCTAAAACAGCTCCCCGATGCACAGTAGATGAAAAAAGAAGGCCTGAACGTTCAAAGGAAACATGGAGAAGAACTGTGGTAAGAGAGTTGAAAGATTGTGATCTAACATGGGAAACATTTGGTAGAATGGAGACAGAACGACAAACATCCTAAAGGACATTAATGCGATCAAGAACCGTGCTGTGCAGACTTGGACGATTCCATATTCAGGGCAAAGTAAATTAATGAAACTCGTTCTTGGTGACTTCCGTGACGATTTTGACCAGATAGACCTCTAGACTGATAGAATACAGAAACAGAAATGATTGAGATCAGTGGCGGCTTGTGATCATTTTTGTTGGTGGGGCCAGACAGATATTTTCGGAAAAAACATGGTTTCGGTTAGAATATATTTTAATGTATAAAATAATAAAAACATGTTACACCTTATTTTTGGTGTGACCCCACTAGCCCTTAATGACGAGCCGCCACTGATTGAGATCATACACAATAAATCTGAACAATATTGTCTGAAATAGTCTACCGAAGGAAAAGCCTGTATGAGTTATACATATGAGCACAGAAATCACATAAAACAAGTGCCTTAAAGGTAAGTATGACAATCATAGGATATTACTAAAAACAGACGCGAAATGATGGCAAATAGATACAGTGATCTATTCAACGAGCGGTAACAAGGTTTGGATTTTATTGTTTTCTTGTCTGCCATATTTGATTGTCTGTAGGAACTTAATTATATTTTATGTGTGTTGGTCATCGTGCGTTAATCAAACTAAAACAGGACTAGTTTTAAGGTTGAATGGGCTGTGTTTCTTTCTCTAGCATGGGTCGCCTTTGCTGCGTAGGGCAGCAACAAATGCACATACACTTTTTCCTGTTCTTGATCGTCTTCTGTGTTGTGTGTTCTTGATCGTCTTCTGTGTTGTGTGTTCTTCATCGTCTTCTGTGTTGTGTGTTCTTCATCGTCTTCTGTGTTGTGTGTTCTTGGATCGTCTTCTGTGTTGTGTGTTCTTTCTTGGTTCTGGGCTCTTTTGTGTTGTGTGTTCTTGGTCGTCTTCTGTGTTGTGTGGCTTGTCTAGCTGTGATTCATTTCTTTACTTTCTTCTGTGTTGTGTGTTCTAGTTGATCATTTCTTCTTCTGTTTTTTACGTTTTCTTGTTCTACTGTTTTCCTCCAACTCGTTTTGGGTATTTCACGTTTTTGTTTACTCTCTGGTGTCCATCTCAGTGCAGTTTTTGTGACAGAGTTAGTCTCCATGAGTATCACATATCCAATCCATCTCCAGCTTCTCTTTTGGATGACGGTGTTCATATTCTCTTGTTGACACTGTGTAAACAATTCTTGGTTAGAGACAGTATTTGTCCAGAACACATGTAAGATCTTTGGCAGACAAGTTGTATGGAAGGTGGAGAGTTTAGACATATCTTGTTCTCTCGTTCTGCAGCAGTCTGATCCATATAGTAAAGTTGATAGCAGACAGCTGCGGTATATATTAATCTTGGCTCTGATGCTATATTGGGCTGATTTCCAGACCATCTGTAGGATTATGAATGCACTTCGTGCCTTACTTTGTCTGTTTTTAATGTGAGATCCAGCTTCTCCTTCATGGTTGATTACATTTCCAAGATATGTGAAAGCAGTTACAGTTTGAAGTATTTTATCTTCTGGTTTTATTGGTGTTGGGGTGGTCATGTTCAGAGTGGCATGCGTCTCGGAGAGTCTTTAATTCTATAACAAATATTCCATTTTTCCTCTGTGTTTTTATCATTGGACAATCACTTTTTGAACCCATTTTGTATTTGTTGTGTTTTGATTGTATATATATATTTAACGTTATCTCTTGTATACAACTCATTGTCTTGTGTAATTCACAAAGAGATCTGTTTAGTTCTATTTCCACTGTTTTTTCATTGTATGTCATAGGCTTGAAGTACGTGCTCCATAGTTTTGCCCGTCTGTCCAGCGTGTTCGTAGCGCGTTGGACTACGGGTGACAAGCTCCCTGTGAGTGCGGGTTCAATTCCGCGGGCTGGCAGAAAAGCCACAGGTTTTCCAGATTTACGGTGTTCGTTGCACCGAACCGAAGGGTTACGATGTCCACGGCACCGAGCCGAAGAGCTGAAAGCTCAAGTGCTTCTGGATCGGTAACAAAACAAACCAAAAAAAACCCAACAAAATGTACTCCACAGTGTAAGGTACTTGTCCACATGTACACATGGTTGAATTTGCTAATCTTGAATTATGTACACATATGGCACATATAAAATGGCTGCAGAGTATACGTTTCTCAAGAACGTAAAATATGAGAAATAGGGAGAACATAATGTGACCCATACTAGTGCCATTTTGTAACTAGATTTTATCTTAACCACATTTGACGTGCAGCGTCGTTGAAGAGTTTTTGCTAGATATTTATAGTCATAACTAGATATATTTGCAAATCTAACCGTTCGATGTACGAGTAACGGCTCCCTGTGAAGATATTCAAAGCTTTTTAATTCAACAGACATCATATATAAAATTAAATCTCTTATTTCTCGCCTCTCTCTCAGTAAAGTTTATTTCAGGGTTTCTCAATGCGTTCTATCTTTATTTGAACCATTTGCCTCCCGCTTCAATGCGTGCTACGTGATTCTTTGATAATTTTTTCACAGAGTACACCCAACATATCACCATCTTCTCTTTCTCGTAAGTCTTTACTGATTGTTGACCCAGATATTTCTCTGATTTCTTCCCTTCTCATGAATTCATCACATTTTATCTTCATTATTTTCCTCAAACATATATTTTCAAATGCTTCCATCTTACTTTCTATATGTTTAGTAATTTCCCAGCTTCTTCCTTGCATATGTTACGATTGAGACAACATTGGACTTGAACATTCATAATTTATTTTTAAAACTTTTAACTTGGATTTTAATTAATATTATTTTGATTTTTAAAAGGGAAGTTGCTTTGATAATTCCTATAACACAATTGCTTTTTATATCCACCGTGCAAACAAAATTACTATTATTTTATTATTTTTTTATTGTTAGTATTATTAATGCATCATGAGAGATGTTAGAGAATCTGCAGAGAAGGAAAAATGTGACGCTCTGGTGATCGGAGGTCACGTGTTACCACAATTAAGATATACTGACGATACAGGATATTATCTACATCACAAAATGGTATTTTTTTTCCGATCCAGAAGCACTTGAGCTTTCAAGCTCTTCGGCTCGGTGCCATGGACATCGTAACCTTTGGTTCGGTGCCACGAACACCGTGAATCTGGGGAACCTGTGGTTTTTCTGCCATGCCGTGGAATTGAACCCGCACACACAGAGGGCTAATCACCCGCAGTCCAATACGCTACGAACCCGCTGGGCAGGCGGGCTACACAAAATGGTATAGATAACTTGATACGGTCACTTTAAAAACCAGCGAAGATCAAAACCTTTATCTTAATACAATGAAAATGAATATATTTACAACTGTTAAAACAGAATTGAGGGCTAA
The DNA here is from genome assembly GCA_020796225.1 of Arion vulgaris. Classification (NCBI taxonomy): domain Eukaryota; kingdom Metazoa; phylum Mollusca; class Gastropoda; order Stylommatophora; family Arionidae; genus Arion; species Arion vulgaris. Next base: position 3,632,772 of record CM036767.1, read on the forward strand.
TATATGTGTCAACGGCCACAAAATAGAAGGAGTCGACAACTTGGAATACCTTGGGGCATTGCTGACAAATGATAGGAATGCTATAAAAGAAATTTAAAGAAGGCTGAGCATTGCTTTGCAAAGACTAAAAGAACTAACTCACCTATAGAAGGGAACTGACAAAAGAACTAACTCACCTATAGAAGGGAACTGACATAAGAACTAACTCGCCTATAGAAGGGAACTGACAAAAGAACTAACTCACCTATAGAAGGGAACTGACATAAGAACTAACTCGCCTATATGAGAAGGGAACTGACATAAGAACTAACTCGCCTATATGAGAAGGGAACTGACATAAGAACTAACTCACCTATAGGAGAAGGGAACTGACAAAAGAACTAACTCACCTATAGAAGGGAACTGATATAAGAACTAACTCACCTATAGGAGAAGGGAACTGATATAAGAACTAACTCACCTATAGGAGAAGGGAACTGATATAAGAACTAACTCACCTATATGAGAAGGGAACTGACATAAGAACTAACTCACCTATAGAAGGGAACTGATATAAGAACTAACTCACCTATAGGAGAAGGGAACTGATATAAGAACTAACTCACCTATAGGAGAAGAAAACTGACATAAGAACTAACTCGCCTATAGGAGAAGGGAACTGACATAAGAACAAAACTCAAGTGTTTAAGATCCTGCATTTTTTCCTTGGCAACATCTGATTGTGAGATATGGAACATTGACAAAGCGGCAGAGAAGATCATTAATGCCTTTGAGTGAAAATGCCACAGAAGAGTACTTAGAATATCATGAACAGAGAAAAGAACAATTGCCTATGTTCTGCAACAGCTTGATATTAAAGAGAGTTGTCTATTAAAGAGCATACAATCAAGGAAAATTAAATATTTCAGACATATCAAACCACATAAGTGCCTAGAGAAGATAATTATGGAAGGAATGGTGACTGGTAGAAGAATGAGAGGAAGACCTAGAAGACGATGTGTCCAAGATGTCATTGATGATCTGAGAATGACTGCTACTGACGCCCGTCATCTTGCACAGAACAGAGAGATTTTCAGGACTGCTATCATGGGAGCCAGGTTCCGTAAAGGGACAAGCTATTTGATGTTGATGATTATTAATGCAGCCACAACACTGTACCCGTGTCTTGACAACCATCAGGCAGATGCGCATTAATGCATAAACACGTGGGATCGTATGGGTAGCACAGCATGTTGAATGTAACGAGCGTAAGCACACGAATCTCAGAGATACAAACGCTGTACAGCGAGCTTAAAAAAAACAACCACCAAGCGCGAAATGAGATGGTGATGCCCTACTTCCTATCTCGCGCTCAACGCAACAAGTGTTGGCGTGAGAGCTGACATAAAATACTATAGTAAATATAAATTGTTTAATCGGTTCGTTGCTAGCGTACACAGGACACCAAATGTCATTGTCAAATACACCCTAATATTCACGAATTATTTAAGACATATTTATGAACGCTATTACACAAGTATTGTCACTGTCAGTCTATCTCCAGACTTGTATCAAAGATGATGTCAATGTTTATGGTTGGACTAAATACGCCTTGGGGACATTTAATCACATCTGATAGTTCATGAAGGACAAGAAGCAGTTTAACGGTATGTAAATATTTTTATTGTATTTATTTTGCATATGTGTGTAGTTAGTTATCAGTGTAGTTGTGGTGTGTTTGGTTTGGTTTGGTAGTTAGTGCTCCGAATTTCTCTTATGGGAGAGACGATTAGCAACTTTTCGTTCTAATCGTGTAACAAGAGACAATTTAATAAGGTTGAAATGATTGATTGATTAATAAGTAAACATTGCACTTCGGTGAATAAGCATGCGTACTACAATCTCTTTCTTACATAGAAAGATCTCAGCGGCAGTGCATGAACTCAATAGCGTCGGCGAGGATATTTCTTCTTTTCTTCTTTCTTCTTTTGTCCTTCTCTGCTTTTTTGCCGCTAGGCGAGCAGGTTTAACTGATGATCGGTTTCCGAGATAATGCACACTCGGTCGCTTGATATGGTGTTGAAAATATTATGTTGGAATCTTATTTATAATATTTTATAATGTAATGGATTTTACACAAGCAGCAGCTTTCCAGCCTGGTCTTCTCTATTTTGAGCTGTCAATGATTCGTTGTCGTGCTCAGCTTGAGCACAGGACTTACGTTTTATTGTTGGTCTCCGATAGGACTAGGAACTGGATCTCATCTACACTGAGATCATTGACCTCTGAAAAATATCCTTATAGCTTCACGAGGGAGCGAAGGTGGAGGGGAGGGCGTGAATCTGTAAACTAAATTGTAATTTCCAACGCGGAAATGGAAAAGACCAGATTTGCATGAAACTGGTTTAAGAGAAAAAAATGTCAGGTCGTGGGGACACGTTCCCGCCTTGGCTTAGCATGTAAATGCACATGACCATGAATATTATCAAGCTCTGATCGCAACTGTTTTTTTCAGTTTTGTGACATCAGTATTTTTATCTTACAATGTTTCGTGTTGTCCTTGTTTGTTGTAGATATCATATTTATATACGAGGGGAAGTCAATAAGTAAGCCACAAATGGCTGTAGAAAATAACTAAACATGATAACAACTTGAAACCAGTTTATTTGTATACATACATTGTTCCTTTATTTCTCAACATAATTTCACCAACATTGATGCATTATCCATCGTTTTATCAATCCTCCCAAACCGGCTGCATAGAACTGCGGGCTCTGTTTTCTAAATCACATTTTCACTTCACATTCAACTTTGGCGTCATTCGCGAAATGTCTCCCGCTAAGGTGGGTTTTCAGTGAACCAAAAAGGTGGAAATCGTTATGGGCTAAGTCGGGACTGTAAGGTTGATGTTCCAGAACTTTCCACCGTAGTTGGTTAATTTTCTCCTGAGTTAATCGAGCCGTATGTGGTCTGGCATTGTCATGAAGAAGCAACACTCCTGTAGTCAGCAGTCCTGGGCATTTTTTCGAATTGCATCATGAAGCATCGATAGAACTTCACAGTATGATTCAGAATTCACATTGCCACCTTTCTTCTTGAAATTGGTTAAAAGCACTCCTTGACAATCCCAGAACACCGTCAGCATGACTTTCCCTGCTGATGGCGTAACCTTGAACTTTTTGACACAAGGCGAAGAAAAATGTTTCCACTGTATTGAAGCACGCTTTGATTCGGGCTGGTAGTGATGCACCCATGATTCATCCCCAGTAACAATCCTGTTCAGCATGTCTTCTCCTTCATCTTCGTATCGACAGAGATGACGTAAGGACAGGCCAAATCGGTTCATTTTGTGTTCCTCCTTCAATTGTCTGGGTACCCACATTGAGCACAATTGAAGAAAATTGGGAAAGTCATGCTGACGGTGTTCTGGGATTGTCAAGGAGTGCTTTTAACCAATTTCAAGAAGAAAGGTGACAATGTGAATTCTGAATCATAATGTGAAGTTCTATCGATGCTTCATGATGCAATTCGAAAAAATGCCCAGGACTGCTGACTACAGGAGTGTTGCTTCTTCATGACAATGCCAGACCACATACGGCTCGATTAACTCAGGAGAAAATTAACCAACTACGGTGGCAAGTTCTGGAACATCAACCTTACAGTCCCGACTTAGTCCCTAACGATTTCCACCTTTTTGGTCCACTGAAAACCCACCTTAGCGGGAGACATTTCGCGAATGACGCCGAAGTTGAATGTGAAGTGAAAACGTGGTTTAGAAAACAGAGCCTGCAGTTCTATGCAGCCGGTTTGGGAGGATTGATAAAACGATGGGATAAGTGCATCAATGTTGGTGGAAATTATGTTGAGAAATAAAGGAACAATGTATGTATAAAAATAAACTGGTTTCAAGTTGTTATCATGTTTAGTTATTTTTCTACAGCCATTTGTGGCTTACTTATTGACTTCCCCTCGTATATCATCCAACTATTTTATTATTTGTTATATTCCTGTTTTACCGATCTACGACATGCAAGCAATTTCTTCATACCGTTCTTTCCTGGACAACCAGTTTGATTTCTTTTATAGAATTGAGTACGACATTTATCACATAAGTTTGTTTCATCGTTTAATAGAACTTTCTTTCTTGAACAAATTGCCACCCACCTCACAACTTGTTTTGTGTCCACTTGATCATTTAATTTCAGAGTGTTCCCAACATATCTTCATCTTCTCTTTCCTATAACAGTTGCTACTAGTGGTTGACCAGACATTTCTTCTCAAGGTATGCCCAACATATCTCCATCTTCTCCTTCTTATAACAGTTGTTTACTAGTGAGTTGACCAGACATTTCTTCTCAAGGTATGCCCAACATATCTCCATCTTCTCCTTCTTATAACAGTTGCTACTAGTGGTTGACCAGACATTTCTTCTCAAGATATACCCAACATATCTTCATCTTCTCTTTCTTATAACAGTTGCTACTAGTGGTTGACCAGACATTTCTCTAATTTTATTACTTCTCCTGAATTCGTTCCATTTTATTTTCACTATTTTTTTATAGACATCTATTTTCAAATGCATTTAACTTATATTCTAAATCTTTAGTCATTTTCCAATTCTTTTTCCAACTATTGTTTCCAACACTTTTTCCAACTCATTTTTCAATATCATTAAATATAATTTATAAATTACAGTTCATAGCTATGATAAGAACTTGGCAAGATTTAGCACAAAGCGAAAGTACTTTATATAAAAATCCACTATATCGGTTAATGGTATGATTGTGCACATTTGTACGCCGCTATGGTGGTTACTTGTATGGATTGAGTTAAGTTAATTCTAGCGGTTGCTGTGATCTAGCTCTTTGTAATGTTGTGAACCGTATCATAAAAAGGGTTTTAAAGCCGAAGGATTGACTTCATTGCACCGGGTTTTACCCCATATGGCTCGGTCCTCTCCGCAAAAATGGAACACCACCTGCTGAGATATTACACAAGCACGAACTCCGTAGCTCCAGTAACAATCCTAGGGGTCTCTGGAAAAAGCTGTATTCGTGAACAGAATGGCGCGGTCCTGACTCGAACTCACGACCTTCGACTCCCAAGGCAAAGGGTTTAACCCCTAACCGTATTATATCTCTTTAGAACACAATCCGTAACATTTTATATAGCTGTGTTAGTGTTATAGTTCATCCCGCATTTGTTCTTGTATTGTAAGGGTACCACGATGACATCCTACTGACAACTGCACCATTGAGGGCAAGTCATATCTCTGTTAAGACCTCTGAACAAATGAAACTGATCCAAAAAGAAGAAAAAGGAGACGTTTCCAAGACATTGGTCACATTTTCTGGGGAAGGGAAGGGGGCGGGTTTCTGTGTGACGTGGAGGTACGTGCTAGCCTATTGCTCAAACTCTAGGGGCGGGTGTCTTTGTGACGTGGAGGTACGTGCTAGCCTATTGCTCAAACTCTAGGGGGTCTGTCTGTGTGACGTGGAGGTAAGTGCTAGCCTATTGCTCAAACTCTAATCGGTTTGTTCTATGCGCCGTTTGGAACGATCGAGTTATTTTACTCGAGATATCTGAGCTAATTGTAGATGAGGTAAAGTTCCTAATCCTGTCGGAGACGGACGACAAAAAGGAGTGTTATCTTCAATTTGATCACGTAAAAACACATTTGGAAGTTGACAATCGCTGAGCTTCAAAGTCGCTGCCCGTGACAAAATTCATTAGACTCTTCAAATAACATTTCTACACACATTTCTATATGTCTAAAAATTACACCGGGAACAATCGACGGTACTACGGATTACGTGTACTGCCGCTTAGATCTTTATTTGTAGGACATAGATCTGATTACACATGATTACTCGCCGAAGGGCAATGTTGATGGTCATATCAATCACTCGCTAGAGTGGTTACCGGGGCCCCAAATTGGGGTGTAAAGAATAGAACCACTGTTACCTGCCACCCATGTCGTAAGAGGCGACAAAGGAGGTTGGGCTTGTGGCTAGCTATCACCACCGTAAAAAAACACTAGATGGCTACAGAACGGAGAGCGAACCGAGTAAACGCTGGCTGAAACCGGACACATCGCCGAAGGATAAGCACCAGAGCTCCAAATGGTGCTGAAGATGTGACGTTAAAGACACCAATGCTAAGGCTGCATGAATCAGATTTCCACATGAATAGAATTTATGGGAACGTCTGGTACATCGGTATGGGCGGTGAACGCGAGAGAGAGATATCAATCAATCAATCAATCAATCAATTAATTGTTCTATTCGTCTGTGTATTCAAATCTCGTACGTTTTATTCTTTTCGTTTTGGTATTGGTTTATTTACTTTAATCTGAAACGTTCTGTTGCTTCAACTTCTGTGCATCGTATCCTTTATAGAATATCTTCCTCATCGCAGTCAATCTGAAACTAACATATTCAATGGCAAAGAGTCACGACAAGCCCGGGGATGGGAAGAATTTCCCATTCTCTTTGCTATTCTCGCAGCTCTTGCGCCTTCGTCGTCTTTGTAGCGAGGACGATGATTTTCTTGATAGAGCTCTCGAGATGCTTGAGTTCTTTCGCAGGCGCCTATACCCGGAGAGGGTGCTTGTCTGGGCTATGCATCGAGTTCAGAAAATCACTCGCCAGCAGGCCCTCACCAGCCAGCATAGGACCACTAACTCTGAGAGGTAAAACTTATCTTAACTTTCCACCCCCATAGTTCACTGGTGAAAAATGTTTTATTCCGTCGTCTGTCTATCTTTAAGTCAGATCCTGAGACCCGTTCTGTCTTCCCCAACTATCCTTTGGTGGCTTACAAACGGGACAGAAGTCTTAAGGATATGTTGATACACAGTCGCCTTAAGTCCAATATCCAGACTCATTTTGACACTGTTCAGTGTGGCCGTCGGCGTTCAACACGTGTGCTTATGTGATACAGACGCGTATTGTATCTTTTCTTTAGCCACGTTTCTTATTGACGATGGTTTCACATGCGAGTCCCGTAATCTTATATATGCCATTATCTGTAAGCGGTGTAACAAGGCTTATATCGGCGAGACAGGCAAGAGGCTCAGTGAACGATTCGCCCAACACTTGCGCGACATACACCAATGCTCTGTGACCCTGTAGCTACCCATTTCAATGATACTGGCCATTTAGGAGCTCACGATGTCCAGGTCACAGCCATCCGATCATGTTCCTCCAATGATCGCAGTCGATTTGCTCTGGAGAATCGGTTGATTTCTTTGTATGGTACCTTGCGACCACTGGGCGCAACTATTACATTCCTATGCTTCTTAATACTTTCTCTTCCCATGCCTTGTAATCTATTGGTATATGTTGCATGTATTCAAGTTATATATTTACTAGATTTTTCATTGTTTCTCTTCCGTTCTATTTCTAGTTTTTATGTGTGTTTTTGTGTTACATTTATTTCGTTATTCGTTTTTATTCCCAGATTTTCAATAGAAACGTTTGTATTTGGTCGTCCATTTGTTTTTAAAATTTGTCACTCCTGTTGTTCGTTTGCTTGATAAAGGCCTTGTTGGTCGAAATGTTGCTGTATTTTGTCATTGTTTTTGTCATTTGTAAAACTACAGTACTTTGTGATTACGTGTTTTGCCAATCAAATAGTTTTACTGCAGTCTCATCTGTTTTGAATACTTTTACGGCTAGAGTTAATTAGTGAAGTGCGACTTCTCTGTCGGATGTCCTGCCTTTGGTGATGTCGTTCCGTATGCATGGTATGATAAACACTCTTTAATGATCTTTTAGTGCCGTAAATTTGGGGTTGGATCTACGCCAGAGAGCATTATCTACTTTGTGCTGACTTGGTGAGGTCGCTTAAACCTTAGATACAAAACTGAACCAGACATTTTATTTTCGAATTATTTATTTTTTCATTATTCTTGCTTATGTGCGTCAGCTCGGTCTATTAACCCCGACGTTCTGAGTTCGAATCACCCTGCGGACAGTTTGGTTACAAATTGATTCGCGTTTATTTTACAAAGGACGATGACACCACCCGTTCAGAAAGCAATGGCAAACTACTGAACGTAATAATACCTAGAAAAATCACAAACAGCGTTAAAAGCTGGAGTTGATTCGCAAAGTCCTGTAAAGGATATGCAATTCACTTTTTTCTTGTTTATGTAATAATATATAATACATGTCTAAGTTCAAAATTAACTAGTATAGTATTACCGCAGCCTCCCCACGGTTTCCTCCAGATCTGATCTGATCAGTCAGACCACCTCAGAGTTAAAGGTTTCCATACATCGCCATGAGTTAGCTGAGAGCAGGAGCATATGCCTAACTGGGTTTAACTCCTTCGCTCTTCTGAGCCCATAAACTGGTTCACTGTACATTTTGAGATGCCGCAAAGCCAGTATACAGCCTAATGTAGTACACATCAGACCACAATCTTCAGACTTAGAACGGGACAATGCAGTCTCAGAGCACACCTCCACAGAATGGGTCTCAGGGACTCGGCAGCCTACACCTGTGGAGCACCAAAGCAGTCCCCAGAGCACATCCTGCAAGACTGCCCTAGTCTGAGTAGTGAGAGATTGGAGATCTGGCCAACAGAAACAACACTACAAGACAAACTATGGGGAACCGGTGAAGACCTCAAGCGCACCGCCCTGTTTATGACACATACCGGAGTAATCGCATAGCAAAAGTTGATCGCAGAAGAAGAAGATGAAGTACACATCACAAAATAAATGCGTCAGTAGATTAAACAAAAATTACAGAGGAGATTAGAAGCAGAGATATATATATATATAAAGAGAGAGAGAGAGAAAGAGAGAGAAAGAGAGAGAAAGAGAGAGAGAAAGAGAGAGAGAGTGAGAGACAGAGAGTGAGAGACAGAGAGTGAGAGAGAGAGACTAAGAGAGAGTGAGAGAGAGAGAGAGAGTGAGAGAGAGAATTTCTATATTTTTTCCCTATTCTTGTCCATGTTGTTCTAATAATTTTTCTGCAGTACTTTATTTCAAAAGATTTTGTAAAATTTTGTTTTGTTTGTACAATTGTCCATGATTGACATCCATATGCTTGACGCATGAGAACATTCATCTCATCAGAAGTTTGACTACTGTTGATTCCCTTGTTATTTGCTTGATTGATTGATTGATTGATTGATTGATAGGACCATCATCATTGCACTTCGGTGAGTAACCATGTGTGCTCTGATCTCTTTCTTATACAGAAAGATCTCAACGGCAGTGCACGAACTCCGTAGCACCGGGTCCCCGATGTAATTTTGAAGATGGCGATGATATTTGTGTAGGAATTTTTATTTGTATTCTTTTTCTAATGAATTTTGCATAGGGAGCGGCTTTCCAGCCTGCTCTTTTTGATTTGGAACTGTCAAGGAATCTTTTACGTGCTCAAATGGAACATGTGACCTACATTTTCGAACTCCATCTCGCCTAGACTGAGATCAGGGATCTCTGGACAAATATCCATATAGCTCCACGAAGGATCGAACCTGGTACCTTTGGCACAAGAGACGAGCAACCTAACCTCTACGCCACAGAAACCTGTTATTTATCATGTTCAGTTTATTCATTTTAATAAACGATATTTTTTTTTTTCCCCTTCCGATCCAGAAGCACTTGAGCTTTTCAGCTCTTCGGCTCGTGCCATGGACATCGTAACCCTTCGGTTCGGTGCCACGAACACTGTAAATCTGGGTAATCTGTTTCTTTTCTGCCATCCCGCGGAATTGAACCCGCACACGCAGAGGGATAGTCACCCGTAGTCCAACGTGCTACCAACACGCTGGGCAGACGGGCAAACGAGATTTGAAATGTTTGGTTTTGTTAATTTAGATCAGCCCCGTTCCCAAAGTGGAAGATATCGCCCCATCCCACTAGGGGTGACGGGTGAAGATGTCGAGGGTGGGGGTTGGACACTATAAGTAGGCGGTAAGATGAAAATGGACAATTGCAGAGGTGTGACTGGTAAATGGGTATTTAAAATCTAAAAATCTAATACTAATCCCAGGATTATCCTTTTAAATATATTTTATGAGTTAAAGTTATTTGAAATGTCAAAGATCGAACAGGTTGCTGTACAAATGTGCACTAAGAAAACTTGGTCTTGTGCCAGTGACATCATTAGCATTTAAATGTCCGTACGACTTATTTAACACGTGCGGTACTTTCTATAAACCGTATTCCTGATCTCAGTGTAGGTGGTGTCTGTGGCTTAGGGGTTAGTGACTCGGTCTATTAACCCCGACATTCTGAGTTCGAAGGATGATGACAGCACCACCGTTCAGAAAGCAATGGCAAACTGCTGAACGTAATAATGCCTATAAAAATCACAAAAAGCGTTTAAACATCTGGGGATTGATTCGCAAAGTTCTGTAAAGGATATGCATTTAACCTTAGAGGATTCGACTAGTCTTTTGTCGTTACACTGTTACCGGGTTGCACAGTGTCGCGGTTCTCTGTTTTTGTCTCGTAGCTTGGGTGATTGTTATTTTTTACAGGATTCTGCTATGCAATCTAAGCATCTTTTTCGTGGTCTTCCTCTCACTTTATTTCGTGATGTTCTGTTGTAGAAGACTGTATACTGTGGAGTTTGGTTGCATTCTAATTAAGTGGCCGAACCACTCAATTCTTTGTTTCTCAATGTAATTCAAGCAAAGTTATGTGCCAACTTTCTTTCTTATGTTGGTGACTCTATATTTTCTGGTGTTGGTGGTACATTTTCACAGGCATCGCATTTCACATGTAGTTATTTTTGCGACTGTGCTTTGCTCATTGTCCATGTTTGGCTCTGGTAACACATAGTAGATATGAAGGTCAGTCTAACATTCCCTGCTCTAAATAATTTGAACAAAAAGGATAAGTCTCTAGATATTCCATAGCAAAATGAACTCCACCTCGAACACAAAAATGAAGGATAGTTTTAACATTCCCTGCTCTAAATATGAACAAAAAAGCATAATTTCTAGATGATTCCAATAGCAACAAGAACCCACCACCAAAAAATGAATGTATTTATTTTATTTTTTCCTCTGCTTTTAAAATATATTTATACGAGTGTTTTAGTGAAATGCATTGCCCGGTTTCTGGATTGTTTCATCTTCATGACAAGGTGTTCTTAATTTTTCACTATCTTTTCACACATGTGCTTTCTGACACACTACAGTATGTGCTCACGATAGTTAAAACATGTATGCGCGGGTAAACTGTGTCATATGCAGCTCATTATGAAATCATTTATAAACAAAATACTAGAAATTTAGATTTTTATAACAAAAGAAAATTGCAAGTGTCAAATAAACAGACACAGAAAAAAATAAAACTAGTACTGCCATCTGAGTGTCTGTTTGTGTTAGTGTTTGTGTCTGTGTACAGGCGTTGTGTTGCCCTAATATGTTGTTATATTAAGACTACACATTCTTAGAATTCAATACACTTTCTCAAACCGACCGGATGTGCTTTATCAAACGGTGGAAATCTGGCAGTCTTGTCGTAAACTGACAGAGCAACAACTTACTACTTAGTTGCCAGTTGAGCGTTGGATGGCTAAAATTATAACGTAAGAAAGAGTTGATTTTTTCTATTCTGGCGAAACACGTAATAACAAAGTACTGTAGTTTTAAAAATAAAAATAAAATGCAATACACAGCAACGTTTCGACCAAAAGGCCTTTATCAAACAAACGATACAACCGGAGGAACGCATTTCACAGCACACTACATATAGACTTTGACAAAGATATTATATTCTGCAGACTTGCCTATTTGTCATTCGTTTCTTCTTTCCTTTTGGTGTATACGTGCATTGAAATTGATAAATTGATTTACATGTGCCGTTGCTACGTAATGTTTACAACGACTAAAACTCCCGCTGCTACGCAGTGTTTACAACGACTAAGACGCCCCCGTAGCTACGCTTTGTTTACAACGACTAAGACGCCCAGCTGCTACGCTGTTTATAACGACTAAGACTCCCAGCTGCTACGCAATGTTTAAACGACTAAGACTTCCCCGTGCTACGCGTGTTTACAACGACTAAGACGCCCCCGTAGCTACGCTTTGTTTACAACGACTAAGACGCCCCCGTAGCTACGCTTTGTTTACAACGACTAAGAGTCCCCGTTGCTGCGCAATGTTTAGAGCCACTAAAACCCACCCTGCAATGCAGTGTTTACAAAGACTAAGATGCCCCTCACCAGTCTAGCACCAGCAGTGTTTACAACTAGACGTCGAGCACGCTTTACACGCAGCCTGCTACGAGTGTTTACAACGACTAAGACGTTCCCGTAGCTACGCAGTGTTTACAACGACTAAGACGCCCCCGTAGCTACGCAGTGTTTACAATGACGAAGGTGCCACCGCTGCTACGTAATGTTTACACCCACGAAAACTACTGTTACTATTCAGACTTTTCTTAGAATGACTAAATTCCGTCGTTGCTAAACAGTAACCCTCAACTGTTACTACAGATACTGTGCTTGAGAAACTAACACTAGATTTCTAAAAAAAAAAAAAATCCTGAAGTTGAACAAATCAATCGCATACAGTTGAAACTTTAATACTGCTTCATAAAGTAAACTAAATAAAAGAGTTTAACATTGTTATTCTGTATTTTTTTTGGTTGTTGATGTCAAAGCTAAACAAATGTCGAGGCAAGCTGTTTTCAATCAAATGCAACAAATGGTTAATTTATGACGCATTAGCAATTACGAATAGCTGTTTTATGTTGATTTGAAATTTTAAACAGCTGTTAAAAGAACAAGAAACTGGATGCAAGACAGTAATTGCCTGGAGTAAGGGGGAAACAAACTTTTAACTAGTACCATATTGAAACAAAGAATTAATGTCCTGCGGTTGAATTGCCAGACTTTTATGTTCTTTAGTTTTGGAAGTCAAATAGAAATGTTCTTTATTAAATAAACATGTTTAACTCAATCTTAAATCAGAGAATTTGGCAACAACAAGATACTAATACCTTGGCAACCTTGTATTAATGACTTGGCAACTTTGTATTAATGACTTGGCAACCCTGTGCACTGATTTACAGTGTGCAGTTCGCACTGATGGTGGACACAGTGACTGTTTTATGGTTGAAACCGAAGTAAAGCAAGGATGTATTCTATCTCCGCTATTGTTTGGAGTCGCCATTGACTGGGTGATGCGAAAATGTTGCAGGGCCGAAACTGGCATCGATTGGGTAGAAAATAGTCAACTAGAAGATTTGGATTTTGCAGATGATATTGCCTTGTTAAGGAGAAACAACCAAATATGCAAAGAAAAACAGACAACTTGTCATCTATAGCATCAAAAGTTGGACTGCAGATAAGCTATGAAAAAACAAATATAATGAATACACCTATGGCAAGTAATGCAGATATCACCTGAAATCTAAAATTATGATACGAATTGGCAAAGCAACATCAGCTTTTGAAAGTCTAAATAAAATATGGAACTGCAAGTTATATAGTATTACAACAAAATTACGGATTTTCAATCCAAATGTTGTATCAATCCTAACATATACCAGCGAGAGTTGGAAAATGACTAAAGATATAGAAAGCAAGTTGAATGCATTTGAAAATAGATGTCTGCGAAAAATAATGAATATAAAATGGAAGAAATTCAGGAGAAGTGATGAAATCAGAGACATGTCTGGTCAACCACTGTGACAACTGTTATAAGAAAGAGAAGATGGAGATATGTTGGGCACACCTTGAGGAGAAATGATCAACGAATATCAAAGCAGGCATTGAAGTGGGATGCAAAGGGTTCAAGAAAGAGAGGTCAACCTAAGGAGACCCTGAAACGAACTTTGCTGAGAGAGGCAGGAAATATCGGTCCCAGTTCCAAGGAGGAGATTGAGCGAGTTGCCCAGGATAGAGCGGTATGGAGAAATTACTTGCAGGCCCTATGTAACTTATAACGGTACGAGAGGAATTATTATTATTAACCTTGTTTTAATGACTTGGCAACCTTGTATTAATGACTTGGCAAACTTGTTTTAATGACTTGACAACCTTGTTTTAATGACTTGGCAACTTTGTATTAATGACTTGGCAACCTTGTATTAATGACTTGGCAACCTTGTATTAATGACTTGGCAACCTTGTATTAATGACTTGACAACCTTGTTTTAATGACTTGGCAACTTTGTATTAATGACGGCCCTTGTTTAATGACTTGAAACCTTGTTTTAATGACTTGCAACTGGGATTAATGCCTTAGCAAACCTTGTTTTAAGCACAACTTGTTTTAATACTTAGGCACTTGGATTAATGATTGAACCTTGTTTTAATGACTTGACAACCTTGTTTTAATGACTTGGCAACTTTGTATTAATGACTTGCAACCTTGTTTTAATGACTTGACAACTTTTTTTTAATGACTTGACAACCTTGTTTTAATGACTTGGCAACTTTGTATTAATGACTTGGCAACCTTGTTTTAATGACTTGACAACCTTGTTTTAATGACTTGGCAACTTTGTATTAATGACTTGGCAACCTTGTTTTAATGACTTGACAACCCTGTTTGCTGGCAAATTTTTAATGACTTGACAACCTTGTTTTAATGACTTGACAACCTTGTTTTAATGACTTGGCAACTTTGTATTAATGACTTGGCAACCTTGTTTTAATGACTTGACAACCTTGTTTTAATGACTTGACAACCTTGTTTTAATGACTTGGCAACTTTGTATTAATGACTTGGCAACCTTGTTTTAATGACTTGACAACCTTGTTTTAATGACTTGACAACCTTGTATTAATGACTGACAACCTTGTTTTAGACGACAACCTTGTTTTAATGACTTGGCAACTTTGTATTAATGACTTGGCAACCTTGTTTTAATGACGCTTTGTAATGCTTGGCAATTTTAATGACTTGCAACCTTGTTTTAATGACTTGACAACCTTGTTTTAATGACTTGCAACTTTGTTTTAATGACTTGGCAACTTGTATTAATGACTTGGCAACTTGTTTTAATGACAAACCTTGTTTATGACAACCTTGTTTTAATGACTTGGCAACCTTGTATTAATGACTTGGCAACCTTGTATTAATGACTTGGCAACCTTGTATTAATGACTTGGCAACCTTGTTTTAATGACTTGACAACCTTGTTTTAATGACTTTGCAACAATATCATCATTATTTTAGTGACTTGACAACAGTATTATTTAACTTCTTTTCAACATCAGTTTAACGTCTTTACAGTAATTTCAGTTTAACGACTTGGCAACATCGTGTTAAATATTTGGCAAAAACATCATTTTAACGACTTGGTAACAACAACATTTTAACGACTTGGTTAAAAGACCTGGAGCATAGGTCTTCAACAAACTTCTTCCAGCTCTTCCTCTCTCCTGCCATCCCTTCCAATTCTTTCCATGTTTTACCTATCCTCTTTAATATCAGCCTCCAGCTTCTTCTCCAGGTATGTCTAGGCCTTCCCCTACTTCTCTTTCTCTGCGGGTTCCAAAACAGTGCCTGTCTTGCAATGCTTCCTGTCGGTCCTCTCAATGTGTGTCATATCCATCGCAAACGTCTCTTCCTTAGCTCCCCTCCCGGTATCTGCTTAGTTCTTTCTCTGAGTTCCTCGTTCGTAATCTTATCATACCATCTCAGTTCCTCTATTCTACGTCAAATATTATCTTAGGCTGGTATCTGTTACAACAACAAAATCAAAGTCAAACTTAATGAACCCTCTCATCGGATGTCAATTAAAAACTAAGTAATTTTTATTTAAACCATGTTACTCAAAAAAAAATTGCTTCTGATAAAGGTTAAGAAATCTTAATTAGAAACTGCAGATTTTAACTTTTCTGAGAAGATATGTTAAAGAAGTCATGAGGGTAAGAGTTCAACACATTTCTGCATCATCATTTTACCATTTTAAATATCTGACCGGTATAAATACGCAACCGATTTTTACTTGACTTCACACCTTTTTCCTACGCGATCGACTTTACGCAACAAACTAATTACGAGCCCGCTTTTAACTTCACGTTCCATTTTACTAAACTTTTGTACTCGATTTTAACTACAGATCAACGCGACCGATTTTAACTGCAGATCAACGCGACCGATTTTAACTGCAGATCAACGCGACCGATTTTAGCTGCAGATCAACGCGACCGATTTTAGCTGCAGATCAACGCGACCGATTTAGCTGCAGATCAACGCGACCGATTAGCGAGATCAACGCGACCGATTTTAACTGCAGATCAACGCGACCGATTTTAACTGCAGATCAACGCGACCGATTTTAACTACAGATCAACGCGACCGATTTTAACTACAGATCAACGCGACCGATTTTAACTGCAGATCAACGCGACCGATTTTAGCTGCAGATCAACGCGACCGATTTTAACTGCAGATCAACGCGACCGATTTTAACTACAGATCAACGCGACCGATTTTAACTACAGATCAACGCGACCGATTTTAACTACAGATCAACGCGACCGATTTTAACTACAGATCAACGCGACCGATTTTAACTGCAGATCAACGCGACCGATTTTAACTGCAGATCAACGCGACCGATTTTAACTGCAGATCAACGCGACCGATTTTAACTACAGATCAACGCGACCGATTTTAACTACAGATCAACGCGACCGATTTTAACTGCAGATCAACGCGACCGATTTTAGCTGCAGATCAACGCGACCGATTTTAACTGCAGATCAACGCGACCGATTTTAACTGTAGATCAACGCGATCGATTTGGACCACAGATCAACGCGACCGATGTTGGTTACATATAAACGTAACCGATTTTGACTGCAGATGTTAACTCAATCTAAAGCTCTCTAACAGGCAAACACGCAAGCGCACGCACACAGACCTTACACTTTATTTTAAACTCTCTAATACACACACACACACACACTTTTCCTTTTAAAACTCTCTAACACACACACACACACATACTCTTTCTCTAACCATCTAACACACGCACGAACACACACACGCACACACACATCTCCAGCTTCAAAAGACAACACACTAAAATTATAGCTTATATTATGAATTAAAAATATCTCAGGAGTATATTCACAGCAGATGGAAAGATGGACAGAGAAATCGAGACTAGATGCCAGAAGGCAAATGCAGTGACATATCAACTGTCACCACTATTAAAACATCCAAGCATTAACATGGCAGTCAAACGACAACTGATAAACTGTATATTTATTCCAACTCTCTGCTATCAGTGCCAAACATGGCCCCTGACTAAGACACAAGAAAGAAAGATTGCAACATGTGAAATGAGATGTCTACGAAAGCTGTCAACGTTACAAGGCGAGATAGAGTGAGAAACGAGAATATCAGAAGCATCGTTGGTACTATACCATGCATACAGTACATCGAGAAGCAAAGATTCAAGTGGTTCGGCCATTTAATGAGAATGGAACCACATTTACTACCATCACGTGCCTATAATAATCGACACTCATGGCGCAGAGCACGAGGCAGGCCAAGAACAGGATGGATAGATAACATCTCAGAGTCCCTGCGAAAGCATGGACTGACAACGTCAAGCGCAACACACCTGGCACAAGATAGGAAACTAACTCTCCCCACGACGCTTCACGTCAAATGTGGTTAAGATAAGATAAGATAAGATATGAATTAAATCTAGCACTTCCACTGTCCCTGTAATCTGATGGGAATCAAAGACATCTTTGTGCTAGATAACGATCAACAAATAAACAGATACAGGTATTAAGAGCTTCGAAAAAACAAATAGACAAACACGGGACTCGAACCACTTACCTAGTCCTTACGACACCAATCGCCTAGCCTAGCAATACGAGCGTCCTTACGTACACAACCAATGAGCCATTCTAAAAAATGACTCACGGGGAGTGTCTTTCTCAGACGCTTGTTATTACCAGACACAGAAACAATCAGGTAGGGTTCGTTAATAGTGTTTGCACAGGCACATGCTATAAGCTTGTTGTGCCTGTATATATTAGAGACGAGACAATATCATACATACACACATGTATACACATATAACAAACATGTATACATCATTCAAAGTAACTTCAAATTAATTCTAAGATGAGCACAAGGAGTTTTCTTACAAGAACCCCAGAGGAAGCAACAGAAGTAACGAATATGATCAACAAATAAACAGATACAGGTATTAAGAGCTTCCGAAAAAACAAATAGACAAACACGGGACTCGAACCACTTACCCTAGTCCTTACTAACCCAACATTCCACACCGTTACCATCTTATAATGGACAATAAATAATGAGTTATGTTGTCATCAAACTGAGAACCTGATTTTTGATCATCAGAATACCAACACTTAACCCTCCCACACACATATCCTTCTTATTATCCCTAATCCTGTTTTGTCTCACATCGTCAGGATAAGAAGGGATTTTTAGTACAGGATTTTGTGTCATTGTCTTGTCGCAGGTAGATGATGGAATTGGTTGTCAACTTTTACCGTTAAGTGTAGGGGTGGGAGCTTTAATTTGCGTTCTGCCGCCTGCCCAGCGTGTTAGTAACGCGTTGGGCGATGGGTGACAAGCCCCTTGTGAGTGCGGTTCAATTCCACGAGCTGGCAGAAAAGCCACAGGTTCTCCAGATTCACAGTGTTGGTGGCACCGAACCGAAGGGTTACGATGTCCATGACATCGAGCCGAAAAGCTAAAAGCTCAAGTGCTTCTGGATCGGAAAAAGAAATCGTCTGTAAAAATCCAGGGGAACTAATTTGCTGTTAAACCTGCCTGCCGCGGTGTTTGAACCAGGTACGCTTGGGTTGTGATCGAGCTCACTACCTCCTAAGCTACAGACAGGATTAGATAGTAGAATATTAATTGGTCTCTTCGTATACGGATCACTAAAACGACCTTCAAAAGTTAGCCGATGTTACGTTGTTGTTTTTTTCCCCGATCCAGAAGCACTTGAGCTTTTTCAGCTCTTCGGCTCGGTGCTATGGACATCGTAACCCTTCGGTTCGGTGCCACGAACACCGTAAATCTGGGAAATCTGTGGCTTTTTCAGCCATCCCGCGGAATTGAACCCGCACACACAGAGGATAGTCACCGTAGTCCAACGTGCTACGAACACACTGGGCAGACGGGCCCGATGTTACGTTAAACCTTGTTTCCCACTTTAAGTGGCCCAGATACAACATCGATCTTCAGTTCAAAGATTGTGAGACTGTCTATTGCCAGTTTGACTACTAAATAATTGTATTCATTCAAATATCTCGATTATTTGATGGAGAAAAGGATAAATACTTAAAAGAGAGTTTTGGGAAAAAACCGATACAACTGACAACTTTCTGATCGCATTTGACTAAGTCAAGATTTAGACTGGATTGCATGAACTTGGAATGGATGTAGTTTGGATACAAAATGGATGAAGTTAAGACGTTGATGTCTCGCCAAATGTTTGGATGATGTGAAGAATATACGTTTCTTGTTGTAGAGTAACTGTTTGTAATAGACTGGAGAAATTAATGGTTTTAGAACTGAAGATTTGGTTCAATGTTGACGGATTAATGTTCTAAGTTTAAGCTGTCCGGGTTCACTTGAGTGTATAAGTATGAAGTGATCAGATGTAGCAGCAGAGAAAGAAATCTAGAAACTTTGATGAATTTTTTCCCGTTTTGTGATGTCAGTGAATACGTTTTCTTGTATTGTGATGTCAGTGAATAAGTTTTCTTGTATTGTGAGACAGTGAATAGTTTTCTTGTATTACAGTGAAAGTTCTTGTGGCAGTGAATAGTTTTCTTATATTGTGAAGCAGTGAATACGTTTTCTTGTATTGTGAAGCAGTGAATACGTTTTCTTGTATTGTGAGCAGTGAATACGTTTTCTTGTATTGTGATGCAGTGAATAAGTTTTCTTGTATTGTGAGGGCAGAATACTTTTCTTGTATTGTGATGCAGTGAATAAGTTTTCTTGTATTGTGAGGCAGTGAATAAGTTTTCTTGTATTGTGAGGCAGTGAATATGTTTTCTTGTATTGTGAGGCAGTGAATAAGTTTTCTTGTATTGTGAGGCAGTGAATAAGTTTTAAATGAAGACTACATGAAAAAGAAGAATGTGCATTAAAAAAATGACATCAGATAGTCAACATCGGAAGAATCTTTGTTTCGCTCGCTGGCTACGCGTTCAGGCTTAGTCATTAGATCATCTGACTGACTTTTACGTGCAGGCTTACTTTACTTACTACCAGTGTTCCTGGATATTCAGACGCGATTTACTCGACTACAAGGTAATTATCATTTAGATTCTCAAGTAAACAGTCCGGGTTTTCTATAGTCAAACTGTGTAGTGTTTTACAGTATTGTAAGTTGTTGCTGTAAACGATTCTTGTAATGATTCTTTGATGCTGACGTTCAGGTCTTCGGGCCAGGTCATCCATGTCATCATTCAGTAAGTCGCTCATCTCTTAATATCGAATATAATCTGGACCTGGAATAGTGTTTTTGCAAGAGCTTCTGATTGGAAGATTGAAGGTCGGGCAGAGAAGAAACAGGACAACAGGTCATATGAAGGAGTGGGCTCGTAATCAATCGAGATATGAGACTGGGAAAAAACGTAAAGGTCGGGATTTTCGCTGGATTCACTGGACGCCTGTTAGAAGAATAATTATGAGAGAGAAGGGCGTTAGATTGAGGAGAATATGTATATTACGAAGGGACTGTTGGTACAGGAGCATATTACGAAGGATTCGTTGAGTAGAGATATTACGAAGGACGTTGGTAGAGGATGATATTAGCAGAAGAGAGGGATCGGAAGTTTCCCATTTTAGGGATTTTTCAGAGTGCCATTGAATGAAGATATTTCAAACTGAAACTGAAATTAATTTCTTCCTTAGCTAACTTGTCTGTTTAATACTCATTTCTGGAATGAATACCTGGACTCCCCAAGACCATATCACTGTCGGGGTCTCAGCGCTACACAATTAGAACCACTGTTGTCCATTAACCGTCGTTATACTCAAAACAGTTTCAGAACTAATGATATATTTTGATAGTACATTTTGCGATTTTATTAATGACCCGCAGACACAATGTGACAGATTGGATCAGACATTAAAATTATGCCACTAATTGATAGATTACGGAATACAATATATTGTTACATTATGTTGGTTTGAAGTGCTGGGTAGGAAATCGTTCATGGCCACTTATGAAGTTTAAGCTTTCCTTGTTGTGCTAAGCGTGTTGTAGATATTGTTTCTAGTTCTATTCTTCTTCTTCTTCTTCTTCTTCTTCTTCTCTTTTACTCTCTCTTACTTTCTTCTACGAGATAACTTACAAGAGATTTGAGATAGCTTATTCATTGACTTCTTAAAGTTCAGATGATTAATTAGATTTAGAGATATCATAGTTAGATTCCTGAGATATGGCTTCTTATTTTCTTCTTGACTTTCTGATTCCTAAGATTTCTTCTTCAGACAGAGGCTATTCAGTCTTAGAGATCTTCTTCCTGCTTAGATGGTTTAGACTTGAGTATTCGTAATATTTTCAGATAAACTATCTATTAGATTATTCTTAAAGATATTGCTCTTCTTTCTTTGATAATTAAAGATCAAAAAGACAGATGATAAACGTAGATTCTTCTTAGATTACTTCTCAATAGTATGGAAGATAAAAATTTTTCTGAGACTTACGGAATTCTTCTTCTAGCTTCTTGTTCTTTATCTGATAAGATACATTGAAACTAAAATTAGAGATATTATGGACATATTAGTCCACATCTTAACAATTACAAACAGACCAATTGTGATAGGTTTCTGTTTCAGATCCATAATTTCTATAGACCTATATCTAATTCATTACTAGAACATTCTATTATCTTCTCTTCTTTCAACATAATTCTTCTTCTAAAACATTACATGTGACTTACTAAAATCCTACTAATCATCTTAATCATATGTAAAACTTCTTCAATCGTTTTCTTTGCTCTTGTTAAGTAACTTCCTTAATGTTCTTCTATCTTCTATTTATACTCCGGTTAAATCATTCCATTGCTTCAAGATAACGAATCTGAATTAGATTCTTCTAATAAAGGTTTCTTAAACTAATTTACTTCTTGTTCACTTAACTCTTCTGTTACTGTTTTTCATTCTTCTTCTTCTTCTTTTCTTTTTACCTTCATTTTCTTCTACTTCTAGTTTTGTGTTTTGCTTTTCTTTCACTGGTTTTCTTTCTTAGCTTATAAGCTTTTTTTAATTGATATTCATTTTTTCTTCTTCTTTTCTTCATGCTTCTCTTCTCTCTCTGCTTTTCTTGCGCGTTGCTTCTTCGTGCTCCTCTGTGTTGCTTCATTCTCTGACTGCTTATATCTCTCTTTCTCCAGATTTCTTTTCTTCGTTCTTCTCTCTTCGTTCTTCATTCTCTGTCCTCTCTTCTAACTTTATCTTCAGTACTTTGTACAAATTACCTATACCTTCGTGTTTTATACTCTTCTTCTAGTGCTCTTTCAATTCTTCGCTGAATTTCTTCCCGCCTATCTTTTCTTCAGGTTCACTTGAAACCATGGAGAATAGATAGAGATGAGGGAGATAGATCAGAGAGATAGATGAGAGATAGAGAGATAGATACAGAGAGAGATAGATAGAGATAGGAGATACAGAGAGGATAGAGAAGAAAGAGATAGATAGAGAGAATAGATAAGAGATAGAGAGAGATAGATAGAGATAGAGAGATAGATACAGAGAGAGATAGATAGAGATAGAGAGATAGATACAGAGAGAGATAGAGAATAGAAAGAGATAGATAGAGAGAGATAGATAGAAGGATGAGAGAGATAGATAAAGAGATAGAGAGAGATAGATAGAGAGATAGAGAGAGATAGATACAGAGAGAGATAGATAGAGAGATGAGAGAGATAGATACAGAGAGAGATAGATAGAGAGATGAGAGAGATACAGAGAGATAGAGAGATGAAAGAGATAGATAGAGAGAGATAAGAGATGAGAGAGATAGATAGAGATAGAGAGAGATAGATACAGAGAGAGATAGATAGAGAGATAGAGAGATAGACACAGAGAGAGATAGAGATAGAAAGAGATAGATAGAGAAAAGATAGATAGAGAGATAGAGAGAGATATATAAAGAGATAGAGAGAGATAGATAGAGAGATAGAGAGAGATAGATACAGAGAGAGATAGATAGATAGAAAGAGATAGATACAGAGAGAGAGAGAGAGAGATAGAGAGATAGAGAGATAGAGAGATAGAAAGAGATAGATACAGAGAGAGATAGAGAGATAGAGAGATAGAGAGAGATAGAGAGAGATAGATAGAGAGATAGAGAGATAGAGAGATAGAAAGAGATAGATACAGAGAGAGATAGAGAGAGAGACAGAGAGAGGCAGAGAGATGGATAGAGACAGAGAGATATAGAGAGACAGGGAGAGGCAGAGAGATAGAGACAGAGAGAGACAGAGAGATGGATAGAGACAAGAGAGATGAGAGATATATTAAGAGATAAAAAGACAGATAGATAGAGATATAAAGAGAGAGATAAAGAGAGAGAGAGAGATAAGAGATAATTAAGAGATAAAAAGACAGATAGAGAGATAAAGAGAGAGAGAGAGCAATAGAGATAGTGATAGACAGATAGAGATGGAGAGAGATAGAGAAAGAAATAGAGAGAAATAGAGACAGAGAATGTTAGAGAGGCTGCTTGTTAGAAAGAATAAGATAAGAGAAAACAGGAAAAAAATAGAGAGATAAAAGTGGACATGATAGAACACAACAGCAAAACAAAACAAGACAAGACAGGCAACATGTGATAGGTTAGAGTCGGTTAGACAGACAATAAGAGATTTGATAGAGACACAAGTAAATATGATAGAGAGACAGAAGAAGACATAATAGACAGACACAAGAAGACATAATAGACAGACACAAGAAGACATAACAGAGAGACACAAAAACCCGTAATAAACAGCAGATAACATATAGTAACAACAAAAAGAATACAGGTTATGATGACACAGTTGAGAGAGAAGACAATGCACTTAATGGGTTATTATACAGGTATAAGTTATATACACACAGGTAAGTGAAACAGGTGTACCAGGTGTTGCAAAGAATAACAGAATACTGAATATAGATAATATAGATAAAGAGGTTATGAAACAATATTACCTGGTGCACATTAACTCTTTCGGTACATGGTATGTTACCGACTTCTGACCACCACTGTTTTATGATACCATCATTTCATTTCACACAAGTTTTGTGTTTTGCGTTGTGGCTTTGCACTAGGTGTCATATTAATAGCTTAAGTAAGAGCAGTTTTTATGAAAATGGAGGAAAACAAATATAGGTGAATTCATTACCAATAGAGGCTCGCCTGCCCAGCGTGTTCGTAGCGCGTTGAACGACGGGTGACAAGTCCTCTGTGAGTGCGGGTTCAATTCCACGGACTGACAGAAAAGCCATAGGTTCTCCAGATTTACGGTGTTCGTGGCACCGAACCGTAGAGTTACGATGTCCATGGCACCGAACCGAAGAGCTGAAAGCTCAAGTACTTATGGATAGAAACAAAAATACAAATGAGAGCCGCATTAGCGTAGTTATTAGTGAACTAGCTTCTTAGGCTAGTGGGCCGGGTTCAATTCTACAGGGGACGTGGAATATTTGTCCCGACCGTAACGATTCTCAGGTGCACCTAGCCTGAATTGGGTACCAGGAAAAGCACTGGGAAGTAGCAGTGACGGGCGTGATGTTGACTACATTACACATCGTGTGCCAACTATCAATGAAAAAAATACGGGCCTAACACTATATTACCCTATATACCTTGAGGTATGAAAGGGTCTAAAATATGGAACTGCAAGTTATATAGTTTTAAAACTAAATTACGAATTTTCAATTCAAATGTTGTATCAATCCTAACATATGCCAGCGAGAGTTGGAAAATGACTAAAGATATAGAAAGCAAGTTGAATGCATTTGAAAATAGATGTCTGCGAAAAATAATGAATATAAAATGGAACGAATTCAGGAGAAGTGATGAAATCAGAGACATGTCTGGTCAACCACTAGTGACAACTGTTATAAGAAAGAGAAGATGGAGATATGTTGGGCACACCTTGAGAGAAATGATCAACGAATATCAAAGCAGGCATTGCAGTGGGATGCAAAGGGTTCAAGAAAGAGAGGTCGACCTAAGGAGACCCTGAAACGAACTTTGCTGAGAGAGGCAGGAAATATCGGTCTCAGTTCCATGGAGGAGATTGAGCGAGTTGCCCAGGATAGAGCGGTATGGAGAAATTACTTGCAGGCCCTATGTAACGTATAACGGTACGAGAGGAATTATTATTTATTATTATGAAAGGGTCGCTTTTGTTTTTCCTTTTCTTCACCACCAATAATACTACATTTTCTTCACCACCAATAATACTACATTTTCTTCACCACCAATAATACTACCTTTTCTTCACCATCAATAATACTACCATTTCTTCACCATCAATAATACTACCATTTCTTCACCACCAATAATACTACCTTTTCTTCACCACCAATAATACTACCTTTTCTTCACCACCAATAATACTACAGAAACGAGTACTCATGTGCTATATTCAACCAATACTTATGTATGACAACGAATCATGGACAATGAACAAGCAATCAATAAGATCGTTGGAAGTCACAGAGATGTGGTTTTACAGAAGAATGCTGAAGGTTCCATGGACAGTGAAGAAAACAAATGAGGATGTTTTAAAACAGGCCTGCACACAAAGAAACCTTATCAAAAGAATAAGAATCGGATAATCAAGGTTCTTCGGGCATATAATGGGAAGAGAAGGTTTAGAAAATATGGTGACAACATGTAAAATTCAGGGAAGGAGAGATCGTGGAAGACAGAGGGAGAAGATGTTGAATGGTCTGACATGGTGCTTCAACAAAAGACCGACGTCAGAACTGATGATTAAGTGTACCAAGGACAGAGAGCGAGTTGTGGCTTGATCGTCTACGCCCGCAGGCATGTCACTTGATTGATTTATGACCGTAATACATATCATTCAACATACTATTTTTTTTTTTTCCCGATCCAGAAGCACTTGAGCTGAAAGCTCTTCGGCTCAGTGTCATGGACATCGTAACCCTTCGGTTCGGTGCCACGAACACCGTAAATCTGGGGAACCTGTAGCTTTTCTGCCAGTCCGCGGAGCTGAACCCGCACTTACAGAGGACTAGTCACCCGTAGTCCAACGCGCTACGAACACGCTGGGCAGACGGGCGTACTATTTGTTTAAATATATTTGCATTAATATTGAACGCTACGATAAACAATTGCAAGTTTTAGTACAAAGAGAGAGAGAGAGAGAGAGAGAGAGGAGAGAGAGAGAGAGAGAAGAGAGAGAGAGAGAGGAAATAATCAATTTTTAAAACCAGCATAATGGCTTGTCAAAGCAACATCAGCTTTTAAAAGTCTAAATAAAATATGGAGCCGCAAGTTATATAGTATTAAAATTAAATTACGAATTTTTCAATTCAAATGATGTATCAATCCTAACATATGCCAGCGAGAGTTGGAAAATGGCTAATGATATAGAAAGCAAGTTGAATGCATTTGAAAATAGATGTCTACGAAATTTAATGAACATAAAATGGGAAGAAATCAGAAGGGATGAAATTAGAGAAATGTCTGGCCAACCACTAGTATTATAAGAAGGAGAAGATGGAGATATGTTGGACATACTCTGAGACGAAATGTCTGGTCAACCACTAGTAACAACTATTATAAGAAGGAGAAGATGGAGATATGTTGGACATACTCTGAGAAGAAATATCTGGTCAACCACTAGTAACAACTATTATAAGAAGGAGAAGATGGAGATATGTTGGAGCTCCATACTTCCTTTAGAGGGGACAGAAATGCATCTGAAATGTCAACCACTAGTAACAACTATTATAAGAAGGAGACGATGGAGATATATTGAACATACTCTGAGACGAAATGTCTGGTCAACCACTAGTAACAACTATTATAAGAAGGAGACGATGGAGATATGTTGGACATACTCTGAGACGAAATGATCAAAGAATCACAAAGCAGAAATTGAAGTGGGCATCCAAAGGTTCACGAAAAAAAGACGCCGTAGGAAACCCAGAAACGTACTTTAATAATAGCTGTGAGAAATGATGGATTCAGTTCCATGGCTAGGATTCAACGAGTTACACAGGAGAGAGTGGTATGGAAAAATTGCTATACACCAGGGTATTGTATAGCACAGAGTGTTCAATGTCGAAGCTGTTGTCCCGCGTCTGCAGATCATTGGTTTTATTATCTCCTCAACAAATCAACATTCCGTATGGAATCACAAACGCAGGTTCCCACTCGGCCACCTTCTGAGATGACATCAATTGTGAACTTACTATATAAAGGAACCCTTTCATACCTCGTGGTATATAGGTCAATACAGTGTTAGGCCTGTATTTTTCATTGACCGTTGGCACACGATGTGGTCATCATCACGCCGGCCGCCTTTACTTTCCCAGAGCATGTCTGGTACACAGTTGAGGCTGGGTCGACCTGAGAGCCGTCGCGGTCGGGAAAAATTCCACGAGCATTGCGGGAGCTGAGCCCAGACCACCAGCCTTGAGAAGCGAGTTCACTAACAACTACGCTACAGCGCTTACTATATACAAATACATTTTCACATATCCCTCTCAAACCTAATGGTATGAAGTCTCTTCACCTCATGTTTAGTTCTAGTGGGCAGGTAGAGTGCCAATTCACTCCTCAAGTGTGGAATGTCGAGTTTGGGATTAAAGCAACAACCTTGTGACTCAGTCGATAGGCTAACTCTTATCATATACTCTAACCGTCTCACTCACTATTCTGAACACAATTCAGCCCATCATCATTATCATCATCATCAGCCTCATCATCCTCATCACCCATCATCAGCTCATCATCATCATCAGCCTCATCATCAGCCTCATCATCAGCCTCATCATCAGTCTCATCATCATCATCAACCTCATCATCATCAGCCTCATCATCATCAGCCTCATCATCAGCCTCATCATCATCATCAGCCTCATCATCATCACCATCATCATCATCCTCATTACCATCATTAACATAATATTCGTTAACAACATCATCAGCCTCATACCACCATCATCATTATTACCATCATCATAAACATCATCATCATCATTTTTTCCGATCCAGAAGCACTTGAGCTGAAAGCTCTTCGGCTCGGTTTCATGGAAATCGTAACCCTTCGGCTCGGTGCCACGAACACCGTAAATCTGGGAACCTGTAGCTTTTCTGCCAGTCCGCGGAGTTGAACCCGCACTTACAGAGACTAGTCACCCGTAGTCCAACGCGCTACGAACACGCTGGGCACGCGGGCCATCATCATCATTAACATCATCATGACTGTGACTCTCCCCACTACCAGTATCATCACTATCATCCCTCTCTCTCTCTATCTCTCGTCTTTCATGACAGTAGTTCTAAGTGAATCTCTGTCCTGCTTGTTATGCCCAGCATCTTCTGCAGTTATACTCAACGTTCAGCGACATCTTGCACCCATCTTCTTCTCCGCCTTCTTCTCTCCGTCTGCCGGTATCACACTTCTCCTTCTTCTTTGCGTTCGTTCTTTACAACCAATTTTAATCACTATTTGTGATATGTTTGATCTTTGTCAAGAACGTGTATACATTGCACATTGGTTTGGTAGGCCCTAAACGCATAGACTTCTACACATTTAGGACACATGCATCCGATTTCAGCCAAACCTCTTTAGTCGCCTATTACGACATGTGTCGCAGGTAACAGTGGTTCTATTTTTTACACCCCAAATTTGGGCCTGGGTAACCACTCGACGGGCATCATACTCAGAATAATCATCTGCAGAAAATAAAATCGTTTTATTTGTCCACATTATGTCGTTATCCCCATATCTCTCTACATCAAAATATGAAGTGTAGATCTTCTTCTTCTTCTTCTTCCAACGCTCCATATCGACCACTCTGTGTGATTTGTATGTGATCTGAGCCTAAGAGCGATTGTACATTATGCCGGTTATGCACCTACAAAAAGGCCCTCACATCCGATTTCTGCGATGATTTTTATTTACTAGGGTAGCTTCTCTAGGTTCTACATCAGTCGCCTCTTACGACATGCCTTGTAGGTTCCCGTCACTACACGGGCGAAGTGTTTGTCAAACATTCACAACTGTTGTGTCCATATTTCAATCCTAAAGCATGCATACATGGACAACAAAAACAGATGTTAAAATCGATTAACTCTTTCCAAAAAAAAAAAAAAAATTCATCATAGAAAACTCATCTCCATCTTCTGATGAAATTATTTTCATTTAAATTGAGTATAGACAGAAAACTGGAAACAAAAGACTCGTAGACAATATCATGTATAATTAATTATCTCTATTGAGACTGAATCGAGTTTTGTTAATTAATAGAGAGCTTCACTGCAGGATCAAGTATCATACATTGTTCTTACACTTCGTGTGAACAAAGATAAGCTCGGTAAAGTGCTCAGTAATCTAGTTAAGTTAACTAGAAGTGCATTGTCGACCTAGAAATGGGGAAATGAGCTGGATTTGAACTCAGCAAACTGCGTTCAATTTTCAGTAAAATATTCTCGAGCTACAAATAAGAAAGAGAAAATTGAGATATAAAAAAACACGAAGGGCTGAAGAAGATCATCATGGAAGGAGGCATACCGGCAAAGAGAAGAAGAGGAAGACCATGGAGAAGATGGATTCAGGATGTAACTGATGGTTTGAACATGACGGCTGCAGAAGCATGATATCTGGCGTATGACAGAGATAAATTCCGGAGGACTGTTGGGGTGGCAAAGTTCTGCTCAGAACAAGCTATTTGATGATGATTCTCCAGCTACCGAAGCTCAATTGTGATGTTCAATCAATTAGACACTCAATCAACCATTTATTCATTCATTTAATAATCAATCAATCAATCAATCTAAAACTAGCTCTGCAATTTATTCGCAAAGACTTGAAAACTCGCTTTATTAATCACAAAATATGTCCATCTGCCCAGAGTGTTCGTAGCGCGTTGAACTACGGGTGACAAGCTCCCTGTGAGTGCGGGTTCAATTCCGCGGCTGGCAGAAAAGCAACAGGTTCACCAGATTACGCACATTTGTACAGACAGGATACACACATTTGTACAGACAGGATACACACATTTGTACAGACAGGATACACACATTTGTACAGACATGATACACACATTTGTACAGACAGGATACCACATTTGTACAGACAGATACACATTTGTACAGACATGATACACACATTTGTACAGACAGGATACACACATTTGTACAGACAGGATACACACATTTGTACAGACAGGATACACACATTTGTACAGACATGATACACACATTTGTACAGACAGGATACACACATTTGTACAGACAGGATACACACATTTGTACAGACAGGATACACACATTTGTACAGACAGGATACACACATTTGTACAGACAGGATACACACATTTGTACAGACAGGATACACACAATTGTACAGACAGGATACACACAATTGTACAGACAGGATACACACAATTGTACAGACAGGATACACACATTTGTACAGACAAGATACACACAATTGTACAGACATGATACACACATTTGTACAGACAGGATACACACATTTGTACAGACAGGATACACACAATTGTACAGACAGGATACACACAATTGTACAGACAGGATACACACAATTGTACAGACAGGATACACACATTTGTACAGACAGGATACACACATTTGTACAGACAGGATACACACATTTGTACAGACAGGATACACACATTTGTACAGACAGGATACACACATTTGTACAGACAAGATACACACATTTGTACAGACAGGATACACACATTTGTAGAGACAGGTAACTGTCAGGTTTGACACACAGACAACCACACATTAAATTACCACCATTTGGAGTTATACTTCAAACAATTTATCAGATCGTTGTAGGACAGAGTTACTTCTGAAATCGGAGACGGCACGCCTGTATGGCAGGGGGACTGATAATCAGATAAGAGGC
This sequence comes from Arion vulgaris, assembly GCA_020796225.1. Taxonomy (NCBI): domain Eukaryota; kingdom Metazoa; phylum Mollusca; class Gastropoda; order Stylommatophora; family Arionidae; genus Arion; species Arion vulgaris. The sequence goes on from CM036767.1 coordinate 3,663,842, forward strand.
CAAAAGAAGCGCCCTTCCAGGCGCCCTGACTACGCCTTAATTCAAAGCGGCAACTCCCGTGTGTTGTCGGGGCTTGTAAGGGGAGAAAATAGTAACACAGCGACCTACAAGGCATGTCATAGAAGCGACTGAGATAGGGGCCCTAGGAAGCTACCTAGTAAAAATAAAAAGCATTGCAGAAATCGGATGTGCTGGCCTACTTGTAGGCGCATAACTGGGCACAACGTACAATCGCTCTTAGGCTCCGATCACATACATATCACAGAGAGTGGTTTAACAAGTGGTCGATATGGAACGTTAGAAGAAGAAATATATAGCGGGAGAACACAGAAGGGAAAGAGGAAGATCTTATTGCTCATAGGAAGGGCTGTCAGAGCTAACTCACGTCAACTCTCGCATTGTACATACATTTTCTGTACACTTTTCAAATCTTAAATAACTCTCTCACGTCAACTCTCGCATTGTACACACATTTTCTGTACACTTTTCAAATCTTAAATAACTCTCCCACGTCAACTCTCGCATTGTACACACATTTTCTGTACACTTTTCAACTCTTAAATAACTCTCTCACGTCAACTCTCGCATTGTACACACATTTTCTGTACACTTTTAACTCTTAAATAACTCTCTCACGTCAACTCTCGCATTGTACACACATTTTCTGTACACTTTTCAACTCTTAAATAACTCTCTCACGTCAACTCTCGCATTGTACACACATTTTCTGTACACTTTTCAACTCTTAAATAACTCTCTCACGTCAACTCTCGCATTGTACACACATTTTCTGTACACTTTTAACTCTTAAAAAACTCTCTCACGTCAACTCTCGCATTGTACACACATTTTCTGTACACTTTTCAACTCTTAAATAACTCTCTCACATCAACTCTAGCATTGTACACACATTTTCTGTACACTTTTCAACTCTTAAGTAACTCTCCCACTCAACTCTCGCATTGTACACTTCTGACACTTTTCAACTCTTAAATAACTCTCTCACGTCAACTCTCGCATTGTACACACATTTTCTGTACACTTTTCAACTCTTAAATAACTCTCTCACGTCAACTCTCGCATTGTACACACATTTTCTGTACACTTTTCAACTCTTAAATAACTCTCCCACGTCAACTCTCGCATTGTACACTCATTTTCTGTACACTTTTCAACTCTTAAATAACTCTCTCACGTCAACTCTCGCATTGTACACACATTTTCTGTACACTTTTCAAATCTTAAATAACTCTCCCACGTCAACTCTCGCATTGTACACACATTTTCTGTACACTTTTCAACTCTTAAATAACTCTCTCACGTCAACTCTCGCATTGTACACACATTTTCTGTACACTTTTCAACTCTTAAATAACTCTCCCACGTCAACTCTCGCATTGTACACACATTTTCTGTACACTTTTCAGCTCTTAAATAACTCTCTCACGTCAACTCTCGCATTGTACACACATTTTCTGTACACTTTTCAAATCTTAAATAACTCTCTCACGTCAACTCTCGCATTGTACACACATTTTCTGTACACTTTTCAACTCTTAAATAACTGTCCCACGTCAACTCTCGCATTGTACACACATTTTCTGTACACTTTTCAGCTCTTAAATAACTCTCTCACATCAACTCTCGCATTGTACACACATTTTCTGTACACTTTTCAACTCTTAAATAAAGATTACAACGTTCTTGTTTATCAATGTGAAATATATTTCGTCACAAGGTTGCATTTTGTCAGAATTATTTCACTCAAGTTACCCACATTGAACGCATTTGAAGAATTGAACTCCGGATTTTTCAATCGATGGAACAGAACTTTAGATAACAACCCACTTATTCAATATTTACCAACACACGACAGACATCAGGAAAGTTTGACGTCCAGTTTCCTGTTGAACACAAACTTATCAAAACTCATTGATTTAACGTGGTCTTGTAACAGCAACATAAAAGTAATCAATTATGTTACAGTTTTTATCTAAATTTACATTCTTTAAATGTACACGTTTTTAAAGAATAAATTTATAAACTTTATTTTTATTTCTTTCTATTGTTTCTGTTTTTGAAATGAGGGTTGAAAATTTATTGTAATGAATGCCAAATGTTTAACCCTTAAGCGGCTGACTATTAAGAATATATGATTTATTTATACTAAATTGTATGACTTATGAACTGGCCGTTTTTGTGTATTATATATATATGGCCCTTTTCATCTTTACAGACGGTAAATAGGCAAGTGTTTTACTGTGACAACTTCTGAGTTTTCGCTTTTCTCTCTTGTCGTTCAGCTCGTACATAAGTCTCTTCTCAAAGACTCTGCGCCCTTCCGTAATTTGGCTTTCCACACAACTCTGTCATCAGCTAGTCCCTCCCATGTGCTGGGATCTATAGAAAAGTTTTCATTGAGGTTTTGCAGACATCTTTATATCTGAGCAGTGGTCTGCCCTGGTGCCTCTTCCCTCCGAAAGTTCACAGAACAACATTTGTTTTGGTATGCGATAAGTTTCCATTCTTCTCACATGTCCCAACCATCTAAGTCGTCTACTGCTGAGCATGCCCATGATGGAAGGCAGATTTGCACGTTGTAGTACTTCAGAGTTGGTTATCTTGTCGTACCACCTGATGTTCATAATCTTGCGGAGACATCGAAGATGAAAGATGTTAAGTCTCCTCTCGTGTCTTGAGTAGACTGTCCATGTTTCTGAGCCATATAGTAAAGAACTAATTACACAGGCTCGATATATTTGAGTTTTCGTCTGCAATGTCAATTTTTTTGTTGTCCCACGCTCGCTTTGATAGTATGCCGAATGTAGTAGCCGCACTCCCTATACGAGCGTTGATTTCTTCATCAAGAGAAAGGCTGGCAGTGACCGTGGACCCAAGATAGCAGAATTTTTGCACTGGTGTTAGATGGTTACCATTTAAAGTGATTTTTGTGTATTAGGTATGCATTTAAATGCATATAATATATGTCAACTAGGGTCATACATGAAAATTTCATAAATAATTAATATATATATATATATGTTTTAGATATTTAATCTCTTTGATTAAAGCATGTTCTCCCCTTCTTCTTCTGCTTTCTTCCGCTATGAGTTCCATACAAAAACTTAAAAATCCATGAGTTAATGGGTTAACATCATCATCATCATCAAGTAGCTTGTCGCTTCAGGAATTTGGTTTCCATGACAGCAGTCCTGAAGAATTGTCTGTTCTGGGCGAGTTGGCCGACGTCACCAGCAGTCATTCTCAGATCGTCAATGACATCTTACACCCATTATCTTCCAGGTGTTCTTCTCATTCTTCTTCCAGGCAACATTCCCTCCAAAATTATCTACTCTACGCACTCGTATCGTTTGATGTGGTCCGTTAACAATGATTTGCAATGCGTTATCACTTTTTGCAAAGGGTTAACAATCATTTACAAAGGGTTAACAATGACTTGCGACCTCATGGACTCAACGCTCTACATTCCTATGCTTCTAAGTACTTTCTCTTCTCATGCTATATATTTTATATGTGTAAATGTTTTGTATATGAGTCATACTTGATTTTTATTGTTTCTCTTCTTTTTCCACTTCTAGTTTTTCTGTATTTATTTCATTATTCGTTTTTAGTCACATATTTTCATTCATGTTCAGCTGTTTTAATATTTTTGTCAAAGTCTGTATGTGGTGTTCTGTGACATTCCTCGCTTTTGTTGTATCGTTTGCTTGATAAAGGCCTTTTTTTGGTCGAAACGTTGCTGTGTATTGTCATTGCTTTTGTATTTTGTAAAACTACAGTAATTTGTTATTATGTGTCTCGTCAAAGGGTTAATCTTGATGTTAAATAATTGACAGGATCTGAAGCTAACTGTAAATTGCGTTGCATGTGAAGTCAGTGCGATCTGAACCATTGTTTTACCTTTCTCACTGTTTATATAAATAATTAGATGGAGAAAGATAAAGCGTGGGCGAGATAAACAATGAGAGATAAAGATATTGACAGTTTGCAAGAGAGAAAAAGATAGAGGGGTGGAGAATGTATAAGAGCTAGAACAGAATTGTGTTTATTAAAGAGAAGGTGTTTTAAATACAAATAGAAAATTGCACACTACAATCTTTCGTCTAAGAACAGGACACTGCAGGCTCAACCATCGCATGCACAGAATAAAGCCTGCTCAGACTGCACACTGTGTATGTTAGACAGAAACATAGACTCCAGAGTACATTCTGCAGTCATGTCCATCATACATACACTAACGAAATGAAACATGGCCTCATGAACGAAGCTTACAGACCAAGCTATGGGGAACGCTCGAGGAACTCCAACTGACATGTAGCTTCATAGAGGCAACCCATCTCATGGTTTAGACGTGCATACAAAACCGAACGCCAAGAAGAAGAAGAAGAAGAAATAAACAGAGAGAGAGAGAGAGAGAGAGTAAGAAAGAATGATAAAATACTAATAGAGAGCTAGTGACTGAGAAAGGGAGAGAGAGAGAGAGAGAGAAAGTGACTTATAGACTGCCTGTGATAGAAATTGACATAATGGGCATATTTGTGTTGGGGTGTCTCTGTGGCTGTGGTTAAGCCCTTTGCCATGTGAGTCGAAGCTCGTGGGTTCGGGTCCTGACCGCGCCATTCTGTTCACGAGTGCAGTTTTTCCAGAGACTCCTAGGATTGTTGCTGGAGCTACGGAGGTCGTGCTCTGTGTAATACTATCGACAGGTGGCGTGCCAATTCTGTGGAGAGGACAGAGCCGTATGGGGTAAAACCCGGTGCAATGAAGTCAATCCTTCGGCTTTAAAACCCTTTTGATATTTGTGTTGTTGTCTATGATAATTGATTGACCGATCGAATGATTGATTTTATCGATTGATCGATTGATTGATTCATCGATTGTTCGATAGATAAGATGACAATCACTGCACTTCGGTGAATAAACATATGTGTGTTCCGATCTTTTTCTTACACAGAGAAAGATCTCATCGGTAGTGCACAAACTTCACAGCGCAAACAAGTGACTCGATGTAATTTTCTAGACAATGAAAAATTGATGTAGGAATATTATTTAACATAAATTGTGTCCACGCATTGCATTGACTGTCTACACCAGCGTTTCTCAAAGTGGGCGGTACCACCCCTGGGTGCGCTGAAGCCTTCAGGGGCGATGGTGGGTTCAGAAGGATTTTTGGGGGAGTTGTTTTCTTGATTTTTCTTTTGAATAATAATTAAAAATTTGAATTCTGCATTTGAATTCATCTTATACCCATCTTACACGATCCATTTTTCATCAATTTTATATTTCATGTATATAATCATTTGAACATTCAGCTCTTCAACATAGAACATATTATACCCATCAGCTCCTCAACATAGAACATATTATACCCTTCAGCTCCTCAACATAGAACATATTATACCATTTAACTCCTCAACATAGAACATATTATACCCTTCAGCTCCTCAACATAGAACATATTATACCCATCAGCTCCTCAACATAGAATATATTATAGCCCATCAAGCTCCTCAACATAGAACATATTATACCCATCAGCTCCTCAACATAGAACATATTATACCCATCAGCTCCTCAACATAGAATATATTATACCCATCAGCTCCTCAACATAGAATATATTATACCCATCAGCTCCTCAACATAGAACATATTATACCCTTCAGCTCCTCAACATAGAACATATTATACCCATCAGCTCCTCAACATAAGACATAATTATAAATACTGGCTGCTTACTGAAGAGTTTTAATGATGTTTGTAGGACGGATTAGTGTAATGCGTAAACCGTTCGACTATCGACTCGGACTGAAATAGGGTTTTGGGTTCAATCCCACACTCGACGTTCCACACGTGAGAAAAGGAATTTGCTCTCCTACCTCCTGCACAAGTAAGTGTTCGTCTATCGACTCGGATTAAAGACAGTTGTAGGTTTAATCACAACACTCGACGTTCCACACGTAAGAAAAGGAATTGGCTCTCCTGCACACTTAAGGATTCGTCCATCGACCTCGACGTTCCACACTTGAGAAAAGGAATTGGCAATCCTACATCCTGCACAATATGAACTAGAAATATGAAGTGGCAGGAATTTCATACCCTAAGGTCTGAAGAGTTTACGGAAAACTTTATAATAGCCATCCAAGCGATGATGACAACAGCCTCAGACGTGTGCTGCTGCACGTATCTGGTGTGTGCGGAGGTGACTGTAGAGTCCAATCCTAGAACACAATCTTCTACCACAGGTGGAGCATACATGATCAAGGTTAGACATGTGGGTGTTGTGTGTTCTGTCCTTTTGCACAGCTCGTGTTCTCTGTACCTCAACGCACGACGATTCCAGCTATGTGAGTTCCTCTTGTGTTGCTACAGCGCCACGTTTGACGATCTTGGAAGAGGAATTCCCAGCCCAGGACAACTTTATATAGTAAAGATTGTTTACCACCAAACATTACAGCTTGATCAGTTTGTAACATTCAAATTCACAAACGTACACACACACTTATTGTTGGAGACATTCCTGCCTTTGTTTACATCTACATATTCTTGCAACCAGTGGCGGCTCTTGATCATTTTTGTTGGTGGGGCCAGACAAATATTTTCGGAAAAGTCATGGTTTCGGTTAGGATATATTTTAATGTATGAAATAATAAATAAATGTTACATCTTATTTTGGGGGCAACCCCACTGGCCTTAATGACGAGCCGCCACTGCTTGTTTGTTGATTGTGTTAGACATTTTGATATGATAGTATCTACCTGATTAAGAATGATCTCAACCGTTTCGTCATGCATAAACAATCAAAGCATCTGTCGCGGTCACGATGCATAAACAATTATTGTGACGCTCTGTTTCCCATGGATGACTCCTGGCTAGCCAGACCTAAAATACGTCTAACATTTTACATGTAATGTGTTCTGTGTTTTGTTGTGTGTTTTTTTGTTAATAGAATATGTGGTGTGAATGGTTCATTTACATACCATTTGATACATTGAGGAATATTATGTTATGATTGTATGTTTGTTGGATTAATAGTGCACGGTGAGTTGGATAGTTAGTTAGTCATCAAATCATTCTCATTGCAATGTTATTAAGTGCTTAGAGCTTCATCTTCAGTAAATCTGTCAGCCTGTTGAGACTGACAGTTCCAATCCTGTTGGTTAATCAGAAATGGTCTGCTCCATGTGCATCGTTCCCATTTCTCTCTCCCTTCTCTCTCGATCGTTCCTTTTCTGCCATTTTTATCATTCTTATTGTGATATATAAATAGTCTTTGCCAAGAACGTTTGTTTTACGCTACATCTACTGTACCATTTGGAGCTCTAGTGCTTATCCTTTGTCGACGTGTTCGATTTCAACCAGCGTTTACTGGGTTCGCTCTCCGTCAGCCTTAGACTGACCCCAGCCGACCTGCAAGACAGCAGGTTGCATCACCATCTAGTCACCCCACGTTTGAGTCCCAGTTTCTTCAGTTGGGACATGGACGTAGCATTCATTTCTTCTGCTTCGAACGCTCCATATCGACCACTCTATTAACCACTCTGTGTGATTTGTATATAATCTGAGCCTAAAATAGATTGTATGTTGTGCCAGTTATGCGCCTACAAGTAGGCCAGCACATCCGATTTCTGCGATGTTTTTATTTACTAAGGTAACTTCCCTAGATCCTACGTCATTCGCCTCTTACGACATGCCTTGTAGGTCACAGTGTTATTATTCTTTGCTTCCCTTGCGCGCCTCGGCACCACATGGACGTATAATTCAATTCACCACCTGAATCCCCTGTCCGACCAATCTTTACAATGTCGTTCATTATCTGTACGTCGTGTCCGTATGTCTGTCTGCTCTTTAAGTTATTTTCTTCTTCTTCTTGCGTTCGTTCTCTATGAGTTCAGGTGTAGTTCTGATTTTTGTGTGATGTCTACTTTCCTAGTTATCAGTATCCCTGCATACAGGCGTGCTTTCTCCACCTTCAACGGTAAGCAATTCACTGTGATTACCGCATGTCTAGGTACAAGAATGAAGATGACCCGTTACAGTAATGAACTGAGCACAAGACTCCACCTATTGTGTAACTTCAGCGGTAAATACTTAACTTTGATTACCGCATGTCTAGGTACACGCCCGAGTGGTTACCGCATGTCTAGGTACAAGAATGAAGATGACTCGTTACAATCATAAACTGAACACAGACTAAACCTACTGTATACGTGCAGAACATGATCTGACCTTACTGTGCCTGCTCATTGAGCCTCTATGATTGCAGACATGAATGTTAATCTGCATCTTCAGCCAGTACATTGGCTTCAGTTTCAGTTTCAGTTTGGAATATCTTCATTGCACTCCGGACGTGTCCATAGGTGCTCCGATCTCCTCGCAATATCTCCAATAGCGTCCAGCGACTGATCGTACCAGTTCGATTTTATTGATGAGCCTACTCACGTACCCGTTATGATGTTCTTTTCTTGCTACTCCAATCTTCAAACCTAGCTCCTGCAATCTAGTAGTTGACGTGGATTGGTTTAAATGAAAATCTTCTTTGCCGCCACACTCTATGAGGGCGTTCAAACTATCAGCTCTATCCATTGGCTGGCTCTCTGATATGGTGGCAGAGCCAGCCAGCCTGTCTGCTCTCTCATTTCCCAAAGACACCCATGTGCCCCGGAACGAAGATAAGTGTAATTCTGCAAATTATTGACGCTTGTAGAGATTCAGTCCATTGTCTACGCACCGAACCAGCCTCTACCTTGCGGATCATACTCAATGAATCACTCAGAATGCTTGGTTTGATTACATTGGCTTGGTTACGACCATAACTTTCACGGTCATACTTCTTGTGGTCTCAGCAACATTCTTCCCTAACAACTCTTCCTCTACTCTGAGCTGTGAAAGCTAATCATCATAGCTTGTTATGTGCAGAACTTTACCACCCTAACAGTCCATCGGAATTTAATCTCGTATGGGTCAGATGTCCCACCTATGCAGCTATCATGTTCAAATCATCAATAACGCCCTGAATCCATCTTCTCCTGGGGACACTCGCTGGTGCTACGGAGTTCGTGCACTGCAGCTGAGATCTTCCTGTGTAAGAAAAGATCGGACACACATGTTACTCACCGAAGTGCAATGATATTGATCCTATCAATCAATCAATCAATCAAGCCCTTTTCTCGTGGAATTCCTTTTTGCTCTTTGCAAAGATGTCTGCTTCCATAACGGTCTTCTCCAACCCTTCGTGTTTCTTTATATGTCCAAAATACTTCAATTTTCTCATGCTTATTTCGTAGCATCAGCCATTTTCCCTTTCTATTTTGGGTTCCTTTTGGATAGATCTATTTGTTATCCTCTTTGTCTATGATATACATAGAACACTTCTGCAACACTTATATTCAAAACCACATATATTTTTTTCCACTGCCTTGTTAAATGTCCATGCTTCACCACTTATACGTTATATAAATACAAGCATCATCAGGTGCCATGGTGACTGGCGTAGGGAATCATGGATCTCCAAATCTCTGCCCTGGTATTTGTTATCATCTCAGATGTTGACGCGCTTCTGTGCCATGAAGTCAGGCTGTCTAATATTTTCTCTCTCTGTCTTCCTCTATCTTGTTTCCCGTCGATTTTACCGGTTGTCATAATGTGTTCTAAACCTCCCCTTCTCATCACATGTCCGTAAAATGTTGACTGTCTCTTTCTTATATTGACAATACGCCCGTCTGCCCAGCGTGTTCGTAGCGCGTTGGACTACGGGTGACAAGCTCCTGTGAGTCAGGTTCAATTCCGCGGGCTGGCAGAAAAGCCACAGGTTCACTAGATTCACGGTGTTCGTGGCACCGAACCGAAGGGTTACGATGTCCATGGCACCGAACCGAAGAGCTGAAAGCTCAAGTGCTTCTGGATCAGAATTAAAAAAAAAATATTGACAATACTTTTTCAATGTTATTTAGCTTGTTTCGACACATCAACATTTGTCATTTTGACAGTTCATGGGATTCTTAATATTCCTCTGCAAAACCAAATCGAAGTAACATATATAATGCTCGATTAGTAATATGATATATATCGTCATGGTAACGCGTCGCTAGAAACACTTGAAGTTGTCAACATTGATATACAGTCGGTTAGAATCTTATATATTTTATATATTTGAGAGTAGTTCCATCCACTCCATAGAGATTTGTTTCGGTTGGTAATGGCAATCATTGCCTCTGATGTGGCCTCTCAGATTTCACATTTTTATTCTTATCGTCAATCGTCTGTTAGAGAATATGTTATATCGTACTGGAAGTGTCTGTCTAAATTCTATTATTTGTGTCCGCATGCTGGTACTTAGGCTGGGAATATGTACATTTGGGTTTAGTGTAGTCATAGTGTTATGTGATTTGATGGTTTTATAGGATGTGATGGTATGGTATGGGATATTCTGTTACTTGATGTGACTTGATAATATGTGATGTGGTGTGATGTGATGTTAATTGGCGTGACTTGATGTGAAGTGATGGTATTGATGTAATGTGATGTATAAAAGAAGATTTAAGACTAAAGATATAGAAAGAAAGTTGAATGAATTTGAAAATAGATGTCTACGAAAAATAATGAATATAAAATGGAACGAATTCAGGAGAAGTGATGAAATCAGAGACATGTCTGGTCAACCACTAGTGACAACTGTTATAAGAAAGAGAAGATGGAGATATGTTGGACAAACCTTGAGGAGAAATAATCAACGAATATCAAAGCAGGCATTGAAGTGGGATGAAAAGGGTTCAAGAAAGAGAGGTCAACCTAAAAAGACCCTGAAACGAATTTTGCTGACAGAGACAAGAATTATCGGTCTCAGTTCCATGGAGGAGATTGAGCAAGTTGCCCAGGATATAGCGGTATGGAGAAATTACTTGCAGGCCCTATGTAACGTATAACGGTACGAGAGGAATTATTATTATTATAAAGACGAAGTATTGCCTTCATGTGACCAGTGTTTTTAAAAAAAAAACTCTATATGGCTGGAACCATCTCCGCAGAAATGACACTTCATCTACTGAGAGCATTACACAAAGCACGAACTCCACACCTCCGGCAAAATTCTAAGAAACTTTTTTAAAAATGCACTCGAGAACAAATTGGCTCGGATCGGTTTCGAATACACGATCTTTGGAACATCGACAACGGTTTAACCGCTTAACTACACAGACTCCCCAACAGAATGATATTGTTTAACCGCTTAACCACACAGACTCCCCAACATAATGATATGGTTTAACCGCTTAACCACACAGACTCCCAACATAATGATATGGTTTAACCCTAACCACACAGACTCCCTAACAGAATGATATGGTTTAACCGCTTAACCATACAGACTCCCCAACATAATGATATGGTTTAACCGCTTAACCACACAGACTCCCTAACAGAATGATATGCATAGTTGCAAGAAGTTCAAGAAAAGTAGTTCTAATGAGTGTGACGGTGGTACTGATAACATGACTTCTAAAAATCTTCTTCAAATATATTCAATCAATGCAGGACCGTGCGGTATATTTTCTCAGTATGATGCAAGTCTTCGAAATGCCGTCCCTTAAATGATTTTTCTTTAAAATGACTTTCAATTGTGATTTTGATTTCGCTACATATGCCGCCCTCCCCACCTTACCGTGCTGCATGATGCAGCCGTCTCTCTGCATCATACCACGGCACAGCCCTGTACCTATGACCACCATAGATGACTAAAACGGCAGTCAACAGCGACATCCCTTTGACAGATTCTTGTGGAGATCTCGACAAACTATGACGAACCACTAGTTTCCTTGAACATAATCAAGATTGTGGGTGTCTGTAGCTTAAGCGGTAGTGAGCTCGTTCACAACCCAGATGTACCTGGTTCAAACTCCACTGCGGGCAGTTTGGAAACAAATTTGTTCCCGTGGAAATTTATGAACCATAAAACACAGACCTCACTGTTCAGAAAGCAATGGTTAAACTATTGAGCGTATAAGTTATTCCATAAAAAATCGACGACTCCGTTTACTGTGGCTGATGGCGATGACCTGAAAAGGATATGTCACAAATTTTATATTTCAATCAAGTTTAGGAATGCGAGAGTAAACGAAGAAGATGTATCATTTTTTTTTTTTTGTGAATCATTTTTAACATACTCACTACTAACTACTGAATTGAAAAAAAATAGGCTGTGGTCGTGTTATATTGTGTTGACATTTTCATTCTAATGATACCTACTTCCAGTACTGTTGTTACTGTCTGTGTTAACTCTGGTTAAGGTGGTGTAGAACAAAGTGTGGGCATACGCCTGTGGAATTTATTGACCGCATGGCTAGTGCAGTCGCTGCGAAAATGTTCAGGTTAAGATTATTTCTTTATTACCCCGACAGAAAAAAGGTATTGGTCTTAAAGGGGTTTAACCTAGCATGGAACCCGCGATCTAATCTATTAGACCAGACGCTCCACTCCACGGATATGGATATCAATGTCCTTAAGTTAACCCCCCAACTCTCTATCGGAACACGATGCAGAAATAGACAGCCTCCATCATCATCATCAAGGTTCGTATCCTTTATAGGACGTTGCTCTCTTTGCAGCACATCTGAAATTCACTCTGTCTCTAGCTAGTTCACCCACGTCGTCGATGGTCATATTCATGGTTTCTTTAATATCTTGTAGCCGTCTTCTTCTTGGTCTGCCTCTGCGTCCTGGGACCCTGCCCTCTAGTATTGTTCTTCCAGGCCATCGTGACACTAGATGTAACCAAAGTATGTACTTTTTCTGTATAGTATGTTGTTTATCAGCCAATTCTCTTTAACATTTAGTTCTTTCAGGACATCAGTGCTCTTTCTTTTTCTGTCCATGGTATTCGTAGGATCTTTCTGTAGCATTTAGTTTCGAAGGACTGATTTTCGTTCTTAATTTCTGTGTAATAGTCCATGATTCACAACCATAAGTAGCCACTGGGAAAATGCATGCTCTCAATATTTTTAATTTTAGTATTTTGCTGGTGCGTTGCCACATGTTCTTCATTGTACTGACAGCCTTACTGTACATTAAAAATCAGAAATTTGATCAGAATGGGTTGGTGTATATTTTGCACAAATTTTGGCAGTTGTTTTTATTTTATTTGTGATTACGTGTTTTGCCAATCAAATAGTTTTACTACAGTCTCATATATATATATTGTGAATTTTTATTTTATAGACATCTTGACCCCTTCTTGCGATAGTTAGTAGGGGATGAGTTAATAACCTGTAACTTTTGCATATTTAACTTCTTTCTTTTCTTCTGTTGTTGTCAAATTGCTATCATGTTCTTGCCCAGTGTCGTAGTTTTCTGTCTTTGTCTTGCGCTGTTCTAGTGGCTTGGGTGAGAGTTATTTTTGCTTTTTGACAGGATTCTGCTAAGCCATCTATCCATATTTAACATATCAAAATGAAAAAGCTTCGTAGGCGAAAGATCCCAGGATCAATTCCACAGGGACATTGGGATAGATTCTAACAGTAATGGGGCGCCCAGGTTGACCCATCTCATTTGTGGATCAGAGAAATAATAGAAAGTAAAAGTGCCCCCTTCGTGATGTTGATTACAACAGCTTTACTGAATTACTTTTACTAACATACGTACTTACTTTGCGATAGCGCAGTGGGTAGTGTACGCGCATCTTAAGAGTGTGGTACGGGTTCAACCACAGCCAACTCTAGATAGCTAGGCCAGACAACTGACCGGGAATCCCTGACCTAGATCAGAGAAGGGGGCCGGAATGTATACATGTTTTATAGAACACTGCAAGCCTTTTTGCAATTTTACTCAATTATGTGAGTCTCTGGTTATTTATTGGTGAAAAATATTCATAATATTGATATTCGTTATTGTTAAACTTAACTTGTTGCATAATATATCTTCGATTTAACATTTTGTGTTGATTTTAAAATGAATTCGTCTATATACACCAAAAAAGGAATGCGAGATCACGTGGTGTAGTTGTGGTCTGATTTCCCATAATTCTTACCGAAGGCCCATAAGTTTATACTTGGCTCTGGTTCAACAGACAGTGCGCCTTAACGAGCAATGTTACTATGATGCAGGGGATACAAAGCACAAGTTAGTAAATGCAAAAGGTGTACCTCAGAGATAACAAAGACAGGAAAAACACTTTTAATGACGCGCACACAACATCTTGTTCTATAATAACTAGAGTCCAGTTCTAAATCGAGCTGGTACGGTCAGTCGCTGGACGCTGTTAGCGATATTGCGAAGGAGATCGGAGCACCTATGGACATGTCCGGAGTGCAATGAAGATATTCCAAACTGAAACTGAAACTGTTCTATAAATCTCTTTTCATTCTGGCGCTATGAAGCAAAGTACTATTAAAGAAAAGAGAAGAAAGACAAGACTGTTGCTTACATACGTACTTTCTTTGCAATAGCGCAGTGGTTAGTTCAGTCGCATCTTAAGAGTGTGTTCCGGGTTCAATTCCACAGTGGACGTGGAATTTTACCCCAACCGAGCGGCTCTCAGTTTCACCCCAGTCTCAATAAGTCACTAGAAAAGCACGGAAGTAAAATCGGTCGGCGTGATGTTGTCCACATCCTTTGTTCATGATTAAGAAAAAAAATATGGACATAACACCGTCTTTGCCAGTATAAATCATGGTATGAAATAGGTATCTTAAATCATGGTATGAAATAGGTATCTTAAATCATGGTATGAAATAGGTATCTTAAATCATGGTATGAAATAGGTATCTTAAATCATGGTATGAAATAGGTATCTATTTGTTTATCTACTTATTCATTCACTGACTGACTTTCTGTTGCTCTAATCTTAAGCAAAGTTTGTCTAGTCTAGATGGTGGCTCTGTTCTTTCGATGTTCCAACAAATAGAACAACACTCTATTATCTAATTCAGTATCATTGTTCATTGCACTCACACTTGGGGAAATCTGAGATCTCATTCTCGCTGTCGTGCACACATGTGAGTGTTATAATGAGACACTGAACAAACACCAGGTATAATAAAAATGGAATCACAAACACGAGACAATTAGCAAGAAGTCTGTCGTCTCGTTTACATCTCCTGCGACACCTGAATCAGACTTTTATATTTCAAGACAAATCAGATGCAGGGTGAGAGGCTAGTTTCTTGGGATTGTTTATCTTGGAAACAGAGTAATATCCAACGTGTGCGGAATTCTTTTATTTCGTCGATGTTTCTTATCGTGTTTGGCAACAACTTTACGATGTTTTACGGTGCCTCATGAGATTAGGGAAACTTACGTTAAGATTATCAACTATTATTTATAATGAGCGGCGGGACAAGGATTGGGGTGGAAATGGAAAGGGTGGCATCCAGATTGCTTCTCTCTGTAAATAATGAAACATGAGAAAGTTGACGTACGAGACGAGAGAGAAGAAGTGAGAGAATATAAAGAAGTGGAAATGTTGATACTATCTGTAAATAATGAAACATGAGAAAGTTGACGTACGAGACGAGAGAAGAAGAGTGAGAGAATAAAGAAGTGGAAATGTTGATACTAACTGTATGTAAATAAAACAGAAATACGGAGTATCTGTGGCGTAGAGGTTAGATGCTTGCCTTACGTTCCAAAGATACTCGGTTCGCTCCCTCGTGAAATACTGAAGGACTGTTGGTATGGTCAAGTCTGCTAGGACAAGCTATTTGATAATCATGGCAATTTGATATGGGGTCATGCGGTTATGTAAGAGCATCGAAGACTGAGATGTACAGTGTGGACCAGCCTGACAGCGCACCCTAGCACTGACGGCCACGGAACAAGTATTGTGAGTTACAGCCTCCTGTATTCACAAGACAGTTTAGCTCGAGTGAAAATCCCAGACAATCAGACTACTCTTGTCACGTGACCCGTGTATTCCAGAACTGTTAAATAAAGACAAATTCCTTTTAAAAACAAACATAAAAATCGAGAAAAAAAAATGTTATATTTTGTCACAAATTAAATTTAACGTTGAGAAATATTAATATAATTAACATTTTCATCAATAAATAACGATGGACTCGTGAAATTGTGTACAACTCTTTTGCAATAAAACTTACAGTGTTCTATCAAACATATAATAAAATGTCAGCCCCCCATCAGCGGAAACTTCCGATTTCCCAAATGAGTTGAACAGCCTTACGTTACTGGAGGCGGCGTCTGAGTATTTTAAAAAGATTTGGTTGTTGTTCTGCTAGAGTCCACAAGTCCTAGTCCTAGATCAGGTCTGAGTATTTTGAAATATTTGGTTGTTGTTCTGCTAGAGTCCACAAGTCGGGCTTTTACTGTTTTACTTTGCAGGTTCCTGGTTAAAAAGAAGAGGAAGATAATACTCTTGTGTGTCTCTATTGTCTATTGTTTTTCCTCAGGTGGATGATGGAAATTGGTTGTTCACTCTTGTCGTTAAGCATAGGGGTGGGAGCTTTAATTTAACGTAAAAGAGCCAGATTAGTCGTCCTGGTGTTATGTCGGTGTTTATTTAGTTTGATCTTGATATTGTCTATCCATCTTTTTCTTGGTCTTCCCTTGAGTCTAGTACCTGATCTCTTTTTATTGTATGCTGTTATTCGTGGTTGGTTGTGTTCCATTCTCATTAAATTTCCAAACCACTGCATTTGTTGTCTTCATTGTGTATCTCAGGTGGGTTTAACCCTTTAACCCTTTTTACCTTGCTGCTACATACTTTCTGAAGGTTGAGCTAAAAATAGCTACTCTTTGTGTCTAGGTCACAAACGTGAATGTGCGCCTATAGCAGTGACAGTAGCAATGTATAACGTGTTAACACGTCTTTAGCCCACAGAGGAGAGATACATACGTGTTAATGCGTCTTTAGAAGTGAATGGGAAAACGTATATATACGTCCTTAGCAGATAAACATTTATATTATTTCATCTGTTCTGTGTTAAGTCAAATAGTCTGCTTTGTGTAAAGATGTGTGTTCTTATTGGTTATTGGTTACTAAACTGACGTCATTGCACTCCGGGCAGACCCATAGGTGCTCAGTCTCCCCCCCACAGATATCGAAGAGTATGCATACTGATGGTGCCTGTGGCTCGCTGATTAAACACACCTCTCACTCTGCCTCTCAGCCATCCAGTTTGACTTGAACAACGGGTAACTCTTAAATCGCTTGATCGGTTCAACATCGATTTTAATGTCCTCATCCAACAGAGAGTCGCGAAGAGACCGAAGAATATCCCCTTATCCATCTTCAACTCCCCAACAATCGATGCTGTTGATGCAAGCCTGTCCGCTCTCTCATTACCGTAAACACCTGCATGCACAGGACAGTATATCCACGTAAGCCGCTGGAGGTTAGAAACTTCTATAGACGACATCCACTCATACCGAAACCTGCCCTTCTGGATCTTGTGAAGCATCGACTGAGAGTTGTATGTTCTAGTATATGTAAAGTTGTGTATGGTTGTGTCTAGTATATGTAAAGTTGTGTGTTCTAGTATATGTAAATTTTGTAAAGTTGTGTGTTCTAGTATATGTAAAGTTGTGTGTTGTAGTATATGTAAAGTTGTGTGTTCTAGTATATGTAAAGTTGTTATTGAATACAGGATATGACAAATCTGGCCAGCAATGGCGGAATGCGAGAGGCCATTCAGAATCAGGACTGTTTGATTCTGGACACGACTTTGCTAGCGCATTTCCACCATGTTTGGTAGGGTATTTTCTGGTTTCATTTGCCGAGCTACTGAGTTAATGCTTGAGCAACGCTGTGAGCTATGAATGTTACATGGAATGCTTTTTCTACGTCAATTGTGTGTTTGTTGTGTGTATTCAGAAAATGGCGGACAGCGGTTATGACGAACCGACTCAGTCTGCCGTATGCAGTGATATTGCGTGTGCAGGAAGCTGGATTTTGTCGTGATTGATGTTCCCTTCGACATGAATTTTAATTCAAGTGATGAACAGTTTTGTGTTGACACTCTAGCGACGGCCATATGCATTTATGCGGTGCAGGTTTCTTTTTGTGGCGGTACGGCTGTTTCATTCTGGAATTAGTTCACACAGGAGGCAGTTCACAGTTATTAGCATTTCGTGTGATTTTCGTTGGCACAGGAACGGAGCAATTATGGGGTGAACCGTTGCAGAGAAGTTGGAACGGTACATATGAACTATGTAAAATTGTCGAATAGGGTTTGTCTTACTTTATGTCATAGCAGAATCATATCAATGAAGAAATAATAGCTATCACTCAAGTCACTAGAGCAGATCAAGACAAAAACAGAAAACCACGACACGGTGCAACAACCATGCAACAGTGTGACGAGAAAGATTGAACAAGTAGATACATTTATGTGGTTTGCTATGAATAAAGTCGTATGGTTTAGTTTATTTAAAATTGTATGGTCATATCTTATGTATGTACAACTGTCTGGTCTAGCTGTGTATAGTTGTGGAGTCTAGTCCGTGTAATGGTGTATGACTTGATGTGTATAAAGTTATGTGTTATGAGTAAGGCGTGTAACCATTTGTCGTTTTACTGTTACATTTCGTAGTATGATGTTTGTATGGTCTCAGAAGAATGCTGACAATTCCAAAGACAGTGAAGAAAACAAATGATGAGGTTTTAAATCAGGCCCGCACACAAATAAACCTTATCAAAAGAATACGAATCAGACAATCCAGGTTCTTCGGGCATATAATACGAAGAAAAGGTTTAGAACACTTAGGGACAGCAGGTACAATTCAGGGAAGGAGAGATCGTGGAAGACAGATGGAGAAGATGTTGGATGGTCTGGCATCGTGGTTCTACAAAAGATCGACGTCAGAAGTTATTAACCGCACAAAGGAAAGAGAGTTGTGGAGAGACATGACCGCCTATGCCGGCAGGCGTGGCCCTTGATTGATGGTCTCAACACGTCTCGCAATTTGTCTATTCCCTTCTCAAGACAACAGCATCTTCTATCTTGTCGCATGTACGAAAATAGTCTTCAATCACAAATCCAAACATTGACATATCCCAACTGATGAAAGCTTCAACAGTAAATTATTATAATTCCTTCCTTTGTCTAGCTTGAAAGATTTCTTGTGTAAATAGGTAATATTGACTCTTGTATAAACTTCACTGTCTTTTGTAGCTAACACAGAGATCTGTATGGTTATCTTTCCTGTGTTGTTTCAATAGACAGCGAGTTTGCCATATTACATCATATTTGAGGCAGTTTTGTAGGGGACTGCCTAGAGTAGTTGATAGTAGCTCGGCCTGCTAGCTGTGAGACGCCTCATAGCTCGGGTTCGAACCTACTGTCCGGCATTTGTTCGAGTCCCTGGTCTTACTCAGGACGATAACGTGAGTACCTCTGAAGTCGGAGAAAATCTGCCTGTATGGCGAGGAATACTAATTACGAGTACATTGAGCACACGGCTGTCAGTGTAAAGTAATTTACAATGTGCACGCTGCTGCCATTGTAAGATATTGGAAAAACAGATTTTCACGCAAAAATCAGTTTCAGAGATGAAACTTCGTCTGAGTTGAAAGCGGACGAAAAAGGGCAGTTTTGTAGTATATGTTCTGATGTATGTGATGGTGCATGTCCACATGTAAAAATGGATGAATTGTCCATCTTGAATACTTCTTCTTCATCGAACGCTACACATCGACCACTTGTCAACCACTCTCTGTGTGATTTGTATGTGATCTGAGCCCAAGAGCGAATGTACATTGAGCTAGTTATGCGCCCACAAGTAGGCCAGCACATCCGATTTCTGCGCTGCTTTTTATTTACTAGGGTAGCATCCCTAGGGTCTACATCAGTCGCCTCTTTCGACATGCCTTGTAGGTTGCAGTGGTACTATTCTTTGCTTCCCTTGCGGGCCCCGGCACCACAAGGGCGAATCTTGAATACTGTATACATGTAACTGTGGAGTCGATTATGTCCTGATTGATTGATTGTTTATGACCATCATCACTGCACTTCGATGAGTAAATGTATGTGCTCCGTTCTCTTTCTTACATAGAAAGATTTCAGCTGCAGTGTACGAGCTCTGTAGCACCGACGACCGTCCCCGATATAATTTTGTAAATGGGGACAATATTGTGTAGGAATTTTATTTTTAGTCTTACTAATGAATTTTACCCGGGCAGCGACTTTACAGCCTGCTCTTCTCAATTTCAACTGCATGGGTTCTACTACATGTCAAATTTGAACATGGTACCAACGTTTTATCGTCCGTCTCCGATAGGATTAGGAACACGATCTCACCTACATTGAAATCAAAGATCTATGGACATATACTACTATAGACATATACTTCTATGGACATATACTCCTATGGAGATATACTTCTATGGACATATACTACTATGGACATATACTACTATGGACATATACTACTATGGACATATACTACTATGGACATATACTTCTATGGACATATACTACTATGGACATATACTACTATGGACATATACTTCTATGGACATATACTACTATGGCTCACGAAAGACTACATATCTTGGAACCAACATCTACCACAAGAGACTATACTGCATTACAACTACAAACATATTACATCTACCACATGAGACTCATCGCTGCATTACAAACTACAAACATATTACATCTACCAACAAGACTCCATGCGAACATAACTACAACAAACATATACATCTACCACACAGGACTCCATCCTGCATTACAAACTACAAACATATACATCTACACACAAGACTCCCATCGCTGCATTACAAACTACAAACATATCATCTACCACCAGGACTCCATCGCTGCATTACAAACTACAAACATATACATCTACACACAGACTATGCTGCATTACAAACTACAAACATATTACATCTACCAACAAGACTCCATCGCTGCATTACAACTAAACATATTACATCTACCACACGAGACTCTCCTGCATTACAACTACAAACATATTACATCTACCACACAGAGACTCCATCGTGCATTACAACTACAAACATATTACATCTACACACAGAGACTCCATGCTGCATTACAAACTACAAACATATTACATCTACCACCAGAGACCCATCGCTGCATTACAAACTACAAACATATTACATCTACCACACAGAGACTCCCATCGCTGCATTACCACAAACAATATTACATCTACCACACAGAGACTCCCATCGCTGCATTA
Organism: Arion vulgaris; assembly: GCA_020796225.1. Taxonomy (NCBI): domain Eukaryota; kingdom Metazoa; phylum Mollusca; class Gastropoda; order Stylommatophora; family Arionidae; genus Arion; species Arion vulgaris. The sequence continues at coordinate 3,685,025 of CM036767.1, forward strand.
CAAACTACAAACAAACATATTACTTTGAATTTGTAATCACTTACAACAGTGCTCTCTAACGTTTTTATATATTGGGGTGAATCTCAACAGTTATCAGTTGAATGGGAACTATCATCATTGCACTCCGGACACGTCCATAGTTGCTCCGATCTCCGCCTCAACAAATCCAGCAGCGTCCAGCGGCCTAACACGCCAGTTCGACGTTGATTCTCACCAATGTCTGTGAAGGCACGGGCGCCGTATAGCAATCACAATAACAATAATAAAGTAATTGTAATAACAGAAATAAAAAGATAATTTTCTTTCTTTCTCAAATCATGTTTGCCTCACAGCGTCAGGTCAAGAAGAGATTTCTAAAACTGTTTGCCTCACAGCGTCAGGTCAAGAAGAGATTTCTAAAACGGTCCCTTGTATGCGCTTCGTAGATAGTCTCTTTCGTCTCCCCTGTTATCTTTGAGGTCCATCTTTTGCGTGACCGGCCTTTTTCTTTGTACCTATTGTATCGGAACAGTATTGCTCTTTGAGGTGCATTGTCTGTTGGTAATCTGCTTACGTGGCGGAACCATTTAATTTGTTGTTTCTTGATAAAGTCTAGTACTGATGTTGTACCCACTTTTTCCTGATGTCTTCATTTCTCAACCGGTCTCTTCTTGTTACACCCAGCATTCTCCAAAGACACTTCATCTCTGTCATGACTAATTTTCTTTTATCATTTGTTGTCAGTGTCCAGGTTTGGCGCTGGTAACATAATGTGGGGAGAAAATTGTGTTGAACATTGCTCTTTTTGTGTTCATGGTGACGTGCTTGCATCTTAAAATTGGCGCCATTTGTCCTATCATTTGATTTGATTTGTTCATCAAAAAAATAATAACAGATGTAAACTTAATCCTGACTAAACTTCTAATTTAATATCAACACATTTTGTTTACGGACAAGAGCACCGAAATTTAATGTTAAGAAATACTATGTTTCATGTAATTCTGATTAGCTTGACAGCCGACGAGTACAAGAGGGCCCCATGAATGTATTACAAGGAGCCATGGTACCCGCGGGCCTAGCGTTGGACAGCACTGGCTTACAATAAAACAATTTGATATCTACTGTTGATCAATAAATGGACAGTGTACAAGTATTACGTTACATTTCATGAATTTGTTTTGTCTACATCAGCGTTTCCAAAAGTGGGTGGTACCGCCCTCCAGTGAGCGCTGAAGTGTTCTATGGGGGCGATATTGGGTTCAGAAGAATTTGGGGGTGTTCAGGCGATTAGGGGTCGGTGGCTCCTTAAAGAAGAAATGAATAATAAATATTTTAAAATAAATTATTTTCATGATTTTGCGATTGAATAATCATTTAAATATTGAATTCTGTATTTTAATTCATCTTATGCCCGTCTTACACGATCCATTTTTCATTAATTTTCTATTTCATGTATATAATCATTTGAAATTTGACCACTTATGACATAAATATATATCAATGTTCTATGTCAAAGAGAAAATAGAGCATGTATATATGGGGGCGTTGGCAAACTGTTATAATGTGGAGGGGAGGTTTATGTTGTGTAAAGTGAATCTATGGTCTACAAGACCAGACATTCGACCAGACAGATAGTTGACCGGACATTCCTCCTCAATGTATGTCCAACATATCTCCATCTTCTCTTTCTTATAACAGTTGTTACTAGTGGTTGACCAGACATTTCTCCTCAATGTATGTCCAACATATCTCCATCTTCTCTTTCTTATAACAGTTGTTACTAGTGGTTGACCGGACATTTCTCTGATATCACATAGTCTATATTGCAAAAACCAATAATCTCGTTACAAAGCTCATACAGTAAAAATCAATGAACCAATGAATATTTGCATATCAACAACCAATCAACTTGTTAGGAGATTTACACAATATCAGCCAATGAACGTCTCAGGAAACGTAGTGGAAAAGAAACGATAGAAAGATGGTAAACAAATAAAAGATAAGAGACAACAAAATAGTAAACAAATTATATTATGTATTTGAAATAAATTATCATCATCATGAGCTATGCCGACTGGAGAAGACGATCATGGATCTCCACAAACATCTTATCTATATTGCTAACTAACAGTTAGAATGTTGCCACCCTTCTATGCCCCGAAGCCAGACTTAACAGAGTTGTCTCTTTCTGTCTTCCTCTGTCTCGTCTTCAATTGATTATACGAGTTGTCACAATAGGCGCTAAGCATCCCTTCAACTTCCAGCTATTTTCTTGTCTCTTTATTTCCTGTCTATGTATCGCTTCCATATGCTATTAATGGTTTCTTGTCTATGTCTCACTTCCATATGCTATTAATGGTTTCTTGTCTATGTCTCACTTCCATATGCTATTAATGGTTTCTTGTCTATGTATCACTTCCATATGCTATTAATGGTTTCTTGTCTATGTATCACTTCCATATGCTATTAATGGTTTCTTGTCTATGTATCACTTTCATATGCTATTAATGGTTTCTTGTCTATGTATCGCTTCCATATGCTATTAATAGCTCTATATAGTAGAATATAAGAATGATAGAACTGATCAAAGAATCACAAAGCAGGAATTAAAGTAAGAGACAAAGGGCTCAAGAAAGAAAGGACGCTCTAGGGAAACCATGAAACGAACTGTATTCAAAGGTGAGAAATAGCGACCTCAATTCCATCGACGTTGTCCGCTACACAAATACTTTTAATTTCTTTTGGCGCAATTGACGAACATATTTCTCACTCTAATTTTCATGGATCGAATTCTACGTGTAACTCTAAAACTCTTTAAATTTCTGGATAAAATCAATAGAAATTTTAGTACCTTCATCCAAAAGTCGATCAATGAGAAACTGAAACGGACGTTTCTCTCTCTGGATTCTCTCTTCAACTCACCGACGGTCGATGCTGTTATGCAAGGCTGTCCGCTCTCTAATTGCCATGAACTTCCGCATGTACAGAGCAGTAGATCTTTGTAATCCTCTGGAGATTAGAAACCTCAGTTAGATTCAGAATGCTTAACTAATGCTCTAATTAGTTATTGATCACCTAAGGATCTGCATAATTTAGTCAATATCGTCATTGAATATAGGGATCAGCTAGGGCAAGAATTAACTTGTTAGATAATAGAGAATATCGTCAGCAAATAGAGAATATCGTCAGCAAATAGAGAATATCGTCATCAAATAAAGAATATCGTCAGAAATGAAGAATATCGTCAGCAAATGAGTATCGTCAAGCAAATGAAGTATCGTCAGCAAATAGAGAGTATCGTCAGCAAATGAAGAATATCGTCAGCAAATAAAGAATATCGTCAGCAAATGAAGAATATCGTCAGCAAATGAAGAATATTGTCAGCAAATAAAGAATATTGTCAGCAAATAGTGGACTATGGTAATATCAGATTATGGTAAAAAGAGACTGTAGTAATAAGAGACTGTAGAAAGAAGAAACGGTAGTAATAAGAAGAGACTGTAGTAATAAGAGACTGTAGTAATAAGAGACTGTAGTAATAGAGACTGTAGTAATAGAGACTGAGTAATAAGAGACTGTAGTAATAAGAGACTGTAGTAATAAGAAGAGACTGTAATAATAAAAGAGACTGTAGTAATAGAAGAGACTGTAGTAATAAGAAGAGACTGTAGTAATAAGAGACTAGTAATAATAAGAGACTGTAGTAATGAGACTGTAGTAATAAGAAGAGACTGTAGTAATAAGAAGAGACTGTAGTAATAAGAAGAGACTGTAATAATAAGAAGAGACTGTAGTAATAAGAGACTGTAATAATAAGAGACTGTAGTAATAAGAGACTGTAGTAATAAGAAGAGACTGTAGTAATAAGAGACTGTAGTAATAAGAAGAGACTGTAGTAATAAGAGACTGTAGTAATAAGAAGAGACTGTAGTAATAAGAGACTGTAGTAATAAGAGAATGTAGTAATAAGAAGAGACTGTAGTAATAAGAGACTGTTAGTTAGAAGAGAATGTTAGTTAGAAGAGACTGTTAGTTAGAAGAGAATGTTAGTTAGAAGAGACTGTAGTAATAAGAGAATGTTAGTTAGAAGAGAATGTTAGTTAGAAAGAGACTGTTAGTTAGAGAGAATGTTAGTTAGAGGAGACTGTAGTAATGAAGAGATGTTAGTTGAAGAGACTGTAGTAATAAGAGAATGTTAGTTAGAAGAGAATGTTAGTTAGAAGAGAATGTTAGTTAGAAGAGAATGTTAGTTAGAAGAGAATGTTAGTTAGAAGAGAATGTTAGTTAGAAGAGACTGTTAGTTAGAAGAGACTGTTAGTTAGAGGAGACTGTAGTAATAATAGAATGTTAGTTAGAGAGATGTTAGTTAGAGAGACTGTAGTAATAATAGAATGTTAGTTAGAGGAGACTGTAGTAATAATAGAATGTTAGTTAGAGAGAGAATGTTAGTTAGAGAGAATGTTAGTTAGAGAATGTTAGTTAGAAGAGAATGTTAGTTAGAGGAGACTGTAGTAATAAGAGAATGTTAGTTAGAAGAGAATGTTAGTTATAAGAGAATGTTAGTTAGAAGAGAATGTTAGTTAGAGGAGACTGTAGTAATAATAGAATGTTAGTTAGAAGAGAATGTTAGTTATAAGAGAATGTTAGTTAGAGGAGACTGTTAGTTAGAGGAGAATGTTAGTTATAAGAGAATATTGTAGGCAGATATAAGGGTACGAAACTAGAAAATATTGTAATCTCTAAACAGTCACAAATACCGTAATGTAACATCAAAGCATATAGAAAAACTCTTAAATAGATGCAGCGGTAGAACTATCTTGGAACAGTTATCTGAGTCTTGGAACAGTTATCTGAGTCTTGGAACAGTTATCTGACAGAATATGTATGGCTAACGAAACAACATCATCAAATAGCTTGTCCTGAGCAGAACTTTGCCACCCCAACAGTCCTCCGGAATTTCTCTCTCTCATAGGCCAGATGTCCTGCCTATGCAGCCGTCATGTTCAAACCATCAGTTACATCCTGAATCCATCTTCTCGTGGTCTTCCTTTTCTTCTCTTTGCCGTATACCTCTTCCATGATGGTCTTCTCAGCCCTTCATGTCTTTTGATATGTCAAAATATCTGAATTTTCTCTTATTTGTAGCATCAGCCAGTTTTCTTTGATTTTGAGTTCTTTCTTATTTGTAGCATCAGCCAGATTTCTTTGATTTTGAGTTCTTTCTTATTTGTAGCATCAGCCAGTTTTCTTTGATTTTGAGTTCTTTCTTATTTGTAGCATCAGCCAGTTTTGTTTGATTTTGAGTTCTTTCTTATTTGTAGCATCAGCCAGTTTTCTTTGATTTTGAGTTCTTTCTTATTTGTAGCATCAGCCAGTTTTCTTTGATTTTGAGTTCTTTCTTATTTGTAGCATCAGCCAGATTTTCTTTGAGTTTTGAGTTCTTTCTTATTTGTAGCATCAGCCAGTTTTCTTTGATTTTGAGTTCTTTCTTATTTGTAGCATCAGCCAGTTTTCTTTGATTTTGAGTTCTTTCTTATTTGTAGATCAAGATTTCTTTGTTGTTCTTTTGGTTTTGAGATGTTTTCTTATTTGTAGCATCAGCCAGTTTTCTTTGAGTTTTGAGATTTTTCTTATTTTAGCATCAGCAGTTTTCTTTGATTTTGGTTTTTCTTATTTGTAGCATCAGCCAGTTTTCTTTGGTTTTGAGATTTTTCTTGTTTGTAGCATCAGCCAGTTTTCTTTGAAACAACACTCGACAAAACACTTCACGGGCCTCTGTGTGAGCTACAAAAAGACAGTGAAGTTTATACAAGAGATAACATTGAATATATAGACAATATTTCAAGCGAACGAAAGAAAGGAAGGATACAAGAGACAACATTGAATATATAGACAATATTTCAAGCGAACGAAAGGAAGGAAGATACAAGAGACAACATTGAATATATAGACAATATTTCAAGTGAACGAAAGGAAGGAAGGATACAAGAGACAACATTGAATATATAGACAATATTTCAAGTGAATGAAAGGAAGGAAGGATACAAGAGACAACATTGGATATATAGACAATATTTCAAGTGAATGAAAGAAAGGAAGGATACAAGAGATAACATTGAATATATAGACAATATTTCAAGCAAACGACAGGAAGGAAATACGAATATGTTTAGAAGATGTTAGATCTAGTTATCATCCTTGTAAAAGAAGCATTTTGCCAGATTAGAAACTTCCCCAGTTTCAGTTTGGAATATCTTCATTGCAGTCCGGACATGTCCATATGTGCTCCGATCTCCTTCGCAATATCTCCAACAGCGACCAGCGACTAACCGTACCAATTCGATATTGATTGATAAGCCTACTCATACACCTGCTGTGTTGTTCGTTTCTACTGCAATCTTCAATCATAGCTCTTGCAATTTATATGCTGACATGGACTCCTTTTAAAAACTAAAATATTCTTTACGTTCATACTCTATGACGGCGTTCAGAATGTCAGCGCTATCTATTGGCTGACCCCTGATATAGTGGCAGGTCTACTCTCTCATTTCCAACGCCATCGCTAATAAAAAGCTGTTAAGTGTAGTGAGAAAGATAGTGTGAAAGTGCTATGTAGAACCTATGTTGCTGTATGCGTGAGAAACATGGACAGTAAGCAGATAAACGGAGAAACATAACAATGAAGATGTGGTTTCTGAGAACAAATGCAGCGAGTACTATAGACGGACAGTGAAACAATTTCATTATGTCAAAGTTCATGTGTTATCTTGTATTTTACGTAGAATGCCCGACATAAAAATGACAGGACGTTTTGACAATCAGTTTTGGGTCACAGACCTGCCAGATAAGAAAATGCAACTTGTAAATGGTACATCCAATTTCCGGTATATCTGTCGTTTTCTGTGATAGTCCAGCTACTGTTGCAGGATCTAGTCCGACTTGTATTCACATTTAGATATAATCTATCTATGCACTTGTATATAGTGCGACCGTTAAACTTGTCAATTTGTCTAACTTTGAGACAACATCAGGTAAGCTTTAACACTTTTTACTTTGATTCTGTGCACTTTTATCTTAGTATTTCATTTTTTCTGTGAAATTTATCTGTTAGTGTTTCTATTTCTATTTTTCTGTTCAATTCTATCTGTTAGTGTTTCTTTTATTTCTTTTATTTTAGTGTTTCTTTTCTTTTCTGTGCACTTTTATGTTGTAGTTTTCTTTCTGTGCACTTTTATCTTTTACTTTTTCTTTTCTTTTCTGTGCACTTTTATCTTTTACTTTTTCTTTTCTTTTCTGTGCACTTTTATCTTTTACTTTTTCTTTTCTTTTCTGTGCACTTTTATCTTTTAGTATTTCTTTTTGTTGTTGTTGTGTATCCAAGAGTTTATATTGGTTTGTTGGCCTACTCTTTTATCTTCATTAGTTTCGCTGTCGAAACATATGTATACATACTCACCTGTACGTCTATAGATAAGCACCATACTTTGTCACTAATTCTAAGGGATGTGGGTTCGAATCTAGACCCAGTCGTATGTGCAATGTTATCATGAGATCCCTACGATTGTTGCTTGATCTACTGATGTTTGTGCAACACTCGGCATTTCTGCAGGCAGGGGCAGGGGCATATGGGAAACCATGTGCATTGAGAAAACAATCCTTCTTCTTCTTCTTCTTCTGTGCTTAGTTTATGATAGTGATGATTCACATTGACAGCCCTGTTCCATATCAGATATCTGAGCAATCGTTATGTGTATAATACGTATATGTCCATTTTATATTTCTGGGTATCCGCCCCTTTTGGGGCAGAAATGTTCCGCCTTTGATGGGACAAGTTATGAAATCTCTATGTCTATTTTTGTACATGGCATACACACACACACACACTCACCTTTCTGCCTGTCTGACAGACTGCCTGCGTGTATGTCTGTCTGCCTGTTTTACTGCCTGCCTCCCTGTCTGTCTGCCTGTCTGTCTCTCTGTCTATTTCTTAAAATAAACCTCTTCTTCTTCTTCAAACGCTCCAAATCGACCAGTTGCTAACCACTCTTTGTCATTTCTATGCGATCCGAACCTAAGAGTGGTTGTACGTTGTACCAGTTATGCGCCTACAAGTATGTCAGCACATCCTATTTCTGCGACTCTTTTTATTTACTAGGGTAGCTTCCCTAGACCCCTACCTCAGTCGCCTTGTAGATCGCAGTGTTACTATTCTTTGCTCCCCTTGCAAGCCCAACAACACAAGGGTGGTAGCTCTCTCACTATATCTCTATTCCACATATCTCTCTCACATTCTCTCTCGCTCTCTCTCTCGCTCTCTCTATGACTGTATCAAATATTCTCCAAATTATACAGTTTGCTATAAGATTATGCTATTTCTAGACGGCGTTATGACGGTGTCCAGAAAATTGTCTTCATTTAAACAACGTCAACACCTGGTGGTTAAAAGATACAGACTAGATCAAGCAATAACCGTTCAGTTGGAACACCTCTGTGCAATATAATTGTCTTAGACAGTGGATATAACTGTCTAATACTGTCTCACTGTGCCTGTCTCATCAGGCTGACAGTTTAAGTCTAGATATTACGACGTCTAAACGTCTCGTGCCCTGTCATCATCAGGCTAGGCAGTTTAAAGTCTAGATATTACGTCGTCTAATCTTGTCTCTCCATGCCTGTCATTATCAAACTAGACAGTTTAAAGTCTAGATATTACGTCGTCTAATCTTGTCTCCCTACCTGTCATATTATTAACATCATAATCACCATCATCATCATCATCAGGTTGGACAGTTTAAAGTTTACACACAGAGGACCACACAAAGAGCAAACATAGACTACACATAGACTACACATAGACCACATATAGACCACACATAGAACACACATAGACCACAAAGAGAGCAAACATAGATCACACAGAAATCAAATATAAACTACACATAGACTACACAGACTACACATATACCACATATAGATCACACATAAACCACACAGAGACCACACATAAAACACACAGAGTCTACTAATAGATCCCAACTTAGACCACACATAGAACCCATACACAATGTAACTTAAGGAAATATCGTTAAATAGTTTACGATAACTAAAATAATTGTGTCTCTGAATAATGCAAAACTCAACCATATCACTTTGGTTCTTAAACTGATGAGCTTATGGCAACATTTGTTTTGGTGAACAACTTATAGGTATTAAGTAAATATTGCTATAATTGCATTCTTTTGTTTGTTTATAATTGATTGAAATATATTTAGCGAAAGTAGCCACGCTCCCCCTCCCCAACTTAACAAAGGTTTTATCAGCTGATGTCTTCCCAACATTTTTTTTTTTAATTCCAGAAGCACTTGAGCTTTTCAGCTCTTCAGCTCTGTGCCATGGACATCGTAACCCTTCGGTTCGGTGCCACGAACACCGTAAATCTGGAGAACCTGTGGCTTTTCTGCAAATCTGCGGAATTGAACCGTACTCACAGAGGGCTTGTCACACGTCGTCCAACGCGCTACGAACACGCTGGGCAGGCGGGCTCAAAAAACATCTTAAAAACGAGAATTAACTCCTTGCGCAAAATCATAGATTGTGCTTTATTCATATTATATTTAGTATTAACTCTTGTTACAGCGGTTCTCAAATTATTTATATAGTATGCAATATTTGACAGTTTATTGATTGATTTGGTATCATATCCATATTGAAGATAAGCTGCAATAGATTTTATAATTTTCTTTCCCTTGCAATGGTGGTCCATTCTACACAACGCTACGGTGTCTCTCTAGCGTAGCTGTTAGGTGGTTGCATTTCGCTCCAAAGTACTCGGTTCGTTCCCTCGTGGATCGATCGGAATATTTTCCAGAGATCCTGATCTTAGCGTAGGTGAGATCGAGTTCCTAGTCGTATCGTAGACGGACAATAAAACGTGGGATCTCTGCTCGAGTTAAACAAGTAAAAAAAACATTGCCAGATCAAAATCGAAAACAGCAAGCTGTAAAGCAGCTGTCCATGCAAAATTCATTAGAAATATTTAAAATAAAATTCATACTCAATATATTTCCATCTTTAAAATATATCAGACCCCTAGTCGGGTTCTACGGAGTTCATGCACTGTCCCTGAGATATTCACGTGTAAGAAAGAGATCGCAGCACACATGGTAACTCACTGAAGTGCAATGATGATGGTCCTATCAATAAATCACTCAAAACCGCAATGTTAAACACAGTGGCGGCTCGTGATCGTTTTTGTTGGAGGGGCCAGACACAAATTTTCGTGAAAATCATGGCTTTGGGTTAGGTTATATTTTAATTTATTAAATAAATACACGTTACATATTATTTTTGGTGGGGCCCGGCCCATCTGTCCCTTAATGACGAGCCGCCACTGGCTAAACATATACATAGTAAACTTACACAGACATAAAATTGATTGAGATTTATTGAGCGTAATTGTACAATAATAATCAAATGAATTAATTTTCCCAGCAGTTTGCTATGGTTCCGTGAAGTTGCGATAATCAATTCATATTAATTTTATCTTTTTGTTAAGTCCAGAGTCAAATATGACAATCCCACTTTGACGGTGCCTGTGAAATCACTGATACAGAACTGTGATCTCACTGATACAGAACTGTGATCTCACTGATGCAGAACTGTGATCTCACTGATACAGAACTGTGATCTCACTTCATAGACATGTACGAACTATTGAAACGAAAGTACATCAGGCATAACGGATACAATCAATTCAGCAGTCTACATATTTTTGATATAGTCATTCAGCGTGTGGTTATAGCAGTTTAATTCAATGGTTCTCATCCTTTTATACCTCTGGTCCCCATTTTGGGTAGGTAACAATACATTAGGAAGGTCGCCACTGTTACATATATAAAAATGTAAAAATAATTTCTGCCAGGTGATGATTTTATATCGGTCGGTAAAGATTATCACGCCCTCTGCAGCGTGTTCGTAGGCCGTTGACTACGGTGACTATCCATCAGTTGTGCGGTTCAATTCCGGGATCAGAAAAAGCCCCATAATTCAGTGTTCGTGGGACCGAACGAAGTTACGATGTCATGGCACCGAGCCGAAGCTGAAAACTCAAGTGCTTTAATGGAAAGATGATCCGAATTTGAAACGAACTTGTAGGTCACTACCAATATCAATCAAGATATAAATGCTTAAAGAAAAAAAATTATCTCATCCAAAAATCAAATAAGTTAAATTAATTAGACTTCCAGTCTTACTCTAGATTAGCTGGAGTTTTTCCCAGCATTAATTAATGACTTCAAGTCTTACTCTAGATTAGCTGGAGTTTTTCCACAGGAAGGTATTCGTTTTCTTTGCAAGATATAGGATTACATGGTTCTCATTGTCAATTCATCACTTGTTCAGACATAGCTCAAGGGATTGAGTCTGCAAAACAGTTTATACATTGGAAGAGAATGTATAGATTAGAACTGAGAAATGTGTATTATCAATCACTATTTGTTACTTCATTAGTGCAGTAGAAGCATTTGTAAGATTATATTAGGTCTCTTTAGCTAAGTGTTTAAGCTGTTGACTTATGTAATGAAGGTTATGGGTTAGAAAAAGGACTCTCTTCCTGTTCACGGGTGCATTTTTTTCCATACATTCCTAATATTGTTCTTAGGACTACAGAGCTCACGATTTGTGCAGAACTCTTGGCAGATGACGCATTATTTATGTGGAAAAAGGAACACGTCATTGGGAGTAAAACCCGTGAAAGTTAGAATTAAAAAGAAGAAGTAGAAGAAAGAAAACCTCTTAAACCTAAGCCGTCTTCGAGAATCGGTCAAAGATCTACTGATCTGTAGTAGAAAGTACAAACTCCAACATTATCTGGCACAGGTAGAAGTTCTATGCGTTTAGGGCCTTCCAAACCAGAGTGCAACGTAAACACATTCTTGGCAAAGATCAGACATATCACAAAGGGTGATTAAAATTGGTCGTAAAGAACGAACGCAAAGAAGAAGAAGATCTGGCACAGGGAAGAAGAGTACAAGCTCGTGCTTCTAGAGAACCGAAAAGAGTAAAAGTTTTATAGACATGAATAGATAGAATGAAACATTTCAGATACATACCAATACTTATTTATGCAGTTATAGACTTAAAGAAGTATTTGCCGTCTGCGAAAAACTTTCATCAAAGCAAGACGTTTTCTTGAAGATGTCAGTCTAAGTAGATCGCTGGACAGCTCCACATTCTCCAACTTTGTATTGAAGGGTTTTTTAATTTGTTATTGTCACCATCTTCTTGGTTGTCCCCTGTATAGTATTTCATGGTATTGTGGTTTTCGGTGGCTATGTGGTTAGTGTGAGCTCCGCAGATCGTGGGTTCGAATCTTACATCGTCCTTCTGTTCATGAAGGCATTTTTTTTTCAGGAGACCTCTAGAATTGTTGTCGAAGCTACAAAGTACATGCTTTGTGCAATGCTCTTGACATGTGACGTGCAATTTCTACGGAGAGGGACTGAGCCACATGAAGAAAACCCGGTGCAATGAAGTCAATCCTTTAGACCATTTATAATATTCCAGGAATCACGTTTTCCGCTGTTGTCCTTTCTAAACCATGGAGATATGAAAATGAGATCACGTCCCCCGAGACTGGTTTCTCTCTAAACAACTGAGATATGAAAATGGGATTACGTCCTCCGAGACTGGTTTCTCTCTAAACAACTGAGATATGAAAATGGGATTACGTCCTCCGAGACTGGTTTCTCTCTAAACAACTGAGATATGAAAATGGGATTACGTCCTCCGAGACTGGTTTCTCTCTAAACAACTGAGATATGGAAATGAGATCACGTCCCCGAGACTGGTTTCTCTCTAAACCACTGAGATATGGAAATGGGATCACGTCCTCCGAGACTGGTTTCTCTCTAAACAACTGAGATATGAAAATGGGATCACGTCCTCCGAGACTGGTTTCTCTCTAAACAACTGAGAGATGGAAATGGGATTACGTCCTCCGAGACTGGTTTCTCTCTAAACAACTGAGATATGAAAATGGGATTACGTCCTCCGAGACTGGTTTCTCTCTAAACAACTGAGATATGAAAATGGGATCACGTCCTCCGAGACTGGTTTCTCTCTAAACAACTGAGAGATGGAAATGGGATTACGTCCTCCGAGACTGGTTTCTCTCTAAACAACTGAGATATGAAAATGGGATCACGTCCTCGAGACTGGTTCTCTCTAAGACAACTGAGATATGGAAATGGGATTACGTCCTCCGAGACTGGTTTCTCTCTAAACAACTGAGATATGGAAATGGGATCACGTCCTCCGAGACTGGTTTCTCTCTAAACAACTGAGATATGGAAATGGGATTACGTCCTCCGAGACTGGTTTCTCTCTAAACATCTGAGAGATGGAAATGGGATCACGTCCTCCGAGACTGGTTTCTCTCTAAACCATGGAGAGATGAAAATGGGATGAAGGAAATTAAAGAAGGACAAATACAACCTTTCAAAACTTTAAAATACTAAAAACAGTATGAAGGAACTGTTATACTAAAAACAGTATTGAAGGGAACTGTTAGACTAAAAACAGTATTGAAGGGAACTGTTAGACTAAAAACAGTATTGAAGGGAACTGTTAGAAACGCAATGATCATAATACTAAAAGCATGTATATTACCAGTGACAACTTATGGGTGTAAAACATGGACATTTAATATGGCAATGGTAAAGCGTATATGTGCTTTTGAATATAAGTGTTACAGATGAGTCGTCTTTATAACATGGACAGAGAAGAGAACAAATAAATTTATCTAGAAAGAACTCAAAATCAAACAAAACTAGCTACAAATAAGAATGAAAAAATTGAAGTATTTTGGACTAAAAAGGTTTGAAAAAACCATTTTGGAAGTAGACATCCCTGCAAAGATCCCGTAGAAGATAGATTAATGATGTAGCTGATGATTTAAGCATAACGAAAGCAGAGTCGGGACATCTGGCCTATGAGAGAGAGAAATCATCTGGCCTATGAGAGAGAGAAATCATGAAGGACTGTTGAGAGTGACGAAGTTCTGCTCAAGACAAACTATTAGATGACTGAACTAAACCTCTGTGACTTATCAATTTGACCGATCTATTTCATTTGCCGAGACATGATATCTTTATGAGATAATACCTTTCAATGTCATTGATAGTCTTGTCTTGTTCCCATGTGCTGTGAAGCGTCATGGGTAGTTTCAGTTTTCTATTCTGTGTCAAGTGTGTTGCATTTGTAGTTGTTAGTCTATGATGTCGCAGGATATCTGTGATTTTTTATTTTATTTCCCGACCCAGAAGCACTTGAGCTTTTCAGCTCTTCGACTCGGTGCCATAGACATCGTAACCCTTCGGCTCGGTGCCACGAACACCGTAAATCAGGAGAATCGGTTTCTTTTTCTGCCATCCCGCGGAATTGAACCCGCACACACAGAGGATAGTCACCCGTAGTCAACGCGCTACGAACACGCTGGGCAGACGGGCGATATCTGTGATAATATCTATCCATAGGGCTCTTGGTCTTCCTTGAGCACTTCGTCCGGGTTGTCGGTTGTTAAAAAGCGAGATGGTAGTAGTGTACTTCTTCAAACCCTCCATATCGACCACTTGTTAACCACTCTGTGTGATTTCTATGTGATCTGAGACTTAGAGTGATTGTACTTTGAGCCAGTTATGCGCCTACAAGTAGGCCAGCACATCCCATTTATGCGACGCTTTTTATTTACTAGGATAGCTTCCCTAGGCCCTATCTCAGTCGCCTCTTACGACATGCCTTGTAGGTCACAGTGTTACTATTCTTTGCTCCCCTTGCGAACCCGTCAACATATGCATGAGTACAGTACTAACTGACAGTACTAACTGACAGTACTAACTGACAGTACTAACTGACAGTACTAACTGACAGTACTAACTGACAGTACTAACTGACAGTACTAACTGACAGTACTAACTGACAGTACTAACTGACAGTACTAACTGACAGTACTAACTGACAGTACTAACTGACAGTACTAACTGACAGTACTAACTGACAGTACTAACTGACAGTACTAACTGACAGTACTAACTGACAGTACTAACTGACAGTACTAACTGACAGTACTAACTGACAGTAGTAACTGACAGTACTCACTGACAGTACTAACTGACAGTACTAACTGACAGTACTAACTGACAGTACTAACTGACAGTACTAACTGACAGTACTAACTGACAGTACTAACTGACAGTACTAACTGACAGTACTCACTGACAGTACTAACTGACAGTACTCACTGACAGTACTAACTGACAGTACTCACTGACAGTACTAACTGACAGTACTCACTGACAGTCTAACTGCATTAACTGACAGTACTAACTGACAGTACTACTGACAGTACTCACTGACAGTACTAACTACGACAAGTACTAACTGACAGTACTCACTGACAGTACTAACTGACAGTCTACGACATACTAACTGACAGTACTCACTACAGTACTAACTGACAGACAGACAGTACTCACTGACAGTACTAACTGACAGTACTCACTGACAGTACTCACTGACAGTACTCACTGACAGTACTAACTGACAGTACTAACTGACAGTACTAACTGACAGTACTAACTGACAGTACTAACTGACAGTACTCACTGACAGTACTAACTGACAGACTAACTGACAGATAACTGCATGACGAAGTACTCACTGACAGTACTAACTGACAGTACTAACTGACAGTACTAACTGGACAGTCTCACTGACAGTACTAACTGACAGTACTAACTGACAGTACTAACTGACAGTACTCACTGCAGACATGATACTATGACAGACTAACTGACATATTTAACTGACAGTACTAACTGACAGTACTCACTGACAGTACTCACTAACGAGTACTAACTGACAGTACTAACTGCAGTACTACTGACAGTACTAACTGACAGTACTCACTGACAGTACTCACTGACAGTACTAACTGACAGTAACACTGACAGTACTAACGACAGTGCTCATGACAGTACTAACTGACAGTCTCACTGACAGTACTCACTGACAGTCTCACTGACAGTACCACTGACAGTACAAACTGACAGTACTAACGACGTACTAACTGACAGTACTAACTGACAGTACTAACTAAACAGTACTAACTGACAGTACTCACTGACAGTCTAACTGACAGTCTTAACTGACAGTGCTAACTGACAGTACTCACTGACATTACTAACTGACAGTACTAACTGACAGTACTAACTGACAGTACTACTGACAGTATCTACTGACAGTACTAACTGACAGACTTAACTGACAGTACTAACTGACAGTACTCACTTACAGTCTAACTGACAGTACTCACTTTACAGTCTAACTGCAGTACTAATACACGCATGAGTACAGTTCTAACTGACAGTACTAACTGACAGTACTAACTGACAGTCTAACTGACAGTACTAATACATGCATGAGTACAGTACTAACTGACAGTACTAACTGACAGTACTAATACATGCATGAGTACAGTATTAACTGACAGTACTAACTGACAGTACTAATACATGCATGAGTACAGTATTAACTGACAGTACTAACTGACAGTACTAACTGACAGTACTAACTGACAGTACTAATACACGCATGAGTACAGTACTAACTGACAGTACTAACTGACAGTACTAATACATGCATGAGTACAGTGTTAACTGACAGTACTAACTGACAGTACTAATACATGCATGAGTACAGTATTAACTGACAGTACTAACTGACAGTACTAATACATGCACGAGTACAGTATTAACTGACAGTACTAATACATGCATGAGTACAGTACTAACTGACAGTACTAATACATGCATGAGTACAGTATTAACTGACAGTACTAACTGACAGTACTAATACATGCACGAGTACAGTATTAACTGACAGTACTAATACATGCATGAGTACAGTACTAACTGACAGTACTAATACATGCATGAGTACAGTATTAACTGACAGTATTAACTGACAGTACTAATACATGCATGAGTACAGTATTAACTGACAGTACTAATACATGCATGAGTACAGTATTAACTGACAGTACTAATACATGCACGAGTACAGTATTAACTGACAGTACTAATACACGCACGAGTACAGTACTAACTGACAGTACTAATACACACACGAGTACAGTACTAACTGACAGTACTAATATGTGCACGAGTACAGTACTAACTGACAGTACTAATACATGCACGAGTACAGTATTAACTGACAGTACTAATACATACACGAGTACAGTACTAACTGACAGTACTAATACATGCACGAGTACAGTACTAACTGACAGTACTAATACATGCACGAGTACGGTACTAACTGACAGTACTAATACACACACGAGTACAGTAATAACTGACAGTACTAATGCATGCACGAGTACAGTACTAACTGACAGTACTAATACATGCACGAGTACAGTATTAACTGACAGTACTAATACATGCACGAGTACAGTATTTACTGACAGTACTAATACATGCACGAGTACAGTATTAACTGACGAGTATAATACATAGCCTCATGTTTGTCCTAACGACACATTCGGCGACTTCATCTAATCAAAATATCAACATCCAAGCTGTCATATTTTTAAATGTCTTTCATCAAAACATATTTGTTATAACATTGTTATCGTAAGTGAAGGCTTGTTTTTTCAAGGTCGAATACCCTTTTCTACCAGTGATACCTTACTGTTTGTGTCTTCTTTTATATTTTACTAACTTTACTTTGTATTAGATTTTGGGGTCTCATGGTGAAATGTTTAAGTTGTTTGCCTGTCGTACTGAAGATTTTGGGGTCTCATGGTGAAATGTTTAAGTCGTTTGCCTGTCGTACTGAAGATTTTGGGGTCTCATGGTGAAATGGTTAAGTCGTTTGCCTGTCGTACTGAAGATTTTGGGGTCTCATGGTGAAATGTTTAAGTCGTTTGCCTGTCGTACTGAAGATTTTGGGGTCTCATGGTGAAATGTTTAAGTCGTTTGCCTGTCGTACTGAAGATTTTGGGGTCTCATGGTGAAATGTTTAAGTCGTTTGCCTGTCGTACTGAAGATTTTGGGGTCTCATGGTGAAATGTTTAAGTCGTTTGCCTGTCGTACTGAAGATTTTGGGGTCTCATGGTGAAATGTTTAAGTCGTTTGCCTGTCGTACTGAAGATTTTGGGGTCTCATGGTGAAATGTTTAAGTCGTTTGCCTGTCGTACTGAAGATTTTGGGGTCTCATGGTGAAATGTTTAAGTCGTTTGCCTGTCGTACTGAAGATTTTGGGGTCTCATGGTGAAATGTTTAAGTCGTTTGCCTGTCGTACTGAAGATTTTGGGGTCTCATGGTGAAATGTTTAAGTCGTTTGCCTGTCGTACTGAAGATTTTGGGGTCTCATGGTGAAATGTTTAAGTCGTTTGCCTGTCGTACTGAAGATTTTGGGGTCTCATGGTGAAATGTTTAAGTCGTTTGCCTGTCGTACTGAAGATTTTGGGGTCTCATGGTGAAATGTTTAAGTCGTTTGCCTGTCGTACTGAAGATTTTGGGGTCTCATGGTGAAATGTTTAAGTCGTTTGCCTGTCGTACTGAAGATTTTGGGGTCTCATGGTGAAATGTTTAAGTCGTTTGCCTGTCGTACTGAAGATTTTGGGGTCTCATGGTGAAATGTTTAAGTCGTTTGCCTGTCGTACTGAAGATTTTGGGGTCTCATGGTGAAATGTTTAAGTCGTTTGCCTGTCGTACTGAAGATTTTGGGGTCTCATGGTGAAATGTTTAAGTCGTTTGCCTGTCGTACTGAAGATTTTGGGGTCTCATGGTGAAATGTTTAAGTCGTTTGCCTGTCGTACTGAAGATTTTGGGGTCTCATGGTGAAATGTTTAAGTCGTTTGCCTGTCGTACTGAAGATTTTGGGGTCTCATGGTGAAATGTTTAAGTCGTTTGCCTGTCGTACTGAAGATTTTGGGGTCTCATGGTGAAATGTTTAAGTCGTTTGCCTGTCGTACTGAAGATTTTGGGGTCTCATGGTGAAATGTTTAAGTCGTTTGCCTGTCGTACTGAAGATTTTGGGGTCTCATGGTGAAATGTTTAAGTCGTTTGCCTGTCGTACTGAAGATTTTGGGGTCTCATGGTGAAATGTTTAAGTCGTTTGCCTGTCGTACTGAAGATTTTGGGGTCTCATGGTGAAATGTTTAAGTCGTTTGCCTGTCGTAGGGAAGATTTTGGGGTCTCATGGTGAAATGTTTAAGTCGTTTGCCTGTCGTACTGAAGATTTTGGGCTCGAATCCGGACCGAGACACGTGCAATTTTTTTTCATGAGATTTCTAGAATTATTGCCGGAGCTACGGAGTTCATTCTTTGAGCAATGCTCTCAGTAGAAAGCACGTCATATCCGCTGACAGGGACGGAGCCATATGGGGAAACCCGGTTCAATGAAGTCAATTCTTTGCCTTTGTAACCTGTTTGGTTAATATTTATTTGGGGGTCACTATGGTAAAGTGGTTAAGACGTTTGCCTGTCGTTCTGAAGGTTATAGATTCGAATCTGGAGACAGTCACTGTGCAATTATTTCATGAAATCCCTAGGGATTTTGCTGAAGTTACAGAGTTCGTGATTTGTGAAACACTTTTGGTAGATTCCTGCCGAAAGGGACGGATCCATACAGGGAAAACCCGGTGCAATGAAGTCAGTTAGACCGTTTAGTATTAGATGTACGTGAGACATTTGTTTTGATCGTAACGGCTCTCGTGTTGACCCTGTTTTAATCGGTACCAGAGAAACACTGGGAAATGAAGGTGCCGGCGTAATGTTGACCACATCCTCCATGTGCCGTAAGGAAGAAAAATATAGTCATAACAGCTCATTAGCTAATCTGCCTGATGGTATCTTCTTCTTCAGCGATCTCTGGTCATGCGCTAATTTACTGGACCACAACTGACAGTCAGCTTCAGGTCTGTCAAGTTTCCTTCACGATCTCTGGTCATGCGCTTAATTTACTGTGGACCACAAACTGGGCAGTCAGCTTCAGGTCTGTCAGGTTTCTCTCAACGATCTCTGGCCATGCGCTTAATTTACTGGGACCACAAACTGGCAGTCAGCTTCAGACATGTCAGGTTTCCTCTTCAGCGATCTCTGGTCATGCGCTTAATTTACTGTGGACCACAAACTGGACAGTCAGCTTCAGGTCTGTCAGGTTTCTTCTTCAGCGATCTCTGGTCATGCGCTTAATTTACTGTGGACTACAAACTGGGCAGTCAGCTTCAGGTCTGTCAGGTTTCCTTCTTCAACGATCTCTGGCCATGCGCTTAATTTACTGTGGACCACAAACTGGGCAGTCAGCTTCAGACATGTCAGGTTTCCTTCTTCAGCAATCTCTGGTCATGCGCTTAATTTACTGTGGACCACAAACTGGGCAGTCAGCTTCAGGTCTGTCAGATTTCCCAAAACTTAGTTTTCAGGTCGATTGGGTGTGGCCACATGTTGCTTCTCAGCTCACACAGGAGAGAACAGTCTTGCAGGATATGCTCCGGTGTCTGTTCTGCCTGCTGACACTGGCAGAGAGCTGTTTGACTTATTCCTAGTCTATATAAGTGTTTGTTGAGTCTGCAGTGTCCGGTGCGTAGTCGAAATGTAATGACCTGGCCAGTTCTGCTTAGGTCTTTGAGGGAGTCTTTTCCATAATCATATCCAGTATTTGTCTTTCAGTCTACTGCAGATTTCCTCTGTATGAGGGTTTTGACCTCTTGAAAAGACAAGGTATGGTGGTATGAAAACTGTTTCATTTTTTTTTTTAAATTGTGTACTCCATTTTGGACTTACAACGTGAAGCGCAACACGCCTGTCACAAGATAGAAACTAACTCTCCCACGACGCTTCACGGCAAATGTGGTTAAGATAAGATAAGATAAAACTCCATTTTGGACGGATTAGTGTGATGCATAAGAGTTCGACTCGAACATAAGAGGGTTATTTGTTCAATCTCACACTTGATGTAAGGAAATGAATTGGCCATCCTACCTCCTGCACACAAGGGTCTAGAACTGTTAAGTGACTGGGAACTCATACCGTAAGGTCTGAAAATGCTGTGGAGAATTGTATTTGTGATTATATTCCATTATATTTTGTAGACAAATCAAATATATACAAAATCGATGTTTTAATAACATGAAAGAACAGAACATTATTCTTCTTCTTCTTTTGTTTGTTCTTTACGACCAATTTTAATCACTCTTTGTGATATGTTTGATCTTTGCCAAGAACGTGTATACGTTGCACATTGGTTTGGTAGGCCCCTAAACGTATAGACTTCTACACGTTTAGGACATGTGCATCCGATTTCAACCAAACCTCCTTAGTCGCCTCTTACGACATACGTGGCAGGTAACAGTTGTTCTATTCTTTACACCCCAAATTTGCGACCCGGTAACCACTCGGGCGACAGAACACTAAATTTGCCTGGTGTGTTTTGACGTGCAATGAAATTTTGATCCCATTTTAGGACATGATGAAACTACTTTTTCTTCTCGCTTACCGCTGCGCACGATCAATAACATAGTTTAATGGCTGCCTGAACACGCTATACATTTTATATTTATACATTTCTTTAACAACTTAACTAACTTATAACTTTATCAATAAAGCATTTGCAGATTTGAAAATGACGAAGTTGGCAAATTTCTACAGGAATAAGCTGTCACAAATTCATGATTCTAGACTTTGACGTTGTCAAGTTTATTCTGTCACACACATAAACACACACAGACTATCTGTTTTATAATTAAGATGTATTCTCGGCTCTTCTAAACTCAATGTAGACTTTTAAGTAATTACATGAAGATATGAGGGGCAGAGATGCTATTAAAATGTACATCCTAATGTCAATACAACATTGTGTATAGCACTACAAATACTTCAATTTCAAGCAGGGACTATGTCAGAATGACACTAACAATTTTATTGACTGTTTTGAGCATAAACTAGTTTATTACGATTAAGGCTTACAGCCGTAATACTTATAAATGACGGGTCTCTTTGTGCTGTCCTCATCATCGTTATCACCAGTCCTCGTTGTGTCCAAGGAAAAGATAAAATATTTTCGCTCAGTTCAATCTTGTGCCATTCTTTCTAACTCGAACTTAGTTATATACATGTTTATGAGGTTTGCTAAGAAAGTTCTCTTTCAAGTGACTATATGTCTTCATTTTTTCTGCTGTCACTGAGGTGCCCATTACATTAGTTCCGTCCCACTATCATATGTCACTCGGATCGTAAGGAACAGTTTGTAGTTCTTCCGTTTCAGTTTTGTCAGAGCCAACTATAAATTTATGGGCCTTTGGACTCGGGTAAGAATTATGGGAAATCAGACTACAACTACACCACGTGATCTCGCATTCAAGTATTGTGTATAGAGACAAATTCATTTAAAATCAACACAAAATGCTAAATCAAAGTTATATTATGCAACAAGTTAAGTTTAACAATAAGGAATATCAAATTTATAAATATTTTTCACCAATAAATAACCATAGACTCACAGAATTGAGTAAAATTGCAAAAAAGCTTGCAGTTTTCTATCAAACATCGATACTTTCCAGCCCCCTTCTCTGATCTAGGTCAAGGAATCCCCGGTCAGTTGTCTGGCCTAGGTATCTAGAGTTGGCTGTGGTTTTATTTAGCTATTAGCTTTCTATTTTAGTGTTGGGTTGCAGGGCGCCACCCAACCCCTCCAAATCGCATGTAATGACATACGTTCTCAACTTAAGAAGAGGGTATGAATAGACAGATGTTTACCATGAATGGGTGGGTTGGGTTTCAGTGCATTATTGTGCACATTCTCTGCCTGCTGCATATAGTTTTACTTTTTCTTCTTTCTTTCTTTCTTTCTTTTCTCTTGTCATTTTTTGCCTCACAGCGTCAGAATAAGAAGAGATTTATAGAAAGTGGAAAGTTCTCTCCTTCTTCAAACAGTTTAAATTGTGTCTATTAGCAATTACTAATATGTTTGTTCACTTATGTACATTGTGACGAGTTCTTCCCATTGTTAATGTGTGTTTATTTTTGGCTAAATATTGAATCATTTTTGTGTTCTCTACCTCAGCGCCTACCAATCAAACAGCGCCCTCATTATACATTCCTGGCTCCATATTGTACTCCGTCGGCTTAGTATTTATAACAATTTCGGCCGGGGGAGTGTATGACCATAAACACGGCCTTCTCACTTTTCTAATCTAGATTTCTTTTGTAATTGTTCTTCCTCCTAAACGTCCCCACCCCCTTATTGTATTTGAACTGTAGAACACCTCATCTCAACCCATCTTTTCAAATATATAACGCACCCGCACC
This sequence comes from Arion vulgaris, assembly GCA_020796225.1. Classification (NCBI taxonomy): domain Eukaryota; kingdom Metazoa; phylum Mollusca; class Gastropoda; order Stylommatophora; family Arionidae; genus Arion; species Arion vulgaris. The sequence continues at coordinate 3,708,382 of CM036767.1, forward strand.
GACTCTGCTTTGAGAGACCGGCCACCACGTTATTTTTTTCCCCAATAAGTTGAGCATTCAGTTTCAGTTCAGATTAGAAAGCTTTATGTCTCTATTACCTATCAGCCATCTTGTTTATTACGTATCAGCCATTTTTTTATTACGTATCAACCATTTTGTTTATTACCTATCAGCCATCTTTTTTATTACCTATCAGCCATCTTGTTCATTACTTATCAGCCATCTTGTTTATTACCTATCAGCCATCTTGTTTATTACCTATCAGCCATTTTGTTTATTTATCTAATCTGAAATTATAACTTGATCTGTTCTAACTAGGACAATGTGTGCAATCATTTTTAAATGGAGCCACCTGCAATTTACAAACATGGCAACGAAGCTACACGTTTTAATTCTGAATAAAAAGATTACTATACATGTATTGAATACATAATTAATTCCATGTGTTTACTGTTTATCTATTCGTTTAAAAAATATATTTCAAGATACATTTCATAACGAATAATATAAAAACAAGTGAATATCTTGCAAATTATGAATCTCCACTGCACATCTGAATTCCATAAATTATGAATCTCCACTGCACCTGAATTCCTAGATTTGTAACAGATATACTGTGTCAAATTTCCAGTATATATATATGGAACTGCAGTAAAACTATTTGATTGGCAAAACACGTAATTACAAAGTACTGTAGTTTTACAAATTGTATATGTTGCATGTATTCAAGTTATATATTTACTAGATTTTTCATTGTTTCTTTTCCGTTCTATTTCTAGTTTTTATGTGTGTTTTTGTGTTACATTTATTTCGTTATTCGTTTTTATTCCAGATTTTCCGTACATACGTTTGTATTTGGTCGTCCATTTGTGTTTCATTTTAATTTGTCACTCCTGTTTGTTCGTTTGCTTGATAAAGGCCTTGTTGGTCGAAAAGTTGCTGTATTTTGTCAAATTTCCCCATTAATAATGTAAATAAAATATTTCAACAAATTAAATTTTTGAAATCAGGATTAAGTTTTCAAATGTTATTATTGCTATTAATTCTTTATATACGTACAAGACTTGAGAGCCACATTAACATAGTGCATTTTAAAAACTTTTTTTGTATCCAGAAGTTTCAGCTCTTCTGCTCGGTGCCATGGACATCGTAACCCTTCGGTTCGGTGCCATGAATACCGTAAATCTGGAGAACCTGTGACTTTTCTGCCAGCCCGTGGAATTGAACCGCACTCACAGGGGCTTGTCACCCGTCGTCCAACGCGCTACGAACAAGCTGGGCAGGTGGGCTAACATAGTGAATAATACACTTGCTTCGTATGCTAGGAATCCAGGATTCAATCTCACAATCGAACCAGGTTTCTCAAGTCACACAAGCTTAAATTTGATAGCACACAAACACTAGGAAGTAAAATAGACCAGTGTTTATTGTTTTGGCTCGTAATGTGGTTAGCGGAAAAATGGTGCTAACTGAAAGGTTCGTCATGTGGCTTGTCGTATTGTAGAAGTTAATATTAATTTATTAATGTTTTATTCGCCCGAGTGGTTACCGGGGCCCAAATTTGGGGTGTAAAGAATAGAACCACTGTTACCTGCCATGCATGTCGTAAGAGGCGACTAAGGAGGTTTGGCTGAAATCGGATGCACTTGTAGAAATCTATGCGTTTAGGGGCCTACCAAACCAATGTGCAACGTATACACGTTCTTGGCAAAGATTAAACATATCACAAAGAGTGATTAAAATTGGTCGTTAAGAACGAACGCAAAGAAGAAGAAGGAGAATGTTTTATTATTACTATTATTATTGTTTTATTGCAGTCGCAACAAAGCGCTGGCACCTCCACTTTCGTCAATCATTCGCGAAGATCAATATAAACAAACACATTGAACAGCAATGTTTATGTGCATACAATAGCGGAAGTTAAATTGTTTAGGTCATGTGTGATTCCTGTACTGACCTACGGTTGTGAAAGTTGAAATCAACAAAGAAAATTGATAAGAAACTGGACAGCTTTGAGAATAAATTTCTCCGAAAATTATTAAAAGTAAAATGAAGTGATTTCGTTTCTAACAACACAGTGAGAGATAGAACATACCAACAACCGGTATCAAATATTATAAGGAAACGAAGGTGGAAATATTTAGGTCATGTTCTTAGATCAGACGAAAAGAGACTTAATCGACAAGTTCTTATGTGGTCACCAGTTGGGAAAAGAAAACGTGGAAGACCAAAGGCCACTCTTCGAAGAACCATCCAACAAGAAAGTAAACTATTGGGATGTAAACCATACAGATCTCCAACTGCTAGCAACGAACCGCATCACATGGAGATCTAAATCTCTGCCCTATGTGCCGCCTTTGGCACGAAAGGAACAAACTAACTAACTAATAGCGGAAGGTCAGGCGTAAGAGTAAGAGAAAAACATAGAAGCATCTGGATAGACATTATAACACATTTACTCAAACAGCATGGACTCACAACAACAACGACTGTTAAGTATCTAATAATTGAGAGAAAAAAAATGTTAGTCTCCATGGGGTTCTGTGGCAACAGTGGTCCATATGAGAAATCGATTAATTTAGTTTAGTTTAGTCGTCGGATCATCATCACAGAACGTCGAACAAATTAGTTCATAAGTGTTCCGATCTCTCCCTCAGTATGTCCATCAGCGTGTGGCGACTAACGACACCAGTTCTTTGTTGGTTTACAATTCTTCTTTGTCTGCCAGCATAGCGTTCTTGTCGAGCTACACTTAACTTTGAGTTCTTGCAGTCTGGTTAGAGTTGTAGATTCACCGCTATTACGTGAATCATGTACACTTCCTCTCTCCCTTAAGGAATTTTTAATATCAGCATGGTCCATTGCTCGCCCGCTTTGTGCAGCAGCCATACCTGCAAGCCTATCCGCACGTTCATTCCCCTTACACCTGCATGCCCTGGCACAAAAATAAAACTGATCTTTGTCAGCTTAGACCTCCCCAGCGACTCCATCCAATGTGATTGATTGATCGATTGATATATCTGTTATCATTGCACTTCGTTGAATAACATTGAGTTCTCTTATCTCTTTCCTACACAGTCAGATCTCAACGGTGGTGCACCAACTCCGCAGTACCGGCGAGTGTCCCTGACATAATTTTAAGAAAAGTAAAAATGTGATAAACGTTTATTTTAATTGCTATTAAAGATTTTTTCCCCCGGGCAGTGGCTTTCCAGCCTACGTTCATCTATTTTACACATCTGAAGCTGTTTTATAGGCTCAACTTGGACTTAGTTTTAACGCCCGTATCTAATAGGAAGAGAAGGTTTATAACATTTGGTAACAACAGGTAACATTCAGGAAAGGAGATCGCGGAAGACAGAGGGAGAAGATGCTGGATGACCTGAAATCATGGTTCGACACAAGATCGACATCAGAACTGATTACATGCACCAAGCAGAGAGTTGTGGAGAGACATGATCGCCAACGCCGGCAGGCATGGCACTTGATTGATTGATCTAATAGGACTAGAAACTACACTGAAATCAATGATCAATGAAAAATCAACATGATCCCTGTTCGCGAGAAACGAAAGGAGTACGTTAAAAGCGAGAGGTGAGCATTACGCCTCAACGTACCAGCGATCTCACCTCAAGATGTCAGATGGGAAAAGAATATAACACTCTGTTTCATGGATGGTACACTCTGATAATCAATAAGACTGAACTATTGTGGAAAGGGCGCGTATAGATATAAGAGGGTGTAGCTTTCATTAGAAAACTAACAGAGCGAGGAAGTGAATCATAATGCGTTTAAGATATCTCTTTTTTTTAGTTAAGGTATATATATATATGGAACTGCAAGTTATATAGTATTAAAACTAAATTACGAATTTTCAATTCAAATGTTGTATCAATCCTAACATATGCTAGCGAGAGTTGGAAAATGACTAAAGATATAGAAAGCAAGTTGAATGCATTTGAAAATAAATGTCTGCGAAAAATAATGAATATAAAATGGAACGAATTCAGGAGAAGTGATGAAATCAGAGACATGTCTGGTCAACTACTAGTGACAACTGTTATAAGAAAGAAGATGGAGATATGTTGGGCACACCTTGAGGAGAAATGATCAACGAATATCAAAGCAGGCATTGAAGTGGGATGCAAAGGGTTCAAGAAAGAGAGGTCGACCTAAAGAGACCCTGAAATGAACTTTGCTGAGAGAGGCAGGAAATATCGGTCTCAGTTCCATGGAGGAGATTGAGCGAGTTGCCCAGGATAGAGCGGTATGGAGAAATTACTTGCAGGCCCTATGTAACGTATAACGGTACGAGAGGAATTATTATTATTATATATATATATATATTTATATATATATAGTGCTAAATAGAAACAATACTGACATACGGATGCGAGTCACGCCCGAGTGGTTACTGGGGCCCAAATGTGGGGTGTAAAGAATAGAACCACTGTTACCTGCCACGCATGTCGTAAGAGGCGGCTAAGGAGGTCTGGATGAAATCGGATGCATGTGTCCGCTAGGAATGCTAACCCGAAACAAATGCTTGCAGAAAACGGATGCACCAGGCCGTAAGGCGCATAACATGGTGCAACGACCCCTCACAATGAGGAATGGGATAACGGATTCTACAGCTTCCAATCTGCCTCGGAGATTTAGCCACGCAGTAAGAATGTCAGAGCTACCATCACAAGGGTGGCCAAAACTTACTGCGGGAAGAGGTCAGCACAAACAGGGAAGCAGAAATCATAGGAATTATATCCTACAGAACTGCCCCAGTATGCAGACTTGAGAAGAAAGATTTGGTCCACTTACACTAGCGTCCAAGACAAACTGTATAGCGTGGCTAATAATCTGAGGCAGACGGCTGCCTTTATTAGAGAATCCGAAATCTCAATCTAGTGAGAACGAAGAAGACAAACTGTATGGCGTGGCTGATAATCTGAGGCAGACAGCTGCCTTTATTAAAGAATCCGAAATCCCAATCTAGTGAGAATGAAGAAGAAGAAGAAGGATGTGAGTCATGGACAATGAACAAAGAGATAAAAAAAATCTCTGAGGGCTCCAGAGATGTGGTTTTACAGAAGAATGATGAGAATCCCATGGACTGCTAAAATGACTAATGTTCAGGTGTTGAATGAGGTCAAGACACAGAATAAGATTATCGTCAATATAGACGCCTGAGTGGTTACCGGGGCCCAAATTTGGGGTGTAAAGAATAGAACCACTGTTACCTGCCACGCATGTCGTAAGAGGCATTAAGCAGGTCTGGATGAAATCGGATTCATGTGTCCTAAACGTGTAGAGTCATGCGATTAGGAGCCTACCAAACCAATGTGCAACGTATACACGTTCTTGGAAAGATCAAACATATCACAAAGAGTGATTAAAATTGCTCATAAAGAACGAACGCAAAGAAGAAGAAGATCAATATAAGAAAGAGGCAGTACTTATTTTTCGACGTGATGAGTAGGGAGGTTTAGAACACATTGTAACAGCCGGTAAAATCGAGGGTAGACGAGAAAGAGAAGACAGACAGAGAACATTTTGGATATCTGACTTACATGGCACGGAAGAGCGTCAACATCTGAGATGATATCAAACACCAGAAACAGAGATTTGTGGAGATACATGATCGCCTACGCCATCCGGCACGGCACCTGATGATGATATTATATAAATGCATGTATATTAACAAGGCAGTGTAAAACATATATGTGTGGTTTTGAATATAAGTGTTACAGAAGAGTTCTCTGTATATCATGGACAGAGAAAAGAACAAATAGATTATTCAGAAAGAACTCAAAATCAAAGAAAACTGGTGATGTTACAAATAAGATATGAGCAAAATGAAGCATTTTGGGCATATAAGAGACACGGAGGCTGGAGAAGACTATCAAGGAAGGAGGCATACCAGCAGAGGAAGAGGAAGACCGCGAGAAGATTCTATTCAGGATGTAACTGATGGTTTGAACATGACGGCTGCAGAGGCGAGACATCTGGCGTTTAAGAGAAAGAGAAATTCCGAAGGAATGTTAGGGTGACAAAGTTCTGCTCAGGACAAGCTATTTGATGAAGTGGTTGATATAGATATATATATATAAAGTCACGGGTGATAACTAACCAATAAAATCACCATAGGAACAAGACCATGTGACTGTAGCAATGATTATTAATAAAGGAATGTTAGCAATGTACACTTGAATGTAATGAAATAGTAAAGTGTACAGAGCCAATTATGTTCAATATCAGAAAGAGACATTCATTTTTTTAGAAAGTTGAGAGATAGAAAAATAGATAACCGAAAGGGTTGAATTGACTTCATTGCAACAGGTTTTACCCCACGAGGTATCTGAGGCTAAGTTGTTACGCCCTTGCTTTGCGAGTCGAAGGTCGTAGGTTCGAATCTGAACCGCACCGTTCTGTTCACGAGTTCATTTCCTTTCCAGAGGCACTAGGATTGTTGTCGGAGCTACGGAGTTCGTGCTCTGTGCAATACTCTTGGCAGGTGGCGGCCATTTCTGAGGAGAGGACCGAGCCATATGGTTAAAACCTGGTGCAATGAAGTTAATCCTTCAGCTTTTAAACCCCCCCTTTTTAATCCCATATGACTCGGGCCCTCTTCACAGAAATGGAGCATCACCTGTCGAGAGTATTACACAGAGCACGAACTCCGTAGTTCCGTCACAATCCAGGGTCACTGGAATATATGCACTCGTGAACAGAAGAACGCGATCCACATTCTAACCCACGACCTTCGTAACGCAAGGCAAATGTCCTTAACCACTTAACCACAGAGACCCCCACCCTCCCCAACTGTGTTAAAATTATGAGAAAATGATGCTTATACCTCACGCAGATGGGAAAGTCGATGTCAGATGAGACAGTTCAACATAGATCGACACACACATACATACACACACACAGACGTGCGAGCACATATACACGCATACACACATCCACACGTACGCACAGAGTGACAGTCTCAGTTGTATATGTAGCACTAAGCTCTGGCCTATCTATTTTGAATGATGGTTTCCCAACACGATTAGCGTCCAGACATCAGGACACAGATGGTGTCATCGATCTGAAACTCATCCTGACTACGGATTCACTTTTGTTCGCAGAAATCTTTTCGGGAAGAGGGAAAGTGATCATCCCCTCTAGGTTGTTATTGGGAAAAGGGAGAAAAAAACTGGCTATTCAGAATGCCTAAATCTAGTTTTAATTACCCATCTTTTTTTCTTCTTCATTATCCAGCGGTGCTTAAGCTCTTTCCTGTTGACCTAATGCTATGTAGTGGTATCTGCATGTGTTTGTAAGCTGTTCTTTTCTTCCGTATAATGTGTTTCATTTGTCTGGTCTTGGAGGAAGGAGGATCTTTCTGATATCATACAACGCTTGGTACCTGAAGAGGTGGTGGTGAACGGTTTCCTCATGATGTGTCCCCGGCTGTCACTCTGGAGTGTGTAGTGGTTGAGTTCTGTTGATGTGATTAAAAGTTAATTGCATATCCTTTACAGGACTTTGCGAATCAACCCCAGCCTTTTAACGCTGTTTGTGATTTTTCTAGGCATTATTACGTTCAGTAGTTTGCCATTGCTTTCTGAACGGGTGGTGTCATCGTCCTTTTGTAAATATCCACGCGAAATAATTTGCCACCAAATTGTCCGCAGCGTGATTCAAACTCAGAACGTCGGGGTTAATAGACCCAGTCACTATCCCCTAGGCCACAGACGCCACCCGTTCATGTGATTATCGATTGTTATGTGTTGAGTTCAGAGTCTGAAAATGATACATCTTTTCATAGTGATCATCTTCTTCTTCTTGTGATTACTATTTGGATGATTATAATATCAGATGTTTTCTTATGATGAAGTCGACTGTTGTCTGGAGCTCATCTCTGGTGCCATCTAGTTCTGTGTTGTAGAGCCAGCATCCCTTTCTGAGGAGGACATACAGGAAGCAGTCTTGCAGGACATGTTCTGTGGTTTGATCAAAGATGCCACAGGGACACACAGGTGATGGAACAGGAAAACCAAAGATGTAATTTGCGGTAAAATACCAGACAGTAGATGAATGGGATTTCCTTATTGAAATCATCCAGGTGGAATAAAAAGGTTGAACAAGCATGACTGGCAAAAGAGATTGCTACAAATTCAAGGCAGAGAGCCCGAAAGAAACGATCGAGAAACATGTGTGATCTGGATGAGAATGAGATCCGAACACGTAGCCATTACTGGTTTCCAGGGTGTCTCTGTAGCATAAAGGTTAGGGAGACGCCTCTTTTATCAAAGGTACATAGTTCACTTCCTTGTTGATATTTTCTCAGAGATCCCTGTTCTCATTGATTTCTGATTTTTGTGAACGGTAAGAATAGACCTCACCGTTCAGAAAGCAATGGCAAACGACTGAACGTTTAAATGGCGCCTAGAAAATCAACGACTCGTTTACTATGATTGATAGCGACGTTATGTAAACGATATGCCACGATTCACATTTTCATATATATATATACGTTTCATAAAACCGATTCGCTGTACAAACAAACTATGATGCAATTTGCTAAATGGATTCTGACATAAACCAAAAAACTGGAGTGGTTGGATCTAGAACAGGGGTGGGCAAACTACGGCCCGCGGGCACGCACAGCCCGCCATTGGATATTTTGCGGCCCTCAAACACATTTATCCATATTAGAAAATATACTGTTATAGTGTCAGTCTGTTAGAAATATAATTTATTCCAGAAGTTATCTACATTATGTAAAACTACCTTTGTTTACAATAAAAATATTTAATTGATTACTTACCGAGAATTAAACAAAAATATACATAATATTAAATGTGGCCCTTCAATAGCTTTACAATTTTCAATGTGGCCCTCTGCACAAAAAGTTTGCCCACCCCTGATCTAGAACAATCTACGACCTATTTATAACTTGAGTTTCCAAATTAAGGGTCATGTGTTGAGGTCAATTTTCTCACCGTGGGATCATGTTCTAAATAACACTAAACAAGTAAAATACTATTTTTTTTAATCCAACTGATGTGCTCGTATTAACCTTTGTGATATATTTATTTTTCAATGACTGTAATTTGAGCATTTGGGATCATGGGCGTCCATTCGTTTATGCAGGTGAGGGCGCAGGTCTCCCCCTCCTCGCTGGGAAGTTGAGTTTTGATAAAATTGTTTTATGCCAATCTGGTCTTCTCCATTTCCAGCACTATTTTTTATGTACAAGCCCTCTTCCCTGACAAATTCATGTGTACGTCCATGTTTGTGACTCTGTTTCATCTAATCTCTTTCTCTTTCATGTTTTTTAAGCTCGGTTGGGGCATATGCCCTCAACCAACTCATGCCAAGAATTCCTATCTTTAGCTCAAAGCCCCTCAATCAACTCATGCCAAGTATTCCTATCTTTAGCACAAAGCCCTCAACCAACTCATGCCAAGTATTCCTATCTTTAGCTAAAAACCCCTCAACTAACTCATGCCAAGTATTCCTATCTTTAGCACAAAGCCCTCAACCAACTCATGCCAAGTATTCCTATCTTTAGCTCAAAGCCCCTCAACCAACTCATGCCAAGTATTCCTATCTTTAGCTCAAAGCCCTCAACCAACTCATGCCAAGTATTCCTATCTTTAGCTCAAAGCCCTCAACCAACTCATGCCAAGTATTCCTATCTTTAGCTCAAAGCCCCTCAACCAACTCATGCCAAGTATTCCTATCTTTAGTTAAAAACCCTCAACCAACTCATGCCAAGTCTTCCTATCTTTAGCTCAAAGCCCTCAACCAACTCAAGCCAAGTATTCCTATCTTTAGCACAAAGCCCTCAACCAACTCATGCCAAGTATTCCTATCTTTAGCACAAAGCCCTCAACCAACTCATGCCAAGTATTCCTATCTTTAGCTCAAAGCCCCTCAACCAACTCATGCCAAGTATTCCTATCTTTAACTAAAAACCCTCAACCAACTCAAGCCAAGTCTTCCTATCTCTAGCTATCTCCTGCAACTACCTCCAGCTCTTCTGTATATTGTTAATCTCTGTTTCAAAATCTCTTCTCCTTGTATTTCTAACCTCTCTCTCCTTCCTTTCTGTGCGTCCAGGAAATCAACCTTCTTGTAATATTTCTCTATGAGTTTTCTTAAGGTTGTGTCTATCCATCTCCAGTGTTGGCAGGTCCAGGTAATCAACCGCTGTGAATGATTTCTTATGAATTCTCTTAAGGTGTCTATCATCTCCAGTGTCTGGCGTCAGGTAATCAACCTTCTGTAATATTTCAGGGATTTTTAAGAGGTCCATCCATCTCAGGTGTCTGTGCGTCCAGGTTTAACAGCCTTCTTGTAATATTTCTCTTGATTTTTCTAGGTGTCCTATCCATCTCCAGTGTCGTGGTGCTCAGGAAATCAAGCCTTTTGTAATATTTCAAGATTTTTTTACAGGTGTGTCCTTATCCATCTCCAGTGTTCTGTGTCAAAATCAACCTTCTTGTAAAATCCTTCACCTATGATTTTCTAAGGTGTTCCTATCCATCTCAGTGTCTGGGTCAGAAATCAACCTCTTTAATATCTCTCATGATTTTCTTAAGGTTGTGTCTATCCAATCTCCAGTGATCTGCGTACATAATCAACTTGTAATTTTTATGATTTTCTTAAGTGTGTCCTATCCATTCAGTGATCTATGCATTCAGGTAATCGAGCTTCTGATATTTCTCATGATTTTCAGGTGTGTCCTATCCATCCCCAGTGTCTGGTTCAGGAAATCAACCTTCTTGTAATAATTGTTTTCTATGATTTTCTTAAGTGTTCTATCCATCTCAAGTGTCATGTGCGTCCAGGAAATCAACCTGTTGTATATCTCTCTATGATTTTCTTAGGGTGTGTCCTATCCATCTCCAGTGTCTCATCCAGGAAATCAACTCTTTAATATCTCTCATGATTTTCTTAAGTTGCCTATCCATCTCCAGTGTTCTCCAGAAATCAACCTTCTTGTAATATCTCTCTATGATTTTCTTAATTTCCTATCCATCTCCAGTGTCTGTGTCGGAAATCACCTTCTTGTAATATCTCTCTATGATTTTCTTAAGGTGTGTCCTATCCATCTCCAGTGTCCTCACACACAACGCTGCTGGAATATCTATGTATTGTTATGTTAAACAATCTAATGGTAGTGCAATATGGTAGGCGTCTGTGTATGTGGTATACTTAAACAATCTAATGGTAGTGCAATATGGCAGGCGTCTGTGTATGTGGTATACTTAAACAATCTAATGGTAGTGCAGTATTGTAGACGTCTGTGGCTTAGAAGTTGTAAGCTCTATTACAACGCAAGAGTACCTAGCTCAAACTAAGCGATAGACAGTTTGAAAGCAAATGTGTTTCCGTGGATTTTTAACGAAAAGTAAAAAATATACATCAGCGTTCAGAAAGCAATGGTAAACTCAGTGGCGGCTCGTCATTAAGGGCCAGTGGTGCCGGGCCCCACCAAAAATAATGTGTAATGTGTATTTATTATTTTATAAATTCAAATATAACCTAATCTAAAACCAGATTTTTCCGAAAATTTGTGTCTGGCCCCACCAACAAAAATGAGCACGAGCCGCCACTGGGTAAACTACTGAACGTTTAAGTGGTGACTAGAAAATCAATGGCTCGTTTACTATGGTTGATGGCAACGTCCTGGTTTGCCAGGATTTTTATTTTCAATGGTAGTGCAATATGTCTAGTCTCTACTTAGATTGGTAGTGCAATATGTCTAGTCTCTACTTAGATTGGTAGTGCAATATGTCTAGTCTCTACTTAGATTGGTAGTGCAATATGTCTAGTCTCTACTTAGATGGTAGTGCAATATGTCTAGTCTCTACTTAGATTGGTAGTGCAATATGTCTAGTCTCTACTTAGATTGGTAGTGCAATATGTCTAGTCTCTACTTAGATTGGTAGTGCAATATGTCTAGTCTCTACTTAGATTGGTAGTGCAATATGTCTAGTCTCTACTTAGATTGGTAGTGCAATATGTCTAGTCTCTACTTAGATTGGTAGTGCAATATGTCTAGTCTCTACTTAGATTGGTAGTGCAATATGTCTAGTCTCTACTTAGATTGGTAGTGCAATATGTCTAGTCTCTACTTAGATTGGTAGTCCAATATGTCTAGTCTCTACTTAGAGTGGTAGTGCAATATGTCTAGTCTCTACTTAGATTGGTAGTCCAATATGTCTAGTCTCTACTTAGATTGGTAGTGCAATATGTCTAGTCTCTACTTAGATTGGTAGTGCAATATGTCTAGTCTCTACTTAGATTGGTAGTGCAATATGTCTAGTCTCTACTTAGATTGGTAGTGCAATATGTCTAGTCTCTACTTAGATTGGTAGTGCAATATGTCTAGTCTCTACTTAGATTGGTAGTGCAATATGTCTAGTCTCTACTTAGATTGGTAGTGCAATATGTCTAGTCTCTACTTAGATTGGTAGTGCAATATGTCTAGTCTCTACTTAGATTGGTAGTGCAATATGTCTAGTCTCTACTTAGATGAGTATTGTTATGATTTTGTGAATGCAGTATCAAGTATTACAGTATTAAAAGTTAATTGCATATCTTAACAGGACTTGAGAATCAACACCAGCTCTGTAACTTGATTGTAGATTTCTAGCTTATTAGTTCAGTAGTTTGCCATTGCTTTTAAATGGTGGGGCCATCGTCCTTTTATTAAATCACATGCAAGCAATTTTGCAACAATTGTCCATAGCGTGATTCGATCTCAGAACGTCGAGGGTTAACAGAACTAGTCACTAACTCTAGAGCTAGACGCCATCTTACAGATTGTATGTTTCTATTTATTATGTATTTGTAACTAAATTACTAGATGTATAATTTCTTCTCCTACTTCTTCTTCTACGTTCAACTCCCAATGGAGCACATGTCTTCAACACATTTCTTCCATCCCTTCCTCTCCTTGCATCCCTTCCAATTCTGTCCACGTCTTGCTTATCTTTTTAATATCAACCTGCAATTAGATGTATTACAGTTATCAGTTTTATGAGGACTATTATCGTGACACCCCGGACACATTCATAAGTGCTCCGATCTCCACCTCAACAGCAGCGTCCAGCGGTCCAAAACGCCAGTTCGATGTTGATTAATCAATCTCTTTGCATATTTAGTATGTCGTTCTTTTCGGGCTACACCAATATTGACACCCATCTCTCTGAATCTGGTCAGTGAGTGGGATTCATAACCTATAAACCCCTCTGCTCGGAAAGACTTTCTCAATGCGTTAAGAATGTCATTTCGGTCCATTGCAGCTTCCTCTGATAGTGTAGCCATGCCAGCCAATCTTCATTACTACTGACTACTGAATGCCCAGGGAAAAAAATGAAGGTGATTTCTCTGATCATTGTCTGTACTAGTACCTCAACCCAGTTGCGTCTCACCATTCCTGATTCGACTTTACGAATCATGCTCATGGAGTCACTGAGTATGAAAACATAAGAGTGGTTGTGATATGCCAACCATTTCACAGATGTATTACAGTACTAAATTTGAAGATATGCAGGTAAAGTATTAGATGTATTACAGTACTAAAGTTCAACATTTGTTAGGGTAGAGATTAAATATCTTGCTCATTAATTTTTGTATCTTTCTTAATTAATACGATCTAGGAAGCTATTATCTAACTTGGTTGACTAAATGAAAAACATATTTATCGAGAAGGTAGCTTCAACTATATATAATAATAATATATATATAATAATACCTGATGCATGGAACAGAGGAGTCATCATCAAGATACCCAAAAGGGCTCCCTTGCCGATTGTAATAATTGGCGTGGAATAACACTGCTTTCTGTCCCAAGTAAAATCTTAAGCAAAATCATCGTACAACGTATTACTGACGCTGTGGATAAGAAACTGAGAAAGGAACAAGCAGGATTTCGCAGAGGACGGAGCTGTATAGGCCAAATATTTGCTCTTAGAAATATCATAGAACAATGCACAGAATGGCAAAGCAAACTCTATATCAACTTTGTAGATTTTGAAAAAGTTTTTGATAGCATACACCGCGAAAGTCTATGGCGTATCTTAAGATGGTATGGAATCCCACTGTGTTTTATAAATATTATAAAAGCTGCTACAGCAAGTTTGCATGCAGTGTTGAAACTTCAGAACTAAAGTTTGAAGTAAAAACAGGCGTGCGACAAGGATGTGTTATGTCAGCCTATTATTCAACACTGTCATAGATTGGGTGATGCGTAAAACAACGGAAGATAAGGCAAGAGGTATTAGATGGACGCTCACAACCACTCTGGAAGACCTAGATTTTGCAGATGACATCGCACTCTATCTCATACACATAGAGATATCCAGGAAAAGACCTGCCGCCTTAACCAATATAGTGAGATGGTTGGGCTGAAAATAAATCAGAAGAAAACTGAAGTAATGACTCTGAACATAGCAACCCCAGCACCAGTCAAACTAGAAGGTAAAACCCTCCGAGATACAACCGCTTTCACATACCTTGAAGTGTTATTAGCAATGAAGGAGGCGCTGGATCTGACATTAAAAACAGACTGAGTAAAGCACGCAGTGCATTCATGACCCTTCAGACCGCCTGGAAATCTGCCCAATACAGCATCAGAACCAAGACTAGTATCTATAACAGCTGTGTGCTGTCAACTTTGCTATACGGATCGGAATGCTGGAGAATGACAGAACAGGATATGTCCAGACTCTCCGCCTTTCATACAACTTGTCTGCGAAAAATCTTACGCGTGTACTGGCCGACTACTATCTCGAATCAAGAATTGCTTGCACGATGCCAACAAGAGAATATGGGCACTATCATCCGAAGACGACGCTGGAGATGGATTGGACATGTGATGCGCATGGAGACTGGCTCCGACACGAAAACTGCACTGAGATGGACTCCAGAGGGTAGGCGAAAGCGTGGAAGACCCAAGACAACCTGGAGGAGAACGATAGAGCAAGAGCTGAAGGAAATGAATCATAGCTGGAACACAATACAGAGGAAGGCCATGAACAGGGAAGAATGGTGTACGTTTGTTGCTGCCCTAAACGCCAGGGGCGTAACAGGCTAAAGAGAGAAGGCTTCAACTAACTGACTACGCCATTCATTTCCTGTTGTACACATCATTCTATAATGTCATTAAAAAAATATCTTTCTTGTCGTTATCCATTTCTCTATTTCAGTCTTCTTCTTTTACTTCTTCATTTGTCATCAACCTGTTACCGGGTTGTTGTCAAGTGTCGTGATTTTCTGTTTTTGCCTTGCGCTGTTCTAGTGGCTTGGGTGATTGTTATTTTTACTTTTTTGACAAAATTATGCTATGGCATCTATCCTTATTTTTTGTGGTCTTCTTCTCGCCTTCTTTCCTGATGTTCTTATACAGCGTCTCTTCTTTTACCCTTCGCCCCAAGGAAGCATAGGTCCCCAATCAAGGCCTTCCATGCTCTCTTGCACTTGGTTACGGTTTTATAGCTGAGTATTTTTTACTGGATTGGGTAGCTAATCCCACGCTAATCCTTCACTTTTGTCATATATGGCATGTGGTAGGTATTAGTGGTTCTATTATTTACTCCAAACTTAGGCCCCGGTAACCACACGGGAGTCTGATTTGTATGATGAATCATCTTTGACTCACTATCGGACAAATAGAGACGTGTAACAGCGTCTCAACCTTTAATAATATCTCTACCGTTCCAATATATCTATGTTATTCGAAGTATATATATCTGTTTTTTTGTAGTATATCTATGTCATTTCGTTGATGTATGACGAGACTGAAGAGTCATACAATCAGTTGATGGACAGAAAAAAAACGCTTTAAAAACACCATTAAAGTGACCTCAAAAAGCTTCGATATAGAACGCCACCAGCTGGGGATATCTTGTACAAGATCACCAAATTTGGCGCTGTAACAAAACAAGAGGAACTCGCTTAGCTGAGAATTATCGTGCTGTTGAGGTACAGAGAAAACGAGCTGTGCGAAATGACAGAACACACAACAAATGATGTCCTACCTTGATCATATATGCCCCGCTTGTGGGAGGAGACTTTGTTCCAGAATAGGAAGACCACGGAAAAGATGGTTAGATGGCGTAGCAGAATCCTGTGAAAGAGCAAAGATAACAATCACACAAGCCACCAGAACAGCGCAAGACAAAAACAGAAAACCCAACACTGGGCAACAACCCGGTAGCAGTGTGACGACAAAAGAAAGAAAGAAGACAGAGTATATATATGTTTTGAAGTCTATTTCTATCATTTGAAAAATATCTATGTATTTCAAAATATATCTCTGCGATTCAAAATATATATATATGTATGTGTGATTCGAAGTATATCTCCCAAATCCATGCTCCATTACTCAGCACTATAACCTTATCTGGTTCATGTTTATCGTTGATCTACCCCAAGCTGGGCAATAAATTGTAATTATGAACAAAATTTCCATTCTGGTATTTGAAATCGAACACATTACTGGGTATCATTTGAAGCTGCAGTAATTCGTAAACACAGACCCAGTGACAAGAAACACATATATATGTTGTAGACAGTGCACGCATATCTCTATATAATTGAATGAGGGAGTTATATACAGTGAGATATTAAATTAATTAGAGAGTTAACCAGTGCAAAAGGAAATCATTTTTTGCTATTTTAATTCTGTGTTATTCAATTAAGGGACGAAAATATGATAGAAGGATGGACAGAATGGATTGTTTTGTTTGATAATGGTGATAGACCAGTAATAAATGTTTAATCAAATGTGAGAGGTTATCAACAATTTACTGCGGAGTTTCAGGATGTCATAAATCATATAAAGAGGAAGCCCTCAGGCTGGTCTAGGACCAGAGCATATACTATGCTGCCTGTGTGGCGTAGAAGCTAAGTGTTCGCTTCTCGTTTCAAAGGTACTTGGTTCGCTTCCTCGTAGAACCATAGGGATATTTTGTCCCAAATCTCTGATCTCAGTGTAGATGAAATCGAGTACCTAGTCCGATCGAAGACGGACGAAAAAACGTAGGTCCTGTGTTTAAGTTGAGCAGGTAAAAGAACTTCTGGGAGTTTAAAATTGAGAAGAACAGGTTTCCAACACCTTCTTCTTCTTGTGCGATCCGATCAACTTCGTGAAGATATCAAGAGGTTCGACAATTTTAACTGTTGATGGCAAATATCTCAGAGTAATAAAATACATCATGTATCAGCAACACACATCAGTGATATACACACAGTTAAATAGATAGTAAATGAATTCAGATCTCAACAGGATGTTTGTGAAAGTTAAGGATGTGTAAGTGTATCATCTAATCTGTGAACATATTTTTCAGATCTGTAACAGATAAGTTCAGAAAATGTCAGGTTTAGATGGCGGATACAACATAAACAAATGGAGATAAAGCCATGACACAATCTTAATGGAAAAGTGTGGCAAGTGTCTTCAAGAAATGATTGATATCGTTAAACAAAAGTGAGATGAAAAAATCTTAACGTAAATAAATAAACAAGATAAACAACAAATAGAACAACAACATGGAAGCCATTATCAAATCTAAGAGGTGTAACTCTGAAAGCAGCGGGATATTCAAGGGGAGACTATTAAAACAATTTATTGGTTACTAAACTGACGTAATTGTACTCCGGGCAGACCCATAGGTGCTCAATCTCCCCCAACAGATATCGAAAGCTATGCATACTGATGGTTCCCGTGGCTCGCTGATTAAACACACCTCTCACTCTGCCTCTCAGGGGTTCGACTTGTACAGCGGGTAATTTCATGTTCTTTTTAGTTACTTTTATTTATGGGAGTGTTCTTATTTTGTTACAGTTGGCTATTTTTAACTGTGTTTAACCTTCTATAGTCGTTTCATAGTGACAACAAAGAAGGCTTGCCATTAGTTTGTTCTCCTATATCGTCGGCAAGAAGCTGAACAAAATACGGCGTTCTATTATTTTGTGATTTATACGTTTTCACCAATTATAATGTTACATGCTCTTTGTTTTCAGGTTTACATTGCTGTCTAATTTGTATTATATGTAATGAACTCCAGCCGGTGCTACGGGGTTCGTGCACCGTTGACTGGTCCTCCTGTAGATCAGACATTAAAACAAGTTATAGGGATTGAGATATTTATGTGCGCTGATAATTTCAGATAGAAGATACACAGCAGAGATACGAAATAGACTAGGTCAGGAAATAGTATTTTAAAAACAAATGAAATGTATATTATACAACTGTGATGAGGAAGGGAGGTTTAGAACACATTGTGACAACCGGTAAAATCGAGGGTAGACGAGACAGAGGAAGACAGAGAATGAAAATGTTGGATAAATGCTTGATTTCATTGCCCGAAAGAGCATCAATATCTGAGATGTAGCAGACAATAGAGACAGAGATTTGTGGAGATTCATGATCCGCTACGCCAGCCGGCATGGCACCTGATGATGATGATATTATACAACATATTTTTCCCTATTGTGACAATAATACTGAGTTTTTTAGTGTTTGTTACATTCAATAATAACATATTTAGTGTTTGTTACATTCAATAATAATATATTTAGTGTTTGTTACATTCAATAAAAACATATTTAGTGTTTGTTACATTCAATAATAACACATTTAGTGTTTGTTACATTCAATAATAACATATTTAGTGTTTGTTACATTCAATAAAAACATATTTAGTGTTTGTTACATTCAATAATAACACATTTAGTGTTTGTTACATTCAATAATAACATATTTAGTGTTTGTTACATTCAATAATAACATATTTAGTGCTTGTTACATTCAATAATTATATATTTAGTGTTTGTTACATTCAATAATAACATATTTAGTGTTTGTTACATTCAATAATAACATATTTAGTGTTTGTTACATTCAATAATAACACATTTAGTGTTTGTTACATTCAATAAAAACATATTTGGTGTTTGTTACATTCAATAATAATATATTTAGTGTTTGTTACATTCAATAAAAACATATTTAGTGTTTGTTACATTCAATAAAAACATATTTGGTGTTTGTTACATTCAATAATAACATATTTAGTGTTTGTTACATTCAATAATAACATATTTAGTGTTTGTTACATTCAATAATAACATATTTAGTGCTTGTTACATTCAATAATTATATATTTAGTGTTTGTTACATTCAATAATAACATATTTAGTGTTTGTTACATTCAATAATAACATATTTAGTGTTTGTTACATTCAATAATAACACATTTAGTGTTTGTTACATTCAATAAAAACATATTTGGTGTTTGTTACATTCAATAATAATATATTTAGTGTTTGTTACATTCAATAAAAACATATTTAGTGTTTGTTACATTCAATAATAATATATTTAGTGTTTGTTACATTCAATAATAACACATTTAGTGATATTTGGTTGACATTCAATAAATATTAGTGTTTTTACATTCTAATAAATATTTAGTGTTTGTTACATTCAATAATAATATATTTAGTGTTTGTTACATTCAATAATAACATATTTAGTGTTTGTTACATTCAATAATAACATATTTAGTGTTTGTTACATTCAATAAAAACATATTTAGTGTTTGTTACATTCAATAAAAACATATTTAGTGTTTGTTACATTCAATAATAACATATTTAGTGTTTGTTACATTCAATAATAACACATTTAGTGTTTGTTACATTCAATAATAACATATTTAGTGTTTGTTACATTCAATAATAACATATTTAGTGTTTGTTACATTCAATAATAACATATTTAGTGTTTGTTACATTCAATAATAACATATTTAGTGTTTGTTACATTCAATAATAACATATTTAGTGTTTGTTACATTCAATAATAACATATTTAGTGTTTGTTACATTCAATAAAAACATATTTAGTGTTTGTTACATTCAATAATAACATATTTAGTGTTTGTTACATTCAATAATAATATATTTAGTGTTTGTTACATTCAATAATAACATATTTAGTGTTTGTTACATTCAATAATAATATATTTAGTGTTTGTTACATTCAATAATAATATATTTAGTGTTTGTTACATTCAATAATACATATTTTTTTGTTTATAGAAACAAGTTAGTACAATAAGCAAACAGTGTATTATATAGGAAAGTTGAAGAAGAAGAAGCGGGATGTTCTTCGGTTTGTTTCTCATGACTGCCTGTTGGATTGAATAATTTGAAAAACAATCTTATATATATTAATTTTTATAAAAATATTGATTACAATAGCATGTTGAAGACATTGCTTCTCGACATTTTGGCTAAGATCAAAGTGCTTGTTCTCACTTGATTGCGGCTAAGGGGTGGGAGACTTCATAGAGTCAATAACCAAACAAAATAAACAAATTCCGAGCAGCTCTCGTACGAAAGAATGGACATGCTCGCAGTTCTTACACGTTTAAAACGTGACGAGGTACCACTCTCTGCAGCACTAAAGTGTAAGAGCCAAACACTGTGACCATGCTCGCAGTTCTTACAGGTTTAAAACGTGACGAGGTACCACTCTCTGCGTCACTACAGTGTAAGAGCCAAACACTGACTTTAAAAATAAATGAAGACACTGAAATAGATATTGAATCGATCTTACGATATAAAGAGTTTGGAGTTACCTGTTGTACAGGAAAAACTGGATGCCTGAGAGACAGTGAGGAGTATGTTTGGTTGTTGGACAAAGTTGTTACAACAAATTAAGATTCTTGACCAAAGGATAACAAGAATTTGAATTGTAGAATTGTCAAATTCGAAACATTGTAGCGGAAAATTCGTACAAATATATTGATAAATAGGAAAGTTATGGGGATTTGAAAATTGTGCATATTTAATTAGGTAAACAAACCGATACCATGTCAATTTTAAAAAATAATTAAAATTACTTTCAGATGGAATTTTACAACAAGCAATACATTATTGTATGTAAAAATGAACATACTTTCATGTGATGTTAAAAAGTGAAAACATAAAATTGTGAAAATAAATACTATACTGATAGTTTATCTGTACCATGAATCACAGGAACCACCAGTATACACTCTTCAACATCTGTTAGAGAATACTGAGCACCTATGAGTCTGCCCGTAGTGTAGTGGCGTCGTTTCAGTAACCAATAACCAATCCTACCACCAGCGTCTTCACTATGTCTCATTTCTGTTCTGTGTAAAACCCTCGTTGTGTATCCCTTGTGTTCTTGTATCATGTACTTGATAAAGACCTTTAGGTAGAAGCATCGCTTTATCATTTTGGTTTTATTTTGCATATAAAACTACCTTACGTATGTTACTATATTTAGTGAAACACGTACAAACAAAGTACTATAGTTTTACAAAAAACAGAAGCAGTGACGATAAACAGCAACGTTTCGACCAACAAGGCCTTTATCAAGCAAACGAACAAACAGGAGTGACAAATTAAAATGAAACACAAATGGACGACCAAATACAAACGTATCTAAGGAAACGGGAAATGCACATACACAACAAATATAACTATTAAATCTTACCTACTACGTCACAACGAATAGTTGCAGCAATATGACGACGAATATCGAAATAGGGAAGACTGCAGTAAAACTTGGTAAATAGTGAAACACGTACAAACAAAGTACTATAGTTTTACAAAAACAGAAACAGTGACGATAAACAGCAACGTTTCGACCAACAAGGCCTTTATTGGTCGTCCATTTGTGTTTCATTTAATTTGTCACTCCTGTTTGTTCGTTTGCTTGATAAAGGCCTTGTTGGTCGAAACGTTGCTGTTTATCGTCACTGTTTCTGTTTTTGTAAAACTATAGTACTTTGTTTGTACGTGTTTCACTATTTACCAAGTTTTACTGCAGTCTTCCCCCTATTACTATATTTAGCCTTGAGGGAAAATTAGTCAAGTATCGCTCGTGACACAGCGATTACCATAATGACTATTGATCGATACCAAAGTAGGTAGTCGTAATGGCTGTTTGCCTGTGTACTTTCTCCCGATACTAATTTATATATTAAAATCACTTAATGCATGACATGGTTACCATATCCCGTAACACTCCACCAAAGACACAGTTTCTGCTAGTTATATTAGATCATGTATTGTTTATTAAAAACGATAAAACGCATGATTTTGTGGAGCAGTTTATCTTACCTGAGCACCAACCATGCATGCAGTGGGAGTGGTAAAAAACATCTATCTGTACTCATTTACACCTGACATGTTTACAGGTGATATATTATTACCTGTATATATGACTTGATTGATTGGTTGATTGATTAATCGATTGATATGATCATCATCATTGCACTTTGGTGAGTAACCATGTGTGCTCTGATCGCTTTCTTACACAGGAAGATCTCAGCGGTAGCGCTCAAACCCCGTAGCACCGGCGAGTGTTCATAGTGTAATTTAGAAGATGGGGAAAATATTTTGTGGTAGTTTTATTTTTCAATCTTTCTAATGAATTTGTCCGGGCAGCGGCTTTCCAGCCTGCTGTTCTTGATTTTAGACTGCCACCGGTTCTTTTACGTGCTCAACTTGAATACGGGACCTACGTTTTATCGTCCTTCTCCGATAGAACTAGGAACTGGATCTCACTTACACTGAGATCAGGGATCTTTGAAAAAAATATCACGATGGCTCAACGAGGGAGCGAACTGACTACCTTTGGAGCGAGTGAGATACGATCAATTAACATCTACGCCACAGAATCCTCCTGCCCCCTCTCCTTTCTCCCCTCCCCCATTTATGAAATAACAAACTTCTGGCATGCGATACAACAAACTGATAGACGGTTGATATCTCTCTCTCTCTCTCTCTCTCTCTCTCTCTCTCTCACAGACATGAAACTTCAGGCTAGAAAGTTCCGGAAATCAAGGATTAATTCAAGTATACATTTCCCAAATATCAGCTAATCTTGGTATATCTCTTATCATTCGTACAACGCGTGATTAGAATATGGTCACATGTGTAATACCTTCTATTTTCTGATCTATAATTCTATTTTGACATGGAACATTGACAAAGCGGTGGAGAAGATCATGAATGCATTTGGATGCAAATGTTACAGAAGATTGCTTAGAATATCATGGACAGAGAAAATAATAAATGCTTCTGTTCTGCAACAGCTTGATATTAAAGAGAGTTGGCTATTAAAGAACATGAGATCAAGAAAAATTAAATATTTCGGACACATCAAACGATATGAGTGCCTAGATAAGATCATTTTGGAGGGAATGGTGCCTGGAAGAGGAATGAGAGGAATAACTAGAAGACGATGGGTTTAAGATGTCAGTGAGGATCTGAAAATTACTGTTGTTGACGTCGGTCAACTTGTACAGAACAGAAAGTTTTCATGACTGCTGTCATGGGAGCCAAGTTCCGGAAGGTACAAGCTACTTGATGATGATGGTGAATTATGTTTGCAAAGTAATTCAGAAAATTAATACATAGAAAAAGTAATATAGAGAATAAATCTACCTTTCTGTGCCATCAATAAATCATTTTTGGTCTCTTAACTGCTGCACTTCGCTTTTAAGATGTGATATTGTTTTATCTGCATTGAGACACTTTATCTGCTGGTCATCCAGTCTTTGGCGTAAACTTGTGTCTCTTGTTGTCTCTGTTATTTCTGAGTCCAGCTTTTGCTTGGACGACCTTTAACTAGTATCCACTGTGTCGTCTACAGGTGTAAGATCTACCGTTTATTAGCAGTATATCCCAGTATTGCCAGTCTTTCTATTAACATTTTTTTTTTTTAGCTGCATTATTGCTGTTCCTTTTAGTGTATGGCTGTCTTGTTCTCTTTCTCTCTCTCTTTCGGTCGTTCCCTGTCTATCCTTATATCTTTTAATCGTTCTGTTTATTCTGTCTCTCTCTCACACACACTTCTTTCTCTTTATTTCATGTTTTCTGTTTTCCCCTCTCCTTACTCTTTCTGTTTTCACTTCTCAATCTTAATTTTTTCTTTCTCATTTTCTTTCTTCTACTCTTCATACTTTCTTTCTCTCCTGCCTTCTGTCTTTTTTCTATCCTCCCGCTCTTCTCACTTTCTTTATTTCTCTCTCGCTCTGTACTTCTTTCTTGATATCATTCTTTCTTTCTTTCTTGGAATCTTTCCCCCTTCATTCTCTTTTATTTAAAATCTCTCTTCAGAGATGTCCTTAATATTTTTGGTTAGTTCTAGTATTTCTTTTAGTTCGTCTAACATCTCTCTTGTTTTGTTTTTTAATATTCTTCCTGTCATGTGTTTTTTTCTCTTGTCAAATAGTCGAACTTTAACCTTTCTAAATTATTTTTGTTAGAATATGTTCATCCCATCTGTAAATGTATTACAAACAAATATATGTGCAAACATATGTATCTTCCGCTATTGAAATATGTCATTTATGACACTAGCATAACTTATGTTCTGTATGCTTGTACTATTTGGGACATATGCCAGGTGCAAGGTCACTAGATAGATCAAAACTTTGCCAAGTAGAAGTAAATATTCTATATTTACTAAACGTTCAAATAATTTACGTTTCTTGCATTTTTGATTGATTTTATACCTGGTTTAACAGCAACTTGTAAACATTGAACAGATGAGAGGTGAGGCGAGGGAGTTAAAAAGTTAATTGCATATCCTTTACAAGACTTTGCGAATCAACCCCAGTTATTAAACGCTGTTGTGATTTTTCTAGGCAATATTACGCAGCGTTTTTTAATCCTCAAGATCGCCCGTATGTTGTCGAGTCTCTCAAGGGAGCAAAGAATAGTAACACTGTGACCTACAAGGCATGTCTAAGAGGCGACTGAGGTAGGGGCCTAGGGGAGCTACCTTAGTAAAATCGTCGCAGAAATCGGATGTGCTGACCTATGCGTAGGGGAACAGCTATCACAACGTACAATCACTCTTAGGTTCAGATCACAAACAAATCACAAAGAGTGGTTTAGCAATGGGTCGATATGGAGCGTTGAAGAAGAAGAAGAAGAAGAAGAAGAAGAGGAAGAAGAAGAGAAAAGAAATAAGAAAAACGGAAAGAAAATATTATCTTTCTACTAAACTATTTGTAACCTTTGTTTTTCGTATCTTTAAATAATATCAATCAATCAATCAAGTGCCGTGCCTGCCGGCGTAGGCGATCATGTCTCTCCACAACTCTCTTTGATTGGTGCATGTAATCAGTTCTGACGTCAATCTTGTGTTGAACAGTGATGTCAGGCCATCCAACATCTTCTCCCTCTGTCTTCTACGGTCTCTCCTTTCCTGAATTTTACCTGTAGTCACCAAATGTTCTAAACCTTCTCTTCGCATTATATACCCGAAGAACCTTGATTGTCGGATTCTTATTCTTTTGATAAGGTTTCTTTGTGTGCAGGCCTGATTTAAAACCTCCACATTTGTTTTCTTTGCTGTCCATGGAATTTTCAGCATTCTTCTGTAAAATCACATCTCTGAGACTTCCAATGATCTTATTGATTGCTTGTTCATTGTCCATGATTCGCTGTCATACATAAATATTGGTTGAATATAGCACTGGAGTACTCGTTTTCGCAATGCCATTGGCAATGAGTTCACGCATAGTGTGCTCTTCATTTTCATAAAAGTTGCTTTCGTTTGGGCTATTCTATATATACGATATATATTTCAAAACTCATAATATATTGAAGGATATACATTAATATAACACTTACTGCTAACAATACACACAAAATGTTTATATAATGAAAATGACAGTATCTTAAAGCGATTGTGATCAGAGCCCAGTAACGTTCCAGGTATCGAAATGTTGACTGATTGACAAGACCATGATCATTGCACTTTGGTGAGTAACCATGTGTACTCCGATCTTTTTCCTACACAGAAAGACACCAGCTGCAGTGCCAAACTTCAGAGCACAAACGAGGGTCTTCGATATCAGTTATCAGAGGACTATCATCATAGCACTCAGGACATGTCATAGGTGCTCGATCTCCGCCTCGGCAAATCCAGCAGCATCCAGCGGCCTAACACACCAGTTCGATGTTGATTAATCAGTCTCTTTGCATATTTGGTATGCCGTTCTTTACGGCTTGCACCAATCTTGACACCCATCTCTCTCAATCTGAGTCAGCAGTGGGACTCGCAACCCTGAAATTCTTCTGTTCGAAAAGACTCTCTCAGTTCGTTAAGAATGTCATTTCGGTCTATGGCAGCTCAATCTGATACCGTGACCATGCCAGTCAATCTGTCAGCTCGTTCATTACCCTTGATTCCTTCGTACCCAGGGACAAAAAGGAAGGGGGTTTATTTTATCCATGTCTGTACTAGTACATCAACCCAGTTCCGTCTCACCATTCCTGTTTCGACTTTACGAATCATACTCATGGAGTCACTGAGTATAAAAACACGCGCGAAGTCATGAGAGCCAACCAGTCACCGCCTCTGTAACCGCCCATACCTCCATTGTCAAACTACTTGTGGTTGTCGCGTAGGCCCCACAGGCCTCTCCTATTATTTTTCCTCCTGAGCGTGCGGAAAAAACCACGCACAGCGTTGTTGGAAAATGACTGAACCATCGGTGTAAATTACTGCATCTGTTTCATTGACGTGGTCATTCAAGAGAGCCTCAAACTCCAGGTTGATTAGTGATGGATTTTGTTCACAATTTTTCTTAATGAAATGTGAAAGCAGTCTGAAATTGGGGTGGCACAACAATCCATTCCTCTCCAGGTTTGATTCAGGAAGGTTTCCATATGTTCCCAAGGATACCTTCCGTCTGACCCAGCCATGATCTGCCTCTCTTGAGTCTACATCCTCTCTCCTTACTAAGTTCTTCATGGAGGGATGGTATTTGTTGCATTGATTTTAAGATACGATCGAACACTCCAAGTTTCAATTCTGTGAGCAATAGTTGGGAGGTCAAGAAGGAATCTCATTGACACTCCTGGTGTATCTTTGGTCATCCATGTCTTCGATGAAATTTTTGAAATGGTAAAGATATTTTGTACGATTTATTTTTAATTTCATAAATTTGATTGGCGTTTCAGCTGCTCTTCTCGACTTAAGATTACCTGTTTCTAAATTTCCAATTTGCTTTTCATTGCTCTTCTATTCCTTCTCAATTTTTCTCGACTTCCCTTCGACTTTGTCTTCCGACTTATTCTCGACTTGCTCTTCTGACTTTGCCTTCTACTGCCTCGACTTCTTTCTCGACTTTGCCTCTCGATTGCCTTCCACTTGCTCTGTTGCCTTCTGATTTGCCTTCCGACTGCCTTCGACTCTTTCTCGACTTTGCTGACTTCTCGACTTTGCCTTCGACTGCCTCTGATTTCCCAGCCTTCTCGACTTTCTTCTCGACTTTGTTCGATTGCCTTCGATTCTCTTCTGATTTCTTCCGACGCCTTCTCGACTTTGCTCTTCTCGACTTTGCTCTTCTCGACTTTGCTCTTCTCGACTTTGCTCTTCTCGACTGCTTGACTTTGCTCTTCTCGACTTTGCTCTTCTCGATGACCTTGAACCGTCAAGACTATTTTACGTGCTCAACTTGAACACGGCACCAAGATTTTATTGTCCGTCATCGATAGGACTAGGAACTCGATCTCACCTACACTGAGATAGGACTAGGAACTCGATCTCACCTACACTGAGATAGGACTAGGAACTCGATCTCACCTACACTGAGATAGGACTAGGAACCGATCTCACCTACACTGGATAGGACTGGAACTGATCTCACTACTAGAAGACTAGGAACCGATCTCACCTAGCACTGAGAAGGATGGAACGACCACCTACACTGAGATAGGACTAGGAACTCGATCTCACCTACACTGAGATAGGACTAGGAACTCGATCTCACCTACACTGAGATAGGACTAGGAACTCGATCTCACCTACAATGAGATAGGACTAGGAACTCGATCTCACCTACACTGAGATAGGACTAGGAACTCGATCTCACCTACACTGAGATAGGACTAGGAACTCGATCTCACCTACACTGAGATAGGACTAGGAACTCGATCTCACCTACACTGAGATAGAACTAGGAACTCGATCTCACCTACACTGAGATAGAACTAGGAACTCAATCTCACCTACACTGAGATAGAACTAGGAACTCGATCTCACCTACACTGAGATAGAACTAGGAACTCGATCTCACCTACACTGAGATAGGACTAGGAACTCGATCTCACCTACACTGAGATAGAACTAGGAACTCGATCTCACCTACACTGAGATAGGACTAGGAACTCGATCTCACCTACACTGAGATAGAACTAGGAACTCGATCTCACCTACACTGAGATAGAACTAGGAACTCAATCTCACCTACACTGAGATAGAACTAGGAACTCGATCTCACCTACACTGAGATAGAACTAGGAACTCGATCTCACCTACACTGAGATAGAACTAGGAACTCAATCTCACCTACACTGAGATAGAACTAGGAACTCGATCTCACCTACACTGAGATAGGACTAGGAACTCGATCTCACCTACACTGAGATAGAACTAGGAACTCGATCTCACCTACACTGAGATAGGACTAGGAACTCGATCTCACCTACACTGAGATAGGACTAGGAACTCGATCTCACCTACACTGAGATAGGACTAGGAACTCGATCTCACCTACACTGAGATCTGGGAACTCTGGAAAGAATATCCTGATGGCTCCACGAGGGAGCGAACCATGTACTTTTGGCACGAGAGGTGAGCACTTCTTCTTCTTCTTCGAGCGCTCCATATCGATCACTTGTTAACCACTCTGTGTGATCTGTATGTAATCTGAGCCTAAGAGCGATTGTACATTGTGCCAGTTGTGCGCCTACAAGTAGGCTAGCACATCCGATTTCTGCGCTGCTTTTTATTTACTGAGGTAGCATCCTAGGGCCTACATCAGCGCCTCTTACGACATGCATTGTAGGTTGCAGTGGTACTATTCTTTGCTTCCCTTGCTGGCCTCGACACCATACGGGCGGGTGAGCACTTAACCGCTACACCACAGAGACACATGAATGTAACAAATTTAATCTCTTACAACATCTGTTTTAAGATCATTAATTTTTATGAAATGAAAATCGTGGCATATCCTACAGAACGTAGCCATCAACCACAGTAAACGAGTCGTTGATTTTCTAGGCACCACTTATACGTTCAGTAGTTTGCCAGTGCTTTCTGAACGGGTGGCGCCATCGTCCTTACGTTAAAATCAACGGAAATAATTTGCAAGCAAACTGTCCGCAGCGTGATTCGAACTCAGAACGTCGGGGTTAATAGACCCCTAGGCCACAGACGCCACCACTTATATACTTTTATACTTTTTATATATGTTTATAATCATGTACTCTAAACGATGCCTTGTATGTTGATATCATGTACTCTGAACGATGCTGAGTATGTTTATAATCATGTCGCTTGAACGATGCTGGAGTATGTTTATAATCATGTACGCTGAACGATGCCGAGAAATGAACAATGCATTATCAAATATTATAAGGAAACGAAGGTGGAAATATTTAGGTCCTGTTCTTAGAGCAGACGAAAAGAGTTTAAATCGACAAGTCCTTATGTGGTCACCAGTTGGGAAAAGAAAACGGGAAGACCAAAGACCACTTTCGAAGAACCATCCAACAAGAAAGTAAATTATTGGGATGTAAAACCATACAAGATCTCCAACTGCTAGCAACGAACCGCATCACATGGAAATCTAAAACCTCTGCCCCTATGTGCCGCATTTGGCACGAAAGGAACAAACTAACTAACATTGAAAGAGAAGTGTTAGAAAGATAATTTTATGTACGTTTATATCATGTACGCTGATGACTTCTATCATGATGTGAGCGTCTTAGCTCAAGCGGTAGTGAGCTCGATCACAGACCCAAGCGTACCTGGTTCAACCCCACGGTGGGCAAGTTTAGAAACAAATTCGTTTCTGTGGGATTTTTACAAAAGGTAAAATAGACCTCAACTTTAAGAAAGCATTGGCAAACTACTGAACGTATAAGTGTCGCCTAGAAAATCAACGACTCGTTTACTGTGGTTGATGGCTACGTCCTTTGAGATATGTCACGATTTTCATTTCATATCTTGTACGCTGAACGATGCTGAGTATGTTTATAATCACGTACACTGAACGATGCTGAGTATGTTTATAATCATGTACACTGAACGATGCTGAGTATGTTTATAATCATGTACGCTGAACGATGCTGAGAAATGAACAGTACATTGAAAGAAAAGTGTTAAAAATCTAATTTCAAAGAAAGAAAATAAATGATGTATATAGGATAGATGGAAAGATTCAGATAGTTGAAATATTATTTAAAAAGCAGTGGTTGTAATAGAAGTAGGAAGGGGAGAGACTTCATTCTCTAATCCAGCGTTTCCCAAACTGAGGGTCCGCTGAGTACAAGGGGTCCGCTAGGTACTCACATGGGGCCCTTAAGCGATTGAAGAAATATTATGATCTTTAACATTTCAAACAGAAAAAATACATTTTAAAAATATGTATTTTAAAAGTAGTAAATTTGTTCTGCTGCGGAATCAAAGAAACCAGGATCAGACCGGATCTGACAGATCATTAAAGTTTCCGCAGTCTGAGAACATTGTTTACTATTGTAACACACAGATAATTCAATCCTGTCCATTTTTATATATAGAAACATTTGGGTGTACCCTGCAGTAAAATGTATTTATAAGGGGTCTGCGGTAATGCAAAGTTTGAGAACCGTTGCTCTAAGCTCTTAGGAAAAGTAGGCTAAACACAAGCAGATCTGGTATCTAGGGATAAATCTCAGCTTAAGTCAACGAATAAAAAACACTCTTAACAAATCTTGAAGGTTTAGTTATTTAAAACAACTGTCGTTACTCTCTGCAGTAGCGCTTTTTAGGGAGGTAGCTCAGGAGGTAGTGAGCTCGATCACAAACCCAAGCGTACCTGGTTCAAACCCACGGTGAGCAAGTTTGGAAGAAAATCCGTTTGCCTGGGATTTTTACAAAAGGTAAAATAGACCTCACCGTTCAGAAGCAATGCTAACTACTGAAGTATAATGGTGCCTAGAGTATCAACGACTCGTTTACCGTGGTTGATGGCTAAGCCCTGTAAAGGATATGCCCCGATTTTTAGTTTTATTTTATTTTTGTAGGACAGGGAAAGGGGAGGGACGAGAATTGAGGAATTTAATGGCCCAATACAGAGCCAACTATAAACTTATGGGCCTTCGGACTCAGGTAAGAATTATAGGAAATCAGACCCCAACTACACCACGTGACCTCGCATTCCAGTATTATTGTATAGAGACGAATTCATTTAAAAATTGACACAAAATGCTAAATCGAAGTTATATTATGCAATAAGTTAAGTTTAACAATAAAGAATATCAATATTATAAATATTTTTCACCAATAAATAACCATAGACTCACAGAAGTGAGTAAAATTGCAAAAAAAAAAGCTTTGCAGTGTTCTATTCAGCATCTATATTTTCTAGTCCCCTTTTCTGATCTAGATCAGGAACCCCAGTCAGTTGTCTGGCCTAATTATCTAGAGTTGGCTATGCCCAATGGCTAGTGTAGTCGTCGCGAATCTGTTCAAATTAGGATTTTTCTTTTATACCCACAACAGAAACAAATCCTTTGCCTTACAGTGGATTGAATGTTTGCTTATAATTGAAGTTAAAAACTTTTAAAAAACATTAATAATTTCATTTAGCTGAATTCAAGCAATGATTCAAAGATGTTTATTTTAATATCAGTTTTGTTTTTACAGTTTGATTGGAGATTTTAAATTTTGAAAAACGTGAAAAATAAATATAATAGTAACGATTTGATCTTCTTCTTCTTCTTTGCGTTCATTCTTTACGACCGATTTTAATCACTCTTTGTGATATGTTTGATCTTTGCCAAGAACGTGTATACGTTGCACATTGGTTTGGTAGGCCCCTAAACACATAGACTTCTACACGTTTAGGACATGTGCAATCAATTTCAGCCAAACCTCCTTAGTCGCCTCTTACGACATGCGTGGTAGATAACAGTGGTTCTATTCTTTACACCCCATATTTGGGCCCCGGTAATCGCTCGGGCGAACAATTTGATAAAATGTATTAAAATGTTGTTATATTGTGAGCGTCAGTAGCTCAAGCAGTAGTGAGCTCGATCATGAACCCGGTTCAGAAGTGTACCTGGTTCAAACCCCACTGTGGGCAAGTTTGGAAGCAAATTTTTTCCGTTGGATTTTACAAAGGTAAAATAGACTTCACCGTTCAGAAAGCAATGACAAACTACTGAACGCATAAGTGGTGAGCCTAGAAAATGAACGACTAATTTACTATGGTTGATGGCTACATACTTTAGGTTATACCACTATATTTATATGTTATGCGATCAACGTCATGGCACAATGGGCATTCCCATGTGTGCTCCGTCTTCTACTGCAGCAGACATCCCAAGGTCTACTTACTCACCATACCCATGAGAAGTTATAGTATATTAGTTTATACCCATATAGAAGTTATAGGCGGTTAGTATCAGTGGCGGCTCGTGATCATTTTTATTGGTAGGGCCAGACAAAAGTTTTCGGAAAAATCATGGTTTTAGGTTGTTATATTTTAATTTATAAAATACTAAATACACGTTACACATTATTTTTCGTGGGGCCGGGTCTCACTGGCCCTTAATGACGAGCCGCCACTGGTTAGTATATCTCTCTATGACGAAGACGACACTGTCTGGCTTGTCCAAATTTAACTCCTAATTCTTACACGTGTTCCAGTGTCTGAGACTGGGATTTGTTAAAGTATGCAAAGCAGTATGTTCTATGATTAGTCAATGAGTTGACATACGTCAGAGTAAGCGAACCAGAATTAACCAAGACACTAATCCACCTACGAGTATTGGTCCTTTATACAAGCTGCATCAATGCAGTCTGGTAAAGAAGGTGAACGCTGAAGAGGGAGTAAAAAAGATGGTTGTAAGAATTATGTGCTAAAATAAAAAGGATCGTGTCGAATGATAAATATACTTGCTGTAAAATGTTACACAAATTAGCATATTAATTACCAACTGCCACAGTCTACGTCCGATTATTCATTTCGGT
This sequence comes from Arion vulgaris, assembly GCA_020796225.1. Taxonomy (NCBI): domain Eukaryota; kingdom Metazoa; phylum Mollusca; class Gastropoda; order Stylommatophora; family Arionidae; genus Arion; species Arion vulgaris. The sequence goes on from CM036767.1 coordinate 3,741,473, forward strand.
TGAACATGTGCTGCAAGCTGTGCCACGATATGTTTTATTGTTGACACTTAGCTCTAAACTTTAGTTATCGCATTTTGATTGTTATTTGTTCTTTATCTACTCTTTCACATTTTGCTACCTTGAGATAAAAGTACATTAAGGGGGCTCTGTGCGTAAGTAAAGATCATGATAAAAGTACATTAAGGGGGCTCTGTGCGTAAGTGAAGATCATGATAAAGTACATTAAGGGGGCTCTGTGCGTAAGTGAAGATCATGATAAAAGTACATTAAGGGGGGCTCTGTGCGTAAGTGAAGATCATGATAAAAGTACATTAAGGGGGCTCTGTGCGTAAGTGAAGATCATGGGTTTGAATCCAGACGGCGCCGTTCTGTTCACGTGTGTATTTCTTTCCAGAGACTTCTAGGATTGTTGCTGAAGCTACGGAGTTCGTGCTTTGTGCAATACTCTCAACAGACGATGTGCCATTTTTGTGAAATGGGGTCGAGCCATATGGGGTAAAACCCGAAGCAGGGAAGTCAGTCCTACGGCTATAGACATTTTCTCCTTCTTCTTATTTTTTTTTCTTCTTCAAACGCTTCCATATCGATCACTTGTTAACCACTCTGTGTGATCTGTATGTGATCTGAGCCTAAGAGCGATTGTACATTGTGCCAGTTGTGCGCTTACAAGTAGGTCAACACATTCGATTTCTGCGACGCTGTTTACTTAATAAGGTAGCTTTCCTAGGTCCCTACCCCAGTCGCTTCTTACGACATGCCTTGTAGGTCGCAGTGGTACTATTCTTTGCTTCTCTTGGGGCCCAGACATCACATGGGTGATTTTAGAGCCTTTAATTTATTTGCAAAATTACATATCAATAGTACACTGTCATTGAAAAGAAAATCTGCTGCTATATGTGTACATACACTGCTCAGTTAAAAAAAAGAGATGGAAATTAATTCGTCTATGTCGTGTTTTCAATGCAATAATTAACTTATTTAACGCTTTTTTACAAGAAAAATATAAATATATAGAAATACAAACATTAAATAATCATTAATTTTGACATGATATAGAAAAACGTCACTGAGTTTGAGTATGAATTTGAGTGTGAGTTTGAGTTTGAGTATGAGTTTGAGTATGTGTTTGAGTTTGAGTATGAGTTTGAGTATGAGTTTGAGTATGAGTTTGAGTATGAGTATGAGTTTGAGTATGAGTTTGAGTATGTGTTTGAGTTTGAGTATGAGTTTGAGTATGAGTTTGAGTATGAGTTTGAGTATGAGTATGAGTTTGAGAATGATTTTGAGTTTGAGTATGAGTTTGAGTATGAGTTTGAGTATGAGTTTGAGTATGAATTTGAGTGTGAGTTTGAGTTTGAGTATGAGTTTGAGTATGTGATTGAGTTTGAGTTTGAGTATGAGTTTGAGTATGAGTTTGAGTATGAGTTTGAGTATGAGTATGAGTTTGAGTATGAGTTTGAGTATGTGTTTGAGTTTGAGTTTGAGTATGAGTTTGAGTATGAGTTTGAGTATGAGTTTGAGTATGAGTATGAGTTTGAGAATGATTTTGAGTTTGAGTATGAGTTTGAGTATGAGTTTGAGTATGAGTTTGAGTATGAGTTTGAGTATGAGTTTGAGTATGAGTTTGAGTATGAGTTTGAGTATGAGTTTGAGTATGAGTTTGAGAATGAGTTTGAGTATGAGTATGAGTTTGAATATGAGTTTAAGAATGGAATTGAGTATGAGTACAACACTGAAAGCTTCAATTTTTTTTCTTGCAATGTTTATTAGTTATTGGTTATTGAACTGACGTAACGACCTTCGGCTGACCTGAAGATGCTCAGTCTCCTCCAACAGATGCCGAAGAGTATGCATACTGACGGTTTCCGTGACTCGCTGGTTAACACACTTCTCTCTCATTCTCTGCCCCTCAAGAATCCAACTATTTTCTTGCAACAAATTTCAGTGTAGTTCTAAAACATTCAGAAATTGTGAGCTTTGTAAGAAATGACAGACCAGAAACTTCAGATTTCAAGATCGTTGAAGATCATGTATTATTCTACACACAAAAGGATGCCCGTTACTCGGCACGGACGTCAAGACTAAGTTGTAATCTGATCACATGAGTTGAATCTGTGCGTGTGTAGATGCTATATAACAAGAATGTAATCAATCGAATGTTGCTGTTAAGAGAGCGATTTTTTTTTAAAAAACGGAAGCCATTTTGTTTATGGTAGTACAAATTGGTTGTATACATCATCATCATGTGGATGTCTAAATGGCGAAGTGGTTAAGTGGTTTGCCTGTCGTACTGAAGATTGTGGGCTCGAATCCGGACCGAGACACATGTGCATTTTTTATTAGATCCCTAGGATTGTTGTGGGAGCTACGGAGTTCGTGCTTTGTTCAATGCTATCGGCAGATAGCATATGCTGACAATGACGGAGCGATATGGGTCAATCATTCGTCATTTGACCCTTTTGTATATATCTGTGTTCTGATTTAAGATGTCAGTTACCGAGAGAATAGCGACATTGATGATCTGATTTCAGATGTCAGTTACAAAGAGAATAGCGACATTGATGATCTGATTTTCAAATGCACTCGTGAACTGAACGGCGGAGTCTGGATTCGACCTATGAACTTCGGAACGTTAAGCCCGCCACATTGACGCTCAAATCTATGTTTGAGTATGAGTATTAAGGCAGTTTACGGCAGTTTACGGCAGTTTACGGCAGTAGAAGTAAAACATAGAACCAATTTTTGTATCATATTTTATATTGTGGAAAACTATATTCAACCATTACCAGTGGCGGCTCGTCATTAGGACAGTGGGGCGGCCCACAAAAATAATGTATAACGTGTTTATTATTTTATAAATTAAAATATAGCAACCAAAAAACCATGATTTATCCGGAAAAAAATGTCTGGCCCCACCAACAAATATGATGACGAGCCGCCACTGACCATTACATTTCTGACCAGCATTAGAAGACAAGTTCTTGTATGATTTGATGTGTCTATCTCGTGTAACTTGAAGACTACCTCGGCACTAGCATTGGTTGTGTAATGAGAGAAATCTGGTTCATAATGTTGGTTGAAATACTTGTATAGTATCGAAGGTAACGAGAACTCTAACAGTAACAGAAAGATAGGAACATCAGAGATGAAGGGTATGCGATCAATCATACATATTGACTACAAGCATTCTCACTATGGAAATTAAAAAAAGGAAAAAGGAACCCTTTCATACCTCGTGGTATATAGGTCAATACAGTGTTAGGCCTGTATTTTCATTGACCGTCGGCACATGATGGGTGATATGGTCAGCATCACGCCGGCCGCCTTTACTTTCCCAGAGCATGTCTGGTACCCAGTTGAGGCTGGAGTCGACCTGACACCGTCGCGGTCGAAAAATTCCAGCGCATTGCGAGTTGAACCAGACCACCAGCCTTGCAAGCGAGTTCACTAACAACTACGCTACAGCGCTCCATGGAAATTATGACAGTAACTAAAGCGATGGTCTGGCTGGAGTCACAGACTTTTCTCCATGCATGTTTTCTTAGTGACTCAATGAGTTTGATCAGGGAGATTGAAACAGGTTGGGCTCGGAGACAATGACTGGAGTACTTGAGGTGGTCTAGGTTCATAACAGTAAGCTTTATTTTTGTGCCAGGGCATGCAGGTGTAAGGACATGCAGGTGTAAGGGCATGCAGGTGTAAGGGCATGCAGGTGTAAGGGTAAATGAACGAACCGATAGACTTGAAGGTATGGCTGCTGTTAAAAACGGACGAGCAATGGACCAGTCTAAATTCTGAATTCCTAAGGAAGATAGGTTTTGTAAACGATTCAAGTAATAGTGGTGAATCTACAACCCTAAGCAGACTGTAAGAATTCCAAGTCAAATGTGGTGTAGCTAGAAAAGAGCACTATACTGGTAGCCAAAGAAGAATAGTAAACAAACAAAAAACAGATGTCGCCAGTCACCACACGCTGAGAGACATACTGAGGAGAAGATCGGAGCAATTATTGACTAATTGGTTCGATGTGCATTGATGATAACCCGACGACTAGATTAAACTAAACTAGAACTAGTGTCATTAGTTGCCACATGCTGAGATACATACTGAGAAGGACATCTGAGCAATTATGGACTAATTATTTTTTCGATGTGCAATGATGATGATCTGACGACTAAACGACACCAGAACTGGTGTCGTTAGTCTACACGCTGAGTGACATATTGAGGAGACAATCGAGCAATTATGACTAATTATTTCAATGTGCAGTCATGATGATCCGACGACTAAACTAAACTATAAACTAAAATTATGAACATATCTAGAAGAGAAAAGCTCAGAAACAAGGAGATAAGAAAACCTGAGGTAATACTATCAGCGTTGAACTACAGATCAAATAGTTTGATCAAGATTGAGACAAGAAATAGACACACAAAGAGTATTTAGATAAAGTAAGAATAGACCTAAAGGACGCTTGTGTAAACGATGGATTGATGAAATATGGGAGCAGTGCAGATTAGACCAGCGCGGGCCTGTAGCAAATGTTAAGCGGGTCCTAGGTTTTGTATGATAATAAATAATAAAACACAACTTTTACAAACAAACTTGTCTCGATTTAATGTGAGCAAATTTAGAGATAACACTAGACAAATCAATTTCTCTAAGTCAATTACATTCAATGTTCATTAAGGTGAGGTTATTTAGACGATCTTGTCCCATCGTGTTCCTTAACTCACTTGTATACGCTTTAATGTTGAAATAGAACGTTCTCCACTGCAGTTAGTAATCATTAAAGACAAGTAAATTCGTAAGACTATTTCTACATTTGGGAATAATCACAAAATAGACGAGACTGCAGTAAAACTATTTGATTGGAAAACACGTAATCACAAAGTACTGTAGTTTTACAAATTACACAAACAATGACAACATACAGCAACATTTCGACCAACAAGGCTTTATCAAGCAAACGAACAACAGGAGTGACGAATTTTTTAATCAATAATTATAATGCATACACTAAACGTTGTTTTTCATCATGTGGCCAACTTGTATGAGAATATGTTCGGTAGTTTTTTTCTGTGAATTGTTAAAAAGACAACCCTAATTCTGGGTGGGTCTCCCGTCATAGCTTTGACCACGAAAGTCTTTGATATCAATGCCATTTTTCTTTAAAACATCAAGTAAACTTTGGACGAGTTGTTCAGCAGTATGACCTTCCATAACCAAGAACTTCACAAACCTTTCCACTGGTTCAGATGGTAACACATAGCGCACTATTACAGTGAGCTGGTCCACATACGAAATGTCTGGAGTAGAGTCCAGTGATACGGAATAGTACTTGCGTTTCTTAATTTTGCAAATAATATGATCCAGTAAGCTTGATGCAATTAGATGGATAAATTCCTCACATGTTGTTTTTGATAAGTATGATGTATGTCCCTTTCCTTTATTTGTATAAGTATTTATATGCTGAGCCAGAAAAATAAATAACATAAATAAGAAACAATGAAAGGGGGATATTATTGCCCATCTCCCAACCTTGGTTCCTTGTTTATGACTAGTGACAGCTTAGCTCTGTCACATAGGCGCGGGGCCCCCAGAAGCGCGGGCCCGTAGCATTTGCTACTTCTGCTACTAGGCTAATCCGGCGCTGTATAGGAAGCTATAAACACTACACTAACGAGACGTATACAAAGGCTCATTCCAGGTGTTTTTTCATGAGTTAATTAATACGTTCAAAGGCTAAACATAGATAGAGAATAAATAGACATCGATCAAAAATAGATCAAAGGACATATGGATAAATAGATTAGATAGATAAGATACGATTATATTATATTAGATTCGATTAAATAGTCAGATAGATACGTGAAACGTTCTGGAAACACTTTCTATATAATATAGAAGAAAATAGATAAAACGATAGAAGAAAACTAGTCACAACAGAGAATAAGTGTCTACGCAGAATGATGGGATTATCAAGAAGAAAACTAGTCACGACAGAGATGAAGTGTCTACACAGAATGCTGGGAGTATCAAGAAGAGACTAGTCACGACAGAGATGAAGTGTCTACACAGAATGCTGGGAGTATCAAGAAGAGACTAGTCACGACAGAGATGAAGTGTCTACGCAGAATGCTGGGAGTATCAAGAAGAAAACTAGTCACGACAGAGATGAAGTGTCTACACAGAATGATGGGAGTAACAAGAAGAGACTAGTCACGACAGAGATGAAGTGTCTACGCAGAATGCTGGGAGTATCAAGAAGAGACTAGTCACGACAGAGATGAAGTGTCTACGCAGAATGCTGAGAGTATCAAGAAGAAAACTAGTCACGACAGAGATGAAGTGTCTACACAGAATGATGGGAGTAACAAGAAGAGACTAGTCACGACAGAGATGAAGTGTCTACGCAGAATGCTGGGAGTATCAAGAAGAGACTAGTCACGACAGAGATGAAGTGTCTACGCAGAATGCTGGGAGTATCAAGAAGAGAACTAGTCATGGTAGAGATGAAGTGTCTACACAGAATGATGGGAGTAACAAGAAGAGACTAGTCACGACAGAGATGAAGTGTCTACACAGAATGCTGGGAGTATCAAGAAGAAAACTAGTCACGACAGAGATGAAGTGTCTACGCAGAATGCTGGGAGTATCAAGAAGAGACTAGTCACGATAGAGATGAAGTGTCTACACAGAATGATGGGAGTATCAAGAAGAAACTAGTCACGACAGAGATGAAGTGTCTACACAGAATGCTGGGAGTATCAAGAAGAAAACTTATCACAACAGAGATGAAGTGTCTAAGCAGAATGCTGGGAGTATCAAGAAGAGACTAGTCACGACAGAGATGAAGTGTCTAAGCAGAATGCTGGGAGTATCAAGAAGAAAACTAGTCACGACAGAGATGAAGTGTCTAAGCAGAATGCTGGGAGTATCAAGAAGAGACTAGTCACGACAGAGATGAAGTATCTACACAGAATGATGGGAGTAACAAGAAGAGACTAGTCACGACAGAGATGAAGTGTCTACACAGAATGCTGGGAGTATCAAGAAGAGAACTAGTCATGATAGAGATGAAGTGTCTATGCAGAATGATGGGAGTATCAAGAAGAAACTAGTCACGACAGAGATGAAGTGTCTACGCAGAATGCTGGGAGTATCAAGAAGAGACTAGTCATGACAGAGATGAAGTGTCTACACAGAATGCTGGGAGTATCAAGAAGAGAACTAGTCATGACAGAGATGAAGTGTCTACGCAGAATGCTGGGAGTATCAAGAAGAGACTAGTCATGACAGAGATGAAGTGTCTACACAGAATGCTGGGAGTATCAAGAAGAGAACTAGTCATGACAGAGAGCAAGTGTCTACGCAGAATGCTGGGAGTAACAACAAGAAAACTAGTCACGACAGAGATGAAGTGTCTACACAGAATGCTGGGAGTATCAAGAAGAGACTAGTCACGACAGAGATGAAGTGTCTACACAGAATGCTGGGAGTATCAAGAAGAAAACTAGTCATGACAGAGATGAAGTGTCTACACAGAATGCTGGAGTATCAAGAAGAGACTAGTCACGACAGAGATGAAGTGTCTACACAGAATGCTGGGAGTAACAAGAAGAGACTAGTCACGACAGAGATGAAATGTCTACGCAGAATGCTGGGAGTATCAAGAAGAGACTAGTCACGACAGAGATGAAGTGTCTACACAGAATGCTGGGAGTATCAAGAAGAAAACTAGTCACGACTGAGATGAAGTGTCTACACAGAATGCTGGGAGTAAAAGAAGAGACTAGTCACGACAGAGATGAAGTGTCTACGCAGAATGCTGGGAGTATCAAGAAGAGACTAGTCACGACAGAGATGAAGTGTCTACACAGAATGCTGGGAGTATCAAGAAGAGACCGGTTTAGAAATGAAGAAATCAGGCAAATAGTGCGTATAGTACGAGTACTAAGCTTCATCAAGAAACAACAAATTAAATGATTCGACCATATAAGCAGATTACCAACAGACAGTGTGCCTCAAAGAGCAAATATTTCTCTTCTTCTTCTTCGAACGTTCCATATCTACCACTTGATAACCACTCTTTGTGATTTGTATGTGATCTGAACCTAAGAGCAATTGTACGTTGTGCTAGTTATGCACCTACAAGTAGGCCAGCACATCCAATTTCTGCGACGCTTTTATTTACTAGGTAGCTTCCTAGGTCCCTACCTCAGTCGACATGTCTTGTAGGTCACAGTGTTACTATTCTTTCCTCCACTTGTGAGCCCTGACAACACACGGCCAAATGTTTCTCCGATACAGTGGATACCAAACAAAAGTTATCCATGCTAAAAGGTAGACCTCAGAGATAACAGAAGGGGCAAAAAATATTATTTATGAACTACTCGTTCTAGAAATCTCTTCTTATCCTGACGCTGTGAGGCAAAACAGGATTCAATTCAATCAAGTGCCGTGTCTGCCGGCGTAGGCGATCATGTCTCTTCACAACTCTCTTTGATTGGTGCATGTAATCAGTTCTGACGTCGATATTTTGTCGAACCATGATATCAGGCCATCCAACATCTTCTCCCTCTGTCTTCTACGGTCTCTCCTTCCCTGAATTTTACCTGTAGTCACTAAATGTTCTAAACCTTCTCTTCGCATTATATGCCCGAAGAACCTTGATTGTCGGATTCTTATTCTTTTGATAAGGTTTCTTTGTGTGCAGGCCTGATTTAAAACCTCCACATTTGTTTACTTTGCAGTCCATGTAATTTTCAACATTCTTCTGTAAAACCACATCTCTGTGGTTTCCAATGATCTTATTGATTGTTTGTTCATTGTCCACGATTCGCTGCCATACATAAGTATTGGTTCAATATAGCACTGTAGTACTCGACATCGCAATGTCATTGGTAGTGAGTTCACGCATAGTGTGTTCTTCATTTTCATAAAAGCTGCTTTCGTTTGAGATATTCTACTCCTAATCTCTATTGTACATCTTCCATCTGATGTTACGAATGTTCCCAGATACTTGAATCGATGGACTTGTTTCAGTGTTGTGTTATTTATTTTGATATTACATGTTGGTGTTTCTTGTTTCTTGGCGACAACCATAACCTCTGTTTTCTTTATATTCATGCTTAATCCTTTCGTTTCACTTTCTCTCACTAGTATATCTATCAAGTCTTGTAGATCTTATTCATTTGTAGCCATGAGAATTGTGTCATCAGCGTTAGGATTAGAGTAAAGAAAATAAAGAAGATAGTTAGATAACTTCAAGAGGCAACCAAGAATCGAACACTAGCCAGTTCAAGAATGGGTTGCTACTCCCAACAATAAAACCACATGCTATATAATTATTCAAGTCGATCAACAGAATATCAGGAAGTAAGGCGAGAGGAAGACCGAGGAAAAGGTGGACAGATAATGTAGTTGAATTCTGCCAGGGGACTAAGAAAACCATCACACAAGTCACCAGAGAAGCGCAAGACAAATACATAAAACCACGACACTGGGTTAGCAAACCTTGTAACAGTGTGCTGACAACACAAGTCACCAGAGAAGCGCAAGACAAATACGTGAAGCCACGACACTGGGTTAACAAACCTGGTAACAGTGTGCTGACAACACAAGTCACCAGAGAAGCGCAAGACAAATACGTGAAGCCACGACACTGGGTTAACAAACCTGGTAACAGTGTGCTGACAACACAAGTCACAGAAAGTGCAGACAAATGCGTGAAGCCACGACACTGGGTTAACAAACCTAGTAACAGTGTGCTGACAACACAAGTCACCAGAGAAGTGCAAGACAAATGCGTGAAGCCACGACACTGGGTTAGCAAACCTGGTAACAGTGTGCTGACAACACTGGGTTAGCAAACCTGGTAACAGTGTGCTGACAAAAGAAGAAGTCAAGTGGATCAATCAAGTAGACCTCCCAAATAAATAATTTATATGGAACTTGTTCATTCAGTTTTGTTTATGCACAATAATTCTTGTTAAACTATAAACATAAATATTCTTGTTTCTGCAGACATATTGGGAAAAATTAAGATAACGGTTACTAGCGTAAAGTGACTAGCGTCCATGACAACCATTGTAATGTGGCTTCAGAGCATCTAGCGCAGTGAATGCTATCTATCACGTAGACAGAGAAGGTAAGTGGGAAGGTGTGTGTGTGTGTGTGCGCGCGCGTATATGTGTATGTATACATGCGTGAGTTGTGTGTGTGGGCTTGTGTGCGGTGTGTCTGTTTGTGGGTGTGCTATCGCGCGAGTGCTTATGCGTATTCATAAATTGCATACATACGTAATTGTGACAATTTCCTAGTCTACGCTTGTTTCTCTTGCCTTCAAGCTCAACCCTTATTTTCTCTTTCAAAGATTCTGCACAATTGCTTAATTTATCCATACCGCTCTATCCCGGACAACTCACTGAATCTTTTTCATGAAATTGAGTCCGATATTTCTTACTTCTGTCAGCAAAGTTTGTTTTAGGATTTCTCTCTCCTCTTTCAGAACCCTTTGACAATTTCTCTCTCCTCTTTCAAAACCCTTTGACAATTTCTCTCTCCTCTTTCAGAACCCTTTGACTCCCACTAAATGAAATAAATTTCCAACAAAACTACTCCTCACCCTTCAAAATAACAGGCAAACGTCTAACCGCTTTACCATAGAGGATCCCAAATATGTAAATAAATGTAGCTATACTACCTTCAGTATCTCATACAAGTTGTACGAAATACAATTATCTTCAACTATGGATAATAATAATAACTATTTATGTCTTCGTGGCTACCTATCTTCTTCCACTTCATCGGGTCATGTTATTGCTGTTTCTCATGCTTCAGCAAATCTTTATTGCCATCTTTATTGATATTTGTCCTTCTTTCTTTAGAACAGAACAATAGAAGTTAGTGAGAAACAAACGATAAATATGACATTATATATAGAAATCTGTGGGCGTCTGTCGCTTAAGCAGTAGCAAGCTCGATCACAACAATAGAAGTTAGTGAGAAACAAATGATAAATATGACATTATATATAGAAATCTGTGGGCGTCTGTCGCTTAAGCAGTAGCAAGCTCGATCACAACCTCAGGTACCTGGTTCAAACACTGCAGCCGGCAATTTGAAAAATTCGCTTCGTTAACGAAAGGTAAACTCGCACCGTTCAAAAGCAGTGGCAATTACTGAACTAAAGTGACCTAGAAAATCAGCGATTCTTTACTGTGACTGATTGCTAAGTCCTGTAGAAGTATTGTCACGATACTCATTTAATTTATACATATATTGAAATCTTTTTTTCATCATTAACTCATTTAATACATATAAAACTTAAAATAACAATTTATAAATATAAAGAGCTTAAAATAACGAATTTATAAATATAAAGAGATTAAAATAACGAATTTATAAATATAAAGAGTTAAAATAACGATTTATAAATATAAAGAGATTAAAATAACGAATTTATAAATATAAAGAGATTAAAATAACGAATTTATAAATATAAAGAGGTTAAAGCAATCACATTTATAAATATAAAGAGGTTAAAATAACCACTTTATAATATAAAGAGGTTAAATAACGACATTTATAAATATAAAGAGGTTAAAGCAATCACATTTATAAATATAAAGAGGTTAAAATAACGACATTTATAAATATAAAGAGGTTAAAATAATCACATTTATAAATATAAAGAGGTTAAAATAACCACATTTATAAATATAAAGAGGTTAAAATAACCACATTTATAAATATAAAGAGGTTAAAATAACCACATTTATAAATATAAAGAGGTTTTAAAAGCACATTTATTAAGATGCAGGTGTCTACGGGCGACGGATTGACGTCATTGTACCAGGTTCCCTTATATGGCTCAGTACCTCTTCGCAGAAATTGAACGTCACCTACCGAGAGTTTTGCAAAAAGGTTCTAACTCGTTGATCTGGCAATAATCCTAGGTGTCTACGAACATTTTGTTTAATACCTCTATTTTCTTCTCTTCACACATGGCCTAGTCATCTAAGTTTTTTACTGCTGAGCATTCCCATGATGGTTGACAAGTTATCAGGTACAGTACTTCAAAGTTGAGAGCCTCTGTAGCGTAGTTGTTAGTGAACTCGCTTCGCAAGGCTGGTGGTCTGGGTTCAGCTCCCGCAATGCGCGTGGAATTTTTCCCGATCACGACGGTCGACCCAGCCTCAACTGGGTACCAGACATGCTCTGGGAAGTAAAGGTGGCCGGCGTGATGCTGACCACATCACCCATTGTGTGCCGACGGTCAATGAAAAATACATTCGTCACTTTGTTTATCGTTTGCTTGGTAATCGTTGTTGTTATTGTCATTTTGTGTGTATTTTTGTAAATAGTATTACTTTTGTTATTACGTGTTAACCAATAGTACAGAGCTAATTACACATCTTCAAAGTCAAGTAGTAATAAGTATAACATCAAATAAATAAAATAAATATTACTTTAACCATCCGTTGGGACTACTGAAGTAATCGACACTCAGGCGCAGAGCACGAGGCATTCCAGGGCGCCGAGCACGAGGCACTCAGAGCCAGAGCACGAGGCAGACAAGAACACTCAGGGGCAGAGCACGAAGCAGGCCTAAGAACACTCAGGGCGCAGAGCACGAGGCACTCAGGGTCAGAGCACGAGGCACTCAGGCGCAGAGCACGAGGCACCAGGGCGCAGAGCACAGGCACTAGGCTGCAGAGCAGAGGTCCTCAGGGCGCAGAGCACGAGGCACTCAAGGCGCAGAGCATTGAGGCAGCCAAGAACACTCAGGGCGCAGACACGAGGCAGACCAAGAACTACTCAGGCGCAGAGCACGAGGCAGGCCAAGAACACTCAGGGCGAGAGCACGAGGCAGACCAAGAAACTCAGCGCAGAGCACGAGGCAGGCCAAGAACACTCAGGGCGCAGAGCACGAGGCAGGCCAAGAACATGATGGATAGATAACATCTCAGAGTCCCTGCGAAAGCATGACTGACAACGTCAAGCGCAACACTCCTGGTACAAGATAAAACTAACTTCTCTACGACGCAGGTAAATGTGGTTAAGATAAGATAAGAATAACTTTATTATTAAACAAAGATAAACGTAAATTGTATATAGAAAACCATCACACAAGTCACCAGATTGATTGATTGATCGAATTGGTTGATCCAGCATAATTGCACTTCGGTAAGTAACCATATATGCTGCAATCTCTTTCTTACACAGGAAGATCTCAGCTGTAGTGCACCAACTCTAACACATTAATCAATATAACAATCAGGGGCGGTTCGTCATTATGGGTCACTGATAACAATGTATAATTAATAATAGACGTGTATTATCAAACAGAAACCATAACAATGACGTGCATTTGTTGCTGCTCTAAGCGCCTACACGTTACGGACTAGAGAGAGCCAGAGAGAGAGAGAACGAGAGAAAGAGAGAGAGTGACACACAAAACACACACATCATATCCTATCTACATCCTCTTCCTGTCTGTTGGACACAAACGGACTCCACAAGAGATTTCTGTTGTTGCCGTTCTGTCCCATTTTTATTAATTATTTCACACGTCAGACCACATTCTTTCTTCTTCTTCTTCTTCTTCTTCTTCGAACGCTCCATATTGACAACTTGTAACCACTCTGTGTGATTTGTATGTGATCTGAGCCTTAGAGCGATTGTAAGTTGTACCAGTTATGCGTCTACAAGTAGGCGAGCACATCCAATTTCTGCGCTGCTTTTTATTTACTAGGGTAGCTTCCTAGGGCCTACATAAGCTCCTCAACCCGTCTGCTCAGCGTGTTCGTAGCACGTTGGACTACGGGTGACAATCTCCCTGTAGTGCGGGTTCAATTCCGCGGGCTGGCAGAAAAGCCAAGGCTCACCAGATTCACGGTGTTCGTGGCATCGAACCGAAGGGTTACGATGTCCACAGCACCGAGCCGAAGAACTGAAAGCTTAAGTGCTTCTGGATCTATTAAAAATTATTTTTAAATAAGCGCCTCTTACGACATGCATTGTAGGTTGTTATTGCACTATTCTTTCCTTCCCTTGCGGGCCCCGGCACCACATGGGCGCACAATCTTTCAACTCGCTTCCACCATTCTACCTGTTTCTTGATATCTCTGCCTTCTGTTCCAGTTCGCTGTCCATCGAAGATCTGTCTAGCAATGCCCGTTACTGACATACGACAACATGAGCAATATGTCTTCTTTAATCATCTTTGAAATATGATCTCCAACGATGCACATTTTGTACGTTTTAAATATGATCTCCACTATACAGTTTGTACGTTTTAAATATGATCTCCACTATGCACATTTTGTACATTTTAAATATGCTCTTCAACGATGCACATTTTGTACATTTTAAATATGCTCTTCAACGATGCACATTTTGTACATTTTAAATATGCTCTTCAACTATGCACATTTTGTACATTTTAAATATGCTCTTCAACGATGCACATTTTGTACATTTTAAATATGCTCTTCAACGATGCACATTTTGTACATTTTAAAACCTCTTCAATTGCAATCATATTTGGCCACAAAATGTACTTAATTTTTCATAAACATTTATTCTGGAATGTCTCCAACTTGTGTATGATATTTTGAGGGGGAAATGTTCCAGCACTTACCAACCATTACATATAGTTTCTAATTATATTTTCTGACCAAGAATACACAAAATAACGTATAATTCATAATACAAAACAAAAATTGATGACCAGTCGCCACTAGGGACATGTAAACTTATACAACCAAAAAATACAATGTAATTAACAATAGCGACAAGGGAAGAAGATTTGGTTGATAATGTCATGCTTGTTTGTTTGGTACATTTGTTTATTGTTCTCATGTCAAGATCAAATAATGGACAAAGAAATGCGACTGTAGGTGTGGGTTCTAAATGTTGTTTATGGTTTTTTGGTAAGCCATAATTATTGTTTACTGGTTTACTCTCAGTATATTGTCTTCTGTGTTGTCTGTGTTTTAACAGTGCTGTAGACATGTATGGTATTCTGTTTTACCATAGTTATATTTTAATGTATGGTTCCTGTGTTTATCAGTTGTATGTATATATACATATATATGTATGGTGTTGTTTAAACCACAGCTTTGCAATACATTTTGTTGTGCCATCTTATATTTTTGTTTAGTTATATATGTGTATGTGGGACGGAATAGCGTAATGAATAAGTGTTGACCTGTCTACTCGGATACAAGAGGGTGGTGAGTTCAATCTCACACTCGACGTTCCACACATGAGAACAGAAATTGGCCTTCCTACCTCCTGAACACTAGGGTCTACAAATATTAAGTGACAGACACTTCACACATTTGGTTCTGAAAAGGCTACGGGGCATTTACAAGTAATAAAATTTGTAATATAAATTGTATAAATTGTAAAAATTGTATAAATTGTATAAATTGTAAAAATTGTATAAATAATTGTATTAATTGTATGAATTATAAATTGTATAAACTGTATAAATAATTGTATAAATTGTATAACCTGTATAAATTGTATAAATTGTATAAATTGTATAAAACTTGTATAAATCGTATAAACTTGTACAAACTGTATAAATTGTATAAACTGTATAAATAATTGATAAATAATTGTATAAATGTAAAATTGTATAAACTGTATAAATTGTATAAAAAATTGTATAAATTGTATAAACTGTATAAATTGTATAAACTGTATAAATTGTATAAATTGTATAAATTGTATAAATTGTATAAACTGTATAAATAATTGTATAAATTGTTGACTAAAGATGTTTAAATCCGAAGAATTGACTTCGTTGCACCGGGGTTTACTCAATATGGCTCGGTCCTCTCCGCAGAAACGACACGCCACCTGCCTAATTTCCCAAAGTACGAGCTCCGTAGCTCCGGCAACAATCATATGAATCATTAGAAAAACTGCACTAGTGAACAAAACGATGTGGTTCGAATTCGAACTCAGACCTTCGAAATGCAAGACTGGACCTTAACGACATAACCCAAGTGACCCTCACATTTGTTTACAATTTCCATTTAATAGTTTATTTTCAAATGCTGTCAACAATGAGGGAATTATCTTTTTGTCACAAAGACAATAATTATCATTGTGTGTCATTCCGGCTGGCTTAGACGATCATGGATCTCCACAAACGTCATCCTTAGTGCCGTCAGTTCTGATGTTGACACTCTTTTCCGCCATGAAGTCAGACTGTCCATACTTTTCTCTCTCTCTGTTCCGTCTTCCTCTGTCTTGTCTCGCAATGAATTTTCTTTGGGAGAGAAATATTGAGGTTTTCCCTTTTCACTTGATCCACATTTCTGGTTGTCCGCACACGTGAGTGCCCGTCTCTAACTAAGAGCAGAAATGTGCACTTACACCAGTGGGTACTAGACACACAGAACTGTGTTGTCCGAACAAATGAGTGCCCGTCTCATACTAAGAGCAGAAATGTGCACTTACACCAGTGGGTACTAGACACACAGAACTGTGTTGTCTGAACAAATGAGTGCCCGTCTCTAACTAAGAGCAGAAATGTCACTTACTCAGTGGGTACTAGACACACAGAACTGTGTTGTCTGAACAAATGAGTGCCCGTCTCTAACTAAGAGCAGAAATGTGCACTTACTCCAGTGGGTACTAGACACACAGAACTGTGTTGTCTGAACAAGTGAGTGCCCGTCTCTAACTAAGAGCAGAAATGTGCACTTACACCAGTGGGTACTAGACACACAGAACTGTGTTCTCTGAACAAGTGAGTGCCCGTCTCTAACTAAGAGCAGAAATGTGCACTTACTCCAGTGGGTACTAGACACACAGAACTGTGTTGTCTGAACAAGTGAGTGCCCGTCTCTAACTAAGAGCAGAAATGTGCACTTACTCCAGTGGGTACTAGACACACAGAACTGTGTTTGCTGAACAAATGAGTGCCCATCTCTAACTAAGAGCAGAACTGTGTTGTCTGAACAAATGAGTGCCCGTCTCTAACTAAGAGCAGAACTGTGTTGTCTGAACAAATGAGTGCCCGTCTCTAACTAAGAGCAGAACTGTGTTGTCTGAACAAATGAGTGCCCGTCTCTAACTAAGAGCAGAACTGTGTTGTCTGAACAAATGAGTGCCCATCTCTAACTAAGAGCAGAACTGTGTTGTCTGAACAAATGAGTGCCCGTCTCTAACTAAGAGCAGAACTGTGTTGTCTGAACAAGTGCGTGCCCGTCTCTAACTAAGAGCAGAAATGTGCACTTACTCCAGTGGGTACTAGACACACAGAACTGTGTTGTCTGAACAAGTGAGTGCCCATCTCTAACTAAGAGCAGAAATGTGCACTTACACCAGTGGGTACTAGACACACAGAACTGTGTTGTCCGAACAAATGAGTGCCCGTCTCTAACTAAGAGCAGAAATGTGCACTTACACCAGTGGGTACTAGACACACAGAACTGTGTTGTCTGAACAAATGAGTGCCCGTCTCTAACTAAGAGCAGAAATGTGCACTTACTCCAGTGGGTACTAGACACACAGAACTGTGTTGTCTGAACAAATGAGTGCCCGTCTCTAACTAAGAGCAGAAATGTGCACTTACTCCAGTGGGTACTAGACACACAGAACTGTGTTGTCTGAACAAGTGAGTGCCGTCTCTAACTAAGAGCAGAAATTGCACTTATACCAGTGGGTACTAGACACACAGAACTGTGTTGTCTGAACAAGTGAGTGCCCGTCTCTAACTAAGAGCAGAAATGTGCACTTACTCCAGTGGGTACTAGACACACAGAACTGTGTTGTCTGAACAAGTGAGTGCCCGTCTCTAACTAAGAGCAGAAATGTGCACTTACTCCAGTGGGTCCTAGACACACAGAACTGTGTTTGCTGAACAAATGAGTGCCCATCTCTAACTAAGAGCAGAACTGTGTTGTCTGAACAAATGAGTGCCCGTCTCTAACTAAGAGCAGAACTGTGTTGTCTGAACAAATGAGTGCCCGTCTCTAACTAAGAGCAGAACTGTGTTGTCTGAACAAATGAGTGCCCGTCTCTAACTAAGAGCAGAACTGTGTTGTCTGAACAAATGAGTGCCCGTCTCTAACTAAGAGCAGAACTGTGTTGTCTGAACAAATGAGTGCCCGTCTCTAACTAAGAGCAGAACTGTGTTGTCTGAACAAATGAGTGCCCGTCTCTAACTAAGAGCAGAACTGTGTTGTCTGAACAAATGAGTGCCCGTCTCTAACTAAGAGCAGAACTGTGTTGTCTGAACAAGTGAGTGCCCATCTCTAACTAAGAGCAGAACTGTGTTGTCTGAACAAATGAGTGCCCATCTCTAACTAAGAGCAGAACTGTGTTGTCTGAACAAATGAGTGCCCATCTCTAACTAAGAGCAGAACTGTGTTGTCTGAACAAGTGAGTGCCCGTCTCTAACTAAGAGCAGAAATGTGCACTTACTCCAGTGGGTACTAGACACACAGAACTGTGTTGTCTGAACAAGTGAGTGCCCATCTCTAACTAAGAGCAGAAATGTGCACTTACTCCAGTGGGTACTAGACACACAGAACTGTGTTTGCTGAACAAGTGAGTGCCCGTCTCTAACTAAGAGCAGAAATGTGCACTTACACCAGTGGGTACTAGACACACAGAACTGTGTTGTCTGAACAAGTGAGTGCCCATCTCTAACTAAGAGCAGAAATGTGCACTTACTCCAGTGGGTACTAGACACACAGAACTGTGTTTGCTGAACAAGTGAGTGCCCATCTCTAACTAAGAGCAGAAATGTGCACTTACTCCAGTGGGTACTAGACACACAGAACTGTGTTGTCTGAACAAGTGAGTGCCCATCTCTAACTAAGAGCAGAACTGTGTTGTCTGAACAAGTGAGTGCCCGTCTCTAACTAAGAGCAGAAATGTGCACTTACTCCAGTGGGTACTAGACACACAGAACTGTGTTGTCTGAACAAGTGAGTGCCCATCTCTAACTAAGAGCAGAAATGTGCACTTACTCCAGTGGGTACTAGACACACAGAACTGTGTTTGCTGAACAAGTGAGTGCCCATCTCTAACTAAGAGCAGAAATGTGCATTTACACCAGTGGGTACTAGACACACAGAACTGTGTTGTCTGAACAAGTGAGTGCCCATCTCTAACTAAGAGCAGAAATGTGCACTTACTCCAGTGGGTACTAGACACACAGAACTGTGTTTGCCGCACAAGTGCGCTGTCCTTTCTCTACCACGGGAAGGAGCAGTTGAGAGTTTCTCTCCATCAAGAAGATTCAAGTAATAGCAATGAATCTACAAGCCTAACCAGACTGTAGAAATATCAAGTCAAATGTCATGTAGCTAGACAAGAGCACTATACTGGTAGTCAAAGAAGAATAGTAAACCAACAAAGAACCGGTGTCGTTAGTTGCCTCACTCTGAGAAACACTGGAACGAGTTCGAGAATTAGGCGTTAAATTTGGACAGTGTCGTCTTCGTGGTAGAGAGAGAAGATATAGTAACCAACTTCTCATGGGTACTGTGAGCAAATGGACTTTGGGATGGCTGCTGCAGCGGAGGACAGAGCACGAATGGGAATGTCCAATGTGCCATGACGTCGATCGCCAAACATAACATAACATAACATAACATAACATAACTCTGAAAGACATACTGAGGAGGAAATTGGATCACGTATGAACTAATTGATTCAATGTGCAGTGATGATGATCCGACGACTAAACAAAACTAAGATGAGACTCTAAAGATATTTCCTAAGCTCTTCAAAGAAATAATATATAACATGTATTATTATTAGGTCAAAGTTACATGATTTATTTCATTCAATATAAAAAAGCAGATGTCTGGAGCCCGTTGTCTGGATTTTTTAAATGTTAATTTTTTCTTCTTGAATTTATTTGCATGTTGTCTGTTGCTAACAGGAACATTTTTGTCCGTTACTTGGATATAATTCAACATTTTTTACTTGTACTTGGATAGAATTCAACATTTTTTACTTGTACTTGGATAGAATTCAACATTTCTTTCTTGTACTTGGATAGAATTCAACATTTTTTACTTGTACTTGGATAGAATTCAACATTTCTTACTTGTACTTGGATAGAATTCAACATTTCTTTTCGAGCGCCCTCTATGAATTCAGGTGTAGTCATTGTGTCTAATATAGCACATACGATAGATTTTGACGGGGAAAGGGTTGCTTTCCGTATCTCCAGTATCCCTCACCATTCAGACGAACATTACTCCAACTTCAGAAGTACTTGTCATTTAGATCCTCGAGTAAAGGATCAGGGTTTCATGTAGTCTTACCACAAATCGTATCCACACCGAGATAGTTGGCCCAAAGTAGTCTCCAACTCGGAGATTTCTGCTTCTCATAGTCTTAAGCGCAGCTTGTAACCAACATGGCCATCGACGACATCAAAATGAATAATTTCACTTTTTTTCTGATGTCAATTGGGAATAGTTAATTTGCACAAACTACTAAAACAATAGAAAAAAGTAGTATTTTATCACCATTAAAGGAGATGGACACATTGACATATCTGGGAAGTGTTATCAAAATTCAAGATGGCTCAGATGAAGATGTTAGGCTTAGAATGCATAAGGCAAGATCAGCCTTTACCATTCTGAAGAACATATGGAGTTCAAGAATGATCAGGAATAAAACTAAGATAATGATATTTAACTCAAATGTCAAGGCTGTCCTTCTGTATGGAGCGGAGACATGGAGAACAACTAAGGGGACACTAAAAGTTGCAGACATTCATAAATAGATGCCTGCAGAGGATACTCCATCTGCGATGGTATGACAGGACTACAAACGGAACTCCGGGATAGAACAGGACAACGACAGGTGGAACAAGAGATAAGGGACAGAAGTTGATGATGGATAGGACACACAATGAGGAATCCCCCTAACAGCATCACGAGAAGGCTCTCTGATGGAACTCCCAGGGCAATAGAGGTAGGGAACGACCCAGGAACACCTGGAGTCGGGAGTTCCAGACGGAATGCAAGAATATGGGGTGAGAGTGGAGAGATATGGAAAAGATGGCCTTGGATAGGCGGGCTTGGAAGGCCTTGGTTGCGGACCTAGGCCTCCCTAGGGGCGAAGGGTGAAGAAGAAGAAGTATTTTAAAACAAAATGAAATTTAAATACACCATCATTTAACAGATGATACACCATTTAACAGATGATACACCATTTAACAGATGATACACCATTTAACAGATGATACACCATTTAACAGATGATACACCATTTAACAGATGATACACCATTTAACAGATGATACACCATTTAACAGATGATACACCATTTAACAGATGATACACCATTTAACAGATGATACACCATTTAACAGATGATACACCATTTAACAGATGATACACCATTTAACAGATGATACACCATTTAACAGATGATACACCATTTAACAGATGATACACCATTTAACAGATGATACACCATTTAACAGATGATACACCATTTAACAGATGATACACCATTTAACAGATGATACACCATTTAACAGATGATACACCATTTAACAGATGATACACCATTTAACAGATGATACACCATTTAACAGATGATACACCATTTAACAGATGATACACCATTTAACAGATGATACACCATTTAACAGATGATACACCATTTAACAGATGATACACCATTTAACAGATGATACACCATTTAACAGATGATACACCATTAAACAGATGATACACCATTTACAGAAACAACATTAACAGAAACAACATTAACAGATACACCACTACCAAATACAGAACTAACTGACCCATCGTTAATCTCCTTAATCTCTCTTCGTACATTCTCTTCTTAATCTTCCTCTCAAGTCGTATTAGCAAAACTCGTCTAAGTGGCAAGGGCACTGGTAATAAGAAAAGTTAGCTTTCCAACCAAATCAGAGTTGCCAAATTACTTTGTCTAAATTCATCGTTTGCGAAGGAGAAGAAAAAACGTATCTCTATTATTATCAGTTACCATGTCTCGATAGTCAGTTAAAGGCATCAGTTTTTACTTTTCCTAGCGCATTCACATTAAAAAAAAGTGATAATTTATTCCGGTTAAAATCTAACAGGCTCTGCTAGCGTGAGTTGAAAAATAAAAATAAAAAACTAACTTGAAAGTTAGCGATAAGATTCCCAGACCTGTCAGGAAGAAACCTCAGTCTCGAAGATTTATTACCAAATAGCAATCTCCACCTGTTGACATTGATGTTCATTCCAGACCTATTAAATAATCCAGGGAGGGCTGATTATAAGTTCTTTGTTCTTCAAGTACTTCTTTATTATCATCGAACGCTTCATATCGACCACTTGTTAAACCACTCTTTGTGATTTGTATGTGATCTGAGCATAAGACCGATTGTATGTTGTGCCAGTTATGCGCCTACAAGTAGTCCAGCACATCCGATTTCTGCGACGCATTTTATGTACTAAAGTAGCTTTCCTAGGCCCCCACCTCAATCGCCTCTTACGACATGCCTTCTAGGTGGCAATGTTAATATTCTTTGTTTCTGTTGTGGACCAAATACAATTTTATTTTTCATTGTTATATTAATCATACTTCTTGCTAAAAAGCACAGACTCATTCTTAAGTTGGACTTGTGTGTGTGTGTTGTCTTGATGAGGATTTAACACTGTAGATGCCCGTCTGCCCAGCATGTTCGTAGCGCGTTCGACTACGGGTGACTATCCCTCTGTGTGTGCAGGTTCAATTCTGCGGGATGGCAGAAAAAGCCACAGATTTCCCAGATTTACGGTGTTCATGGCACCGAACCGAAGGGGTACGATGTCCATGGCACCGAGCCGAAGAGCTGAAAAGCTCAAGTGCTTCTGGATCGGAAAAAACACTAAAAATAAACAGACAAACATAGCCTAACTTATGTCGAAATATTTGGATGCGCTAAATGAGCAGAAACCCATGAACCGAAGCGCAACGTATTCACGTTCTAGGCTCAAACCACACAAACTTTAACTAATGTCTTGTTTTATCCACGTGTACCGAGAAGCGTCGTGGGAAGTTTCAGTTTTCTATTCTGTGTCAGGCGTTTTGCCTCTGTAGTTGTTAGTCTTTGATGTTGCAGGATATCTGTGATATTATCTATCCATCTGGTTATTAGTCTTCCTTGGGCTCTGCTTCCAGGCTACTGGTTGTAATAGGCGTGAGATTGTAGTAGAACTGGTTTCATTCTCATAAGTGACCGAATCATTTTATTTGTTGTCTTCTAATATGTTAGATGTATGGTGTGATTCTAACGACATTTCTAATATGTTAGATGTATGGTGTGATTCTAACGACATTTCTAATATGTTAGATGTATGGTGTGATTCTAACGACATTTCTAATATGTTAGATGTATGGTGTGATTCTAACGACATTTCTAATGTTCTTATTTCTCAATCTATTCCGTCTTGTAACATTGCCATCTCTTCCCAGTTGATAATTGTAGACAAGTTTACTATCTGATAACAGAAAGTTGATAATTGATAACAGAAAGTTGATAATCTGATAACAGAAAGTTGATAATCTGGATAACAGAAAGTTGATAATCTGGATAACAGAAAGTTGATAATCTGGATAACAGAAAGTTGATAATCTGGATAACAGAAAGTTGATAATCTGATAACGAAGTTGATAATCTGAACGAAAGTTGATAATCTGGATAACAGAAAGTTGATAATCTGGATTATAAGAACAAAAGAAAAATAATAAGAAAATTATATTATTGACGTTGGAGACCACACATCTACTGTCTCACCATCCTAGAACACTGTCTCGGATATTCGTCGATTTCCTCATAATTTTATTTCCCACGTCTGAGATATTTAATGATGGTTAGTGAAGTGACCATAGTTTCCCCACAAACTGGAGAAGACGATCAATACTAGATGGAAGATTGACAAACTACAAATAATGTCATCATCCTATAGAGCTTGTTATGGAGCTGATTTTTCCTACACAAACAGTCCTTCGGAGCATATTTCTCTCTCTCTCTCTCTCTCTCTCTCACTCTCTCACGCCCTATATTGAAATTCAGTTGTTGAGACTAAAAACTCACAGCTTCTAAATTATTTAGATGGTCCAACGGAGTCTGGACTTATGCTTCTTTTCAGTACTATGTAGTGTTTCGACATACTTTCTCTGTACAAGAGTTGGGGACATTCACATCGACATACTTTCTCTGTACAAGAGTTGGGGACATTCACATCGATATACTTTGTCTGTACAAGAGTTGGGGACGTTACATCGATATACTTTGTCTGTACAAGAGTTGGGGACATTCACATCGATATACTTTGTCTGTACAAGAGTTGGGGACGTTCACATCGATATACTTCGTCTCTACAAGAGTTGGGGACGTTCACATCGACATACTTTCTCTGTACAAGGGTTGGGGACGTTCACATCGATATACTTTCTCTGTACAAGAGTTGGGGACATTCACATCGATATACTTTGTCTGTACAAGAGTTGGGGACGTTCACATCGATATACTTTGTCTGTACAAGAGTTGGGGACGTTCACATCGATATACTTTGTCTGTACAAGGGTTGGGGACGTTCACATCGACATACTTTCTCTGTACAAGAGTTGGGGACGTTCACATCGACATACTTTCTCTGTACAAGAGTTGGGAACGTTCACATCGACATATTGACTTACTGCCTTTAATAACGAACTGTAAGTACTATAATTCTGCCAAATACCGGTTCCAAGCCCGGATGAAAAGGAGGAGGACTTGTGCGTGAGGCCAGCTACCTCATCACAAGAAATTGAAAGAGCTACAGAAACTTGCAAGAAAGGACGCCATACCGGTAAACCGACCAGCCAGGTGGTGTGCGGTGCACCTAGTGCATCAATGACGGTTGCTGATGAAAGCCACTTTGCGGAAGTCAGCAACCCGACTCGTACATTACTTGGCTCAAAAACACACACTAAAATTGGATTTTGGAATGTGAGAACGATGGCCACGGCTACAAAATCAGCCCAAATTGCAGAAGAAATGAAGAGATACGAGCTGGACATACTGGGGTTAAGTGAGGTGAGATGGCCTGCAACAGATAGAAGAGTAGTTAGTGGATTAACTTTCATATATTCAGGAAGAGAAGATGGTAAGCATTTTGAAGGAGTGGGTATAATGATGACACCTAGAGTAGCAAAGAGCATGTTAGAATGGGAACCCATCTCGAGTCGGATAATTAGAGCCCGCTTCAATACCAGGCATGTCAATATGACAATACTGCAGTGTTATGCACCAACAAACGAGGCTGACGATGATAAGAAAGACACATTTTATGAGCAACTACAAGATCAAATTAACAAGACCCAAAAACATGACCTGTTAGTAGTAATGGGGACTTTAATGCCAAGGTTGGAAGTGATAATGTAGGGGTAGAGAGAGCTTTAGGAAAACAAGGAATAAACACAATGAATGAGAATGGAGAAAGATTGGCGGAGTTATGTATGCTGTCAAACTTAGTAATTGGAGGTACCATCTTTGCACATGAGGAAATTCATAAACTTACTTGGCACTCACCAGATGGAGTGACCAGGAATCAGACTGACCATATGTGCATAAATACACAATTTAGAACATCATTGCTGGATGTCCGTGCATACAGAGGGGCAGATGTAGGAAGTGATCATAATTTATGCATAGGTAAATTGAAACTTAAATTGAAAATTCACCATACTAAAAAAGAATAACTGCGAATAGACAGTCAAAGGTTACAAAATAAAGAAGCAAAAGAGGAATATCAGCTCGAACTTAAGAATAGGTTCGAGTTACTCAATGGTGAAAATGAACAGAATATTGAAGACAAATGGACTAAGATAAAGGACACACTATTGGGGGCAGCAAATAGTAGCGCATGATTAGAGACAAAAGACAGAAAACCATGGATAAGTGATGACACCTGGAAATGTATTCAAGAAAGAAGAAAGATGAAACTAGCGATATTTAATACTAAGGATGAATTCCAAGCTAAAGAGGAATATAGACTAAAAGACAAGGAAGTGAAAAGAGCGGCTAGAAGAGATAAAAGAGCATATGTCAATCGACTGGCGAAGAAGGGGAAAAGGCAGCTAAGACTGGAAACAGTAAAATGCTATACAATACACTAAAACAACTTACTGGAACTTTTGTTTCAAAGGGTGGCCCAATCAAGAGTAAAGATGGTAAAGTTCTAACATCAGATACCAAGCAGAAGAAAAGATGGGCAGAACATTTTGAAGAAATATTAAATAGACCTGATCCACCAGTACTACTCAAGTTTGACGAAGAGGCAAGAAACAGCTCCTACCAATTAACGAAGAAATGATAAGTGTAGCTGAGGTCAAGGAGACAATCCATTCCTTGATAAACAATAAGGCAGCGGGTGATGACAAAATTACTGCAGAAATGCTCAAAGCGGCTGATGATACAACTATTAGCCAGGTGCAAGAACTATTTAATAAAGTATGGGAAGAAGAAACTGTCCAGATCAATGGAAAAAGGGAATAATTATTAAGATCCCCAAAAAAGGTGATCTCAAAGATTGCAACAACTGAGAGGGATCACCCTATTATCAGTAATGACCAAGACTTTCTGCAAAATCATTCTTAATAGAATCAAAGGAGCAGTGGACACAACCCTGAGAGAAGAACACGCTGGTTTTAGACCTGGGAGAAGCTGCTTAGAGCAACTAATTACCCTACGACTAATTTTGGAGGAACATATTGAGAAGCAACAACCACTCATACTAAATTTCATCGATTTTAAAAAGCCTTTGATAGTTTACACAGAATCTCTGTGGAATATTCTGAGATGCTATGAAATACCATATAAAATAATAAACACTATTAAAACCCTCTATGATGGTTCACAGTGTGCAGTTCGCACTGAGGGTGGACACAGCGACTGGTTTATGGTTGAAACCGAGTAAAGCAAGGCTGTATTCTATCTCCGCTATTGTTTGGAGTGGCCATTGACTGGGTGATGCGAAAATGTTGCAGGAGTGAAACTGGCATAGATTGGGTAGAAAATAGTCAACTAGAAGATTTTGATTTTGCAGATGATATTGCCTTGTTAAGTAGAAAGAACCAAGATATGCAAAGAAAACAGACAACTTGTCATCTATAACATCAAAAGTTGGACTGCAGATGAGCTATGAAAAACAAATATAATGAAGACACTATGGTAAGTAATGCAGATATCACACTGGAATCTAAAATGATAAAAATAACAGAGCAGTACACCTATTTAGGTAGCAATTTTAATTGCACAGGAAATGTAAAAAAAAAAATTATGATACGAATTGGCAAAGCACTATCAGCTTTTAAAAGTCTAAATAAAATATGGAACTACAAGTTATATAGTATTAAAACTAAATTACGAATTTTCAATTCAAATGTTGTATCAATCCTAACATATGCCAGCGAGAGTTGGAAAATGACTAAAGATATAGAAAACAAGTTGAATGTATTTGAAAATAGATGTCTGCGAAAAATAATGAATATAAAATGGAATGAATTCAGGAGAAGTTATGGAATCAGAGACATGTCTGGTCAACCACTAGTGACAACTGTTATAAGAAAGAGAAGATGGAGATATGTTGGGCACACCTTGAGGAGAAATTATCAACGAATATCAAAGCAGGCATTGAAGTGGGATGCAAAGGGTTCAAGAAAGAGAGGTCGACCTAAGGAGACCCTGAAACGAACTTTGCTGAGAGAGGCAGGAAATATCGGTCTCAGTTCCATGGCGGAGATTGAGCGAGTTGCCCAGGATAGAGCGGTATGGAGAAATTACTTGCAGGCCCTTGTAACGTATAACGGTACGAGAGGAATTATTATTATTACTATCTCAAACAGTATGTTATAACATACCTATAATACTACACGATTCTTGATTTGTTATTGCCAACCTCGGACACAGGATTGTGGCTTGAATCCCATACTCGATGTTCTACATGTGAGGAAAGAAATTGGATCCTGCCCCTGCACACTAGGGCATAGAAATGTGAAGGGAAGTGTCTTCGTACCCTAAAATCTGTAAAGGCGGGAAATCTTTTTAATTTTTAAAATGTTAATATGTGTGCGTGATTTTCTTATGTGTTTCTATGTGTGCAAGCATATATGTCGTATGAGTATATGCGATCGTAAGTGTGTGTTTCTGTTCACAATGTTTCTTTGCATATTATAACCCTACAGAAAAAGAAAAAAAAATATATATATATATATATATGCTCTAGCTAGCAGTCTCTGCTCACCCTTACAGAACTAGCCAAATATGCCGCATGCAAGTGCCACTAAATGTCACGACTTACTAACTATTTATATATAATATTCATGCTGTGAAACTCCGGTTGCCTTCCACAAGTCAAAAGTATTGTTAGCTTAATGTGTGGTAGAGGCAGATGTTGTTAGATTAAGTCAAGTAGTGATGTTAGATGATGACATTCAGTAACTATGTTGCACTTGTCAGGTTCAAAGGTTAGAAAAATGGAGTAAGTATTGTATTAGTCACCAGTCTCAGTTTACGTATTGTATGTATGTCTGTTTCTATGCACGTTCGCGAATTTATAGATATGTGTTGCTATGTATGTGTGTTTGTATGTGTATATGTATGCATCTCCGTATTAATATTATTCTTACTTTGTATTATCACTGATTTTTCACTTTGTATTTTTACTTTGTAATTCAACTATGTCATTTCCTTTTGTATTTTCCTTTCTGTCTCTTTGTATTTTCACTTTGTCTGTGTTTTTCCACTTTGTATTTTCACTTTGTGTTTTTCCACTTTGTATTTTCACTTTGTGTTTTTCCACTTTGTATTTTCACTTTGTCTGTGTTTTTCCACTTTGTATTTTCACTTTGTGTTTTTCCACTTTGTATTTTCACTTTGTGTTTTTCCACTTTGTATTTTCACTTTGTCTGTGTTTTTCCACTTTGTATTTTCACTTTGTCTGTGTTTTTCCACTTTGTATTTTCACTTTGTCTGTGTTTTTCCACTTTGTATTTTCACTTTGTCTGTGTTTTTCCACTTTGTATTTTCACTTTGTCTGTGTTTTTCCACTTTGTATTTTCACTTTATGTGCATTTTTTTTCTCCATACCACAACTGAGTTAAAAAGGCACAATACAGAACGAGAGAGAGAGAGAGAGAGAAAGGAAAGAGAAATTCACAGGGCCTTAGCTCTTCAATTCTATGCGTAACACAAATGCCACATATCATTGAGGTTAAAGGGCAATAATCTAAGCGCTGCTGGATCATTGAAGAAGATGAATATATGCTCATCAAAATGACAGTTGGGCTCTAGCTCAAATTATCAACATCAGTGCACATACACACTAACTCACTCTGTGGCAATGCAATAGAACAGGACACTGCAGGCTCAACCATACATGCACATAATACAACATGCTCAGACAGCATATTGTCCATGCAGGGAAAACACAGACTCCATAGCACTTCCTGCAGTTCTGACAATCATACCTCTGTCAGCAAAGCGAAACATGGTCTCATGAAAGAAACTTGCTGATAGGAAACAACAATGAACCAATTGACGTACAGCTTCATAGCGCAGCCTATTTCATATATGAGTCTGAAATATGCTAACAATATGAAAAATACATATATGCGCTTAAATAAATTGTTACAGAAGAGCTTAGTATACATGAACATAATGAAAAATTAATCATCCAAAGAAATGAAAATCAAAGAAACTGACTGATGCTACAATAAGAATGATAAAATTGAAGCTATTTGAATATATAAGAGAACGAAGGTGAGAAGACCTGTGGAAGAAGGCATCCGGCACAAAGGAAAGAGGAAGACCTGAAGAAGATGGATTCAGGATGCAACTGATGACAGCTGCAGAGACGGGACATATGGCATATAAGAGACATAAATTCCGAAAGACTGGGGTTAAGGTGGCAAAGTTCTGCTCAGGACAAGCTACTTGATGATGATGATCTGATGATATGAGCATGACGGCTGCAGAGGCGGAACATCTGGAATATGTAAGAGAACAATTCTTAAGACTGTTAGATTAACAACATTTTCCTTAGGACAAGCTATTTGATGATGGTAATGATGTTATGTAACCGATCGCAAAAAAAGACGAAGAAGAAGGTTGTTTCGTGATTTAACACAATCGTTGACTTGTTAACAAATCTGAACTTCAAATTTTACAAATTATGATTCTAGATAAAGCACGTTACTTGTATATATTTACTTTTAAAATACTGTCATTGTTTAAATCTCAATGTGTCTGCTTGTTTAAAGAAGATAAATATATTTATACATAAACAAATATATATATAAAGAGAGCTGTGCTTCTTCTGTGTCACTTTATTGTTTGGAAGCTGGTCACCTCATTCAGCTGATGAATCAGATAATCTACTGAAGCAATAGCGTGAAGCGTTATATGACCTGGTGAGTAGATAAAGGGCATGGACTCTAAGACAAGTCTTTCATTCCAGTTCAGACAGATTCTGTCACGAAGAATTAAGCATTGGAACAAAACTGGCATCATGGGGTGTGCGTGCAACCGATAACAGGTTGTACGACTGGTGAACAGTATCTATTTGACATTATCGCGTTCAACATTAGCAGCCAAGTTGGTTTTACACTCAAATTAGATTCCTCCATTTTTTAGAAGTATTATTCTTACATCGTTCTAATATTTTTTGTAATTAGTATCTTATTTTATTTACTTGATAAATGCATTTTGGTTGAGACGTTAGTTCATTTCTTCCTTTGAATTTTGTAAGTCTCATATTTATTGTTCTGATATTTTCTCGTTTATATTCAGTTTTTGATTTGAGACGGGTAGAACTTCAACTTACAGACTAACAAAATCTCATCTCAACTAGCCACTTATACTGTCAAGCGAATTGAGAAGCTTAAGTTTTCATAATGTTTGTTGTTTGTTTGCGAACGTTCTTTTCCACCAGTTTAATCACTCTTTGTTATATATATGGCACAGTGGCGGCTCGTCATTATGGGCCAGTGAAGCCGGTCTCCCAGCCCCCAAAATGTCTAACGTGTATTTATTATTTTATCAATTAAAATATAACCTAACCTAAAACCATGATTTTTCCGAAAATTTGTGTCTGGCCCACCAACAAATATGAGCACGAGCCGCCACTGATTTGGCCTTAGCCAAGCACGATTATGCGTTGCGTCTCCGTTCGTAGGCCCCACACGGATAGTGCAGGCGTATCTCTCCTCGCGATCACCGCCCAGACCGATGTACCAGACCTCCCCATAAATTCTATTCATGTGGAAATCTGATTCATGCAGCCTTAGCATTGGTGTGTTTTACGTCACATCGTCAGCACTATTTAGAGCTTATCCTTCGACGATGTGTTCGATTTCAGCCAGCGTTTACTCGGTTCGCTCTCCGCTCTGTAGCCATCTAGTGTTTATTACGGTGTGGGGTAGCTAGCCCCAACCCCCACCTCATTAGTCACCTCTTACGACATGCGTGGCAGGTAACAGTGGTTCTATTCTTTACACCCCAATTTGGGCCCCGGTAACCACTCGGGCGTAACAGGCGTATCTAAACATTTAGGACAAGAAGTTTGAAAAACACGTTATATATCAAGCGTATTAAATTAAAAAGTAAAGGAATTCTTTTTTATACCGTGAGGCATATTCGAGTTTGCAGTGTTAGGCTAGCCTTTTTCATTGACCATTGGTACAATTCTGTAGCAATAGTATTCTTGTTGATTTGTTTATTTTACGTGTATTTATCATTTCAAAGATAGTGTGAGTTTTCAAATTTGTTTCTAGTTCCAAGTCTAAGACTTGGACTTGGACATGGACACAACTCTAAGACTTGAACGTGGACACAACTCTAAGACTTGAACGTGGACACAACTCTAAGACTTGAACGTGGACACAACTCTAAGACTTGAACGTGGACACAACTCTAAAACGACTTGAACATGGACACAACTCTAAGACTTGAACGTGGACACAACTCTAAAACTTGGACTTGGACATGGACACAACTCTAAGACTTGAACGTGGACACAACTCTAAAACTTGGACTTGGACATGGACACAACTCTAAGACTTGAACGTGGACATGGACACAACTCTAAGACTTGAACGTGGACACAATCCTAAGAGACTTGAACTGGACACAACTCTAAGACTTGAACGTGGACATGGCACAATCTAAGACTTGGATTTGGATGTGGACACAAGTCTAAGACTTGGATTTGGATGTGGACACAACTCTAAGACTTGGATTTGATGTGACACAAGTCTAAGACTTGGATTTGGACGTGAACACAAGTCTAAGACTTGGATTTGGATGTGACACAAGTCTAAGACTTGGACGTGGACACAAGTCTAAAACTTGGATTTGGACACAAGCTCTAAGACTTGGATTTGGACGTGGACACAAATGTAAGACTTGGACGTGGACACAAGTCTAAGATTTGGATGTAGACGTGGACACGTCTAAAACTTGATTTGGACGTGAACACAAGTCTAAGACTTGGACGTGGACACAGTCGCGTCTAAGATTTGACGTGGATACAAGTCTAAGACTTGTATTTGGACGTAGACACAAGTCTAAGACTTGGACTTGGACATGGACACGTCTAAGACTTGGACGTGGACACAAGTCTAAGACGTGGACGTGGACACAAGTCTAATACTTGGATTTGGACGTAGACACAAGTCTAAGGCTTATACACAGAGACTCGCGTTGGTCTCTATTGTTAAGTGGTTAATCCTTAGCCTTGCGTTCCGAAGCTTGTGTGTTCAAGTCTGGACTGTACCGTTCTGTTCACGAGTGGACTTTTTTCCAGAGACCCCTAGATTTGTTGCCAGAGCTACGACGTTCGTGATTTCTTGAAAGGTAGCGTGTCATGTCTGCGATGAGGGTCCGAACCGTATGGGGTAAAACCCGGTGCAATAAGGTCAATACTTTGGCTTTAGACCCGTCATTGTTGTTGGTTTGTTAATTTTCTGATCCAAAAGATAATTTGAGTTTTTCAATTTTGGTCCTAGTTCAACATATTTTAGTTTGAACTTTCAATTCCCATGAGTTCTCATTCTCTCTATCTCAAAGTCTTTCTCTTCTCTCTATCTCTGTCTCTCTCTCTTTATCTATCTCTTTCTCTCTCTCTTATCTCTTCTCTCCCTTTCTTCTCTTCTCTCTCTCTCTCTTTCTCTCTTTCTTCTCTCTCTTTCTCTCTTCTCTTTCTTCTCTCTTCTCTTCTCTCTCTTCTTCCTCTTTTCTCTCTCTCTCTTCTCTCTCTTCTCTCTCTCTCTCTCTCTCTTCTCTTCTCTCTCTCTCTCTCTCTTCTCTCTTTCTCTCTCTCTCTTTCTCTCATTTTACTCTCTCTTTCTCTCTCTCTCTCGTAGTAACATACTAAAATCTGATTATGTCCTTGTTGATTTCATTACCTTCTTGTTTTATAGCCAGTTTGGGATAGTCTACTTATCTAATCTTGTTGGATCCCTTAGGAAATTATACCTGCAAATGTCACTCCTCGCCAAGTTTATTTCTCTTGTGTCACTTTTGAATAAATGTAAATATGAATAGAAATTGTGTTGATATAGTCAATGTGTTCCCTTAGGTGATCCATCAATCTTGTATAGTTTTATTTAACAAAAGTCATAACAGCTACAAAAAAAGAAGTTAAAATTGAGAGCAGAACTAGAATCAAACAAAGGTGTGAAAGTCTTTGATCGTCAAGAGGTGTCAATTTTAAACAAGAGGTCTATAGCCGAAAGATTCACTTCATTGCACCGGGTTTTACCTCAAATGGTTCGGTCCCTCTCCGCAGACATGGCTCGCCACATTCCGAAAATATTTCACAAAGCACGAGCTGCGTAAATCCGGCAAAAATTCAGTGGTCTCTGGATAAAATACACTTGTGTACAGAGAGGCATCGTCCGGATTTGACTCTACGATCTTCGGAACGCAAGACAAAAGCTTAACCACTTAGTCCCCGTCCCCAATACAGGAGTGAAATGAACTTGTTTCGTAACCTCTTCATACCGTAGGTTAGCGCCCATGTGTGCCTTCACGCCCGTGTAATACATCCATGGCGCCTTATTGTATTCCTCCTGCTTTACCTTGAATCATAATTTCAAGAAAAAACAAAATGTCTTTTTCAATAACAGTATTATTCATTTTTTCTTTTCTTTTTGCAAACACATTTTTAAAAAAAACTTACGGTCAATGGTCAATTTTCATCTATTATTTTTTTTATTAATGTTACTATTTTCTACATCTTCTTCTTCTTCTTCTTTGCGTTCGTTCTTTACGACCAATTTTAATCACTCTCTGTGATATGTTTGATCTCTGTCAAGAACGTGTATACGTTGCACATTGGTTTGGTAGGCCCCTAAACCATAGACTTCTACACGTTTAGGACATGTGCATCCGATTTCAGCCAAACCTCCTTACTCGACTCTTACGACATGCGTGACAGGTAACAGAAGTTCTATTCTTTACACCCTAAATTTGGGCCCCGGTAACCACTTGGGCGATTACTATTACTTTATTATTGCAATTACCACATGGCATCTGTGCCTCCACGGTCATTAGTCAGCTGCGCCCCTTTTTTTTGTTTTTCCGATCCAGAAGCCCTTGAGCTTTCTGCTCGGTGCCATGGACATCGTAACCCTTCGGTTCGGTGCCACGAACAACGTAAAACTGGGGAACATGTGGCTTGTCTGCCAGCCCGCGGAATTGAACCCGCACTCACAGAGAGCTAGTCATCCGTAGTCCAACGCGCTACGAACACGCTGGGCAGGCGTGCGATGCGCCCCAATACTTTTTTTTTTAAAAAGCCTTGGACAGTACTGATGAATGGTATGAAGTACCTATCGCTTAACAATTATATCACCAAGCATTCAGAAGGTAGGAGGATGAGTTCCTTTTCTAACTTGTGGAACGTACGGAACGGGAAAAAAACCCGACAACATGAAAGTATCTGATTCAAAAAGCGAACAATCTACCCATTTCTTTATTGAAATGAAAATCGTGACATTTAGGGGCGTGATATACTTTACAGGGCGTAGCCATTTACCACGGTAAACAAGTCGTTGATTTTCTAGGCACCATGTATACGTTCAGTAGTTTGCCATTGCTTTCTGAGTGGTGAGATTTAATGTTAACCTTTCGTTAAAAAAAATCCCACGGAAACGAATTTGCTTCCAAACTACCTGCCGCGGTGTTTGAGCCAGGTGTGCTTGGGTTGTGAGCAAGCTCACTACCGCTTAAGCTACAGACGCCCACCTGTTCTTTATTACGTCCCATTTATATATTTATTGTCAGTAATGACTCTGAAATAAGTTATGTCCCTTGTCCTGACAGTACTCTCTAAAAGACCATTGGTTGCGTGTTGATTTCGTGACGTTCCTCTCCCAAGTGTATCTCTGTCTTTCCCTTTGCTCCGCTTACTTGTACTTTCCTTCCAAGATGGTTTTTAAAAAGTTTTCACCACTTCATTCTTTGTTTCTCTATGTAATTCAAGCACGATAGTTATCTCTTCACACCTTAAACAGAATTAGAACTGACTAAAGTATTAATTTGTAAATTAAAGTATTTCCCTGACCAGAGAAATGTACTTTCTAGGACTTTAGAGATAAGAATTTGTGCCTGCCTTGACAAAAATATAATCTGTGGGATTTTTTTTTTTTAGGAAAACAATTTACGAACTTAGATAAAAATACTTTAGGAAGTCGGTGCAGAAAAGCATTTTACCTTGGCAACTTCCGAAAATAAGTTGGTCTTATACACAGTGGATGTTTGTGGCTTAGCGCTAGTGAGCTTGATCATAATCCAAGAGTACCGGGTTCAAACACCGCTTCGGGCAATTTGGAAGAAAATTTGTTCACGTGGAATTTTATGAAAGGAGAAAAATAGATTTCACCGCTCAGAAAGCAATGGCAAATTAAGAAAAGTTGCATATCCTTTACAGGACTTTGTTAATCAACCCCAGCTTTTTAACGCTGTTTGTGATTTTTCTAGGCATTATTACTTTCAGTAGTTTGCCATTGCTTTCTGAACGGGTGGTGCCATCGTTCTTTGTAAAATCACGCGAAACAATTTGCAACCAAATTGTCCGCAGCGTGATTCGAACTCAGAACGTCGGGGCTAATAGATCGAGTCACTATCCCCTAAGCCATAGACGACACCAATGGCAAACTACTGAACGTATAAGTGGTGCCTAGAAAAAAGCAGCGACTCGTTTTCTGTGTTGATGGTGACTTCCTTTAAATATATGCCCATATTTTTCACAGTATACACCATCATCATGATGCTCGTCCATCACGGAAGATGATGACCACACAAATGTTCATCCAAGGGAATGTAGTTGCGTTATGTTTGTCTGTGTGTGCGTAGATGACTATAATTCTGTTGGATCCCGTGACAGTATCTTCAAACTCCCACACATCATCATCTTCTAGTTGATGACTTTAGGTCAGGCTCACTAGTTTAACATCAAATGTTGCCGTCGATGCATAGTAATTTATTTACTCTTGGAAGTTGGAGTCTCAAAATAATCCAAGCGTAAGTAGCGCGTTAAGTGAATAATTAATGAGTACTTGGGTTTAACGCACTACTTTCCTATACTTCTTCATACCCGCTTTTCTCATAAAAATAATAATTCCTCTCTACCGTTATACGTTACATAGGGCCTGCAAGTAATTTCTCCATACCGCTCTATCCTGAGCAACTCGCTCAATCTCCTCCATGGAACTGAGACCGATATTTCTGCCTCTCTCAGCAAAGTTCATTTCAGGGTCTCTTTAGGTCGACCTCTTTCTTGAACCCTTTGCATCCCACTTCAATGCCTGTTTTGATATTCGTTTTCTCATACTCTTATGTTGTATCAAAATATGTATGGGATTGTATGTATTCAATATATGTATGGTATGTGTATGTATTCAATATATGTATGGTATGTGTATGTATTCAATATATGTATGGTATGTGTATGTATTCAATATAGTATGGTATTGTATGTATTCAATATATGTTGATTGTAGTATTCAATATAGTATGGTATGTGGTATTAAATATATGCTATGGTTTTGTGTATGTATTAAATATATGTATGGTAGTGTATGTATCAATAGTAACATGGTACTGCATGTATGTCAATATAGTAGGTATGGTATGTATTATATGTATGGTATGTGTATGTATTCCAATATGTATATGTATGATTAAAAACATTATGTATGGTCTACAAAATATGAGATATGTGTATATTCAATATAATGTATGGTATGTATGATTCAATATATGTATGGTATGTGTATGTATTCAAATATGTATATATGTGTATGTTAATATGTATGGTATGTGATGTATCAATATATGTATGGTATGTGTATGTATTAAATATATGTATGGTATGTGTATGTATTAAATATATGTATTTTGTGTATGTATTAAATATATGTATGGTATGGTATGTATTAATATATGTATGGTATGGTATGTATTCAATATGTATGGTATGTATGTATTCAATATATGTATGTATTGTATGTATTCAAATATTATGGTATGTGTATGTACCTAATATATGTTGGTAGTGTATGTATTCAATATATGTATGGTATGTGAATTCAATATTGTATGGTATGTATGTTTCAATATAGTATGGTATGTGTATGTATTCATATATGTATGGTATGTGTATGTTTCAATATGTATGGTATGTGTATGTATTCATATGTATGGTATGTGTAGAAAATATATGTATGGTATGGTATGTATTCTACCAATGTATGGTATGTTATGTTCATATATGTATGGTATGTATGTATTCAAATATGTTGGTATGTGTATGTATTCATCATATGTAGGTATGTGTATTATTAAAATATGTATGGTATGTTATGTATTCAATATATGTATGGTATGTTATGTATTCAATATATGTATTATTTTATGTATTCAATATACATTTTGTTATTTTCAAATAGATGTAGATGTATTCAATATATGTATGGTATGTGTATGTATTCAATATATGTATGGTATGTGTATGTATTCAATATATGTATGGTATGTGTATGTATATGTGGAACGAATTACGTAATGCGTAGCGTTCGTCTATTGACTAGGACACAAGAGAGTTGTGGGTTTAATCCCCCACTACGCTCGAGTGGTTACCGGGGCCCAAATTGGGGTGTAAACAATAGAACCACTGTTACCTGCCACGTATGTCGTAAGAAGCGGCTAAGGAGGTTGAGAGTGGGACTTATCTACCCCACACCGTAAAGAAACACTAGATGGCTACAGAACGGAGAGCGAACCGAGTAAACGCTGGCTGAAACCAGACACATCGCCGAAGGATAAGCACCAAAGCTCCAAATGGTGCTGAAGATGTGATGTAAAACACACCAATGCTAAGGCTGCATGAATCAGATTTCCACATGAATAGAATTTATGGGGAGGTCTGGTACATCGGTCTGGGCGGTGCTCGCAAGAGAGAGACTCCCACATTCGACATTCCCCACATGGAGAAAGGAATTGGTCCTTCTACTTCCTGAACACTAGGGTGTAGAAATATGAAAGGAAAGGCACT
This sequence comes from Arion vulgaris, assembly GCA_020796225.1. Classification (NCBI taxonomy): domain Eukaryota; kingdom Metazoa; phylum Mollusca; class Gastropoda; order Stylommatophora; family Arionidae; genus Arion; species Arion vulgaris. The sequence continues at coordinate 3,780,079 of CM036767.1, forward strand.
TCATACCCTTAGGTCTCAAAAGGTTACGCGTGTACATATGTCATCATCATCAGGTGCCGTGCCGGCTGGCGTAGGCGATCATGGATCTCCACAAATCTCTATATTTGGTGTTTGCTACCAACTCAGATGTTGACGCTCTACTGTGCCATGAAGTCAGGCTATCCAAAATTTTCTCTCTGTATCTTCCTCTGTGTACATATGTGCATATATATATATATATTATTACCTTTCATTGATGTTTTTCCAAATTTATTTCATTTTACGTTTTCATTCACATTTTATTTTCAGGAAAGTTCAGAATTAATCGTTTCTCTCTCTCACTGTATCTATGATGTGTCTTGTTTAACAGTCATCGTTAAATAGCTTGTTCCGAGCACAACTTTCCACCCTAACAATCCTTCGGCATTTTCTCTCTCTCTTCTTCACACACACACACACACACAAACACACACAGGCCAGATGTCCTGCTTCCTCAATCTTCATTCTCAAACCATCAGTTACATCCCGAATCCATCTTCTCCGTGGTCTTCCTCTTTCTCTTTGCCGAGATGCCTCCTTCCATAATGTTCTTCTTCCATTCCTTCATGTCACTTCATATGTTCAAAATATTTCCACTTTCTCATTCTTATTCGTAACATTTTCCAGTTTTCTTTGATTTTGAATTCTTTCTAGATAGATCTATCGTCCGAGTGGTTACCGGGGCCCAAATTTGGGGTGTAAAGAATAGAACCACTGTTACCTGCCACGCATGTCGTAAGGGGCAAATAAGGAGGTTTGGCTGAAATCGGATGCTCGTGTCCTAAATGTGTCGAATCTATGCTTTTAGGGGCCTACCAAACCAATGTACAACATATACACGTTCTTGGCAAAGATCAAACATATCACAAAGAGTGATTAAAATTGGTCGTAAAGAACGAACGCAAAGAAGAAGGATATGTCAAAATACTTCATTTTTTCTTTCCTTTTGTAGAATCATCCAGTTTTTAAGTTCTTTCTGGATAGATCTATTTGTATAGAACTCTCGACCAAATTTCATTTTTATTGTATCCTTTTCTTGATAACATCCTTTTGGTAGAAACGTCGCTGTATCTTATTTTATACTTTAAAACTATTTTCGCTTTGACATGTTCTCACGAAATATCAATACAATATGTCGAGAGAGAGAGAGAGAGAGAGAGAGAGAGAGAGAGAAGAGAGAGAGAAAGAGAGAGAGAGAGAGAGAGAGAGAAAAGAGAGAGAGAGAGAGAAAGAGAGAGAGAGAGAGAGAAAGAGAGAGAGAGAGAGAGAGAGAGAAAAGAGAGAGAGAGAGAGAGAAAGAGAGAGAAGAGAAGAGAAAGAGAAGAGAGAGAGAGAGAGAGAGAGAAGGGTGTAGTTAGATGCTACGGTAAACTGTATAAAATATCTCTATTTCTTCCATCTAAAAAATGTGTCCAATATTAGAACTCAAACATCAGAAATATGTGAAGTCGTAAAGTAGTCGTTAAGATATACATAAATCACGGATATCTTGTCAAAAAGATATAAATATGCAGGTATGACATCTTGTACAGAAATATACTTGATAAATATTTTATTCTAGTCCCATTTTTTTCTGTTTCACTTTCATTTTATGTGTGAATGTGTGTGTGATGTGGGTGTGTGGGTGGGTGAATGTGAGTTTCTATTTCTGTATCTTGCTGCTATTATTCTTTGCAATATTTATTTTTCTAAAAAATAAAACACTGCAATAACATTTTAAAATTCTGACTTCACTAAAACATGTCATCATTTTCTCAACTTTCTCATATTGAATTCTATATCTTCTCATCTTTTATCTGGTGTTTGTCCAACTTCTTGTCACATTTCTGTCTTGTCATAGTTCTGTCTTGTCACATTTCTGTCTTGTCACAGTTCTGTTCTGTTTTAGTTTCAGTGTTGTAATATCCCTTATTTGCTCTCCAGGGCAAGTTTGGCAGCGCAGGTATATTTTCTCAGTATGATGCAAGTCTTCGAAATGCCGCCGCTTAAATGTGTTTTCCTTAAGATAACCTTCAATTGTTATTTGTATTTTGCTGCTTATGCCGCCCTCTTTGCGGTGCCGCCTGATGTGACCGCCTCTCTGCATCATAGCAAGGCACGGCCCTGCTCTCCGAGTATGTCCATAGGTGCTCGGATCTCCTTCGTAATATCTTCAACAGCGTCTTCTTCTTCTTTTGTCGTCACACTGCTACCGGTTTTGCCCATTTCGTGGTTTTATATTTTTGTCTTTGCGCTGTTCTGGTGGCTTGGGTGATTGTTATTTTGCTCTTTGACAGGATTCTGCTATGGCATCTGACCATCTTTGTTCGTGGTCTTCCTCTTGCCTTCTTCTGTTATAAAAAACTTTGTATACTGTGGAGTTTGGATGCATTCGTATTAAGTGGCCAAACCACTTCATTCTTTGTTTCTCAATGTAATTCAAGCAAGGTTCTGTACCAACTTTCTTTCTTCTGCTGATGTTAGTGACTTTTCTGGTGTTGTTGGTAACTTTTTCGTAGGCAGCGCATTTCACATGTAGTTATTTTTTGCGTCCGCGCTTTGTTCATTGTCCATGTTTGGCTCTGGTAACACAAAGTAGGTATGAAAATACTGTTGATCATCAGTCGCTTCAACAACGTCAAGGGCCTGAAAGTATTAGTTCATTTTTTTTAAATGAGCCTACTAATATACTGTGGAAGACCAAAGACCACTCTTCGAAGAACCATCCAACAAGAAAGTAAACTATTGGGATGTAAAACCATACAAGATCTGCAACTGCTAGCAAAGAACCGTATCACATGGAGATCTAAAACCTCTGCCCTATGTGCCGCCTTTGGCACGAAAGGAACAAACTAACTAACTAACTAATATACCTGTTCTGAAGGTGGTTCGATTCACTGGACTTTTATTTTTACTGGAGAGCCCGATTCACTGAACTTTTATTTTTACTGGAGAGCCCGATTCACTGAACTTTTATTTTTACTGGAGAGCCCGATTCACTGAACTTTTATTTGTACTAGAGATCTCTAAAGTTGTTGCTAGAGATTAGAGTCCGTGCTTTGTAGAACACTCTGGAAAAATGGTGTGACATTTCTGCGAAGAGAGGATGACTGGAATTGTGAAACTCGATGCGATGAAGTAAATACTTCTTCTTGAAACCTTTAAGTGTTAATGTAAGAAACAAAACTGCTGGCGTTGGAGTAAGGTTTTCCTAAACGGCGAAGGACACTGGTGATAAAGAAAGCAAACATTCACGCAAAAATCAGTCAGAGGGAGCATATTAATCACCCAGGCTATGTATGTTTTCATAGTAGCAGAAAGAAAGGAAAATAATATTTGTAAAAAAATATTAACGACAACAGCTGTAAGAATCCTTTCAAATAGACACTGAAACAAATGTGGTTCAAATATAGTTATAGAAAGTAATTTTTATCTTTTATCGTTCTTATCTATACGGGATAAAAATGTCTTCTAGCCCTAGTTTCTTATCAGTGTTTGGGTTGTAGATAAAAATACAACAGCTACAATTAGGCTACTTGTCTAACTGATAGTTCCTAAATTAGATTAGGTGATCTATAAACAATGAACATCTCTTTCACTAAATTTAGAGAAGTTTTGTATTGTGCACTTATAGTGTGCTTAGAAATTCTTGCCTCAGACCATCTCTAATTAATTGATTGATTGATTGATAGGACCGTCATCATTGCACTTCGATGAGTAACCATGTGTGCTCCGATCTCTTTCTTACACAGGAAGATCTCAGCTGTACAGCCCTTCGAAGAAGGTCGCTGTCATCATAGATCGACTGAACAACATTTGGTCTTTCGCAAATTCCTCGCCTACTCCAACGTTATGTTCAAGGATTTTTTAAAAGCAAAGTATAATATTGCCACTTTCGTCTTGTTCTTCTCTTCCTTTGTTTTGTTTTTTTATAAACAACGCATTACATTAGTGTTCAAACCAATCAGATATTTTATTTAAACAAACATTTTCCGTTTTCTAGACATGATATTGTTTATTAGTGAATGTCCATCGATGTTCAGGTTTTGTTAGTAAAGGAATTCTTTTTCCTACCTCGTGGTATATAGGGTAACACGGTGTTAGGTCAGTATTTTTGATTGACCGTCAGCACACGATGGGTGATGTGGTCAGCATCACGCATTCTCTCTGTATTTCCTGCTGTTCCTGGTACAAAATCGAGGTTGGGTCGACCTGAGAGCTGTGTCACGGTCGGAAAAATATCCCCCTTTCCTTCCCCACTGTGGAATTGAACCCGTAGAACGCGCCTAGAAAACGAGTGCGCTAACAACTACGCTACTGTGACTCTATCTTCAATTGGTTATTGGTTATTGGTTACTAAACTGACGTCATTGCACTCTGGGCAGACCCATAGGTGCTCAGTCTCCCCAACAGATATCGAAGAGTATGCATACTGATGGTTCCTGTGGCTCGCTGATTACCACCTCTACTCTGCCTCTCTCAGGCATCCAGTTCGACTTGAACAACGGGTAACTCCAAAACTCTATCTTCAAGTCTTGTAATAAGTCTTTTTTTTGTTCCTTTAACATTCAAAATATATTTTTTTTTAATTCACCAATTCAAGACATACATTTTCCCAATCCTTTTCCCAGAATATTACTGAAAGTAATAAAGGACATTTAAAAAAAATAAACCCAAAATAATGAGGTTTTAAAAGAGATTTACAAATAAAACAACGGAATACAAAAATATAAGAAGAAATAAAGAATCGATGTTCTTAGAAATATTTACGGCGAATGGGAGGTTTAAAATATTTGTTGAAAACGGGTATAATACAGGGAGGTGGAGATGGAAAAAAGGCAGAATACGAAGCTACTGGGTAGTCTTGAATCGTGGTTTGACAGGAGACCGGCGTCAGAACTGATATACTGCACGAAGGAGATAGGTATAAAGAGGCTTGATCGTCTACTCCAGCATGCATCTCACACAAGTAATTCTAAAAATAAAATGGCACGGAACTTTGTGTGAGCTACAAAAGACAATGACAATTTTAGAACAATCACCATTTGAATATATTGACAATGTTACAATTTCAACTGATCGAACGAAAGGGAGGAACCGATGATTTATTGATTAATTTAAACTTGCCTCCATTGTTGTTATTCCTGTATGATTTAAACTTGTCTCCATTGTTGTTATTTCTGTATGATTTAAACTTGTCTCCATTGTTGTTATTCCTGTATGATTTAAACTATTCTCCATTGTTGTTATTCCTGTATGATTTAAACTAGTCTCCATTGTTGTTATTTCTGTATGATTTAAACTAGTCTGCATTGTTGTTATTCCTGTATGATTTAAACTAGTCTCCATTGTTGTTATTCCTGTATGATTTAAACTAGTCTCCATTGTTGTTATTCCTGTATGATTTAAACTTGTCTCCATTGTTGTTATTCCTGTATGATTTAAACTAGTCTGCATTGTTGTTATTCCTGTATGATTTAAACTTGTCTCCATTGTTGTTATTCCTGTATGATTTAAACTTGTCTCCATTGTTGTTATTCCTGTATGATTTAAACTAGTCTGCATTGTTGTTATTTCTGTATGATTTAAACTTGTCTTCATTGTTGTTATTCCTGTATGATTTAAACTTGTCTCCATTGTTGTTATTCCTGTATGATTTAAACTAGTCTCCATTGTTGTTATTCCTGTATGATTTAAACTAGTCTCCATTGTTGTTATTCTGATGATTTAAACTTGTCTCCATTGTTGTTATTCCTGTATGATTTAAACTTGTCTCCATTGTTGTTATTCCTGTATGATTTAAACTAGTCTGCATTGTTGTTATTTCTGTATGATTTAAACTAGTCTGCATTGTTGTTATTCCTGTATGATTTAAACTAGTCTGCATTGTTGTTATTTCTGTATGATTTAAACTAGTCTGCATTGTTGTTATTCCTGTATGATTTAAACTAGTCTCCATTGTTGTTATTCCTGTATGATTTAAACTTGTCTCCATTGTTGTTATTCCTGTATGATTTAAACTAGTCTCCATTGTTGTTATTCCTGTATGATTTAAACTAGCCTCCATTGTTGTTATTTCTGTATGATTTAAACTTGTCTCCATTGTTGTTATTTCTGTATGATTTAAACTTGTCTCCATTGTTGTTATTCCTGTATGATTTAAACTAGTCTCCATTGTTGTTATTCCTGTATGATTTAAACTAGTCTCCATTGTTGTTATTCATGTATGATTTAAACTAGTCTCCATTGTTGTTATTTCTGTATGATTTTTTCGAATATTTCTATTCTCTAGTACTTACTAAATTAAAAATGGTATCATTAACAAATGCTACTGGAAGACACGACAGAGGGTGGGGGTCTCTCTTACTAAGTGTTTACGCTCTTACCTTGCGTTCCAAAGGTCGTAATTTCAAATCCGGACCACGCCTTTCTGTTCACAGTGGGCGATAGAGCAAAGACAGGTTATACAGATGGCTCTATGCTTTTGCTCAGATTACCGCAGCCACTAACGATTTTCTCAGATCTGATCTGATCCAGTCTGACCATCAGATTTGTTGATTTTCGTATATCGCATGTTCACAGTGCAATTATGTCCAGAGACCTAGATTGTTGCTATATCTACGGCGTTCGTGCTTGTCAATGCTCGACGGAGGGCGTGCCATTTCTGCGGAGATGGATCGAGCCATATGGGTAAATTCCACTGCAATGAAGTCAATCCTTCATCTTTAGGCCCTCTAGACACGTGGCGACCAAACTTAATTTTGTTTAATTTTTATCCATTCCGATTGTATACGTTCACATTAAGATACCATTTTCTTTTTTTTCTTTGAGAAATTTAATTAGTGTCATGTAATATTGTAGATAAATGAAATGAACATTTATCAAAAGCTAACAGAATGTAAGAATAAATTAAGTGCTGGTAACTAGCAAAATGCATTAAGGGTAAGTTATGTGCTAATCTGACTAGGGAACAAATGACGCAACCTTCGACACATGGTTAAATAGGACAGAAAAACGGGCGCATACTGCGGCTAATTAGCAGCTACTGAGTTAATATATTGTATTGTTCTACTTTGAGTCTGTGTGTTGCCTGGGGAGCAGAGAATAGTTACACTGTGACCTACACGAAATGTCGTAAGAGGAGAACGAGGTAGGGGCATAAGGAAGCTACCCTAGTAAATAAAAAGCATCGCGGAAATCGGATGTACTTGTAGACGCATAACTGCCACAACATACAATCGCTCTTAGACTCGGATCACATGCAAATCGCAAAGAGTGGTTAACAAGAGGTCGATATGGAGCGTACGAAGAAGAAGATGAAGAAGCTCTACTTTGTCAAACTAAGTAATGTCCGGTTTTAATATTTTACATTTAGTATCAAGTTTTACTTCAGTCTGTCCAATATTCAAGGAAGTAACTAACGTGAGTCTGCTCGTATTGTTAGCTTAGGCTTAACTACGACTACATTCAGAGCAGGCAACCAATAACAAAAACATAAGATAAATATTGTAGAAAAGAAGAAATATCAGAGGTTTGCATGTCGGGATAAATAATATGATAGGTTTGCATGTCGGGATAAATAATATGGTAAGTTTGCATGTCAAGATAAATAATATGGTGGTTTGCATGTCGGGATAAATAATATGATAGGTTTGCATGTCGGGATAAATAATATGATAGGTTTGCATGTCAGGATAAATAATATGTTAGGTTTGCATGTCGGGATAAATAATATGGTAGGTTTGCATGTCGGGATAAATAATATGATAGGTTTGCATGTCGGGATAAATAATATAGTAGGTTTGCATGTCGGGATAAATAATATGGTAGGTTTGCATGTCGGGATAAATAATATGGTAGGTTTGCATGTCAGGATAAATAATATGGTAGGTTTGCATGTCGGGATAAATAATATGGTAGGTTTGCATGTCGAGATAAATAATATGGTAGGTTTGCATGTCGGGATAAATAATATGGTAGGTTTGCATGTGGGGATAAATAATATGGTAGGTTTGCATGTCGGGATAAATAATATGATAGGTTTGCATGTCAGGATAAATAATATGGTAGGTTTGCATGTCAGGATAAATAATATGGTAGGTTTGCATGTCGGGATAAATAATATGGTAGGTTTGCATGTCAGGATAAATAATATGGTAGGTTTGCATGTCGGGATAAATAATATGGTAGTTTGCATGTCGGATAAATAATATGGTAGGTTTGCATGTCGGGATAAATAATATGGTAGGTTTGCATGTCGGGATAAATAATATGGTAGGTTTGCATGTGGGGATAAATAATATGGTAGGTTTGCATGTCAGGATAAATAATATGGTAGGTTTGCGGAAAAATGGTCAGGGATAAATAATATGGTAGGTTTGCATGTCGGGATAAATAATATGGTAGGTTTGCATGTCGGGATAAATAATATGGTAGGTTTGCATGTCGGGATAAATAATATGGTAGGTTTGCATGTCTGGATAAATAATATGGTAGGTTTGCATGTCGGGATAAATAATATAGTAGGTTTGCATGTCGGGATAAATAATATGGTAAGTTTGCATGTCGGGATAAATAATATGGTAGGTTTGCATGTCGGGATAAATAATATGGTAGGTTTGCATGTCGGGATAAATAATATGGTAGGTTTGCATGTCGGGATAAATAATATGGTAAGTTTGCATGTCAGGATAAATAATATGGTAGGTTTGCATGTCGGGATAAATAATATGGTAGGTTTGCATGTCAGGATAAATAATATGGTAGGTTTGCATGTCGGGATAAATAATATGGTAGGTTTGCATGTCAGGATAAATAATATGGTAGGTTTGCATGTCGGGATAAATAATATGGTAGGTTTGCATGTCGGGATAAATAATGCTGTTGCAGAAAGATATAATCCAGTAGCTTGCCCTACTCGACGAAACGTTGCCCCTCCAACAGTCCATCAGAATGTCTCAATCTCTCATATGTTAGATGTTACTTCTCTGTCGTCGTCCATCATACACAAATCATTATTAAAATATATTCTTCTTCTTTTTCAAACGCTTAATATTTATCGATCACTTGTTAACCAGTCTTTGTGGTTTGTATGTGATCCGAGTCTAAGCGCGATTGTACTTTGTGCCAGTCATGCGCTTACAAGTAGGCCAGCATATCGATTTCTGCAACGTTTTTTATTTACAAGGGTAGTTTCCCTAGGCCCCTACCTCACTCGTCTCTGACTACATGCCTTGTAGGTCGCAGTGTTACTATTCTTTGCTCCTTCCGAACCCGGGTTCAAACACGGGCGAAACATATTCATCATTAACATCTCTATCTGTAGGAAATTATTACTTGTAAGAAAAGAAGTTGATACTTGGATAAATAATTACTTAAAACTTGAGCCTAATGAAACAAACCCATTAGATGACTCACTCAGTGAATAGAACTCTGGCACCACTTAACTACTTTGATGGTATAATCATTTGTTCTACTATGACAGAGGTTAAATGTGCCATAGATGACCTTGATTTAGGTAAGCCCCAGGCATGGTAGGAATTCCAAAATTGGTCTTTCAGAGTGGACATACATATCCTACAAATGTCAACTTAATAGTATTATCCTGACTCGAGGGACGAGTCCCAGAGGTTTAAAATACTCAAACATAATAATTCTAAACAAAAACAAGATTGACTGGAGTAACTACAACGGCTACATGGGAATATCACTTCTATACAATATTGGGGAAATATTTATCAGCATTGTTCTACGCAGACTTCAGGTCCTTGAGACCAGGTTTATTATGAGTTGCAGGGCAGTTTTTCCTCGAATCTGTCTGTCGCCCGTTATCCGAATAGTTGCCCGTTTCAAGTTGTGCAGCCTGGAATCAGGACTTTCACAGTTATCCTAAGTTGCAGTGCAGTTTTCCTGCGAATCGGTCTTTCACAGTTATCTTAAGTTGCAGCTCAGTTTTTCAGCGAATCGGTCTTCCAAAAGTTTTGAGTTATCTTAGAGTCGTTCAAACGGTCTTCAGTTTCCTAAGTCGCAAGTGACGGTCTTTCACAGTTATCTTATTAAGTTTTCAGCTCAGATTTTCAGTGAATCGATCTTCCACAGTTATCCCAAGTAGCAATTCAGTTTTCAGCGAATCGGAGTTCCCCAGCTATCCTAAGTTGCAGTGCAGTTTTCAGCGAATCAGAGTTCCCCAGTTATCCTAAATTGCCTGGACAGTTTCCTGCGAATCGGTCTTCCCCAGTTATCTTGGTCAACGGTACAAACATTGATTACATAAAAGACCATACATTACAGAGTACTTCAATAACACATAGACTTTAACAATGGGCTACAATTTGATGGCAATGCTAATTGGATGAACTTAACCCTTTCATCCTTCTGAGCTGATACGCTGGTTGATGTATTTTTAAGACGACGCAAAGCCAATATGTTGACTCATTTAGTACACATTTCAAAGAAAGTTCGTAAGGCAGTGGAAATAAATTACAGAATGGAAGGGTTAAGAAACAATTACATACAACCATGGGCGGCTCGTGATCGTTTTTGTTGGTGGGGCCAGACACATATTTTCGGGAAAATCATGGTTTTGGGTTAGGTTATATTTTAATTCATTAAATAATAAATACACGTTGCACATTATTTTTGGTGGGGCCCGGCCCCTCTGGCACTTAATGACGAGCCGCCACTGCATACAACATAAAAATAGCATAACTGTGTTGTATTGTATTACAGCTCATCATGTTATGGTCAGGTTATCTTCCGGTACCGTATCAAAGCCTACATGTAATAAGTCGCCAATAGGGAACGATAGCATTGCCGATGACACGTGTCGCTGGTAACAACATGCCGTTTTAATTCCAGTGTTCCAGATCATCTTGGGCCAAATAAATTTTCGGTATGCGTTTGCGCTACAGTTTTATTGATCGTTTACTTGGGGATATAAATTACAAATACCTCAGAAGCTGAAATAAAGATCGCCTGAATAACGAAGCATCCTGATAATAAGGAAAGCTTGTCTTCACGCAAAAACAGTCATAGTATCGTAAGAAATTAACAAAATATTTTAATAAAACATATTAGGCGCCTTGACTTCTCGAATTTATATCCGTGAATTCATGAAGTTATAAACAAATAAATGGTCAATAATGTGTATGTCCCTGTCATGTGATACCATCTGATCATTTATTATTTATCTATCTCTCCACGATTTCATATTAGTTTATTTGTATTTCTGATTCTCCATTTCTTGTGACCTTGTCTTTTTATTCTTGTCTATCTTTTCTGTCTTGTCACTTGTTCTGTCTTTTCATTTTTCTTCTGTTTTTTTTGTCTTCATTTTTTCCATTCTTTTCTGTGTTTTTATTCTCTTAATTCTGTTTTGTCTTTTCGTTCTTCTGTTTTTTTTTTCATTTTTATTTGTTCTTTTCTGTGTTTTCATTCTCTTATTTCTGTTCATTTTGTTTCATGTTTTCCATTCTTCTCTGTCTTTTCATTATTTTCTGTCTATTAATTCTTTTCTTTCTGTCCTGTCTTTTCATTTTTTCCCATTCTTTTCTGTTTTTTTCTTTATTTTCTTTCTTTTCTGTCTTTCAATTTGTTCATTCTTTTCATTCAAGTTTGCAACATGTTTTGAATGTGAAAGTTATATATTGATTATATTTTAAAACCAACATTTATCTGTTAACTTCTCATTTCTGTTCTGGCATGTCTCTTTGATGTTTATTGTTCTGTTCAAGAAACCCAGCTCTTTCTTTTGTTTACATAAACCTAAAAATAAACTTCAAATTTATCGGTCAAATTTGTGTTATAATAACCCATTTATTTCTACAAAGAACATAAATAAATATTTATAAATCGGTTAATTAACTTGTGCTTTGTTTGTTCCTTGTTTTTGACAAATGTTAAATTTATCTCTGTCTGTCTCAAAGTAGTTTTTGTTTATTTTTCTCCTTTCATTTTCTCTTAATTTATGTTTTTGAAACATTTTATTTCTTGATTAATTTGCGTCAAAGACAAAAAGAAACCTTCCAATTTTTTTAGTGGTGTATTTTATTTATTAATATTCTACTGAGATTTCTTTTAGCGCAGTTGTTAGAGCGCTTGCTTCATAGCCGCGTCTTTTCTGTTCGATCCTCTTTTAGTGTGGGATTTTCCAGACATCATCAGGTTCTCAGGTTTCACAGTAAACAGACATTGATCAGGTTCTCAGGTTTCACAGTAAACAGACATTGATCAGGTTCTCAGGTTTCCCAGTAAACAGACATTGATCAGACTCTCAGATTTCCCAGTAAACAGACATTGATCAGACTCTCAGATTTCCCAGTAAACAGACATTGATCAGACTCTCAGGTTTCCCAGTAAACAGACATTGACCAGGCTCTCAGGTTTCCCAGTAAACAGACATTGACCAGGCTCTCAGGTTTCCCAGTAAACAGACATTGACCAGACTCTCAGGTTTCCCAGTAAACAGACATTGACCAGGCTCTCAGATTTCCCAGTAAACAGACATTGATCAGACTCTCAGATTTCCCAGTAAACAGACATTGACCAGACTCTCAGATTTCCCAGTAAACAGACATTGACCAGGCTCTCAGGTTCCCCAGTAAACAGACATTGAGCAAGTATTAGGGCTTTTCAGAAAAGAAGGAAAATTAATAAACAAAAGATTCGAACGACAAACCCTTATTTCTAATGGCACCCTTTGCCTAGCCCTACAGACGAGCGTGTTTAAGTGCACCAACAGTTAGCTCTCTAAAATATGAGCTTCATTCATTTGTAAAACTAATGTTAATAATCGCATATACTCATCATCATAAAATAGCTTGTCCTGAGCAGAACTTTGCCACCCCAACAGTCCTCCAGAATGTATCTCTCTCATAGGCCAGATATCCTGCCTCTGCAGCTGTCATGTTCAAACCATCAGTTACATCCTGAATCCATCTTCTCCGTGGGCGTCCTCTTCTTCTCTTTGTCGGTGTGCCTCCTTCCATGATGGTCTTCTCCATCATTGGTATTATTACTATTATCTTCTAATAAAATAACTGAATATTGTGTCCTTATTTTTCAATATGTAGTATGTACAATATAATTTACACAAGGGGCGCTATCGAATCAATCACTGAAAAAGTGGGCGCTCATTCAAAAAAGGTTGGTAACCTATGGTGTACCGTATCTAGGTGATGTATGTAACTACTGGGACAAGCCTAGTAAGTCGACAGTGGTATAATCTTATTTATGCACAAATAACTATGAAAAATTATCTACTAATTATGATTGCTTAACATAACAATTGAATTAATTATCGCACTTTAGTAAGTGTACACCCACCTTATCACTTGAGTTTCGCCCGAGTAGTTACCGGGGAAAAAATGTGGGTGTAAAGAATAGAACCACTGTTACCTGCCACGCACGTCGTAAGAGGCGACTTGCCCGCGTGCCCAGCGTTTCGTAGCGCGTTGGACTACGGGTGACTAGTCCTCTGTAAGTGCGGGTTCAACTCCGCGGACTGGCAGAAAAGCTACAGGTTCCCCAGATTTACGGTGTTCGTGGCACCTAACCGAAGGGTTACGATGTCCATGACACCACGCCGAAGTGCTTTCAGCTCAAGTGCTTCTGGATCGGAAAAAAAGGCAACTAAGGAGGTTTGGATGAAATTGGATGCATATGTCCTAAACGTGCAGAAGTCTATGCGTTTAGGGGCCTACCAAACCAATGGGCAACGTATACACGTTCTTGGCAGAGATCAAACATATCACAAAGAGTGATTAAAATTGATTGTAAAGAACGAACGCAAAGAAGAAGAAGAGAAGACTTGAGTTTCTCTGACGAAGTAACTATTTACCTGGCGTTCTTACGGTTGTATGTTCGAACACGGGCTAAGTTACATGTGCATTTTCCCCCTAGGGTTGTTGCTGGAGCTACGGAGTTTGTGCTTTGTGGAATTTCTGCCGAGAGAGTGGTACGAAATGGAAAAACCCGGTACATTGAAGTCAATCCTTCACCCCTTTATTTTCCTTTAAACGATGGAGATGAGGGAGGGGAAGGGAGGGCTGCGCTGGTTATAAATATAAACTTTTAATATCTAACCTGACTCCTACCTGGAAATCTAGCATGATCCACGAGTGTTACACTATTTGATCACACATGAAAACTGACTCACCTGACTCTACTGTCCAGCACACCTGTACGTAATTGTTAGGTTAAATAATTTTGCTTAAAATAAAATTGTTTAATGAACTAAATTTTGTTTTCTCTGTAAACTTGTACTCTTGTAACATGCAGGCAACGTACAGAACCAGACCAACACGTGTAATTAATTTTGAGAAGAAACTTTGAAAATATATGAAAACCAGACCCTACTGCAGGTAAACGAGATGCACCTGTCTAAGTTACCTGGAAAATGTTGCAAGATGGTCAGGTTAGGTAGAACAGATGTTTTTAAAGGAACACAGACAAGGGTTGTGTTTTTTTAAATTAACCGGAAAAAACTAACAAATATATTGTCATACAAATGGGCGACATGTTGCAAAATAGAATGATTTTTATGATAAACAATGTTTAGTGTATGCATTGCAATTATTTATTTTTTAAATAATTAATTTTTTTGAAAATATATTTTACTCTTCCCGCCTTTTCCATCGGGGAATAGATTTGTACAAATACTTGTACAAACATTTATACAAACTCTTATACAAACATTTATACAAACACTTATACAAACATTTCTACAAACATTTAGACAAACATTTCTACAAACACTACTACAAACACATCTACAAACACTTCTACAAAAACTTATACAACCACTTCTACAAACACGTATACACCACTAACAAATTAAACATACAAACACTATACTAAACAAACACTAAACACTACTACAAACACTACTACAAACTACACTACAAACACTACTACAAACACTACTACAAACACTACTACAAACTTCACTACAAACATAACTACAAACACTACTACAAACACTACTACAAACACTATACAACACTATAACATACCAAACACTACTACAAACACTACTACAAACACTACTACAAACACTCTACAAACCACTCTATACAAACACTCTACAAACACTTACTACAAACACTACTACAAACACTATACAAACACTCACAACACTACTACAAACACTACTCAAACACTCTACAAACACTCTACAAACACTACTACAAACACTACTACAAACACTCTACAAAACTCTACTCATACAAACATACTACAAACACTACTACAAACACTACTACAAACACTACTACAAACACTACTACAAACACTTTACAAACACTTCTACAAACACTTACAAACACTACTACAAACACTACAACACTCTACAAACACTACTACAAACACTACTACAAACACTTACTACAAACATTTCTACAAACACTTACTACAAACACTACTACAAACACTCTACAAACACTTAAAACACTACTACAAACACTCTACAAACACTATACAAACACTTACTACAAACACTTATACAAACACACTACTTACAAACACTACTACAAACACTTATACAAACACTTTACAAACATCTACAAACACTACTACAAACACTACTACAAACACTTACTACAAACACTTACAAACACTCTACAAACACTTATACAAACACTTCTACAAACACTACTACAAACACTACTACAAACACTTACAAACATCTACAAACATTTACTACAAACACTCTACAAACACTTACAAACACTTACAAACACTTCTACAAACACTTTACAAACACTACTACAAACACTTCACAAACACTTTACAAACACTTACAAACTACTACAAACACTACTACAAACACTTACAAACACTTCTACAAACACTATACAAACACTTTACAAACACTTATACAAACACTCTACAAACACTTTACAAACACTCATACTACAAACACTTAAAACCTCACAAACACTTACTTACAAACACTTATACAAACACTTCTACAAACACTTATACAAACACTACTGCAAACACTTTACAAACACTTATACAAACACTACTACAAACACTACTACAAACACTTATACAAACAACTTCTACAAACACTTATACAAACACTTCATACAAACACTCTACAAACACTACTACTACAAACACTTACACAAACACTACTAGCAAACACTTCTACAAACACTTATACAAACACTTATACAAACACTTCTACAAACACTTATACAAACACTCTACAAACACTATACAAACACTTCTACAAACACTCTACAAACACTACTAAAACACTTATACAAACACTTTACAAACATACTACAAACACTCTACAAACACTACTACAAACACTTATACAAACACTCTACAAACACTCTAAACAAAACACTTATACAAACACAATTGATTACAACAACTTTCAAACATCACAACATGCAGAGACATTCACATGAACACTATGACAACAGTTTGAGGAATTCCTCTCAACCTAAACAAAGCACAACACATTGATACAAGACACTCAGCTTACTATAAACAGAATAAAACTCTTATACAACTCGAAACAGTTATGAAAGCCTTTGACGCCTATACAAATGCTGCTATTATCTATTTCACTTAGCTGATTAATTTTACAAAAGAGCTTATCAAACAGTTACAAATCATCTACTTCGATGACATATCGAAACTTATACAGAACAGCGGTATATAAAACACTACTTAAAGTGTGGCGAAGAAGGACCACTATCTACGACATGTCTGAAAATTGGTTACATCACCTGTATGAAACATTATACAAAGCATACTACAAACACTATGCAAAATTCACTATCTACAACACTTAGTACAAACACTTAAAACACTAACACTATCAAACACTCTACAAACACTTATACAAACACTTCTCAAACACTCTACAACACTATACAAACACTCTACAAACACTACTACAAACACTTATACAAACACTCTACAAACAGATCTACAAACACTCTCAAACCTTCTCAAACACTTTACAAACACTTCTACAAACACTTTACAAACACTTCTACAAACACTCTACAAACACTTCTACAAACACTTCTACAAACACTTCTACAAACAGAAATATGATTATTCAACAACTCTTCCACAAACATCACATACATGCACGAGCACATTCACGTTGTAAACACGTGACAACATTGTGTGGAATTCTCCTCAACCTGAAAACAAAGAAAACAGTTGATAAGTAGAACAACTCATGCTGGTTACTATAGCAACCAGAAAATAAAACTCTTAATAACCAACTCAGAAATCAAGTTATGATGAATTGGTTTTCCTTTTGTCTGCCTATAAAATAGCTGGCTATTTTCTATTTCACTGTGCCTGATTGGATTTTCAAGAATAGAAGCGTTTATCATAAAGTTAGAAATGAAAGATCTCTTGTGGACAATCGAAACTTTATGAGTTTTGTCTGCCAGGATTAATGTTACATGTCAAATGTGATTGATTTAGTTATTATTAAAACACCAGTACTTAATATGTGATGGACGGAAGAAGATGAAGCTCAACCGTATCCAGATATCGTCTATTGTCCTTTGATGGTTACACTCTCCGTGTTGAATCACCGGATATAAGAAAGCGGGTACATAAAACACTAGTTAAAGATGCTGGCAGAATAGAAGGATTCCACTATCTAGCGCCATGTAGTGAGAGAAAATTGAGGGCTTCCACTATCTAGCGCCATGTAGTGAGAGAAAATTGAGGGATTCCACTATCTAGTGCCATGTAGTGAGAGAAAATTGAGGGATTCCACTATCTAGTGTCATGTAGTGAGAAAAAATGTAATAATTTAGCTAGTCAGTGCCATGTAGTGAGAGAAAATGTAATAATTAAGCTAGTCAGTGCCATGTAGTAGAGAAATTGAGGATTCACTATCTAGCGCCATGTAGTGAGAGAAAATGTAATAATTAAGCTAGTCAGTGCCATATCTATCTATATCTTCTTCGTGTCCCGTTTAAACACAAAGCTTCACGAAAGAGTTCCATTGTTGTTGTTCTGTCGACTTCACCAAATACAGACCATATAGCGAGATAAAATACATCTTCTTCTTCTTTTGTCGTCACACTGTTACCGGGTTGTTGTCCAGTGTCGTGGTTTTCTGTTTTTGTCTTGCGCTGTTCTGGTGGCTTGGGTGATTGTTATTTTTGCTCTTTCACAGGATTCTACTATGCCATCTAACCATCTTTATCGTGGTCTTCCTCTTGCCTTCTTCCCCGATGTTCTGTTGTAGAAAACTATATATACTGTGGAGTTTTAATTCATTCTTATTAAGTGGCCAAACCACTTCATACTTTGTTTCTCTATGTAATTCAAGCAAGGTTCTGTACCAACTTTCTTTCTTATACAAAATACATCAACAGTAAATCTATGTAACAATGAAGAGCTCGTATAGAAACTGCAGCCGTGATCAAGCCAGTTTTATAGGCAATAACTGACCATTATGTTTGACTTAGGAACTGATCATTGAAAGGTTGTTGAGCAACGTCTATAAGCTCCAGATCTCCTACTCAAAGCAATTTTCTTACAGGACACTTGAACACAAACATCATGGCACACATCACCATCCAATAGCTTTTCCTGGGCAGAACTTAATCATCATAACTGTAGTTTTATGTTGTCCATAATTTATATCATAACTGGCCTTCGGAGTTTCTATCTCTCACAGGTCAATGTCCAGCCTCTGCAGAAGTCGTGCTTAACTGATTAGTTACATCTGAATCTATCTTTCTGTTGTCTTACTTCTTCTTCTCTTTACATTGATTCCTCTTTCCATGATGATCTTCTCCAACCTACGTGTCTTTTTATATTGATTCCTCTTTCCATGATGATCTTCTCCAACCTACGTGTCTTTTTATATTTGCAAAGTACTCCAATTTTTTTCATTCTTATTTGTGGAATCACCAGTTTTCTTTGATTTTGAGTTCTTTCTGGATAGATCTATTTGTTCTCATCTCTATCCATGATATACGGAGGACCCCTCCTGTAACACTTATATTAAAAAGCACATATATTATTCCCACTGCCTTGTTAAATGTTCATACTTCACACTCATACGTTGCCACTGGTAATATGCATGCTCTTAGTATTCTGATCTTTGTTTTACTATCAGTTTCATTCCATTCTATTTTAGATGTTTAAAATGTTGTAACTCTGTTCTTCGTTTAATTTCCTCCATCCCATTTCCATTATTTTGTTAGCATTGAAACAAGATATATGTCTGTCTTCGTTCTTATCAATAATTCAATTACTTGGGAAGTCCGATCTGGTCAGAGGATGCAGTCGGAGAATTGATCTTGCCTGTAGTGTCTATTGCTATTTCTATTGCTATTTATATTGTTATTTCTATTGTTACTTCTATTATTATTTCTATTATTATTTCTATTGCTATTTCTATTGTTATTTCTATTGTTATTTCTATTATTATTTCTATTGCTATTTCTATTTATATTATTATTTCTATTGTTATTTCTATTATTATTTCTATTATTATTACTATTATTATTTCTATTGTTATTACTATTATTATTACTATTGCTATTTCTATTGTTATTACTATTATTATTTCTATTATTATTACTATTATTATTACTATTATTATTTCTATTATTATTACTATTGTTATTACTATTATTATTTCTATTATTATTACTATTGTTATTACTATTATTATTTCTATTATTATTACTATTGTTATTACTATTATTATTTCTATTATTATTACTATTGTTATTACTATTATTATTACTATTATTATTACTATTATTATTTCTATTGTTATTACTATTATTATTTCTATTATTATTTCTATTGTTATTTCTATTATTATTTCTATTGTTATTACTATTATTATTTCTATTATTATTTATATTATTATTTCTATTATTATTTCCATTGTTATTACTATTATTATTTCTATTGTTATTTCTATTATTATTTCTATTGTTATTACTATTATTATTTCTATTATTATTTATATTATTATTTCTATTATTATTTCTATTATTATTTCTATTGCTATTTCTATTGTTATTACTTTATTATTTTCTTAATTTGTGTGCCGTTCGCCCGTTATGAATTCAAGAGTATTTTGGACCACTTAATTTGATAATTTTGACTGATTTTTGCATGAAGTCTAGCCTTCCTTATCATCAGTCTACCTTGACATCAAAGCGAACCGTTTCCCGACTTCTCAGCTATATGTAATTTAGATCTCCAAGTACATCTTTTTGAAGCGCACTGCCTAATTTGGTCATCTCCTTATGGTCGGACCCTTTGAGCTTTTATGAGTTCAGTACTAATGTTGTACCACATTTTTGAAGTTCAGTACTAATTTTACATTTATGAAGTTCAGTACTAATGTTGTACCCACATTTTTCCTAATGTCTTCATTTCTAAACTGGTCTCTTTTTGATACTCCCAACATTCTGTGTAGGTTGCATTATTTATAATACCTGCCAGCAGTGGCGTCTCGTGGTTATTTTTCTTGGTGGGGCCAGACACAAATTTTCGGAAAAATCATGATTTTTGGAGTATTTACTATTATTTGTCTATTTCGGGAAGTTACATCCCATTCGATTATAGGTGGTGCCAGGCCCCAGTGGCCCTTAATGACGAGTCACCCCTGTGTGCAAGTATTATACCTGTAAGTAATTTCTACATACCGCTCTAGCCTGGATAACTCGTTTAATTTCTACTTTGGAATTGAGTCAGATATTTCATGCTTCTCTTTGAAAATCTGATGCTGTTTTGACAATTTGTATCATAATTATTTATGTTGTAATACTTAGCACAAATTTTGTTTAGCTTTAAGGGGTTATGCTACAGGATTTCTCAATTTTCTTATCTCTCAATAAAATTATGTGATACATAGCAGTTACTACTAGAGTGGTCTAAATAAAAATTAGATATCTTTCGCATTAATAAATTATCGGGTTGCCATGGAAACGGCAGCCATGTTAGATTGTAAACAACGTCGTACGGTCTCCAAAAGGAGTGAAATAAATAACAATAGCAATTGTTTTGACTCCACAACCTAAATATACCAATATTCTGGCCCACTGACAACTTTAAATTGTTCTGTAACATGTAACTGATCTCTAGGAGTGCAACGAATAAGACATACCCAATTCACGGCCCAAAATAGGACCCCTTGGTTCATAAAAAAATTCATATAAATTAATACTAACATAATATAATGAATTTGAAAAATTGATATCTATAAGCTATAATGACCCAACTTTCAGTAGTATGACCCCTTAACTGTTTAAAAAAAAAGAAGTTTAATGATGCATCTATGTAGTTAGTTTATTTGTACTTCAAAATAATATGTAAATTATAGCAGAGTCGTTTTAGCACAGTGGCTAGTTATTTTGCTTTGTAGATATGTGGTCCTAGTATCCATTCCACAATGGGAGTGGAATTGTATTTTTTCGTCCGTCACGGTCTTCTTCTTCTTCTTTGCGTTCATTCTTTACGACCAATTTTAATCACTCTTTGTGATATGTTTGATCTTTGCCAAAAATGTGTATATGTTGTACATTGGTTTGGTAGGCCCCTAAACGCAGACTTCTGCATGTTTAGGACACGTGCATCTGATTTCAGCCAAACCTCCTTAATCGTCTCTTATGACATGCGTGGCAGGTAACAGTGGTTCTATTCTCTACACCTCAAATTTGGGCCCCGGTAACCACTCGGGCGAGTCACAGCTCTCAGACCTAGCCTTAAATAGGTATCAGAGAAACTCTGGAAAGTAAAGGCGAATGGTGTGATGCTGGCCACATCACTCATCGTGTGCTAGAGGTGAAATAAAAATACGCACCTAACACAGTATTCCTCTATATGCTTCATGGTATTAAAAAAGGTTTCTTATTTTATATCCAAGAACAATAACCATAAGTAAATACTAGCAGGAGTTATTTCCCATGGGTGGACTACAATAAAAGAAATCCCCCAAAAAACGTAGGAAGCAGACTACCACATACATACATCAGTATGACATATGAGGAAGCAAAAATACGGATAAATATGGCGTACAAGAATAAATGGGTGAGCGATCACACAGGACAGGAAAAGGACGATGCATACTACCAACTAAGTAGAGAGGAACAGGTTGTCATTTTTGTCTACGAACAGGGCACAATAGGCTGAGGTACCATCTGTTTAACAAGTATAAAATAGGCCCTTCTGACATATTACATGTGGCACCAGCAAGATGACAGAGACACACATACTGTAAGAATGTTCAACATACATGGAACAGAGAGAAAACACATGGCCAACCCTCATAACAGTCCAAGACAAGCTATATGGAGATGTACACAGACTCTGGTTGACCACTAACTACTTTAGAAGTATACAAATCGATGTCAGTCCAAGACAAGCTATATGGAGATGTACATAGACTCCGGTTGACCACTAACTACTTTGAAAGTATACAAATCGATGTCAGTCCAAGACAAGCTATATGGAGATGTACATAGACTCCGGTTGACCACTAACTATTTGAAAAGTATACAAATCGATGTCAGTTAAGACAAGTACACAGATATCTGACCGGTCCCACAATACAAAAGTATACAAATCGATGTCAGTCAAGACACGGTATACGGAGACAACCCGAGTAGTTACCAGGCCCAAATTTGGGGTGTGAAGAATAGAACCACTGTTACCTGCAATGCATGTCGTAAGAGGCGATTAAGGGGGTTTGCTGAAATTGCGTTTATGGGCCTACCAAACCAATATGTAAAGTATACACGTTCTTAGCAAAGATCAAACATATCACAAAAATGATTAAAATTGGTCGTAAAGAACGAACGCACAGAAAAAGAAGAAGTACAAGTATCACTAAATAATTATTCTTATCTTCATGCGTGGACAATCTAGTAGATTGTTCGTGTCACGCCGGCGTTCATGTCACGCCGGTGACAAACTCACAATTATGTTTTGGATTGTATTGTGTACATTTACGAGTTTGAGAGGAATTTTGGGGAAAGATATAGCACGTAAACACAAATTATTCAACGTGATAGTAAACATGTTTTTCTAGTACACTTTGTTTAGAACTATGCAAGGGATTAGAAGAGTGGGATGTTGAAAATACAAAATAAACAACAGAATTAGAGAAAGTCAAAGATGTCAAAATGAAAAAGAGCAACATTCTCTTTACAACTACAAATAATCACTGAATATTTCACTGTAAATATATATTTTTATGTGTCCTCGAGCAGATATGCGTGATGTAAATTTGATGTAATTCAATAATAAATGACAGCAAAGTCTGTTTGAAGAAATCAAGAAATAAAGGCTGGTTGTGCAATGAGGGCTATATTAACATATACAATATATTGAATTAGACCGCACGAGTGATTACCAGGGCCCAAATTTAGGTGTAAAGAATAGAACCATTGTTACCTGCCACGCATGTCGTAAGAGGCGACTAAGGAGGTTTGACTGAAATCGGATGCACGTGTCCACTAGGGAATGCTAACCCGAAACAAATGCTTGTAGAAAACGGATGCACCAGGCCGTAAGGCGCATAACATGGTGCAACGACCCTCACAATGAGGAATGAGATAATGGATTCTACGGTCGCTAATCTGCCCCGGATATTTAGCCATGCAGTAAGAATGCCAGACCTATTATCACGAGGGTGACCAAAACTTACTGCGGGAGGAGGTCGGCCCAAACGGAAAAGCAGAAATCATAGGAATTATATCCTACAGAACTGCCCCCAATTTGCAGACTTGAGAAGAAAGAGGTGGCCCACTCACACCAGCGACCAAGACAAACTGTATGGCGTGGCTAATAATCTGAGGCAGACGACTGCCTTTATTAGAGAATCTGAAATCCCAATCTAGTGAGAACGCAGAAGACAAACTGTATGGCGTGGCAGATAATCTGAGGCAGACGGCTGCCTTTATTAGAGAATTCGAAATCGCAATCTAGTGAGAACGCAAAAGAAGAAGAATTAGACAATGAGACAAATCCAGAATAGAATCAGAAATGTTTTAAGATCATAGACAATGCTTAATGAGACATGTGTATAATATCTTCCAAGACAGACAGACAAATAGACAGATAGGCAGACACAACCATGCATAATGTCGATAGTCAGTACACCTTTTGTTTGCTTTGATAAATGTGCCTAGACGATAGAAAAGTAAATATTAATTATTTTGTTTCAGATTGCATCTTGTTGAGCAGTGTTTCCCTGCACAATAGAAATCAATAGCGAAATATAACAACACGACCTACTTAAGAAGGATAGATGTGGAGCAGAAAAGGTGAATATACTAGCTCATACACTTATTTTATATTACATATTCCTCTGGTATGTTATACGTTACTTTGTGCATGCAAGCAATTTTTCTATAACGCTATATCCAGTGTCGGCTCGTCAAATTTTCGGGGAAAATCATGGTTTTGGGTTAGGTTATATTTTAATTTATAAATAATAAATACACGTTACACATTATGTTTGGTGGGGCCCAGCCCACTGGCCTTAATGACGAGCCGCCACTGGCTTTATCATTGACAACTAGTTCAATCTCTTCTATGGAATTAAGTCTGATATTTCTCGCTCCTCCCATCAAAGTTGGTTTCTGAGTTCCGAAATAGAGGGAAACTGCAGTTTCTGAGTTCGATAAAGACTGCAGTTCAGTTCAATAGAGAAGACTGCAGTTTTGATTTCAAAGAGGCTGCAGTTTCTGAGTTCGAAATAGAGGAAGACTGCAGTTTCTGAGTTCCGAAATAGAGGGAAGACTGCAGTTTCTGAGTTCGAAATAGGAGACTGCAGTTTCTGAGTTCCCCTATGGTGTCTTCTCTTTCTTGTACCGTTTAATAATAATAATTCCTCTCGTATCGTTATACGTTACATAGGGTCTGCAAGCAATTGTTCCATACCGCTCTATTTTGGGCAACTCGCTCAATCTCCTACATGAAACTGAGACCGATATATCTTGCCACTCTCAGCAAAGTTCATTTCAGGGCCTCCTTAGGTCGTCCTCTCTTTCTTTGAACCATTTGCATCCCACTTCAATGCCTGCTTTGATATTCGTTGATCATTTCTCCTGAACGTGTGTCTAACATATCTCCATTTTTTCTTTCTTATTACAGTTGTCACTAGTGGTTGACCAGACATTTTACCGTTTGCCTCTCACTTAAATGTCTGCTTATCATTTTTTAAATCCTTTATTCTCAGAGTGTGCCCAAAATATCTCAATCTTCTCTCTTTTTTATAACAGTTGTTACTAGTGGTTGACTAAGACATTTCTCTGATTTTATCACTTCTCCTGAATTCGTCCCATTTTATTTTTGCAGACATCTATTTTTAAATGCATTCAACTTGCTTTTTATATCTATATCTTTAGCGAAACACGTAAGAACAAAGTACTTTAGTTTTACAAAATACAAAAACAGTGACGATACACAGCAACGTTTCGACCAAAAGGCCTTTATCAAGCAAACGATACAACAGGAGTGACGAATTTCAAAGAAAACTACATATGGACGACCACATACGGAGACATTCAAACGTTTCTTATGAAAATCTGGGAATAAAAACAAATAACGAAATAAATGCAATCAAAAAAAAACTAGAGGTGGAAAAGAAGATAAACAATTTAAAAAATCAAGTAAATATATAATTTATATACATGCAACATATACCCATATAGATTACAAGACATGAGAAGAGAAAGTACTAATAAGCATAGGAATGTAATGCGTTGAGTCCATGTGGTCGCAAGGTACCATACAACGAAATAAAACGACTCTCCATAGCAAATCGACTACGATCATCAGAGGAACGTGATCGGATGGCTGTGACCTGGACATCTCGAGTTCTTAAATGACCAGTATCATTGAAATGAGTGACTACAGTGGTCACAGAGCATTGGTGTATATCGCGTAAGTGTTGGACGAATCGGTCACTAAGCCTCTTGCCTCTCTCACCGATATACACCTTGTTACTCCGCTTGCAGGTGATGGCATAGATAATATTACGGGACTCGCAAGTGAAATCATCTTCAGTAACAAACGTGGCTTTTGGAAAAGACACAGTACGGGTCTGTATCACATTAGCACACGTATTCTATATCTTTAGTCATTTTCCAACTCTCGCTAGCATATGTTAGGATCGATACATCATCGGAATTGCAAATTCATAATTTAGTTTTAAAACTATATAACTTGTAGTTCCATATTTTATTTAGACTTTTAAAAGCTGATGTTGCTTTGACAATTTGTAGTATACTTTATTGTTTAGTATCTCCCATGCATTCAAATTTCCAGCGGAATATTTTCATTACTTGTCACAGGTGTCACATACACACACACACATATATACATATCATTATCAGGTGCCATGCCGGCTGGCGTAGGCGATCATGGATCTCCACAAATCTCTGTCGTTGTTGTTTGCTATCAACTCAGATGTTAAACGCTCTACCGTGCATGAAGTCAGGCTATCATCTCAGATGTTGACGCTCTACCGTGCCATGAAGTCAGGCTATCCCAAATTTTCTCTGTGTCTTCCCTGTCTCGTCTACCCTTGATTTTACCGGTTGTCACAATGTGTTTTAAACCTCCCCTCCTCATCACATTCCCGAAAAATTATGATTGCCTCTTTCTTATATTGAGGACAATCTTTCTCTGTTTCTTGATCTCATTCAACACCTCAACATTAGTCATTTTAGCAGTCCGTGGAATTCTCATCATTCTTCTGTAAAACTACATTTCTGTGGCCCTCACACATACATACATACATACACATACAGGGAATTAAAGTACAACAGCAGGGATGTTTCGACCAAGAATCTATTATTTTTTTTTACAAATAAATGATACAAGATATATGAATAAACAAAAACAATAGTACTGCAGAAACAATGACACCAAGAATCTATTATTTGTTTTTTAACAAATAAATGATACAAGATATAGGAATAAACAAAAACAATAGTACTGCAGAAACAATGACACCAAGAATCTATTATTTGTTTTTTAACAAATAAATGATACAAGATATAGGAATAAACAAAAACAATAGTACTGCAGAAACAATGACACCAAGAATCTATTATTTGTTTTTTTACAAATAAATGATACAAGATATAGGAATAAACAAAAACAATAGTACTGCAGAAACAATGACACCAAGAATCTATTATTTGTTTTTTTTACAAATAAATGATACAAGATATAGGAATAAACAAAAACAATAGTACTGCAGAAACAATGACACCAAGAATCTATTATTTGTTTTTTAACAAATAAATGATACAAGATATAGGAATAAACAAAAACAATAGTACTGCAGAAAAAATGACACCAAGAATCTATTATTTGTTTTTTTACAAATAAATGATACAAGATATAGGAATAAACAAAAACAATAGTACTGCAGAAACAATGACACCAAGAATCTATTATTTGTTTTTTTACAAATAAATGATACAAGATATAGGAATAAACAAAAACAATAGTACTGCAGAAACAATGACACCAAGAATCTATTATTTGTTTTTTTACAAATAAATGATACAAGATATAGGAATAAACAAAAACAATAGTACTGCAGAAACAATGACACCAAGAATCTATTATTTGTTTTTTTAACAAATAAATGATACAAGATATATGAATAAACAAAAACAATAGTACTGCAGAAACAATGACACCAAGAATCTATTATTTGTTTAAACAAATAAATGATACAAGATATAT
Organism: Arion vulgaris; assembly: GCA_020796225.1. Taxonomy (NCBI): domain Eukaryota; kingdom Metazoa; phylum Mollusca; class Gastropoda; order Stylommatophora; family Arionidae; genus Arion; species Arion vulgaris. The sequence goes on from CM036767.1 coordinate 3,807,811, forward strand.
GAATAAACAAAAACAATAGTACTGCAGAAACAATGACACCAAGAATCTATTATTTGTTTAAACAAATAAATGATACAAGATATATGAATAAACAAAAACAATAGTACTGCAGAAAAATGACACTAAGAATCTATTATTTGTTTAAACAAATAAATGATACAAGATATAGGAATAAACAAAAACAATAGTACTGCAGAAACAATGACACCAAGAATCTATTATTTGTTTTTTTAACAAATAAATGATACAAGATATATGAATAAACAAAAACAATAGTACTGCAGAAACAATGACACCAAGAATCTATTATTTGTTTTTTAAACAAATAAATGATACAAGATATAGGAATAAACAAAAACAATAGTACTGCAGAAACAATGACACCAAGAATCTATTATTTGTTTAAACAAATAAATGATACAAGATATATGAATAAACAAAACAATAGTACTGCAGAAACAATGACACAGAATCTATTATTTGTTTAAACAATAAATGATCAAGATATATGAATAAACAAACAATAGACTGCAGAAACAATGACTTCAAGAATGTATTATTTGTAACACAACAAATGATACAGATATATGAATAAACAAAGCAATGTACTGCAGAAATAAATGACCCACAGAATCTATTATGTTGTTTAAGCAAATAATGATACAAGATATGATAAACAAACAATATACTGCAGAACAAGTATCATCTCAAAATCTATTATGTTAACATAAATGATACAAGATATAGGAATAAACAAATTCAATAGTACTGAGAAACAATCCCTAGAATCTTTATTTGTTTTAACAAATAATGATACAAGATATATGAATAAACAAACAATAGTACTGCACACAATGACACCAAGAATCTATTGATTGCTTTTCTTGATACAAGATTAGGAATAACAAAACAATAGTACTGCAGAAACAATGACACCAAGAATCTATTATTTGTTTAAACAAATAAATGATACAAGATATATGAATAAACAAAAACAATAGTACTGCAGAAACAATGACACCAAGAATCTATTATTTGTTTAAACAAATAAATGATACAAGATATATGAATAAACAAAAACAATAGTACTGCAGAAACAATGACACCAAGAATCTATTATTTGTTTAAACAAATAAATGATACAAGATATATGAATAAACAAAAACAATAGTACTGCAGAAACAATGACACCAAGAATCTATTATTTGTTTAAACAAATAAATGATACAAGATATATGAATAAACAAAAACAATAGTACTGCAGAAAAATGACACTCAAGAATCTATTATTTGTTTTTTTAACAAATAAATGATACAAGATATATGAATAAACAAAAACAATAGTACTGCAGAAAAAATGACACCAAGAAAACGAATGATAATCATCATCATCAAATAGTTTGTCCTGAGCAGAACTTTGACACAATCCTTCGGAATTTCTCTCTCTAATATGCCATAATTACATTTAAAAACAAAATTTTAGCTTTTGAAACAAGGTGCTATATAAAAGTTTTTACAACATTCTGGACAGAGAAAAGAAACAAAGACATCCTATAAGACCTGCATATCAAGGAGCATTGGCTCATAAATAATATCATGTCCTGGAAGATGAAATATTTTGGCCACATTAAACGCGACAGTGGTTTGGAGAGAAAGGTAATGGAAGACATGGTTCCTGGTAAACGAGGCAGGGGGCGACCAAGACGAATATGGCAACGGACATCAAAGAAACCTTGAACATGACGCTGGAAGAGGCAGGAGAACTTGCAAGAGACAGAGAACTTTTCAGGAGGGCTGTGATGAATTCGACGTTCCGCAAGGGACATGATACTACTTGACATATGTCCTACTTCTGCAATCGTCATGTTCAAACCATCACTTACATCTTAAATCCATCTTCTCCGTGGTCTTCCTCTTCTCTTCTTTGCCGGAATGATTCCTTGCATAATGGTGCTCTCCAACCCTTCGTATTGTAAGCAACCAATGATAAACATATCTGTGGAAAAAGTGCGACTCAAAACGAAGCGAAAGAAAACATAATAGAATTGTAATTCGCCGATGCTACAGAATTCGAGCACTGTCGTTGAGATCTTGATGTGTAAAAGAATGAAGATCAGAGCACACATGGTTATCACAGAAGTGCATTAATGAAGATCAGAGCACAAAGGTTATCACAGAAGTACATTAATGAAGATGAGAGCACACATGGTTATCACAGAAGTGTATGAATGAATCTATCACATAAATAGAAGTAACAAGAAGAAAGTATGACGTGATATCTGCAGTCCAGGAAAGTAGTCGGTGATACAAACAGTATTTCGAATATATAATGTAGTAAGTCTAAATCAGCGATTCCAAAGTGGGCGGTACGCCCAAAGTGGCGCTGAAGCGTTCTAGGGGGGGGCGACAGTGAGTTCAGAAGAACTTGAGGGGTGTTCCGACAATTAGGGTCGGTGGCTCCTTAAAGAAGAAATTAATAATATATATTTTAAAATAAATTATTTTCGTGATTTTGCGATTGAATAATCATTTAAAATTTGAATTCTGCATTTTAATTCATCTTCTGTCCGTCTTACACGATCTATTTTTTCATCAATTTTCTATTTCATGCATATAATCATTTGAAAATTGACCATGAATGACTGAAATAAATATCAATTTTCTTTGTTAAAGAAAAAAAAAGAGCATGTATATATGTGGGAGCGGGGCGCTGGCAAACTTTTATAATGTGGAGGAGGGCGTTACAAAGTTTATGTTGAGCACAGTGGGCGGTGGGGCGTTACAAAGTTTATGTTGAGCACAGTGGGCGGTGGGGGCGTTACAAAGTTTATGTTGAGCACAGTGGGCGGTGGGGGCGTTACAAAGTTTATGTTGAGCACAGTGGGCGGTGGGGGCGTTACAAAGTTTATGTTGAGCACAGTGGGCGGTGGGGGCGTTACAAAGTTTATGTTGAGCACAGTGGGCGGTGGGGCGTTACAAAGTTTATGTTGAGCACAGTGGGCGGTGGGGGCGTTACAAAGTTTATGTTGAGCACAGTGGGGGGGGGCGTTAAAGGTTGAGCACATGGGTGCGTTACAAAGTTTATGTTGAGCACAGTGGGCGGTGGGGGCGTTACAAAGTTTATGTTGGAGCACAGTGGGCGGTGGGGGCGTTACAAAGTTTATGTTGAGCACAGTGGGCGGTGGGGGCGTTACAAAGTTTATGTTGAGCACAGTGGGCGGTGGGGCGTTACAAAGTTTATGTTGAGCACAGTGGGCGGTGGGGCGTTACAAAGTTTATGTTGAGCACAGTGGGCGGTGGGGGCGTTACAAAGTTTATGTTGAGCACAGTGGGCGTGGGGGCGTTACAAAGTTTATGTTGACACAGTGGGCGTGGAAGCGTTACAAAGTTTATGTTGACAAGTGGGCGGTGACGCACAAAGTTGGCTAAAGCGTCAGGGGGGCGAAAAGTAGTTCACAGGGCTGAGGGCGTTCGAAATTAGGGTCAGTGGCTCTTAAAGAAAAATTTTAAATATATATTTTAAAATAAATTTTGTGATTTGCATGAATAATCATTTAAAAGTTTGAATTCTGCATTTTAATTCATCTTCTGGCGTCTTACAAGTCTATTTTATCATCGTTGCTTTACATATATCATGTTGAAAATTGGCTGAGAGACGAATAATACAATTTTCTTGTTAAAGAAAAAGTAGCATTAAAGTTATGTGGAGACAGTGGGCGTGGCAAACTTTTATAATGTGGAGGAGGGCGTTACAAAGTTTATGTTGAGCACAGTGGGCGGTGGGGGCGTTACAAAGTTTATGTTGAGCACAGTGGGCGGTGGGGCGTTACAAAGTTTATGTTGAGCACAGTGGGCGGTGGGGCGTTACAAAGTTTATGTTGAGCACAGTGGGCGGTGGGGGCGTTACAAAGTTTATGTTGAGCACAGTGGGCGGTGGGGCGTTACAAAGTTTATGTTGAGCACAGTGGGCGGTGGGGGCGTTACAAAGTTTATGTTGAGCACAGTGGGCGGTGGGGCGTTACAAAGTTTATGTTGAGCACAGTGGGCGGTGGGGCGTTACAAAGTTTATGTTGAGCACAGTGGGCGGTGGGGGCGTTACAAAGTTTATGTTGAGCACAGTGGGCGGTGGGGCGTTACAAAGTTTATGTTGAGCACAGTGGGCGGTGGGGGCGTTACAAAGTTTATGTTGAGCACAGTGGGCGGTGGGGGCGCAGTTATTGGCAGCGGGGAAAGTTTATGTTGAGCACAGTGGGCGGTGGGGCGTTACAAAGTTTATGTTGAGCACAGTGGGCGGTGGGGGCGTTACAAAGTTTATGTTGAGCACAGTGGGCGGTGGGGGCGTTACAAAGTTTGGGAATCTATGGTCTAAATGAAAGTGTGATACCGAAAATATCAAATAGAAATAGATTTTGTGTGTTTGCGTTTGTTCCTATCAACCAAGTTAACCAATCTTTGTGATATGTTTGTTCCTATCAACCAAATTAACCAATCTTTGTGATATGTTTGGTTTTCGCTGAGAATGTGAGTACATTATATCTTCGTTAGTCTCCTACGGTATCTAGGTACATCACAATCGAATTTCTGCCAAAGTATGTGTGCATATTATTCAACAGGACATACATTTGTACAGACGGATAACTTTAAGACTTGACAAACAGAAAACCACTGCTTTATAGTATCACATCAAGCGTTATACTGTAACATAGTATCAGCTCAATTGATAGCCCTCGTGTTTCCGGCTCGCAAGGAACTAAAGAAAAGTAACAATGTGGCCTACAAGACGACTAATGTAGGGGCTTGTGGAAGCTACCCTAGTAAATAAAAAGGATCGCAGAAATTGGATGTGCTGGCCTACTTGTAGGCTCATAACTGGCGCAACGTACAATCGCTCGTAGGCTCAGATCTTCTTCTTCTTCTTCAGCGATCTCTGGTCATGCGCTTAATTTACTGTGGACCACAAACTGGGCAGACAGTTTCAGGTCTGTCAGGTTTCCCAAAGCTTAGTTTTCAGGTCGACTGGGTGTGGCCACATGTTGCTTCTCAGCTCACACAGAAGAGGACAGTCTTGCAGGATATGCTCTGGTGTCTGTTCTGCCTGCTGACACTGGCAGAGAGCTGTTTGACTTATTCCTAGTCTGTATAAGTGTTTGTTGAGTCTGCAGTGTCCGGTGCGTAGTCGAAATATAATGACCTGGTCTGTTCTGCTTAGGTCTTTGAGGGAGTCTTTTCCATAATCATATCCAGTGTTTGTCTTCCAGTCTACTGCAGATTTTCTCTGTATGAGAGATTTTCTCTGTGTAGGCTCAGATCACATAGAAATCACAGAGTGTTTTAACAAGTGGTCGATATGGAGAATTCGAAGAAGAAGAAGAAGATGAACTGATCATAAGTAGGTCGTCAGAACTGACATATGTCAATAGAATGATTAAGACAACATATCATCTCTGAGTATAAATAGTAGATCACCATCTCATCGCTGTGTTATTAAATGAGTTTGTTGCATGCATCCAGGAGGAACGCTGACATTTATTAGACAAGTTGATCATCAAGTCTGTAAACAGATCAAACAAATATTTGCTTAATAAATAACATTACCATCTTGACAGACAATAGTAGAAACATCAGTCTTTCCTATCTGTTTCATTTCTATCCGTTTCATTCTTAGCTGTTTTATTTCTATCCGTTTCATTCCTATCTGTTTTATTTCTATCCGTTTCATTCCTATCTGTTTCATTTCTATCTGTTTCATTCATATCTGTTTTATTTTTATCTGTTTCATTTCTATCTGTTTCATTCCTATCTATTTCATTTCTATCTGTTTCATTGCAAGCTGTTTTAGTTCTATCCGTTTCATTCCAGCTGTTGTTTCATTCCTAGCTATTTCATTCCTATCTGTTTCATTCCTAGCTGTTTTATTTCTATCTGTTTTATTTCTATCCGTTTAATTTCTAGCTGTTTCTTTCTGTACTCTCACTCAGTGATTTGTCAGTTTAAAGTATTTTTTTTAAAAGTTAAGGGATTTTTTAATACCAAGATTTTTTAAATAACATAATATAAGACCCATATTTTCATTGACCTTTGGCACACGATGGATGATGTGGCCAACATCAGATCAACCACCTTTACTTCCACGTGTTTTTATAGTAACCAACTGAGATCGATCTGAAAACTGTTACGTTCAGAAAACAAATGCTACTTTTACAGTGGAATTAAACCCAGACCACGCCCATAAGAAGCACTAACAACTTTTTCAAGTGGTATTGACAAAGTCTACATTACTGTGTTTTACTTTAGAATTGAACCCAGGCCATGGGCCTAGCAAACGAGTGCACTACCCACAACGACGTCACGGCTATGTTTTTTTAAAGTGGTATTGATAAAGTCTGCACAACTGTGTCTTACTGATGAATTGAACACAGACCACAGGCCTAGCAAGCGAGTGCACTACCCACAACGATGTCTTTTTAAAAGAGGTATTGACAAAGTTTGCACTACTGTGTATTTCTTTATTTACAAAATCCGCACATCATACATAAGTTGCTAGGTATGCACCTTATGGGCATGTGGCAGCGACTCACCCCACCACCATGAGAAATCTTGTTAATATAACATGCACATCTCTGACCCATGGGCGTTTACATATATTTTTCCAGATGGGGGAAATTTAATTTTTAAACAGTTAGTTTGTAATGTTTACGACGTGGAAACAGAAAAGACCAGAATCGCGTTAGACTATTTTATAAAAAAAAGAAAATCATTTTGAAGAGGGTGGCACTCTCCCCAACAACTTTCCCACCCCACCGCATTAACGTACGGACGCCCATGTACAGAAAATGACTTTACTAGTCTACCCAGTGTTATTTGCTTGATTGTCATCAATGATGACTTATTTCTCTTCGGATCCTGTGCGCTGCTCCAATGTCTGTTTCTGCTGTTTACATGTTAAATAATACGCAGGTGACGGCGGGGAACAATGTGGTCGTGCTTGATATTTACACATAACCTGGGAAGTTGTGTTACTAAACAAAGTGCAATTGCTATCTCCATCAGATCAGTGGATATTCACTTTATCGTCATCTCTCTCTCTCCATCAGATCAGTGGATATTTACTTTATCATTAACGTTCTCTCTCCATCAGATCGTGAATATTCACTTATTATCATCTCTCTCCATCAGATCAGTGGATATTCACTTTATCGTCATATCTCTCTCTCATCAGATCAGTGGATATTTACTTTATCATTAACGTTCTCTCCATCAGATCAGTGGATATTCACTTTATTATTTTCTCTCTCTCCATCAGATCAGTGAATATTCACTTTATTATTATCTCTCTCTCCATCAGATCAGTGGATATTCACTTTATTATCAGCTCTCTCTCCATCAGATCAGTGAATATTCACTTTATTATTATCTCTCTCTCCATCAGATCAGTGGATATTCACTTTATTATCAGCTCTCTCTCCATCAGATCAGTGAATATTCACTTTATTATTATCTCTCTCTCCATCAGATCAGTGGATATTCACTTCTCAATTCATCTCATCAATATGTGCCATTTACATAATTCTTAGTATGAATTTTGATTCACACTTTGTAATGAACTTGCGCATCATCATCATCAAGTAGCCTGCCCGTTTCGGAACTTGGCTCCCATAACAGCAGTCCTGAAAAATGTTATATTCTGGGCAGGATGCCTGGCCTCAGCAGCAATCATTTCAGATCGTCAATCACATCTTACCATTGTTTCACATTCCATTCTTGTCATCTTATCTATCTTAACTTTTCTTATCTTAACTTATCTTATCTTATCTTAACTTATCTTATCTTATCTTATCTTAACTTATCTTATCTTATCTTAACTTATCTTATCTTATCTTATCTTAACCACATTTGCCGTGAAACAACGTGGGGAGAGTTAATTTTCTATCTTGTGCCAGGTGTGTTGCGCTTGACGATGTCAGTCCATGCTTTCGTAGGGACTCTGAGATGTTATCTATCCATCGTATTCTTGGCCTGCCTCGTGCTCTGCGCCCTGAGTGTCGATTATTGTAGGCACATGATGGTAGTAAATGTGGCTCCAGTCCCATTCCTCCAAAATTATCTTCTCTAGGCACTCATGTCGTTTGATATGTCCGAAATATTTAATTTTTCTTGATTTTATGTTCTTTAATAGCCAACTCTCTTTAATATCTCAAGCTGTTGCAGAACAGAAACATTTGTTCTTCTCTCTGCCAATGGCACACTAAGTAATGAACTCGCTAGAATTCTTTATTTTAAAAAACCCCAAAATATGAAAAGCTGCTAAAAGAAATACTGCACCGCAGTAAATACAATTAAATATTGACAGCTGATAAGGTTAAGTTAATTAAGTCACACAGAGAGTAGCTATGTACTACGCCTTGAATAATGTTTAAACAATAATGCGTAGTATATTACATCGCTTGCCCTGGGATTTCATGTAATAAAGTGATTAATATAAATTTTCTCATCAATCTACAACGTTCAATTCTCTGTACAGTTGGTTTCATAGTTTCATCATTATTATCAGTTCTCATCGCGCCCAAGGATACATAAGGCAGGGACAAAAATGTCCGCTCATTTCGAACGTGTACTTATCTCTCTTGCTTTACATACTTAGTGAGCATTTGTTTAGCAAATAGAAGAATAATTAAAGAAATTCAACAAAGATGCAACAAAGCAAATCAAATAATAGGATAAATGGCACCAGTTTTAAATGCACACTTGTCACCATGAACACTAAACGAGCATTGTACAACACAATCTTTCTTCCAACATTATGCTATTTGTGCCAAACTTGGAAGCTGAAATCAAACGATAGAATAAAACTAGTCACGACAGAGATGAAGTGTTTACGCAGAATGCTGAGAGTAACAAGAAGAGATCGGTTTAGAAATGAAGACATCAGGAAAAAGTGGATACAACATCAGTACTAGACTTCATCAATAAGCAACAAATAAGACAATGGTTGCATACAAGACTTTGGGGGAAAGATGTATCAGAAGAATTCTCTGAGTTTGTTGTAGTCAAGGAATACCTAATACTGAGATCGCCCAATGCACAGGCATGAACAGTGTCAACGAGGAAATAAACAGGAGATTCAAGTGGTTGGGACATGCATCAAGAATGCAGACAGACACCCACATGTGACTTTGAAATGAAATCTGGACTGCAGAAGAAATAGGGGGAGATTCAGAGAGTCAAAGTGGTAACCTGTAAAAAGAGAAAGAGAAAAACGGAAAGACCTGGAATGAACTAAGCAGGTTTGCTCAAGACAGATTTGATCGGAAAAAAAATGTGGCGAAGTAATCAATACGTTTTCCTTGAGTTCGATAGGTTGTAGATTCAAACTCGAACTGTAACATTCAGTTCAAGAATACATTTATTTTCTGTCGATTTCTATAACTGCTTGCTGGAGCTACGGTATTCGTGATTTATGCAATACTTACGGCAGGTCGCGCGCCATTTATGATGAGAGCATCCGAACCATATGAGAAAACCAGGGAAAATTCCGATAATTATTCGCCGTTTCATTTTCACAAATAACCCTAGTTTCACCATTAATTTAACTTTTACCCTTACCATTACTACTACCGTCTCCGCTATCTCCGCCGCTACTCTACAAATTTCTACTCAGAAATACTATTATCAAAATGAAATCTACCTTCTAATGGTACTATTTCGGGAAAGACATATAAAACATCCATATTCCTTCCGTAGCCAGGACCCATAAATAAACGATTTCCGGTTTTAATGACTTCCCGTTATTCCTCAGTCTAGAAAGTTCCTTGAGTGTTCTAAGTTTCTCAGTGATAAAATAGGTCTAGTTTCGTTTGCATGCAACTTGTTAAAATCTTAATTTTTGATACAGAAGAAGATCTATCAGTCTAACTTTGGTTCTTAATCAGCGCTTGGAGTTTTCACGGACGGAAATATTAGTCTAAATGGACTAATGTGACGGACTGACTTCAATGCGCTGAGTTTTCACCTTTGATTCCATCCTTGTCAGCAGAAAATGGACTAAATGTGACGGACTGACTTCAATGTACCGAGTTTCCTCATATGACTCCATCCCTGTCAGCAGAAAATGGACTAAATGTGACGGACTGACTTCAATGCGCCGAGTTTCCTCATATGACTCCATCCTTGTCAGCAGAAAAGACACGTCATCTACCAAGAGTGCTGCACAAAGCACGACCTCGGCAGCTCCAGCATGAATCATCAGGATCTCATGAAGAAACTGCACATGTAACTTGGTCTAGATTCGAACTCACAACCTTCAGAACAACATGCAATCGTGTTAACCACTTCGTCATTGATACCACCTTAGGGTTAAGCTATTGAGATAGGCGAAAGGAAGACCACGAAAAAGATGGTTAGATGGCATAGCAGAATTCTATCAAAGAGCAGAATTAACAATCACATAGCCACTACAACAGCTTAAAACAAAACAGAAAACTACGACACTGGGCAACAACCCGGTAACAGTGTAACAACATAAGAAGAAAAAGAAGAGGAATGTGGACAGCAGTCTCAAACTTTTGTAATATTGTTCATATTATAGTTCTATAGATAATCTTGGAAAGAGAAGGATGAGTTTCTGAAAAGTAATGAAAATGGTGTCTGAAGTAATACAGAATAAGAACCACTATACTATATGGAAAGAGAGTTCCGGAGTTGGTATTTTTTAAAGTTGACTGTGATATTAGCATTAACAAAACTGTGTCATAGACTGTGAATAAATGTCCGTTTATTGAGGAGTTTATACATTCTAGTTTTGTCAGTGTTACTTTAGATTTATGTATTACTTTAGTCACGTCTACTACTTTAGCCCCATGTATTACTCTAGTTGCGTTGCGTGTGCTACGTTACTTGTATTTGTTACTTCAGCCCCATATATTACTTTACAAAACATGTAATCACAAAGTACTGTATGGGACTGAAGTAACCACATGGGCTCAACGTATTACATTCCTATGCTTCTTAGTACTTTCTCTTCTCATGCCTTGTTATCTATATGTGCGTATGTTGCATGCATTCAAGTTATATATTCACTTCATTTTTTATTGTTTCTCTTCTTTTCTATTTCTAGTTTTTATGTGTGCTTTTGTGTTACATTTATTTCGTTATTCGTTTTTATTCTCAGATGTTCATTAGAAACGTTTGTATGTAGTCGTCCATATGTGTTTTTAAATTCGTCACTCCTGTTGTTCGTTTGCTTGATAAAGGCCTTGTTGGTCGAAAAGTTGCTGTATTTTGTCATTGTTTTTGTAATTTGTAAAACTACAGTACTTTGTGATTACGTGTTTTGCCAATCAAATAGTTTTACTGTAGTCTCATCTATATTACTTTAGCAATTATATACAATGTATTAGATAGATGGTAGACAAAATGTATTATAAACAAGGTATTGCTCGTGTGTTGCCGGCACTCGTAAGGGGACCAAAGAATAGTAACACTATGACCTACCAGGCATGTCCTAAAGTCGACAGTGGTAGGGGCCTATGGAAGCTACTCTGGTAAATAAAAAGCGTGACAGAAATCGGATGTGCTGGCCTACTTGTAGTCGCATAACCGTCACAACGTACAATAGTTCTTAGGCTCGGATCACATACAAACCACAAAGAGTGGTTAACAAGTGGTCGCTATGGAGCGTACCTAGAAGAAGAAGAAACAAGAAAAATTAGAAAGAAGGTATTAGAAAAACTAGGTATGAGATAGAGGGTATTAGATAGAAAGTGTTAGAAAGAAGATATTAGGTAGAAGGTATTAAACAGAAGGTATGAGAAAAAACGTATTAAATAGAAGGTATGAGAAAAAACGTATTAAATAGAAGGTATGAGAAAAAACGTATTAAATAGAAGGTATGAGAAAAAACGTATTAAATAGAAGGTATGAGAAAAAACGTATTAAATAGAAGGTATGAGAAAAAACGTATTAAATAGAAGGTATGAGAAAAAACGTATTAAATAGAATGCATTAAGAGACAAATGTTAAACGACAGGCAGTGTTGACACAATTTACGTGAAGCTAATTACTACAACCGACAAAAGAGTGCCACTGGTGCGCTGTTCCTGTTTACATGCATATTTGTCATGTAAACAATTCCCGGACCACACGATCAGGTGGCCCAACAAGGAAAATATGACCGACATACGCGAAGATATTTGATTATATCCCCGCGACGCTACAAGCTTGGTTGTTGTGCAGAAATGAGATTAATATTATAACTACAATTTGGTATAATGAGACTTGACTATATGACGGTTTATGTGGTAGACACAATGGGGATTCACTATATGGTTCCCTGTTGCATGGGCGTCACTTTTCTAACTTCAAGATCAGATTGAACCGATCGACGATATACTTTTCTTCTGGGAATATATTTGAGCAGCTACATAACACAAGGTACAGGATTTTGGGATGATATATTATGGAATGTCATGGACCGAGAAAAGAACAAAGACTTCTGTTCTGCAACAGTTTGATATTAAAGAGAGTTAGCTATTAAAGTGCATAACATCAAGGAAAATTCAATATTTCGGACACATCAAACGATATGAGTGCTTAGAGAAGATAATTTTGGAGGGAATTGTGCCTGGAAGAAGAAGGAGAGGAAGACCTAGAAGATTATGGGTGCAAGATGTCATTGATGATCTGAGAATGACCGCTGCTGATGCCGGTGAACTTGCACAGAACAGTTTTTTTTCATGGCTGCTGTCATGGGAGCCAAGTTCCGGAAGGGACAAGCTACTTGATGATGATGATGTTATGGATAGCAGAACAGATTTACGTAATGCATAAGTGTTCGTCTGTCGGCTCGGTCACAAGAGGGTTGGTGTTCAATCTCACACTCGACGTTCCACGTGTGAGGAAAGAAATTGGTATTCCTACCTCCTGCACACTAGGGTATTGAAATATGAAGTGGCAGGCATTTCATACCTTACTTAACATCTGAAAAACTACAGACAATCAATTTTACTATTATTATTATCATATGGATAGAAATTATGGATTGCTGGAGTGGAAGCACTCTGTAGCGTTGAGGTAAGAAACTCTCCCTTAGCTCTAAATGTTGAATCTCTGCGGGGATAAATTTTTGCAGAAATCATTGATCTCAATGTAGGTGAGGTCGTGTTCCTAGTCCTATAGATAGACGTTAAAACGTAGGTCCCGTATTCAAGCTGAGCTCGTAAAAGAACCCTAGGCAGTTGAAAATCGTAAAAATAGACAGCAGCGCCGTTTCTAGGGCGGATATCAAAAATATTTTAATTAAATTTCTAGAAAAATATTTATAATTGTCTAAGTTACATCGTACATTGTTGGTGATGCTAAGGAGATCTTGTTCTGCTGCTGAAATCTTCCTGTATAAGAATCTGATTGGAGCACGCATGGTTATTCACCGAAGTGCAATGATGATTGTCTAATAAATCAATAAATCAATCATCTTATGAATGGATTATCAGAAACGATGGTAGCGCCGTGAAGATCATAAAATCCACCAATGTGTACAGATGTAAAAACGGGATCTTGCAGTTTTTTCTGAGATATCTATGATTGCTGGTGGAGCTACAGAGTTCATACTTTGTGCGATACACTTGGCAGGTGATGTATCACTTCTGTGGAAGAGGACGTACCTATACGGGAAAGCCCGGTTCAATAAAGTGAATCAATCGCTTATAAACACTCACACACCAAGCAACCGTATCGCAAATTATCATTAGGCATATATGAATATAACATTTCTTTAAAATCATTAATTGTTTATGAATATATATTTCTTTTTTAATATAAAGAACGAATTTCATTAAGCAATGCGCTAACTACAATAAAATAGTATGGCCAGTATAGAAATACCTTATTTCACGTTCCATAAAAATTATGTTTTTATCATCATATTTCACAAGTACTGGTAATATAATCTATAAAGAAGTAAATGATAGAAGACAAGAAGAAGAAGACGATGATCTATGTGATTGATTGCGTGACCTGACTATAACACCTGTGCTGTGTACTTAATTTTAAATATATTTATCTACAATCATTACGGAATGTTGGTTATAGCAACCTGTCAATCTGTAGAGGCGGGCTGACATTTCTACAGAGTGTTAGCTAAGTGATTAATGTAGACGTTACTACTCAGAGACATTGACCGTCTTAACAATTTAGCTGCTAAGGACGTATATATACGTTTTTCCCATTCACTTCTAAAGACGCGTTAACACGTCTATTATTATCTCTCCTCTGTGTGCTAAAGACGTGTTAACACGTTATACATTACTACTGTCCCTGCTATAGGCGTACATTCACGTTTGTGACCTAGACACAAAGAGTAGCTATTTTTAGCTCAACCTTCAGGAAGTATGTAGCAGCGAAAGGGTTAAACGGTCATTAAAGTCACCTGAGATACACAATGAAAGACAATAAATGCAGTGGTTTGGAAATTTAATGAGAATGGAACACAACTAACCACGAATAACTGCTATAGGCGTACATTCACGTTTGTGACCTAGAAACAAAGAGTAGCTATTTTTCGCTCAGTTTTCAGAAAGTATGTAGCATCGGAAGTGTTAAGTGCGGCAATTCTTTTGTTATGCGTAGAAACGCAAACACTACTACCGCATCGTGTGAATGGCATCCCCCTCGATCCCTACCTGCTTCACAAGTCTTCAGTCGGTTTTCAATGTCACCGCGGGAAGGTAGGATATGGTATTTGTCAATGCCAGCTCACTGATCCTGGAACTTTCTTTGATCTTGTCCCTTTAATTAATTGGAACATGTTGTGATTTTTCCTCTTTAGTCAATCATATATTCTTCGTGTTTTCTCAGACTAAAATGCTATGACAGATTTGCAATCACGGATTTATGGTTAAGAACAGGACAAGAACTAATGATGGCCCAGATTAAGAGGAGAACATATCGATAGGTCACAGGTATACCGTGCGGAAGACACAGTCAAGTGCCCCTAGACAAGCACTTGAGTAGAACCCGCAAGGAAAACGGAAAACGAAACGTCCTTAACAGACCTGAAGGCGTAGTCCTCTTAACATTCTAAATGGTGCTGGACTATCCTGGGAGGTCATAAGAAAACGAGCAAGAGACCTGGAAGTGTGTAGATCAACTGTTGAGACCCTTTGCTTCACGAAAGGCCGGTAATGAATAAGTCAAATCACAGACACACAAACGTACGCGCGTCACACACACGCCCACACACAAGCATACACACTTGCGTGGGAAAATACAATAACATCTAAATCGTGGCATATCCTTTTACAGGAGGTAGCCACCAACCCCAATAAACCAGTGATCGATTTTCACCACTTATACGTTCAGTAGTTTGTCATTGCTTTCTGAACGGTGAGGTCTATTTTAACGTTCATAAAAATCCAAGGAACTAATTTGCTTCTAAATATCCCGCCGCGAGTTGAACTAGATACGCTTGGATTGTGATCGAGCGCACTACCACTTAAGCTATAGACGCTCACAGAATACAGACCGATGATAAATTACTTTGCAATACAGAATTTTAGAATGAAAATGACGAGGAAGTTGTAATAATTAACCGCAATATAGTTTGGATGCTGACGCTGACTCCATTAGAAAAAGCAAATAGTTGGATTGGGAGGAAATAGAATGCCTACACAATGAAACACGATTACAAAAATGGGAAGATTATGTTCATGTAAGATTGTGTTCATGTAATGTGATGTAAGATTGTGTTCATGTAAGTTGTGTTCATGTAAGATTGTGTTCATGTGATTGTGTTCATTGCTTTTTCATGTAAGATTGTTCATGTAAGATTTGCCAGAATTGTGTATGAAAGATTGTTCATGTAGATTGTGTCATAGATTTGCTCTGTAATTATGTCTCATGAGATTATGTCATGTGTTGTGTCATGTAAGATTGCACTATTAAGATTGTTTCAGTAGATTGTCCATAAATTGTTCATAAGACTGTTCATGTAAGTTTGTGGTCATGTAAGATTGTGTTCAGCAAATCTCAGGAGGTCGTCTTAAGATTTGTCATGGTAGGTCATGAAGATTGGTTCATGTAGATTGTGTTCATGTAAGATTGTGTAGGCTTTGTTCAGTAAGATTGTGCATGTAGATTTTTCATGAAATTGTGTTCATGTAAGATTGTGTTCATGTAAGCTTGTTCTAAGCCAATAAACAGAAAAATAGTATTATCTTGAAATATGGTCAATGTTAAAGTCGGCTGTGTAAAATAGGAAGATCTGAATGAATGACACGGACACCACGGTTCCCCACGGGCCTCGCGTTGGGCAGTGATGCTGTAGGTAATGTACTTGAAGATTGGGGATTTTGCAGATAGGTCATATAACAACACATACCTTATTGTTTTATCGATAGTAAAATATCAATTTTCTCCCTAGGGCTTACAGTTGTATTCTTAACAAATAGTTCTTGAATATGCTGCTGACATGTTTTAGTGAAGAGAATCGTAGTCGTTAGACCCAGATACGCCAAATGGTTACCGGGGCCCAAATTTGGGTGTAAAGAATAGAACCACTGTTACCTGCCACGCATGTCGTAAGAGGCGACTAAGGAGGTTTGACTGAAAATGGATGCACGTGTCCTAAATGTGTAGAAGTCAACCTGCTGCCTTGCAGGATGGGGACAGCCAAAGGCTAAGGAGAGCGAACAACGTAAACGCTGTCTGAATCCGGACACATCGCCGAAGGATAAGCACCAGAGCTCCAAATGGCGCTGAAGATGTGACGAAACCCACCCATGCTAAGACTGCATGAATCAACTTTCCACATGAATGAATTTATTTATGAAGAGATCTGGTACATCAGTCTTTTAGGTGATCGCAGAGAGAGAGAGACCAGATAGTTTAAGCAAAGTTATATCATATTCTCTTATTTGGTTGACCAAACTTTTTCTGATTTATCACTTCTTTAATTCGCTCCTAATTATACCCTTTTAACCACCACCATGATAACTGTTACTAGGGAAAGTTGAAAGGGTTTTCCGGTCCGGTTTTCAAGTAGGAAGGTGTTTTTTCTTCCTACTGCTCTGGTCGAGTTGATCTGAGACCTAATAATTTCATCTGTCAAACCCCAGTATTATAGGAAAACAGATTTTTACTACTAAAGTGTATCGTTCTATTAATGTGAAATGCTATCTTTCTAGATTATTAAATACAACAGTAGTTCAAAATTCCATTGGATGTGAGACTATGTTTAAGCAAGGAAAAACGAGGTGTTTAAAAGTGAAAATATAACCTGACACAGTGTGTAGTTTACAATGGACGATTCAGTAAAATTATTATATCAGCGAAAATGTGTTTAGTTTTTCATTCGTGAGGCTGATAATATTCATAAGAGCGAGTTCGAATCACATGACATTAGCTGCATCATCGCTTATTAGCTGGAGAGCCATCAATGAAAGAATTATAACACCTGACTACAAACCAAACATTTTAAAAACTTTAAGCAACGCACAACTAAGAACAATCTTTAACACTTGCAGAACAGGTTGGTTCCAGATTAATCTGCAAGATCCAAAATTATGGACCTCACAAACTCGACAACATCGTAATAAATGGCCAAACACTGGAGAAAGTGAACATTTTACATATTTGGGTAGTAAGAAGTGTCAAACAACGGAGACACGAAAGAAATAACTCATGTATTGCTATAGCAGTAAAAGGCCTTACTAAATTAACGAACTCTGCAATCTCAAGACTTATTAGACAAATTCTCAATTATTTAGGTCATTGTGATTCTGTACTGACTTACGGTTGTGAAGTTAATCAACAAAGAAATTGATAGGAAACTGCAGCTTTGAGATAAATTTAGATTATTAAAAGAAATGGAGTGATTTCGTTTCATACTCACGTGAGAGATAGAACACACTAACAACACCTATATCAAAATTATAATGGAACGAAGGTGGAAATATTTAGGTCATTCTTTAGATCAGACAAAAGAAACTAAATCGACAAGTCCTATGTGGCTCACCAGTTGGAAAAGAAAATGAAGACCTAACCATCTTTCAAGGGCCCTCCAACAAGAAAAACTATTGGGATGTAAACCTACAAGATCTCAACTGCTAGCAACGAACCGCATCACATGGAGATCTAAAACCTCTTCCATATGTGCCCTTTGGCAAGAAAGGAACAAACTAACTAACTAACTAAAGTTGAGGGTAAAGCAAGAGGAAGACGAGAGATAAATGGGAGGGAAACTTTAAGAAATGGACAGGTTGTCTGGCAGTGTGCAACACCAAGGCGAAAGACAGAGAATGCTGGAGATTCATTGCAGTTAACCTTCAATGCGGAGACGGCACCTGATGATGATGATGAAACCACACCTTGAAGCGTCTGGCCGAGTAGATTAGAACGCGGCTCCCATGCTGGAGACCCGGGTTATATCCATGCTAAGGCCAAGTAGTTTTTTTCTGTCTAGGGCATAATGAAAACATGCTAACCTGAACAGTTTTGCGACGACTGCACTACCCATGGGACCATTAAATTGCACAGGT
Organism: Arion vulgaris; assembly: GCA_020796225.1. Lineage (NCBI taxonomy): Eukaryota > Metazoa > Mollusca > Gastropoda > Stylommatophora > Arionidae > Arion > Arion vulgaris. The sequence continues at coordinate 3,826,341 of CM036767.1, forward strand.
TCATGTCCCTCCTGTCCTACACCGCCCGAAAAGCGGTATTACAAGGATTAACGACAGTTTTGTTTTAGTTAGACTGCCACACAAAGAACGTACAATGTAAGGTATCAAACATTTGTATTTTTGATAGGAAATTAATTGAAAACCAACTTGATAAGTTTACACAAAATCCTTGACTGTTGATTATCTTTTATATATTAGCAAAACTATAATAGAACAGTTTTATCAAAGTCTAAATATCCAAACACAAAATTGTGTAGTTTGACAAGGTACACAAACAGGATATAAATTATTAGTGAAGCTCAAACTAAACAGATTGTAGTGTAATTAAAGGGAAAGTACCTTACAAATTGGTGGCATCTGTGGCTTAGGGTAGTAATTAGGTCTATTAACCCCGACGTTTTGAGTTCGAATCACGATGCGGACAATTTAGTTGCAAATTGTTTCGCGTTGATTCTTACTAAAGGATGATGGCGCCACCCGAATAGAAAGCAATGTCAAACTACTGAACGTAATAATGCCTAGAAAATCACAAACAACGTTAAAACAGCTGGGGTTGATTCGCAAAGTCCTGTAAAGGATATGCAATTAACTTAACTAACCTTAGAAATTAAATGGTTTGTACACATAAGCAGATTACCAACAGACTGTGGGCCTCAAAATTCAATGCTACTCTCGTTACAGTGGATACAAAGCAACAGTGGATACAAAGCAACAGTGGATACAAAGCAACAGTGGATACAAAGCAACAGTGGGTACAAAGCAACAGGCCGTCCACACAGAACTTGGACCTCAGAAATAACAGAGGAGAGGAAAACACTATTCCTGAAGCGCACACAAAAACCCGTTCTAGCAATATCTTCATATATTGACGCTGGGAGGTAAAACAGGATTATACAAAAATAAGAACTTGCTAATCCTTCTTAAGTTGTTTTTTTGTTAGACAAATTTATCGACTTATTTTAGTTCTTTTTTTTAGGGGACGGAAGTTAGCTGTGGTAGTGACTGATGTCTCATATCCTTTACTTCAAAGAGACATTTTTGTTGGAAACATCGTTTTAGATTATTTTTGTATTTCTTAAAATGAACTAGCTTCGTTTTCTTGGAATGTATTTCTCTTTCATGTCTCACTGTGTGCATGACGATGGTACTTTTAGACCGCTCTTAATTAAAACACTCTTAGTGATATTCTTCTCTAAAAGTATCTGGACTATTTCTTTGAATGTTGGTTCTAATTCCTGCAGATTAGGCTTATTCTTTTATCCACTACAGTGTCATCAACAATAAATGTCTTTAACTCTTTGCATACGCACACAAACACGAGTATTTGCGTGCTGATTCTTAGAATAGACTTTTATATGAAGTATGCTTTTACAAATCTTATTTTAAGCATCAAAGCGGTATTTCATGAACCAGACTGTGTAGAGTTGACAGTTTTCTTGCATAAATTAACTTGAGGCATTATACACACTTGTCATCTATAGCATCAAAAGTTGGACTGCAGATAAGCTATGAAAAAACAAATATAATGAAGACACCTATGGCAAGTAATGCAGATATCACACTGGAATCTAAAATGATAAAAATAACAGAGTAGTTCACCTATTTAGGTAGCAATTTTGATTGCACAGGAAATGTTAAATAAGAAATTATGATACGAATTGGCAAAGCAACATCAGCTTTTAGAAGTCTAAATAAAATATGGAACTACAAGTTATATAGTATTAAAACTAAATTACGAATTTTCAATTCAAATGTTGTATCAATCCTAACATATACCAGCGAGAGTTGGAAAATGACTAAAGATATAGAAAACAAGTTGAATGCATTTGAAAATAGATGTCTGCGAAAAATAATGAATATAAAATGGAACGAATTCAGGAGAAGTGATGAAATCAGAGACATGTCTGGTCAACCACTAGTGACAACTGTTATAAGAAAGAGAAGATGGAGATATGTTGGACACACCTTGAGGAGAAATGATCAACGAATATCAAAGCAGGCATTGAAGTGGGATGCAAAGGGTTCAAGAAAGAGAGGTCGACATAAAGAGACCCTGAAACGAACTTTGCTGAGAGAGGCAGGAAATATCGGTCTCAGTTCCATGGAGGAGATTGAGGAAGTTGCCCAGGATAGAGCGGTATGGAGAAATTACTTACAGACCCTATGTAACGTATAACGGTACGAGAGGAATTATTATTATTATTATACACAAATAACTTGAAATTGATCTTGATAACATTGCTTCTATTTAACTCTTTGGATCATGATGTGGCTTTTTAGAAAATTGTGACTGTAAGAGCTCTTAGTCAGGGGGCTTTACGTATTGTTAGAGTTAAGTGACTTCTGTAAGCCTCTGAAATAATTCCTCTCTTTGTAACGTTCTTTGGAAGCTAACTGTTTTATTTTATACAGGAGATATTTGATTAATAAACAGCACACAGGTGTGGTTTGTTGTTATACGCTGGTGAAGATATTCTGGAGGAGAGATCGATGCATGTATGTACCTGTCCGGAGTGATGTGAGGATAATAATCATCATCATGTGCCGTGCCGTATAGCTTATGCGATCTCCACAAATCTCTGTCTCTTGTATTTGCTATCATCTCAGATATTGACGTTCTTCCGTGCCATGAAGTCAGACTATCCAACATTTTCTTTCTCTGTCTTCATCTGCCTCGTCTACCCTCGATTTTACCGGTGTAAGTCTGTGATGTCCGTATGTATCATGTCCTTATAGTAATCTCTTCAATTTTGTAACTTTTCAAGACCATAAGAGTCTCGGTTAACGATACATAGTTAGTTATTTAATCGCTGCACTTTGTAAAATGTGTATCTATTGCGAGGTGATTAAGACTTTTGCATTTATTTCTGAAGGTTGTGAGTTCAAATCCCAACTTAGTCACATGTGCAATTATTTCACGAGAGTCCTAGGGTTTTATTTTCAGCGAATGGAAGAATAACAAATGAAATTCAACACAGATTGGAGAATAACTAACGAAATTCAACACAGATGTAATAAAGGAAATCAAATCATAGAACAAATGGCGCCAATTTTAAAATGCAAACATGTCACCATGAACACTAAAAGAACAATTCTCCCCCCCATCTCCCCATATTATACTATCAGTGCCAAACATGCACGCGGACATTAAATGACAGAAGAAAATTAGCCACGAACAACAGAGATGAAGTGTTTGTGCAGAATTCTGGAAGTAACAAGAAGAGACTGGTTTAGAAATGAAGACATCAGAAAAAGTGTATATAATCTCAGTTCTGAACTTCATCAAGAAACAACAAATGAAGTGGATCGGCCACGTAAGCAGATTACCAACTGACAGTGCGCCTCAAAGCGCAGTGTTAGGACACACAATGTGGATACAAAGCAAAAGGCCGGCCACGAAAAAGGTGGATCTACGAGATAACAGAGGAGACGAAAAACACTACTTAGAAAGGGCACACAAAAGTCTGTTCTAGAAATCTCTTCTTATCCTGGCGCTGTGAGGCAAAACAAGATTAGAGTAAAGAATGTTAAATATTTACGTGGAAGCAACATTTCTTAAGTTACAGTTTACAATTCTGTTTAAAACGTAAACTTAATCAGTGTATGATGGGATTAGTGTAAGGTAACATCTATTTGAAGCAGTTACATTTCCGTACAACATTTAATCCAGGTACAGAGCACAAACTTAAAACCATATACAAGATTAAGACATAACAGAAATATATAGACATGTCATTTACAATTACTCACGCTTTGGAAACTATGCTTTTTTGAAATACATGAATGCATGAATAATTAATGATTTCTTTGTACCATGTCTTGCATATGTAGCCTGACCATTCTGTTCTAAATGTGGGGAAAAACAATATTGTTTCTTAGCAGTTGTTTTGTTGTTGTTTCTTTCTATCTGGGTTATTTCTGGTTTGTTGGGTTTTTTTTTTTTAGTTTCCAGGTTTTTATTTATTTTTTTCTTCAAATATTTGTGTTACTTCTATACCAAGGAATGGCTGGTGTTATATTGCTCTATGTCGACGAGTATCTGGTGTTATATTGCTCTATGTCGACGAGTATCTGGTGTTATATTGCTCTATGTCAGCGAGTGTCTGGTGTTATTTCTATCTATGTCAGCGAGTGTCTGGTGTTATATTGCTCTATGTCAGCGAGTGTCTGGTGTTATATTGCTCTATGTCAGCGAGTGGGTGGTGTTATATTGCTCTATGTCAGCGAGTGTCTGGTGTTATATTGCTCTATGTCAGCGAGTGTCTGGTGTTATATTGCTCTATGTGGACGAGTGTCTGGTGTTATATTGCTCTATGTCAGTGAGTGTCTGGTGTTATATTGCTCTATGTGGACGAGTGTCTGGTGTTATATTGCTCTATGTCAGCGAGTGTCTGGTGTTATATTGCTCTATGTGGACGAGTGTCTGGTGTTATATTGCTCTATGTCAGCGAGTGTCTGGTGTTATATTGCTCTATGTCAGCGAGTGTCTGGTGTTATATTGCTCTATGTCAGCGAGTGTCTGGTGTTATATTGCTCTATGTCAGCGAGTGTCTGGTGTTATATTGCTCTATGTGGACGAGTGTCTGGTGTTATATTGCTCTATGTCAGCGAGTGTCTGGTGTTATATTGCTCTATGTGGACGAGTGTCTGGTGTTATATTGCTCTATGTCAGCGAGTGTCTGGTGTTATATTGCTCTATGTGGACGAGTGTCTGGTGTTATATTGCTCTATGTCAGCGAGTGGGTGGTGTTATATTGCTCTATGTCAGCGAGTGTCTGGTGTTATATTGCTCTATGTCAGCGAGTGTCTGGTGTTATATTGCTCTATGTGGACGAGTGTCTGGTGTTATATTGCTCTATGTCAGCGAGTGTCTGGTGTTATATTGCTCTATGTGGACGAGTGTCTGGTGTTATATTGCTCTATGTCAGCGAGTGTCTGGTGTTATATTGCTCTATGTCAGCGAGTGGCTGGTGTTATATTGCTCTATGTCAGCCAGTGTCTGGTGTTATATTGCTCTATGTCAGCGAGTGTCTGGTGTTATATTGCTCTATGTCAGCGAGTGTCTGGTGTTATATTGCTCTATGTCAGCGAGTGTCTGGTGTTATATTGCTCTATGTCAGCGAGTGTCTGGTGTTATATTGCTCTATGTCAGCGAGTGTCTGGTGTTATATTGCTCTATGTGGACGAGTGTCTGGTGTTATATTGCTCTATGTGGACGAGTGTCTGGTGTTATATTGCTCTATGTCAGCGAGTGGCTGGTGTTATATTGCTCTATGTCAGCGAGTGTCTGGTGTTATATTGCTCTATGTCAGCGAGTGTCTGGTGTTATATTGCTCTATGTGGACGAGTGTCTGGTGTTATATTGCTCTATGTGGACGAGTGTCTGGTGTTATATTGCTCTACTAGCTGTACCCTGCGCGCGTTGCTACGCCTTCAACAGAAAATGAATTTAAAGGAAACTTGCTATAACAATATGTAGTAATTATTTGTTTTATCATTGTCCTTTTGTTCATTTTCTTGGAGAAAAAAAACTTACACTTTAACGTTTCATTTCAAGTCTGTTTATTGAAGTGCTTTTGGATATACAATATTTTTGTTTTTCCATCTGGTGCATACACGAATAAATCAGAATGTTTTCCGACGCGTGAACAGGCCACATATAGCTGTCCATGTGAAAAGCAGGCATTTTCCAAATGTAGTCCACACACTTGTAGTGATTGTCCTTGTGATTTGTTGATGGTCATTGCAAAGGCGAGTCGCACCGGAAACTGCAAGCGTTTGAATTCGAATGGCATGTCTTTTGGAATCATTGGGATGCGTGGCAATAGTATATCTTCTCCTTTAAATTGTCCATTTAAAATTGTACCTTCGATGATATTGTTCATCATATTTTTCACTAAAAGTCTAGTACTGTTCCAAAGTCGTGGTGGATTAATGTTTCTGAGAAGAATGATAGGCACGCCAATTTTCAATGTTAAAACATGTGGTGGCATGCCTGGCAAATCAAGTGAATTCAAGAATTCAGTTGGATAATTGACAACTTCGTCTTGATTCATTACAGTATCGATGGACTTATACGTTGTCACTTCGCCTGGTATTTTGTTTTGAATGCTCAAATTCATGTCATATACATCCTTGTTTTTGCTGCTAATATTGCACGTGCACTGAGCCACTGATGATTTTTGTAATTATGTGCAATATTTGGGAAAACTTTATGAATCAATTCGTCTGTGGTCACTATGATGTTACAGAAGTTTGTTGGCAATGTGATACATCGTGTGGAATCATCGATTGGCATTTTCCCATTCCCAATATCCAACAATTGTTTTGCGAAACGTTCAGAGGTTTCATCATGTTGTAGTTGTATACGCATATTGGTCTTCAAAGTCAATTTCTGTATGTGTCGCCATAAAACTGATGATTTCAGGCATGCATTAAGTTCATCAGCGGGTGTTGATCTTGGTATAACTGGTAGGGTTTGCCGGAAATCGCCAGACAATAAAATGAGTGCGCCACCGAAGAGCTGGTCATTTCCTCTCAAATCTTTCAGTGTACGATGAAGCGCTTCTAATGCTTTTTATGCGCCATAGTACATTCATCCCATATAATGAGTTGACATAATTGGAGTACTTTACCCATTGCAGAATTTTTGTTGATATTGCATGTTGGTGTCTCAGTGATTTGCATATTCAATGGCAATTTCAGCGCTGAATGCGCTGTTCGGCCACCATCTAAAGAGTTGCTGCAATTCCAGAAGATGCGATTGCCAGTGCAATATTATTTCGTGATCGTATGGTTGCCAAAATAAGTGAAATGAGAAAAGTTTTGCCTGTGCCTCCGGGCGCATCTATGAAATACAATCCACCGTTTTGACTTGTAATTGCATGCATAATTCTGTCATATGCTATGCGTTGTTCCGGAATCAATTTTGGAAGATTCGTTTGAACAAATGTACTCAATTCGTTGATATCAAAGTGTGTTTCTCGTTCCAACTCACAATCGAAAAGGTTGTTTGCAGATCGTTCTGGCGCATCCATTCCCAATTGCACCAGTGCTTTATTAGTGATTGCCAAACATATGTCCTCAATTGAAACCAATGCCTCATTATATACGTTTGGTGTGAATTGAATGTCAGGATTTTGATTCGTCGCACGCAAGCGATGTAGGATGTCTTCACTCATGTAGTCTTTGTATTTTTCCCAAAGTTCTTTTAGATTGGATGGGAAGCACGTTGTTAATATTACTGCAAATAGTGTGCGTATTTGCTGTGGGCGTGCAGTATTGGATGCATCAGCGAGTGAAGTGTCCCAATGTGCATCGTTTTCAAGAAGATTTAATTCTTGGCAAGCTTCACGATAAGTAGCACATACGTGACCGTTAACTGTTCTCAATTCTTGGAAGGATGTTGGTCCACGTTTGTTGATTAACAGTAATCGCAAGTAAAAGCATTCTGCATTGTTTGGATGAACAGTGTACAAACGGCCTAACGCATTGGTTGAATATAAATTGGAATGTCCTTCAACTACTTTACCTTGTTTGCGACGTTGAAACTTTTTCGCTGCTGCATTCCATGTGTAGTATGTTGGCAGTTCAGAGTAAAGTAGCGTCTTTGCAAATATATCATCTCTACACAATGAGAAAAATGTAGTTAACGTTGTTGGCGATGGTGACAATGCTCGTGCATGTGCATTATCTGTTGAGAAGTACACGCGCTGTCCATTTTCAAGGTGCACTGCCAAATGAACAACTGTTGGATGTCGTTCATGAATTGGAAATGATAAAATGCGCCATACTGCTTCATTGCTACTAATGTAACGTCCCAGTTGATAATGCTCGATTTCATCGATGGATGCAGTTATATTTGCCACTCCAAAAACTGCCATATTGCTTCCTTTGTTGACATATTTGCAAATGTACTTGATCGATTTCACCGAATTGCACAAACAGATGATGAACAACGAATGTCAGGATTTTGATTAAAACTGTAGCAATACATGCATAATCTATCCATTTTTCCAATAACCACATTTGGATGAAGACTGTAATCATAATTAGTATTGTAATGGAATGCACCTAGATTTAAATCAGAGTGCAGTGTTAGTCTGGATAGAGTAGTGCGTATCCGAACGGTTTGCAGACTTGCTTCCGTTGCTCGATTGTTTCAGCTGAACGGACTTGAGCAGTGCGTACTCGATTGGTTCCTAGTCTTGCTTCACGTTGCTCGTCTGTTTCAGGACGAACGGGCTTCAGCAGTGCGTACTCGAACAGTTTGCAGTCTTGCTTTCTGTTGCTCATCTGTTTCTGAAGCTAGTAATGCCTTTCTCTTTCGTGCTCTAGGTGTAGATGGGCCAATAGCTTTTCGTTTGGGAGGCATAATTGCAAATGTGTGGAAAATTCGTGAAGAGCGTGTGGAAATAACTGCAGCTTGTTTGTCTTCACACACGGAATCAAATATCACTGTTGATGTTTCGCTGGAATAAATAAAAAAAATTAGCATTTGATTAAATTCTATTAGGAAATGCATAGAAACTGCGAGTAAAATGTTTTGAAAAATCAGGAAAAATGTATGAATCATTTGTCGAAACTACTCACGCGCCACCTATTGCGAAATGGCTGTACTAATTTAGAATTGCACGCCGCTATAGCGGTCAATGGTATGGATTGATTTACAAAATATTAAATGGTCACCCCGTTTCTGTCATGTAATCTAATATTGGGTAATATTCAGGCATAATAATTGCAAATGTGTGGAAAATTCGTGAAGAGCGTGTGGAAATAACTGCAGCTTGTTTGTCTTCACACACGGAATCAAATATCACTGTTGATGTTTCGCTGGAATAAATAAAAAAATTAGCATTTGATTAAATTCTATTAGGAAATGCATAGAAACTGCGAGTAAAATGTTTTGAAAAATCAGGAAAACTGTATGAATCATTTGTCGAAACTACTCACGCAACCTATTGCGAAATGGTTGTACTAATTTAGAATTGCACGCCGCTATAGCGGTCAATGGTATGGATTGATTTACAAAATAATAAATGGTAACCCCGTTTCTGTCGTGTAATCTAATATTGGGTAATATTCATACATATAACGTGTACATTGTACATCAGGTAAACGTTGATGGCAAAATAACCATCTTGCCATTTATAGAAATGCCGGCCAATAGCTTCCCTCAAATGAACGTATTCCTCGGATCGTAGTTTTGTTTGGTTTAATCGAATATAGAGCAATTTTTGCCAACATAGCTAACAAACATTGATGGAATAGTTGGCGATAACTTAAAATATGATTTGCAGTATCTATGATCATGATTAGAAACAAACCTGTATTGCGTAATTTAAATTCAGCTTGTAACGGCTTGTTTGAAATATTGACTTGAATCATACGTCATCGAATCGTGTAGATGCGCATACTGTAAACTTCCGGAAGAAACTCTCGATGAAATTTGCGTTTTTCGATTTTTAACGAAACGTTAATGGCAATTTGGTTAGAAACTCTCGATGAAATGAGCGTGTTATTATTTTTTAGTTTTTTTCGAAAGCTTCAGCGCTACCTATTTCAAACTGTGACAGGTAGCATCCCGACATCAAAACAAACATATCCTGTAAATTTCAGCTACATCTGTTCAGTAGTTTCCGAGTCTATAGGTAACAAACAAACATAAATCCATACATCCATTTTTATATATATAGTAGAAGATGTGGACGAGTGTCTGGTGTTATATTGCTCTATGTCAGCGAGTGTCTTGTGCTATTTCTTTCTATGTCAGCGAGTGTCTGGTGTTATTTCTTTCTTTGTCGACGAGTGTCTGGTGTTATTTCTTTCTTTGTCGACGAGTGTCTGGTGTTATTTCTTTCTTTGTCGACGAGTGTCTTGTGTTATTTCTATCTATGTCGACCAGTGTCTTGTGTTATCTCTATCTATGTCGAAGAGTGTCTTGTGCTATTTCTGTCTATGTCGACGAGAGCCTTACGCTATTTCTGTCTATGTGTGTCTGGTGTTATTTCTTTCATCTGGTGAAATCTTAGCTACTCATCTGTACATATTTGTGTCCTGTTGCATAATATACCTACACTTTGATCAAAGTTAGAATGTGTTTCCGTCCCATGTTGCAGTAGGGGATCTAACGAGGGGTGCAACGTACACATGTTCTCAACGCAAAACACACAGAATGTGTTTACTTGGTTGATACGAACAAAAGCAAACAAACAAACAAACAAACAACGCCCCCTTTCTTGTGTACATCCATTCTGTTGTGCTTTTCTTTTCTCTCAACTGCTTCTCTTTTATACATTTGTCAAGTGAGTTTGTTTTTCTAATTTTGTTTCCCCCGAAATAATTTCTTTGTTCTTGTCTGCCTATTGTTGTAGTGTGTGTGTTCTTGTCTGTCCATTGTTGTAAGTGTTAAGTGGCCGTTATTTACAACTTCCGCAATTAATCCCTGGCCCAGTCAATGACCTTGACCCATCTTACAGAATCAATATTCATTTCAATTATCCCTTCTCTCTATCACATTCTCTATCGCAGTAATTACATCTCTCTTTCACGTCACTGTCTGATTGATTCCATGTCAGCAAAGAAATCAAGAGTGACAAAGTGATTGATTCCATGTCAGCAAAGAAATCAAGAGTGACAAAGTGAAGTCGATTCTCCTAACTACTATTTATTCATATAAGATTTCTTCCCCCTTAGATCTACATTTCATATAGTAAGATTTCTTCCCCCTTAGATCTACATTTCATGTAAGATTTCTTCTCCCTTAGATCTACATTTCATATAGTAAGACTTCTTCCCCCTTAGATCTACATTTCATGTAAGAATTCTTCCCCTTAGATCTACATTTCATGTAAGATTTCTTCCCCCTTAGATCTACATTTCATGTAAGAATTCTTCCCCTTAGATCTACATTTCATGTAAGATTTCTTCCCCCTTAGATCTACATTTCATGTAAGAATTCTTCCCCCTTAGATCTACATTTCATATAGTAAGATTTCTTCCCATTAGATCTACATTTCATATAGTAAGATTTCTTCCCATTAGATCTACATTTCATATAGTAAGATTTCTTCCCATTAGATCTACATTTCATGTAAGATTTCTTCCCATTAGATCTACATTTCATATAGTAAGATTTCTTCCCATTAGATCTACATTTCATATAGTAAGATTTCTTCCCATTAGATCTACATTTCATATAGTAAGATTTCTTCCCCCTTAGATCTACATTTCATATAGTAAGATTTCTTCCCCCTTAGATCTACATTTCATGTAATAATTCTTCCCCCTTAGATCTACATTTCATGTAAGAATTCTTCCCCCTTAGATCTACATTTCATATAGTAAGATTTCTTCCCCCTTAGATCTACATTTCATGTAGTAAGAATTCTTCTCCTTAAATCTACAATTTAAAAAGTAAAGCATTTATTTCCCTTTGATGTACGTTTTATCTAGTAAGAATTGTTCCCCTTTGATGTACGTTTTATCTAGTAAGAATTGTTCCCCTTTGATGTACGTTTTATCTAGTAAAAATTGTTCCCCTTTGATGTACGTTTTATCTAGAAAGAATTGTTCCTCTTTGATGTACGTTTTATCTAGTAAGAATTGTTCCCCTTTGATGTACATTTTATCTATAACAAAATATAGATTCGCTCAAAATTCGGGATCACACTAAGGTTTAATTTGTACGAAATCTAGCTGATGGATACAAGTAATTTATGCATGCTGTCACGACGTTACGAATTCATGTTTAACTAATTGGTAGGTAGCTTAGTTGATGAAAAAAACGTTTTTGTTATATAATTTTGCATAAGCACAACAAAATTATCATCACAGTTTAGAATTTACAGTAATACACAAAATGGTGGCGAATGTTTGCAAAGGCGTATCCCTATTACATATTATAAAAAGAAAGGTGACATTGTGAGCAAATGATACCTTCCACTTCTATAAATGAAAGTAAATGTTGCGTATATACGCCAATGACAGTCGGTAAGAAACATTGTGAACTGATTAATTCCACGGGATTCCCGATTTTGACTTGCATTGAATTGCACGTGGAACACGGAAATGCTTAGTTATAGACACACTTGACAATCGTAGTGTAAAACTTGGACAAGTATATCAAATCAACATCGCTGTAATTTTAGTAATAACATATAATACAAATCTTACAGAACTAAAGGTTTGGGTGGGCACAAAATACTTTAGGAAGGTCGCTACTGTTACCTATATAAAAATGTAAAAATCAATAATTTATGTCATGTGGATGATTTTATATCGGTCGGTAAAGATGTTCACGAATTTTGGAACGAACTAAAGTAAAAATTCTTCCCATTAAATCTACACATCATAATGCATGCAGTTGCTACACAGAGTCAATTTGGTGATGTAGGTCCTGTTATCGTTGGTGTATCAAGCTTTGATCATCTTCAAGAAGAAATTCGATGATTTCCTCAATGTCCATGTTTGACTCATGAGGGATTACACCAAATACTTGTAATGAAGAGCAGCAGATGTTTGTGTTCGCTATGAAATCATGTCTAGTCTTAGTGTTTAATGTGGCATATCTGAAGATTTACTTTCCATCTCACTAATGTTCTTCGTCATTCAGGCGCGCTTTACTTCGACATCAGTGGTATTTGTTATTTATATCCTTAAGTAAAGTATCAATGCTTCATCTAGTCTAACCTCGTACCGTGTCTTCTTTGTCTTCTTCTCCCTTCACCTCTAGGGAGGCATAGGTCTCCAACCAAGCCGTCCTATCCAAGACTATCTTCTCCAGATCTTTCCATTATCTCCCCATTTTCTTGCATTCTGTCTCCAACTCCCGTCTCCAGGTGTTCCTGGGTTTTCCCTTACTTCTATTACTCTGGAGATTCCATCGGAGAGCCTGTCTGGTGATGCTATCAGAAGATCTCCTCATTGTGTTTACTATCCATTACCATCTTCTGCCCCTTATCGCTTGTTCCGCTTATGCACATTAAAAATGTTTGCCTTTGCTGGCTTTGAACTTCTGAAATGCCCTCTCCCGAGTGGATACCGAGGCCCAAATTGGGGTGTAAAGAATAGAACCACTGTTACCTGCCATGCATGTCGTAAGAGGCGACTAAGAAGGATGAGCGTGGGGCTAGCTACCCTCACCATAAAAACACTAGATGGCTACAGAACGGAGAGCGAACCCGAGTAAACGCTGGCTGAAACCGGACACATCGCCGAATGATAAGCACCAGAGCTCCAAATCGTGCTGAAGATAAAACACACCAATGCTAAGCCTGCATGAATCAGCTTTCCACATGAATAGAATTTATGGGGAGTTCTGGTATATCGGTTTGAGCGGTGATCACGAGAGAGAGAGGCCTGCCCTGGCTCAGTGTCACTACTGCTGCGTGTTATCAACTTCGGCGATCCAAATATCAGTAGTACAAGATAAAATTACTAAGATATCACTTCTCTAAGATAATGAGTATCTCAATGAGAGTAGGTGTGATCGAGTTTCTAGTCCTTTCAGAGACGGGCGATAAAACATAGGTCCGTGTTCAAGTTGAACACATAAAAGAACCCTTAGCAGCTCAAAATCGAGAAGAGCAGGCTGGAAAGTCACTGCTCGGGCAAAAATTAAATAGAAAAACTACAAATTAAAATTACTACAAAATATTTCACCATTACATCAGGGACCCTCGCCGGTGATACGGAGTTCGCGTGCTACCACTGAGATCTTTCTGTGTAAGAAAGATTAAGGAGAATACATTGTTTCTCATCAAAGTCAGGACTGTGCGTGCTATGATGCAGAGAGGCGGCACCGTAAGGGGGGCGGCACCGTAAAGGTGGGGGTGGCATAATCAGCGGAATCAAAATCACAATTGAAGGTTATTTTAAAGAAAAACATTTAAAGGGCGGCATTTCGAAGACTTGCACCATACTGAGAAAATACACCGCACGGCACTGATCAAAGTGTAAGTATGACGGTCATATCAATCGATCAATTAATGAGAGAAAAACAAGTTAGTTTATAACACTTCAGTCAACCGACAATAGGACATACGTAAATTTCAAAATATTTACAAAGCAAGTCATTTCAATATGAAAATAGTTTTTTTGTTGTTTTTTCCGATCCAGAAACACTTGAGCTTTTCAGCTCTTCGGCTCGGTGCCATGGACATCGTAACCCTTCGGTTCGGTGCCACGAACACCGTAAATCTGGGGAATCTGTGGCTTTTTCTGCCATCCCGCGGAATTGAACCCGCACACACAGAGGGATAGTCACCCGTAGTCCAACGCGCTACGAACAAGCTGGGCAGACGGGCATATGAAAATAGTTCAGTAAACAATGTCTATTTTTTGCCAAGGTTAAACTTTTATTCAAAAGCGTGCCCTCAATTATCAATGCGAAGAAAATGTAGAAAGCGCGCGCATGGTAACCATCTTAAGGATAACCCTTTCTTTGAAACTTTGAATATCAAATTACTCAGTTAGGATACTACGTGTGTTCCCAAAACTTACCAAAATTATCACCACCATCTTGTCGGAACGTAATCTGAATACTTGTATTACTAGACAGGTTGTGGTTCTTTGACAGAGATTTAGAAGATTGCAAGGGAGGCAACTGTTGAAACTCGCTATTTTTTAAAACTTTCAGGTTTGGTCCGTGGGGGTTGAATTAACATTCAAATCTTCGTTGGGGATTTCAGTATGTGATGGAAATCTGTTAGATAGACTGTGTCATGATTTATAATAAATTATTTAAGTTTTAGAAGTTAATAAAAATGGAAAAAGTGATTGATTCTGAGTAAATATATTGTTGTTTTCACTTGAGTAACTAACGGTGAGTGTCCGTTGTTTACTATCTTTCAAATAAGTTCTTAGTTTCTCAATGTTTCTAGAATTATATTTGTTTCTTTATATTTAGATAAAGGTTGCAGTTTTACTAATTACTAGAACATTGTATAGAGTGAATTCATTATTAAAATAATTTTTTTTTTTAAATAGACAATTATCAATATTTTGGTCATGTGATAAGAAAGGTTGCAACGAATATCAAAGCAGGCATTGAAGTGGGATGCAAAGGGTTCAAGAAAGAGAGGTCGACCTAAGGAGACCCTGAAACGAACTTTGCTGAGAGAGGCAGGAAATATCGGTCTCAGTTCCATGGAGGAGATTGAGCGAGTTGCCCAGGATAGAGCGGTATGGAGAAATTACTTGCAGGCCTTATGTAACGTATAACCGTACGAGAGGAATTATTATTATTATTATTATTATTAATAAGACGGATAGGTTTAGAACACCTGAAACGCCCGTCTGCTCAGCGTGTTCGTAGCGCGTTGGACTGCGGGTGACTAGCCCTCTGTGAGTGCGGGTTCAATTCCGCAGGCTGACAGAAAAGCCACAGGTTCCCAGATTCACGGTGTTCGTGGCACCGAACCGAAGGGCTACGATGTCCATGGCACCGAGCCGAAGAGCTGAAAACTCAAGTGCTTCTTGATCGGAGAAAAAAAACACCTGGAACCGTAAACAACATCGGTTAATTTTTTTTTAAAGTTTGTGAAGACACTCATTCTGATTACAAGGTTTTATTTTTCCCCACCTCTCCACTCTGATTGTTCAGACTTCTCCTTCTTCTTTGTTCATACTGCACCAGCCAGTACTATCTAGCGCGGTGCCCGTGGTGCCATCGATCCCTTGTGAGATACATCCATGGCGTCCTATTTTATTCATCCGACTATGACGATAATCAGAATTTCAAGGGGAACAAAATGTGTTTCTGAATAACAATATGAATCTGTTTTACGAATATGAATCTGTTTTATGAATATGAATCTGTTTTGCGTAATCACAACATTAGAAAACAAAATTAAACTTGTAATCAGGATTAATTTTTCATGTTATAATTTTTGTGAATTTTTCTGACTATTACTTTATTTTTTGTATTAGTAGTATTATTGCAATTGCTAAATGGCGCCAGCGTCTCGATTTGTTTCAATTGTTAAATCACTGTTGGTGCCTTAACCATTTAGTGCCGCAGAAGGTGGTACCCATGAACGTTTTAAACGTGTAAAACCCCGAGCGTCTTCAGTCTTTTGAACAAGAGCTGCTCTGAATTTTAAAATTTTGTTTAGTAGCCTATTGGCTCTATAAAGGCTCGCGCCCTTTTTCAACGATTAAGTGGGCACAAGCACGTTGGTCTTAGCCAAAGGTAGGAAGCGATCCACAGACCCGTGCCTACCCAGTCACTAGTCAGATGCGTCTCACTAAATAAAAACATTGAACAGCGCTCCTGCACTACATCAACCATGATGCAAATCTCAATTTTGATAATATTAAAAGTCTCTTTTGTAGTTAACTTAGAATAGTAAGACTAACTGAATTATGCAGTGAATTCCTTTTGCTTATGAAGACGGATTTCTCTCATTAAAAAAAAACCTCAATCCTTGCATTAGATTACCTTCATCTGTTTATAACTCCACAGACGATTTTTCAATACTTTAGTTTTAAGTAATGTTTTAACCTTTTTTTTTAATAATAATATATGTACTTCTGTTGTAGTTTTAACTGTTTCTCTCCACAATTACTTTAATCTCCGTTCGGATTTATATTGTAATTTATAATGAATGAGACAGTATATTGGATTTTCATCATTTGAACAAATACTTCTAGCCACTATATCAGCTCAGTAGAACGAATGGGTTAAGTAGAGTTTCAACAAAAACTCATCTTGGTAGTAACGTGTTTGTTTGTGTTCGTTGTTATCAACCAAGTTGACCACTGTTATATGTGTGTGTTTGCACCGAGAACGTGGAGTACGTTGCGATCCCGCTATGCCCGTACGGCATGTAGAACCGGCAGATAGATTCGACTAAAGTGTATGATCAATAAATAGACAGGACACGTATTAGCTGATTAAGGAAAAAGACAAATTACCAAACACTGGATTCCAACCACAAACATTTATTTCTTACGGCACATATTGCATAGTCCACATATGATCGTTTTTAAGAACACAACCACCTAGCTTTCCAAAAAATGAGCTTCACCGAGTCATGTTTATCCAACTTGACACAACTTTCTACAGACGGGATGCTGTACGATTTTTACACGTAAGAAACAACCCATTTAAAAAGTACTACATTTGGAATTGTATTGTAGTTTGCTATCATAGCTGGTTGGTCATAAGAAAGCTGACAGAGATGGCACATGACAAAGTAAAGGTTTGAGAAGAGTTATTGTATCATTTTGAAACATTTCATTGAAACGAACAACAAGTGAGAGAGAGAGAGAGAGATTTCCAGGGAATAAAAACTTTGCTACAATCTTGAACCTCGCGTCTGACAGGTAGTGAGTGCTTTTCCCTCTCCTCCAACCTATTGTTCTTCAATGTAAGAACAAAATCATCATGTATGTTCTACTTCTTCTTTGCGATCGTCTGCTGTGAATTCAGGCGTTAGTCATGACGCCTGGTTTTGCACTTCTGACTGATTTTTGTGTGAGGCCTGCTTAGCATTTGACTGGTGTCCCACGCCAAACAAAGCCCAAATATACGGCAAAGCTGATCGAAAAGGCGAAGATCCGGGCCGACATAGTCGGCAGAAATGATCGTAAAAGATCTTTGTCGTATATTTGGGCCTATATATGTTCTAAATTACAATTCTGCTGATATTCCAGAAACGACGACCAAAAACAACATCCCCGTTCCTTAACAAGGAAAAAGTACGGATGACTAAGTCATATATAAGATATTTGGTATGATATATTGACAATAGTTATTAAACATGACAAACTATGCAAATATCAATGCATGATAACTACACATTATAACTCCCTAGTTATATCATTGATGATATATTGTATATTAAAGCTCTCACGAGATTTCAACAAAACAGCGATCCATTCTAGACGGTATTGTGTTTCAATAATGTATTGCTGGTTATTGTGAACAAAAATGTTCATGTCAAATGTGCTTGTGGATGGAGAGAAAATGTTCAATTTAAAAACGAGGAAATGATTTATTGACATGGGGTATTCAAATGTCAGAAGTTATAAAAACTGAGATTGTTTTCAATGGAACGAAATTAAAAATTATATTGTCAAACTTTATATATTCAATTGCTTTCTCTTTCTCTCTCTCTTTCTCTCTTTCTCTTTCTCTCTCTCTTATTTTATGTCTAAATATATGTATATTATTCTTGGAACGCATCACTTGTTAACCACTCTTTATGATTTGTATGTGATCTAAGCCTAAGAGCGATTGTACATGTAGCCAGTTATGCGTCTACAAGTAAGCCAGCACATCCGATTTCTACGCTGCTTTTTATTTACTAGGGTAGTTTTCCTTGGTCCCTACATCAGAAGCCTCTTACGACATGTTTTGTAGGTATCAGTGTTACTATTCTTTGCTTCTCTTTGATAAAACAGCTGATGTAAGGCGTGCTTGAATGGGGCAGACGTTCAACTGGTGGGCAGAAGAAAACGCTTTAAGAAATGCTTCGATATAGACACGACATGCTGGGAATCCTGGCGCAAGATCGCCAAATGTGGCGCTGTAACAACACAAAGAGTGCTCGCATAGCTGAGAATAGTGGTGCCGTTGAAACGCGTAAAAAGAGAACCCACAACACCCACATGTCTAACCTTGATCATGTATGCCCCACCTGTGGTAGGGGACAGTGTTCTAAGATGTGACTCTAGTCACCTCTTCACACACCAGAGAGGTGCAGCAGCTCACATTTGATGCTGTTGTCATCATCGTTTGCGATGAACGGCTAATATTATTACACAGAACACATTGAACCCATCTTACAACAAACTGACATCATGCCCTGACACCATGTCGGAAATATTCTCAGATATTAGAATGACAAAGTATTATTTGCAAAACACGAGCAGAAGCAGTAAATATCGATTGAACATTCATTTATAAGAGAAACAGTACACACACAAATACGATTTATGATCAGGAAAAAGAATCAGAATCTAAAATTAACCAAAAGAATACGAAGAGATAAAGGGGAAGACATAAAAAAGAGTCCATGTCTTTGAGATTCGATAACAGAATATAAAAAAGCAAAACTGAGATCAACGAAACAATATGGATATCCGAAAATGTATTCATAATTTTAGACAGAAATAAAGGTCCCAAGAAATCAATAATATGTTAAGAATGGAGTCCCGGGTGCTATATACATTTATAATTTCTTTATTGTTCAGAAATATGAACAAGAAAATAGAAAACAAAATTGTTGATTTATAAAAATAAGTGGATGTGTTTCATGAGAACGGAAACGATAAAATACACACAAAATGTGGCGATTGTTAGACAAGAAGATGTCTTTGCTGAATAATATCAAACAAAGATATATTCAATATTTTACACACATAAAGAGATATGCATATATGGCCTTTTTCGTTTTTACAGACGATCTTCTTCTTCTTCTTTGCATTCGTTCTTTACGACCAATTTTAATCACTCTTTGTGATATGTTTGATCTTTGCCTAGAACGTGTATACGTTGCACATTGGTTTGTAGGCCCCTAAACGCATAGACTTCTACACGTTTAGGACATGTGCATCCGATTTCAGCCAAACCTCCTTAGTCGCCTCTTACGACATGCGTGGCAGGTAACAGTGGCTCTATTTTTACACCCCAAATTAAGTCCCCGGTAACCACTCGGGGTATCAATTTTTTTAATCGGATCAAAATGTCTCTGCTTATCAAAGCAGACTTCAAATTTAAGTTTTCCTCTTTGTTTCTATTATGCAAGAATCAATTTCTTTCAGATTTGTGTTCTTTGAAATAATACGGAATATACATTTTCTAAACAAATCAAAAGAAAAGGAACCATTTTTCAGACCATGAAGTACAGGGTGTTCAAGATAAAAGCAGCCTCGTCGTTAAGGAAGCATCGTCGTCAAGGGAGCTAATCTGGCATATCTTTACGAAAATGAGAAGGTTCAGTTATGACGTAGTATAGGTCAAGCTTGTGTGACGGTTGGTAATTATAGTGCGGGAAGGGGCGATGAACAAATGTGACTTAGGACGAGCTAGTCAGAACCGGTTTAAATAGTAAATATGCACAATGCAATAAGTAACTGGCAACTTTTGATTTGTCAATCGTGCCGCTTTTATCTTGAATACACTGTAGATTTATTTATGAATGCGATATTGGGCCCACATTTTTCTTTGACCGACGGCAAGCGGTGGGAGATGTGATCAACCTTAAGTGGCTCACTTTTACTTTAAAGTGTTTCCTACCTAATTGAACCTGGGTCAACTTGAGATCCGTTACGTGGAGAAAATATGTCCACACGTTAATTTCATGTACAGTTAGTCTAAACATAATTCACTATGTTCACACGTTAATTTCATGTAAAGTTAGTCTAAACATAAGTCTCCAAAAATGACCCAGTAGATTATGAATAGATATTTGCATCTCTTGCACAGACGCACCAAATACCATAGACGTTGAATGCTATTATGTTGAATGTCAAGCTCGGTATTTCAGAAACGAATGAAATAAGACGCCTATATTTAGCCATCTTGATGGACAGAACATTGATAATCGTGACATGATGTGCTTTCACGAAATTACCTTTCATCGCAGCTTATCTTACACGAATCACACTGAAAAAAGCGATAAAGGGAATGTATGCGAGGTTTTAGCATCACTTAACGCTTCTAAAAGCATACTTCAAATATGTGGCTCGTACATAAATATAGAGATTGGAACAATGGGGAAAGTACATCTTGAAAGAAATTAAGCGGATGATAGCAGATAACGAAAAGGTTGAGAATGTTGTTTTATTTGTGTGTATATATATATATCTATATATATATATATCTGCAGTTCGACTGCAGATAAGCTATGAAAAAACAAATATAATACATATAAAACCTATGGCAAGCAATGCAGATATCACACTGGAATCTAAAATGATAAAAATAACAGAGCAGTTCACCTATTTGGGTAGCAATTTTGATTGCACAGGAAATGTTAAAAAGAAATTATGATACGAATTGGCAAAGCAACATCAGCTTTTAAAAGTCTAAATAAAATATGGAACTACAAGTTATATAGTATTAAAACTAAATTACGAATTTTCAATTCAAATGTTTTATCAATTCTAACATATGCCAGCGAGAGTTGGAAAATGACTAAAGATATAGAAAACAAGTTGAATGCATTTGAAAATAGATGTCTGCGAAAAATAATGAATATAAAATGGAACGAATTCAGGAGAAGTGATGAAATCAGAGACATGTCTGGTCAACCACTAGTGACAACTGTTATAAGAAAGAGAAGATGGAGATATGTTGGGCACACCTTGAGGAGAAATGATCAACGAATATCAAAGCAGGCATTGAAGTGGGATGCAAAGGTTCAAGAAAGAGAGGTCGACCTAAGGAGACCCTGAAGCGAACTTTGCTGAGAGAGGCAGGGAAATATCGGTCTCAGTTCCATGGAGGAGATTGAGCAAGTTGCCCAGGATAGAGCGGTATGGAGAAATTACTTGCAGGCCCTATGTAACGTATAATGGTACGAGAGGAATTATTATTATATTATATATATATATATATATATTTCTTCTCTTCGACCATTTACTTCTTTATAGAAGTGTTGGGGTGGAAACGTAGTGATCTTGTGTGTGCTTGTTTTAAGTCACTTTGTAAGCTGATATTCATGTTCGTAAGGTTGTTCTTGATGCCGTCCCTCCATCTTTTGCGTGGTCTTCCTCTTGCTTTGTACTCATACTTTTTCTGTGTGGCTCTCTGTGGTAGGCGATACCAGGGCATTCTTGTCAGGTGTCCAAACCATTTAATCTGTTGTTCTTTTATGAATTGCGTGACTGGTTTCACATCCAGTCTTCTTCTGATTTCTTCATTTTAATTTTGTCTCTTATTGTCACACCTGCAGCTCTTCTAAGACACCTCATCTCTGTCGTTATGATTTTCCGCTCATAAGCTGCTGTTATTGGCCATGTTTGACACTGGTAACATAGTGTTGGCCAGAATATTGTTCTTATGAGATTTGCTTTAGTTGTTAGCGGTATCTCTTTATGTGACAACTGTGGTATATATATATATATATATATATATATATATATATATATATATATATATATATATATATATATATATATATATATATGAATATACAAATACACAAATACCATAACAAATGAGGAGCTTTGAAACGAACAGACTGTGCATCCTTGGAGACCATCATTAAGCGATGAAGATGGAGGTGGTTTGGACATGTATGTCGTATGCCAGTAGGGGCATTGGCTATGACAGCTCTCAGATGGACAGTGGATGGGAAGAGAAGGCCTGGACGTCCAAAGGAAACATGGAGAAGAACGGTGGAGAGAGAGTAGAAGAAGTGTGGCCTGACGTGGGAGACGGTTGGTAGAAAGGGAGCAGAACGGCAACAGTGGAAGTTTGTGAAACACGTAATAACAAAGTACTGTAGTTTTACAAATTACAAAACAATGACAATATACAGCAACGTTTCGACCAAAGTCTCTTTCTTGTGGTAGCCTTATGTGTCAATCGGGACGCGAAGAGGATATAAATATATATCTATATAAAGAAGATCTTTGTGACTACGTGATTAAAAGCCCTCTTCTTTGCGTTCCGAAAGTGGGAGGTTCGTATCCGGACCACGCGGTGTTCTGATAACGAGTGTCTTTTTCCAAAGACCTTAGAGTTGTTTCCGAAGCTACCGAGATCGTCCTTTGTGCAATACTCTCGATAGATGGTGTGCAATTTCTGCGGAGAAGGACCGAGCCATGTTGGGTGATACCTGTTGCAATGAAGCCAATTCTTCGGTGTTATACACTTTAGATGTAAATACAGATAGGTCTGCATATAGGGAAGAGAAATCAAACAACCCGTGCGGTAGGGTCATTGTGAGTGGAATGTAGCATACAGCACAACTGCTTACAGTTGGAGGTTGATGCTGAAAATTCCATGGACAGCGAAGAAAATAAATGATGAGGTTTTAAATCAGGCTTGCACACAAAACAACCTTATCAAAAGGATAGGAATGAGACAATTAATGTTCTTCGGGCACAAAATGTGAAGAGAAGGTTTAGAACATTTCGTGATAAAAAGGTACAATTACAATTAACAGGGAAGGAGAGATTGTGGAAGACAGAGGGAGAAAATTTTGGATAGTCATAGTGGTTCGACAAAAGATCGGCGTCAGAACTGATAAACTGAGGAGAGAGAGAGTTGTGGAGAGACATGATCGCCTACGTCGGCAGACATGACACTTAATTGATAGTACCAGGCTCTAGCATTTATGGTTTAAGTGATGTATTTTTTCCTCTCTTCTTCTTCTTCTTCAAACGCTCCATATCGATCACTTGTTAACCACTCTTTGTGATTTGTATGTGATCCAGAACTAAGAGCGATTGTACATTATACCAGTTATACGCCTACAAGTAGGCCAGCACATCCGTTTGCTGTGATGCTTTTTATTTAGTAGGATAGCTTCCCTAGCTCCTACATCAGTCGCCTTTTACAAGTCTACAAGTCGCCATGTAGGTTGCAGTGGTACTATTCATTTCTTCCCTTGCTCGCCCCGGCAACACACCGGCTGCCTTAAATATATACAAAAATGTGTGGGGGCAGTTTGAGGGGGATGTCTCGATGACAAAGTGGTTAAGACGTTTGACTGTCGTTCTGAAGATTTTTTTTTTTCATGAAATATGTTTTTTTCAATATTTTTATGAGATTCCTAGGATTGTTGCTGGAGCTACGGGTTTCCCTGATTTGTACAACATTCTGTAGTTTGCGTGCCATATGGGGAAACCTGGTACAGTGAAGTAAATTGTTATAGTTGGGGGAGATACTCGATCGCCGACATCAACCGACTTAGAACATGATGATAATAATATATATATATGATATGAGTTATACTCTAGTCTGTTATAGATATGACCAGTTACCAGCTGATATGCTCATTTATTATTTTTGAAATATTTGATTGACAAATCTGTAACGACCATATCATTATTTTATCTAACCCCCACATTAAAAAATTCACAGTGTATCTCTTATATATAATTTTATGATCTCCCAGAACCTCAAGCCGCGAATATAACGTCCTTTTAAAAACAACAGCAGAATTATATGGTACCTGACATGTAAATCACATACAGGTTGTTTTAACTTGAAGTTCACTTAATGAAGCTGAAGTGCTGGTGTTTGCCACATTGTCTGCAAAAAAGATGGAATTCTTCAAATGTCCAGAGCCTTGTCCAGATCAAATATTCGAAGGAAAAGAAAACCTCATTTTTGTGATGTGTTTTTTGTTTGTTTGTTTGTTTACCTCTACTCTAGAATAACAGTGTGTTAACACTGTTCGTGTCTCTGTGGTCTCTGTGGTCTCTGTAGTCTCTGTGGTCTCTGTAGTCTCTGTAGTCTCTGTGGTCTCTGTGGTCTCTGTAGTCTCTGTGGTCTCTGTGGTCTCTGTGGTCTCTGTGGTCTCTGTGGTCTCTGTAGTCTCTGTAGTCTCTGTGGTCTCTGTGGTCTCTGTGGTCTCTGTGGTCTCTGTGGTCTCTGTGGCCTCTGTGGTCTCTGTGGTCTCTGTGGTCTCTGTAGTCTCTGTGGTCTCTGTGGTCTCTGTGGTCTCTGTAGTCTCTGTGGTCTCTGTGGTCTCTGTGGCCCCTGTGGTCTCTGTAGTCTCTGTGTCTCTGTGGTCTCTGTGGTCTCTGTGGTCTCTGTGGTCTCTGTAGTCTCTGTGGCTCTCTGTGTCTCTGTGGTCTCTGTAGTCTCTGTGGTCTCTGTAGTCTCTGTGGTCTCTGTAGTCTCTGTGGTCTCTGTGGTCTCTGTAGTCTCTGTGGTCTCTGTGGTCTCTGTGGTGTCTCTGTGGTCTCTGTGGTCTCTGTGGTCTCTGTAGTCTCTGTGGTCTCTGTGGTCTCTGTAGTCTCTGTGGTCTCTGTGGTCTCTGTGGATAAGTGGTTAATCCCTTGCCTTGCGTTCCAAATGTTGTCGGTTCGAATCCAGACCACGCCGTTCTATTAACTATTGCATTTTTTCAGAGACCTAGCATTGTTGCCGGAGCTTTGGAGTTTGTGCTTTGTGCAATATTTTCGGCAGATGGCGTGTAATTTCTGTGGAGAGGGACCGAGTCATATGGGGTAAAATCCGGTGCAATGAAGTCAATTCTCCGGATTCGGACTTCGGACAATTCTTTATAATGTATCTGTGATCTTCACTGAAGAATGCCATTACGTTTCTCTATGATTTACGATGTGTTTTAATATGTAATAGTTTGTGTTTTTTTTTCCTTCAGTTATTGTCCGACTGTTACCGAGATGTTGCCTAGTATCTTTGTTTTCTGTTTTTGTCTTGCGCTACTCTAGTAGCTTATGTGATAGTTAATTTTGCTTTTTGACAGGGTTCTGTTATGCCATCTAACCATCTTTTTCCTGGTCTTCCTCTCACCTTCTTTCCCGATGTTCTGTTGTAGAAGACCGTATACTGTGGAGTTTGGATATATTCTTATTAAGTGATCGAACTACTTCATCTTTTCTTCTCAATGTAATTCAAGCAAGTCTTCAATTTTTCTTCTTATGTTGGTGCTTGTGACTCTGTTTTTTCTGGTGTTGTTTGTTTATTTTTTATAGGTATCTCATTTCACATGCTGTAATTTTGTAGTTTGTGCCTACATGACCAACAAATCAGATACAATGTAGCGAAATTTGAGTAAGAAACGTCAAATATAGTTTGAAAACAGAAAACTAAAACTTCAAAACGCTGCAAGTTGTTAAATACAGAAGATTACTCAGAATGTTATTACCGAGAAATAAGACAATGTAAAAACTAAAGAGAAGAAAATAAACTAGTTTTTCACCATTAGCTATATCAGTTATCAGTTATATGAGGACTATCATCATAGCAACTCCGGACATATCCATAGGTGCTCCGATCTCCGACTCAGGAAATCCAGCAGCGTCCAGCGGCCCAACACGCCAGTTCGATATTGGTTACATTAGCTATAATTGCCCCTTATGATTGATACTACACTGCAATTGAAAATACAAAATTTAGTTTTTAATGGTTCCTGGAATATAAGAAGACCAAAGAGGGACGAACCAAAACGACAATGCATGACTCATAAGCATGACATCAAATACACACTGAACATGACATCAAATACACACTGAACATGACATCAAATACACAAATGAATAACACTGAAAAGTTCAAATACACACACTGAACATGACATCAAATACACACTGAACATGACATCAAATACACACTGAACATGACATCAAATACACACTGAACATGACATCAAATACGCACTGAACATGACATCAAATACACACTGAACATGACATCAAATACACACTGAACATGACATCAAATACACACTGAACATGACATCAAATACACACTGAACATGACATCAAATACACACTGAACATGACATCAAATACACACTGAACATGACATCAAATACACACTGAACATGACATCAAATACACACTGAACATGACATCAAATACACACTGAACATGACATCAAATACACACTGAACATGACATCAAATACACACTGAACATGACATCAAATACACACTGAACATGACATCAAATACACACTGAACATGACGTTGGGTGAGACGGGAGAACGTGATAGAGACAGAGAGTTTTTCAGGTGGGCTATGATGAAAACAACATACTACTACTTGAATTAAGCTTTACAACTATATAACTTGGAGTTCCATATTGTATCTAGACTTGTAAAACTATATAACTTGGAGTTCCATATTGTATCTAGACTTGTAAAACTATATAACTTGGAGTTCCATATTGTATCTAGACTTGTAAAAGTTGATGTTGCTTTGATAATTCGTAGCATAATTTATTTTGTGTTATTCTCTCCCTAAGAAGTAAACTACACAAGTGTTTAATGAAGAGGCGCTTATCATCAAGGTGCGTATCCTTTATAGGACGTTGCTCTCTTTGCAGCACATCTGAAATTCACTCTGTCTCTTGCCAGTTCACACACTTCGTCGATGGTCATGTTCATGGTGTCTTTAATATCTTGTAGTCATCTTCTTCTTGGTCTGCCTCTGCGTCCTGGGACGCTGCCTCTAGTATTGTTCTTTCCAGGCCATCGTGACGCTTGATGTGACCAAAGTATGTAATTTTTCTGTATAGTATGTTGTTTATCAGCCAATTCTCTTTAACATTTAGTTCTTTCAGGACATCAGAAGAGTTGCTACTGAAGACAAATAGAGAGAGACCAACTTAGCATTCGAAAAGTCGTACCAAGACAAACAGAAAAAAAACGACAAAAGAAAACAATTTTGAATATACAACTATTTTGACACTTAATTAGATTTCCGTGAGAAATAGTTGCTATGCACTGAAAATTTAAGAGACAAGTAGTTGCTTTGTATTTGGATTTATGTTACGGAGAGTTGGTCTGCACTTGAATATAAATGTGAAAACTTGCCCTAAATGAGGATTTATTTGAGAAAGACTTGCCCTCAACTTGTATTTATCTGAAAAAGAGTTGATCTGATGGTTCCCATCACTCTCTCGCCACCCTTGTGTGCCTAATAGACAGTTACCAATGACTACACTACAAACTATCAATTACATTGAGTATCTCGGACGATCCATTTAGAAGTATCGATTCCTCTTGAGTAGCTAATTATAGAATTGTTAACAGTTCTAATTTCTATCTAGCTTCTCTATGTGTGTTGTTAACTTATTATACTGGCGACTGTTAACTTATTATACTGGCGACTGTTAACTTATTGTACTGGCGACTGTTAACTTATTCTACTGGCGACTGTTAACTTATTCTACTGGCGACTGTTAACTTATTGTACTGGCGACTGTTAACTTATTGTACTGCCGACTGTTAACTTATTCTACTGCCGACTGTTAACTTATTGTACTGGCGACTGTTAACTTATTCTACTGCCGACTGTTAACTTATTCTACTGCCGACTGTTAACTTATTCTACTGCCGACTGTTATCTTATTCTACTGGCGACTGTTAACTTATTCTACTGCCGACTGTTAACTTATTCTACTGGCGACTGTAAACTTATTCTACTGGCGACTGTTAACTTATTGTACTGCCGACTGTTAACTTATTCTACTGCCGACTGTTAACTTATTCTACTGCCGACTGTTAACTTTTTCTACTGCCGACTGTTAACTTATTGTACTGCCGACTGTTAACTTATTCTACTGCCGACTGTTAACTTATTCTACTGCCGACTGTTAACTTATTCTACTGCCGACTGTTAACTTATTCTACTGGCGACTGTTATCTTATTCTACTGGCGACTGTTAACTTATTCTACTGCCGACTGTTAACTTATTCTACTGGCGACTGTTAACTTATTCTACTGCTGACTGTTAACTTATTCTACTGGCGACTGTAAACTTATTCTACTGGCGACTGTTAACTTATTCTACTGGCGACTGTTAACTTATTCTACTGGCGACTGTTAACTTATTCTACTGCCGATTATTACTTTATTCTACTGTCGACTGTCAACTTATTCTACTGTCGACTGTTAACATATTCTACTGGCGACTGTTAACTTATTCTACTGCCGACTGGTAACATATTCTACTGTCGACTGTTAACTTATTCTACTGCCGATTATTACTTTATTCTACTGTCGACTGTCAACTTATTCTACTGTCGACTGTTAACATATTCTACTGGCGACTGTTAACTTATTCTACTGCCGACTGTTAACTTATTCTACTGGCAACTGTAAACTTATCTACTGCCGACTGTTAACTTATCTACTGGCGACTGTTAACTTATTCTACTGCCGACTGTTAATATATTCTACTGACGACTGTTCTGGCAAATAAAAGATATAGAACGCAGAGACATGTTAGAGGATGTGCGTGTTATGATACAGAGGCGGTCGCATCATGTTGTACCGTACGGGAGGGTGGCATAAGCGTAAGCAAGAGTGGTCTATGTTATTCCGATATTAATGTGTGCGATTTATTATTTATCGCACGCCTCTGCCTAAGCGCTTTCGGTGCATTTGATTCCGGTTTCTAGTGCAAGTACATCGTTGGCGAGCGCTCGCTGAAAGACTTTTGATCTTCTTCTTCTTCTTCGATCGTTCTAGGCCTGTTTTAATCATTCTCATTGTGATATATAAACAGCCACACATCAGAACGTGATGTACGTGCACTAGCCTTCAGCACCTATTGGAGCCCAGTTGCTTATCCTTCGGTGGGGTGTTCGTTTTCAGCCAGCTTTTGATTTACTAGGGTGAGCTTCCCTAGGGTACGATCAGCTTTGCCGTGTTTTTGGGCTTTGTGATCTACGCCGGGACAGTGAGTTACGCTGTTTATGCCCGTTCTGACTGAGAAATATTTCTCGGGGCTTGTAAGCTTATCCTCGGACGGCATCTTACTCGTATAAGACACCGTGTAAAGTATCGGCCTTCGCCAATGTTCAGACCCAAACTTCCTGTCTGGTCCGTGCATTGTCGGCCTTGCTTTACCGTACATTTTGAGTTTGATCCGGAGAAGGAACATTCTCAGCCTTTTCTAGACGCGCATTGGTACGTGGCAATTTGCAATTAACCTCGGAAGCTCTGGCATAGGGCCGAGTACAAACAATGTAGAGGGTCGTTTCAGTCGGCGCTATCAGCGTAACTGTGGATTTTCGCTCGCCGCCATCACCCGCCCCAGTTATTCCGGGGATGTTAGTTACGACTGCAATCGAACATTGCCCGGTTGCCCCATGGCTGGCAGTCCGTTAGGCATCACCAACCTCAGTTCTTCCGGGGATGTTAATTTTTAATCGCACAGTACCTTGCACGGTTTTCCCAGGGCGGGTAGTTTCGTTATGCACTAAACGCAACTTGTTCTTTTGCGCTCGGCAAACCTTGCCCAGTACATGTGTCTGCACCAGGCTACCAATGTGAGGTCAGCTGCAATCTTCTCTCGCACCAACACGAGGGTAGACTTTTATTCGTTACGGTCCTGTCTTATTTATTCTTGCCGACGGGCTGGCAATGTTTGCCCCTCCTCAAGGCTTCGAGCTTCGCCCTACGTGGGCATACGTTTGGTCACTGGATGCACCTCTCATCCATGTCTGAGACGTTTCGTTGCTGTTTCTTTGCGTTCAGGGACTTGGGCAATATCTTGTTGGACATCGGTCAGAAGATTAGTGCATTTTGTTTGTATGTATCTTTATCGTGTATTCATACTTGCACTGCTACCACTACCGGTAGTTTTCTCTCCCCGATCCCTGCCCCTCTTAGCCAGACCGGAACCATAGTCTGTTTCCAGGGTCACCGCGTGGAGGTTGGGGGCAGGGTCTTGGTTAGCGCGCGCCCTCGCTAACCCTGGCTCATGTTACCACCATGACCTCATGAGCCTTTGACTCCGACTTTTGATCTGATAGCGCGGAGTTATTATTTCTCGTTCTACAAGTAGAACTGGATGCCTGAGGGGCAGAGTGGGGAGTGTGTATAGCCAGCGATCCACGGGAACCATCAGTATGCATACTCTTTGACATCTGTTGGGGGAGACTTAGTACCTATCAGTCTGCAAGGAGTGCAATGACGTCGGACCAGTAATCAA
The DNA here is from genome assembly GCA_020796225.1 of Arion vulgaris. Classification (NCBI taxonomy): domain Eukaryota; kingdom Metazoa; phylum Mollusca; class Gastropoda; order Stylommatophora; family Arionidae; genus Arion; species Arion vulgaris. The sequence continues at coordinate 3,856,938 of CM036767.1, forward strand.
TAGCCAACCAAACTAAAACGACATTAGTAAAACGACATTAGTTTGGTTTTTATTTGTTTCGCCAAACAACACAACAGCACAACAACACAACGGCACAACAACACAACGGCACAACAACACAACAACACAATAGCACACATCACAACGGTACAACGGTACAGACACAACAGCGCAACAACACAAGCGCACAACAACACAACGGCACAGCAACACAACGGCACAACAACACAACAGCACAACAACACAACAGCACAACAGCACAACAACACAACGGCACAACAACACAACGGCACAACAACACAACAGCACAACAGGCACAACAACACAAGCAGCACAACAGCACAACAGCACAACGGCACAACAACACAAACACAACAGCACAACAACACAACACACAACGGCACAACAACACAACAGCACAACAACACAACAGTATGTCCCACAGCTGATTTTCTCAACAAATATTTCATCTATTGTAATGCATTTATAATGTACATTTTATACAGCAAGGAATCACTAGATCGCACGGTTTCTAGTCTTTAATAGTGCTTGTGCTAGTGATACAATTGCGACAGCAACTACTACTACTGTTACTACTACTACAACAACTACTACTAATACTACTATTCCTACCACCACTACTACTACTATTACTACTACTACTACTACTACTATTGATGCTATAACTACTGCTACTACTATTACTACTACTATTAATGTTACTACTATAACTACTACTACTACTATTACTACTACTATTACTTCTGCTACTACTAGTATTACTACTACTACTATTACTACTACTACTATTACTACTATAACTACTACTACTACTATTACTACTACTATTACTATTACTACTATAACTACTACTACTACTATTATTACTACTATTACTATTACTTCTGCTACCACTACTATAACTACTACTACTATTACTACTACTACTATTACTACTATTACTACTACTATTACTATTACTGCTGCTACTAATTACTACTTCTACTAGCATTACTACTACTATTACTACTACAGCTACTACTAATATTACTGTTACTATTACTAATACTACTATAACTGCCACTACTACTACTACTATTACTACTACTATTACTACTATTACTACTACTACTACTACTATTATTACTAAAGTTCCTATTAGCAATACTAGCAGATCAAGTAATTTATTGATGTAAATGAATAAAAACGCCAAACTACACAAATTACCGTAAAACACCGTAAGCTAACAATGATTTCACGCAAGCTTAATAACCTTATTCAATGACTGCAGATTGTAATTACAAAACAATTTCAATTTTCCCAGTAGAGTCGACCACCTGCTTGTTAACTTGTTTTTCACACATTTGAGTTCTGTCAGCTGCATCAATTGGATGTGCTTCAGACAAATCAGACATAAAAAAAAGACTCTCCTGATGAGTGTGATCAATAAGTGGACAGTAAACAACTATTAAGGGCCTCTGGAAAAAAAAAACAATTTACCAAACATAGGATTCGAACTACAGCCTTTCTTCTTTCGTCACCCATTGCCTAGCTCTGAAGACGAACGTTTTTCAAGAGTAAACCAGTTAGCTCTCCAACTGGTTGTTTTTCGGAGGCTCTTAATAGTTGTTTACTGTCTAGTTAATAACCATATTCATTGGCTTCGATGCTTTCTGTTAATACTGGTTTACTGTCTAGTTAATAACCATATTTATTGGCTTCGATACTTTCCCTGGGGGTTCTTTATAATCTTTTTATTCACTTATTGAGTGTGGCTGAGACAGTGATAAAATAATTTATGGAAACCATTCTCGAAGATACGTCTTGACTTCCTACGGTACCCATTTATGACTGGTTTGATCTGAGAGCCGCTCATCATCAAATAGCGTGTCGTGAGCATAACTTTACAACCCTAACAGTTTTTTGAGATTCCTCTCTCTCAAAAGCCAGATCAGATATCCCGCCTCTGTAACTATTTTCCCCAAACCATCAGTTATATCCTGAATCCATCTTTTCCGTGGTCTTCCTCTTCTTCTCTTTGCCGGGATACCTCATTCCATAATGGTCTTCTCCAATCCTGCATGTCTCTTTGCCGGGATACCTCATTCCATAATGGTCTTCTCCAATCCTGCATGTCTCTTTGCCGGATACCTCATTCCATAATGGTCTTTCAATCCTGCATGTCTCTTTGCCGGGATACCTCATTCCATAATGGTCTTCTCAATCCTGCATGTCTCTTTGTATGTCCAAAATACCTCAATTTTCATATTCTTTTTTCCTTTGTTTGATAAAGACCTTTTAGTCGTAACGTTGCTGTGTATTGTTATTGTTTTTGTACTTTGAAAAACTACAATACTTTGTTTTTACATGTTTCGCTGTTCTTATTTGTAGCATTAATCAGTTTTCTTTGATATTTAGTCCTTTCTGGATATATATATCTGTTCTTTTCTCTGTCTATGATATTCGGAGGACTTTTTGTACCACTTATATTCAGAAGCACACATATGTTTTTTCACTGTCTTGTTAAATGTCCATGTTTCACACCCATACGTTGTCACTGGAAATATACATCTCATCTTTGGTTTCCTATCAGTGCCATTCCATTCCATTTTTCAGTTTTTAATGTTTTGTTGTTGTTTTTTTAAAAACTGTTATTGTTGGAGAAAACATTTCCAATCCCATTGCAGATTTTGAGAGCTGCAGTAGCGTAGTTCTTAGTGAACTCGTTTCTCATGCTAGGTGGCCAGGTTCAGTTCCACCAGTGAGCGTGGAATATTTTTCCGATCGTAACAGCTCTCTGGTCGACCCAGCCTCAATTGGGTACCAGGAAAAACACTGGAAGGTAAAGAGCCGGGTGATGTTGACCACATCACCGTGTTTTTTTTTTTGGGGAGGGGTGTTTTAAAGCTTGATTGCAACCAAGCGTACCTGGTTAAAACTCTGCGGCGGGACATTTTCGGATAAAATTCTTTCCAGTGGATTGACTTCATTGCACCGAGTTTTACCCCATATGGCTTGGTCCCTCTCGCAACCCGCCAAGAGTATTGCACAAAGCAGGAATTCCGTAGCTCCAGCAACAATCCTAGGGGTCTCTGGAAAAAAAACTGCATTTCGTGAACAGAACGGCGCGTTCCGGACTCGAACCCACGACCTTCGACTCACAAGGCAAAGGGCTTAACCACTTAGTCACAGAGACACCCATCGTGTGCCGACGTTCAATGATAAATACTGGTCTAACTTCGTATTACCCAATATACCTCGAGGTATTTTTTTTTTCCGATCCAGAAGCACTTGAGCTTTCTCAGCTCTTCGGCTCGGTGTCATGGACATCGTAACCCTTCGGTTCGGTGCCACGAACACCGTAAATCTGGGGAATCGGTGGCTTTTTCTGCCATCCCGCGGAATTGAACCCGCACACACGAGGGATAGTCACCCGTAGTCCAACGCGCTACGAACACGCTGGACAGACTGGCACCTCGAGGTATAAAAATGGTTTCTTGACTTTATTGCTGATATTGATTATAGAAAGAATAACTGACGTACTCATGTGCACTGACTATTACGATACCACGTCTCCAGCCTTACATAAATACCATGTTTTAATTACCACTGATACTGTTGTAGAAATAAAGATATTTTTATTTGTTATCCTTATACTGCGAGCAAATTAATTAATTTCTCTCCATTGATGTAGCGTGTAACAAAGCTATCACTGAACATCCCTAGGCAGGAAAATCTTAATGTATTTTATTTACTCTTAATTTTCTACTGAAGTCCGCACTTACAAGCTGATCAGGTTACTCAATGCCAAGAAAATCTGACGTGTGCTTTCTTCTGTATAATTTTTAAAACATAATTACTGACGGGTACTTGTATCTTGTTTGATGTTAATTTTGTCACTAGTCTTATTACCTTGCTCATTAACCACCTGGTTATAAGTATAATTTTTTTTCGTTCCGATCCAGAAGCACTTGAGCTTTTCAGCTTTTCGGCTCGGTGCCATGGACATCGTAACCCTTCGGTTCGTTGCCACGAACACTGTCAATCTGGGGAATATGTGGCTTTTTCTGCCATCCCGCGGAATTGAACCCGCACACACAGGGATAATCACCCGTAGTCCAACGCGCTACGAACACGGTGGGCAGACGGGCAAGTATAATTTATTAATGCATGCATACACAGACAGTGGATGTCTGTAGGTTAAGTGCTAGTGAACTGGATTGCAATCCAAGTGTACTTAGTTCTAACTCTGCGTCGGGACATTTTCCAAGAAAATTCGTTCAAGTCTATTTTTACTAATGGTAAAAATAGACCTCACCGTTCAGAAAGCAATGGCATACTGCTGAACGTATAAGTGGTGCCTAGAAAACAACATATCATTTACTGTGGTTGATGGAGACGCCCTGTAAAGGATATGCCAGCCCGTCTGCCCGTCTGCCCGTCTGCCCGTCTGCCCAGCGTGTTCGTAGCACGTTGGACTACGAGTGACTATCCCTCTGTGTGTGCGGGTTCAATTCCGCGGGATGGCAGAAAAAGCCACAGATTCCCCAGATTTACGGTGTTCGTGGCACCGAACCGAAGGTTACGATGTCCATGGCACCGAGCCGAAGAACTGAAAAGCTCAAGTGCTTCTGGATCGGAAAAAAAGAGGATATACCACGATTTTCATTGTTCATACAAATACATTGCTTGATTTCTAGTAGCAAGTCAGACTATATACATTATATTTGACTGATTGATTGATTGATTGATTGATTGATTGATTGATTGATTGATTGATTGATGAGGCCATCATCATTGCAGTTTGGAGAGTAATAATGTGTGATCTCATTTCTTTCTTACACAGGAAGATCTCAACGGCAATGCACCGACACCGTAGCACCAGCGAGGGCCTCTGTAATTTTGAAGATGGTGAAAATATTGTGTCGAAATTTTACTATTTTAATCTTTATAAAGAATTTTGCCCAGACAGCGGCTTTCCAGCCTGTTATTCTGGATTTTGAATTGTCAATGGTTCTTTTAGAGGCTCAACAAGAAGAACACAAAATAGTACATATGGTTTTTACCGATAATATTTCTTTGCCAATAAATCCAACTCTTTAGCACCACATCTACTGTGGTTTTAAGAAAGGACTAACGGCGAAGGATTTATTTCAAAGCACAGCATTTTACGTATGACTCGGTTCCTCTTGACATAAATGACGCGCTACATACCGAGAGCACAATGCACGAACTCCGTAGCTACAGCTCTAGATATCTCCAGTAAAAATATACGTTAATGGACCGAACAACGCGGTTCGAATTCGAACTATAGTCTGTCCATTAATTCGTGAGCACGTTTGAAATTGATTTTCTCGAAAACTACCTGTTGGATCTCAGTGATTTTTGCATGCAGCCTTAGAATATCCATGACGCTAAAATAAAGCTAACCAGTAGTCCATAGATGCTACGGATTTTGCACATCGGCGAATTCCTTTGATCTTTTATGACAATTGCAAATACGGGGCTCAAATTTTAGATTTACAGTATCCTAGATTTTGTCCATGTCAATTCTATTCATAGGTGTATCTCCATATTAACTTGATAGGTCAAGTAATTAAGTGTGTTGCCCTTTATGTGCAATCGTGAACTTGGATACAATATGCAACAGTTAGTCCTCCCTTCGGTCACCATTAGACCCCAGGGTGTCTTAACTTCACCACAAATTGTATGATGGTAGACGCATTTGGATATGGAAATGTATACGTTGCTATTTCTCAGTCTGTAATCAAAATATGATTTGTATCATCCCGAATCTGACGATTCCATGAGGTTGATAATTGTTACTGGCTGGACAAATTGTAATCCATCTCGGTGCCAGTACTCGTCTTCCTCTCGAGCACATGTTCAACACACTTCTTCCAGAACTGCATGTCTATCATTGAGAAGGACTCACGTGTCAGAACTTCAACATCACACATTTTAAACGTCCTGTTCTGTTCGGCAACTTTCCTTTTACTTTAGCCCAGACAAGCTCTATCGGATTGAGGTGAGCATGATATGGAAGTAGTCGCAAAGACGTGTGGCCGTATTCGCAATGATTTTGTCAATATGAAACACCTTTGTCTTATTTGTCATCCTCACCAGGTGCAACAACTCGGGTTTCAAATATGTATCATCCAAGCTGACATTTTCCTTAGCAAGCCAAGTCCTAATTTGATCTTTTGTATTTGATGCAGTTGGTACTTTGTCTTCCGCTGATACTGCGTTGTGATAGGATGCATTATCCATTACAAGCATCATGGTCTGTTTAGAATTGGAAGTAGATCTTTCTCCATCCAGTGCCTGAAAATATGTCCATTCATTTCTGTGTGGTAGTCCCTACCGTCGGTACTTTTGATTGGAAAATAAGTCCAGCGTCATGGACAAGACCTTCTTCACTACTTCCTGCATGTGTTAGTATAATACGCTGGCCTTTGCTGCTTGGTATTTTCTTTTCTGTTCACCGTCTACTGATTGCCATTCTTTAGCATTGGTGTGGTGAGCATTGACCCAGGATTCGTCCAAATATACAATATCATAGCCTTGCCTCCGCCGCTCACGGATCTGCTTCAGGTATTTACTTCGGGCAGCAATTAAATGTGGCTTTTCACAAATAATATTCCTGCCGCCTATAGTTTTCTGAAGGTGAAGCCGGCGGCTCTTACAATTTTCCATAGAGTACTTTTAGAAATGTCTATGCTGCAATCTGATTGCAGTTTTAATTTCAGTTTCCTGAAGTATCAAGTTGATTTGTCCAAACATTTCAAGAGCTCCGTCTTATGACATCTATGTCAAAGTCGTCAATTGTTCTTTTCCTTCCTTGCTTGACATTAGTGCACTTTGTGTCCTGTTTAATCCATCGGGAAAAGGATTCTCTATTCAGACCAAGCGCCAGTTGCGTTCGTTTCTCAGGGTTATGAATATCGCAATATAGATGACCTCTCTTAGATTCCCTACGGAAGTGTTGGTATAGTAAAACTGTAACCTTCTGCATTGTTATAAATGTGCACTTCAGACTCATTATGAATGTGATATCAATGTCAGTTTTGATAAGCCAACAAATATGATACAATAACTTCATACAAATAGCGAGATACGCCTATAACTATAAAACGGTATCCCAATTATAACGTCATATGCTTTCCGCTTTCAAAGTCGACTGGGTTCGGTGCACGGGATTTCGTGAAATTGTTGTATACTCACGATATTTCAATGTTACCATAATGTATTTTTAGAACAACGCGTCTGTGTACCGTAAATCTGTTACTATTGTGTACAATCCGGTGAGGTTGATTTTAATATAACCTGAAGAAGAAATATTTCAAACTACATCAAATTTTCTTGGAAAAAATATTTCTCTAGCGTCATGGATATTCTAAGGCTGCTTGCAAAAATCACTGAGATCCAACAGGTAGTTTTCGAGAAAATCAATTTCAAACGTGCTCACGAATTAATGGACAGACTTTTTTTTTATAACAACAATCAAAACGAAAGGTGAACGGATTACGCGTCCAGCCACGGAGATCCCATATATTTGAAATGAGAAAGGGGAGTGGAAAGCTCTCTGCAAATGAAGTCAAACGACATTTTGACTATGATCAAAGTGTGACCCCTTTCTCTTAAACATGTATTCTTGTTTTCCCCCCTTGTTTAAATATGTGTTATTTTCTCGCTACTTTGTTCCACAGATTCAGACATAAACGACGAACATACAAATAAAATGTGATTCAGACATAAACGACGAACATACAAATAAAATGTGATTCAGACATAAACGATAAACATACAAATAAAATGTGATTCAGACATAAACGATAAACATACAAATAAAATGTGATTCAGACATAAACGATAAACATACAAATAAAATGTGATTCAGACATAAACGATAAACATACAAATAAAATGTATTTGTTCTTGTCGGTTTGGGTCACAAGAAAAACACATGCAGGTAGAAACGAATTGTGTTTTCACTGTACATAATGAACATTGACGACGGAAGCAGCATGGGAACCGATTTCTCATTATCGTTATCGCATCAGGGATTCCTTTACAGAACTGTAACTTCAAAGAAAGTAGTACAAATTTATTCCGTATTTTTAAATCAATAATTCAACCACATTGAAATATCTTGTGGTTTTAGTAATCGTTTTTTTTAATAGAAAGAAGCAATATCACTCATCATCAGGTGCCATGCCGGCTAGCGTAGGCGATCATGGATCTCCACAAATCTCTGTCTCTGGTGTTTGCTATCATCTCATATATAGATGCTCTTCCGTACCATGACGTCAGGATATCCAAAATGTTCTTTCTCTGTCTTCCTCTGCCTCGTCTACCCTCGATTTTACCAGCTGTTACAATGTGTTCTAAACCTCCCCTCCTCATCAACTGCCCGAAAAATGATGACTGCCTCTATCTTATATTGATGATTGCCGCTTTCTCTGTTTCTTGATCTCATTCAACACCTCAACATTAGTCAATTTAGCAATCCATGTGATTCTCATCATTCTTCTGTAAAACCACATCTCGCTCACAGACATTTTTCGATCTATTTGTTTACTGCCCATGATTCGCATCCGTATGTCAGTATTGGTTCTATGTAGCACTGTAAAACTCTCATTCTGATTTCAATTGACAATGATTTGTTGCATATAATGCTTTTCATTTTCTGGATCGCTGCTTTGACCTGCCCTATTCTGCTTTTTAGTTTTGAAAATATCGATAACATGAGATAAATAAATTGACACAGACACGCTGACTGGTTGCAATCAAACGTACATTATCAATCAAGTTTAGTTGTCCTTACTACACTGTTGTCTTCTTGATTAACCTTACTATCGATTGCTGCTACCCCACTGTTTTCATCTTGTACCAGCATATTCCCAGTGGCAACGTATGGATAAGAAGCATGGACATTTAGCAAGTGGAAAAACATATATTTGTGATTTTGAATAAAAGTGTGACAGAACGCCCGTATGTTGTCGGGGATCGTATGTTGTCGGGGACCGTATGTTGTCGGGGACCGTATGTTGTCGGGGACCGTATGTTGTCGGGGACTTATATGGAAGCATAGAACAGTAACACTACGATCGACAAGTCCTGTCGTAAGAGGCGACTGAGGTAGGGGCCTAGGAAAGCTGCCCTATTAAATAAAAGGCGTCGCAGAAATCGGATGTGCTGGTCTACTTGTTGGCGCATAACTGACACAACGTACAATCGTTCTTTGGCTCAGATCACATGAAATCACAAAGAGTATTTTAACAAGTGGTTTATATGGAGCCTTCGAAGAAGAAGAAGAAGTGTTACATAAGAGTCCTCCGTATAGAACAGACAGAGAAGAAGAACCAATAGACAGAGAAGAGAACCAATAGACAGAGAAGAGAACCAATAGAAGAGAACCAATAGAGAAGAGAACCAATAGACAGAGAAGAGAGCCAATAGAGAAGAGAACCAATAGACAGAGAAGAGAATCAATAGACTGAGAAGAAAACCAATAGACAGAGAAGAGAACCAATAGACAGAGAAGAGAACCAATAGATATAACCAGAAAGAACTCAAAATCAAAGAAACTGGCTGATGCTACAAATAAGAATGATAAGATTGCAGTATTTTGGATATCTAAAAAGACAACAAAGAACTGGAGAAAACCATCATGACAGGATGCATCCCCGTAAAGAGGAGAAGAGGAAGATCACGAAGAAGATGGATTCAGTATGTAACATTATTTGAACATGACGGCTGCAGCGGCGAGACATATGGCCTGTGAGAGACAGAAACTCCGAAGGACCGTTCGGGTGGCAAAGTTCTGCTCACAACAAGATTTTGACAATGAAACTACAAGCGACAGCTTTGGTTTATCGATAACTTTGGTACAGCGACATCTGTGGAATAGCGACATATTTGACATAGCGACATCTTTGGTTTATCGATAACTTTAGTATAGCCACATCTTTGGTATAGCGACATCTTTGGAATAGCGACATATTTGGTATAGCAACAGCTTTAGCATATCAATCTTTAAAACCTCCAACCTATAGAAAACTTTCTAGTTACCCTTCATCTAACCGGTTTTACCAACTATATGATATCTTATCGATATATGCATCCACTGAACTATTTATATGTATTTGCTAGAATAGCTTTTAGTTATAGAATCTGGTAGGATGGATTAGCGTAGTGCGTAAGCCTTCACCTATCGACTCGGACACAAGAGGTTGGGGTTCAATCCCAATCTCTCTCTTCTCTTCTCTCTCTCGGATCGTTCTTAAGGCCGTTTTTATCATTCTAATGTGATATATAAACATCTTAATACCAAGAACGGGTATACGTTCACAACCTTCAGTACCAATTGGAGCTCTGGTGCTTATCGATATGCATTCACTGAACTATTTATATGTATTTGCTAGAATAGCTTTTAGTTATAGAATCTGGTAGGATGGATTAGCGTAGTGCGTAAGCCTTCACCTATCGACTCGGACACAAGAGGGTTGGGGGTTCAATCCCAATCTCTCTCTATCTCTCTCTTTTTCTCTCTCTCGGGATCGTTCTTAAGGCTGTTTTTATCATTCTAATGTGATATATAAACATCTTAATACCAAGAACGGGTGTACGTTCACAGCCTTCAGTACCAATTGGAGCTCTGGTGCTTATCCTTCGGCGATGTGTTCGATTTCAACCAGCGTTTGCTGGGTTCGCTCTCCGTTTGCCTTTTGCTGTCCCCAGCCAAACCTGCAAGGCAGCAGGTTGCAATCCCACTCTCAACGTTCCACACGTGAGGAAACGAATTGGTCATCCTACCTCCTGCACACTAGGGTCTAGAAATAACACTCACTTCAAACCCTATGATCTGAAAGGGCTTCGGGAAATTGTATTAATATAAGAAATGTGACTAGCAATATTAAAATCAAGTTTCAGACATTCACCGTTAGATGTCTCCTACTTCGTATCTGATGGAAATAACTGATAAGAATAACTGATTACAGTGTTGTGCAATATCGGAAAATGAAACAACAGACCGACTTATCAAGTAATGGGCTGCAGGCAAGCAGTAAAGTAACATCAAATTGGCTATTGGTTATTGGTTACTCATTAAAGGTAATTGCATATCCTTTACAGGACTTTGCGAATCAATCCCAGCTTTTTAACGCTGTTTGTGATTTTTCTAGGCATTATTATGTTCAGTAGTTTGCCATTGCTTTCTGAACGGGTGGTGCCATCGTCCTTTGTAAAAATCAACGCGAAACAATTTGCAACCAAATTGTACACAGCGTGATTCGAACCCAGAGCGTCGGGGTTAATAGACAGAGTCACTATCCCCTAAGTCACAGACGCCACCCGGTTACTCAGTAACCCTCGATATATATCGAAGGTATGCATACTGAAAGTTCATGTGGCTCGCTTGATAAACACACTCCTTACTCTGCCCCAAAGGCATTCAGTTCTACTTGTACAGCGGCTAACTCCAAACTTCCTAAATCGCTGGATCGATTCAATATCTATTTTAGTGTTTTCATCCAACAGGCAGACATAAAGAGATTGAAGAATAACCCCTTTATCCATCTTTAACTCCTCGACATTATCAATCGGATACAAGCTAAATGTAACAACAAATATTAACAAACAATAAAATACATCAAACTCAGTTATGCATATTTATTTCCTGCCCTGATCCTCATTAGAAGTTCATTTTAATAATTAGTTTCTAAACCTCGCAACTTCAGCTCAGCAAATATTTTAAATGAACCAAAAAAAAAAGCTAGTTTCTTTGTGTCTGTTAATCTTGTTGAGCCAAAGCATCATGACTTCTTTTGTTACGATTAAATCTTCAATCTCCAGGTTACAGTAAATATGAATTTTATTTCAAGCTGTTTTCGTTGCTTATTTTATTCTTTTATTTGTCAAGCCGACATTATAATTTAATATTTTATCATATTTTTATTTGAGTTCTTTATGATATTTATTTTGGACTTGCCTAGAAAAGTGCAGACTGCATTGAAGTTCCTTTCTTTATTATTATTATTATTAATATTATTATTAATTCCTCTCGTACCGTTTTACTTTACATAGGGTCTGCAAGTAATTTCTCCATACCGCTCTATCCTGGGCAACTCGCTCAATCTCCTCCATGGAACTGAGACCGATATTATCTGCCTCTCTCAGAAAAGTTCGTTTCAGGGTCTCCTTAGGTCGACCTCTCTTTCTTGAACCCTTTGCATCCCACTTCAATGCCTGCTTTGATATTCGTTGATCATTGCTCCTCATGGTGTGCCCAACATATCTCCATCTTCTCTTTCTTATAACAGTTGTCCCTAGTGGTTGACTAAACATTTCGATTTAATTATTTATATTTGTTTAGTTTTGCTGTCTTTCTTGATCCTTTTCCTTATATTTGTACACAATCGTAAAATTATTTGTTAATTTGTTTTTCAGGTTAAATATTTGTTAAATTTCAGGTTAAATATTTGTTAAATTTCAGGTTAAATATTTGTTAAATTTCAGGTTAAATATTTGTTAAATTTCAGGTTAAATATTTGTTAAATTTCAGATTAAATATTTGTTAAATTTCAGGTTAAATATTTGTTAAATTTCAGGTTAAATATTTGTTAAATTTCAGTTAAATATTTGTTAAATTTCAGTTAAATATTTGTAAATTTCAGTTAAAATTTGTTAAATTTCAAGTTAAACATTTGTTAAATTTCATGTTAAATATTTGTTAAATTTCATGTTAAATATTTGTTAAATTTCATGTTAAATATTTGTTAAATTTCAGTTAAACTATTTGTTAAATTTCAGTTAAATCATTTGTTAAATTTCAAGTTAAAATTATGTTAAATTTCAGTGTTAAACATTTGTTAAATGTTCAGGTCTAAATATTTTAAATTCATTAAATGATTTGTTAAGATATCTCAGGTTAAATGATTTGTTAAACTTTCAGATTAAAGATATTTTTGTCTAAGCAGTTTCATAGCGTATAGGGATTCTCTGTAGTGTGCAGTTAGTTCCATGCAAAGAAATAGATTCCTCCATCGTGTAGCATCTGAATTTTCCAGAGATTCATGATCTCAGTATTGATCTGAGTTCTAGTCCTGATCGGGAGGACGATAAAACGTATGGTTCTCGTGGTTTGAATCGAGCTGGCAGTTCAAAAGGAAAAGCAGGCTTTGAAGAAATTGCTGCCCAGGAATGAATTCAGTGTTAGAAAGATCTTTCGAAACAGTAAGAATTCGCTGACTAAATATGGTCTTCACCATCCTTTCACACACTTCCATCCTCCCGCTTGCGTCGGCCTATAGAGCTGAATCTTCCTGTAAAAACCATACCGAGCCCAAAAGTGATATTGCCTGTTTGCTTATTGTCAAAATACTTTCCTATCAATCAATCAGTGTGTAAATAAATTTCATGTAAACATTTGTTAAATTTCATATTAAAATGTGTGCAATTTCAGGAAAATAAAATTAATTGCATAAGACATTACTTGGCCTGGAAAGAACAATATTAGAGGGCAGGGTCCCAGGACGCAGAGGCAGACCAAGAAGAAGATGGCTACAAGATATTAAAGAAACCATGAACATGACCATCGATGAAGTGGGTGATCTGGCTAGAGACAGAGTGAATTTCAGATGCGCTGCATATAGAGCAACGTCCAAGGATACGCACCTTGATGATGATGATGATGAAGATATTATTAATCTGTCTGTCACATGCACAGTTTAATAAAGTCCATATATTTCCGTCGGGACATTTCATACAGTTTGAAATGTTTGGTCTGTTATGTAAATATAGATAGACTGATTGATAGTTAGAGAAGCCACTCTGAGCGAGGTATGTTACTGAACTTAAAGGATATCTGTCTTTGCCCGTCTGCCCAGCGTGTTCGTAGGCGTTTGACTACGTGATTATCCTCTGTGTGTGCAGGTTCAATTCCGCGGATGGCAGAAAGCCACAGATTCCAGATTTACGGTGTTCGTGGCACCGAATCGAAGAGTTACGATGTCCATGGCACCGAGCCGAAGAGCTGAAGCCATGTTCGGATCGGAAAAAAGGATATCTGTGAATAGTGGTTGCCGATGCATTGCGTTCTGAAAGTCGGGTTTGAATCCACGAGGCTCTGTTCACAAGTACGGTTTTTTCAGAGGCCACAAGGATTGTTACCGGAGATACGGAATTAGTGCTTTATGTAGTACTTTCAGTAGAAGCAGTGCCATTTCTGCTGACTAGCCATATAGGGTCTCTCACCCCCTTTCCCCTTCCCTCCCCCTAGCTTGCGTCGGCCTAATAGAGCGTTAATACTCTTCTGTAAAAACCACATCTCCACGACCTCCAAAAGTTATATTGCCTGTTTGCTTATTGTCAAAAATTAACTTTTCCTATGTCATTATTAGATCATGTAAAAAAATGTATTGTTATCTCAATAGACATACATTTGTCTGCATTCACGTTCTTTATTATTTATTAATGTTGCTGTTTGTTGCACTGTTTTCTTTCCTTATCTCTGCTGCGTCTCATGTTTGATGTTTCAGTGAACGTTGATTATTTAATCGCTTGATATGCTCTCTGATGACTAATGTGAAGGTATGAGGTCAAGACACAGAAGCTTATCATCAATATAAGTAAAGAGTCATCATTTTTCGGACATCTGAATAGGAGGAGGTTGTAGACACAGGAAAATCGAGCGGACGAGACAGAGGAAGACAGAGAAAGAACATTTTGGATAACCTGACTTCATAGCACGGAAGGCTCAACATCTGTTTAAATAAAAGGGTTTTAAAGCCGAAGGATTGACTTCATTGCACCGGGTTTTACCCATATGGCTCGGTCCCCTCCGCAGAAATGGCACCCACCTGCCGAAAGTATTGCACAAAGCACGAACTCCGTAGCTCCGGCAACAATCCTAGGGTCTCTGGAAAAACTGCATTCGTGAACAGACGGCCGCGGTCCCGGGTTCGAACCCACGACCTTCGACTCGCAAGGCAAAGGGTTTAACCACTCAGCCACAGTGTCAACATCTGTGATAATAGCAAACACCAGAGACAGAGGTTTGTGGAGATCCATGATCGCCTACGCCAGCCGGTACGGTACCTGATGATGATAATGATCTCTGATAGTGAAGTGGATAGCACTCTGCACTACTGAACACATGCCGTAGAAATTCCGAGGTTCGCAACCAACTTGACTAAACATTCTCTGAATGCCCACTTTACGTGATTGGACTAAAGAATATTTCAAGATCTAACTTACAAGTACATCTGAAATCAAAGTAAAGCTTGCCTGAATAGCGAGGGACACTGATGATAAAGAAACATGCTTTAGAGCAAAAATCAGTCATATTCGCCATATTAGTCGTAGCGGGCGAGCAGAAAAATATCGTTTCACGAGTTTAAATGTTTTAGAATATAAATGTCACTGACAAGTTCTCCAAATTCCACGAATAACTAAAACAACAAATAAATCTATGGAATATGAACTCAGAATTAAAGAAAATTGGTTGATGAGAGAAGAAAAATAATTGGGAAAGTCAACTATTTTAGAGATAAATTTTTAGACACATAAACACAAGATGAAAGGATGATGTATCACTAACAAGACAAGAAGGATAACTATTCAAGAACAAATAATTGACAGAAAATGTGCTACTTATATTATCTTGTATTGTTTTATGAATAAAACTTCCACCCCCACCCCCAACCCACCTTACCTCCCTCCCCTACCCCTACCCCCACTGAGAAGAAATGATCAAAGAATACTAAAGCAGGCATTGAAGAAGTAGGCAAAGAGTTCTAGAAAAAGAGGACAGCCTAGGAAAACCCTGAAACGAACTTTGCTGAGAGAGGCAAGAAATATCGGACTGAATTCCGTGGAAGAGATTGCGCGAGTTGCTCATGAGAAATTACTTGCAGGCCCTATGTAACTTATAGCGAAAACACGTAAAAACAAAGTACTATAGTTTTTCAAAATACAGAAACAGTGACGATATACAGCAACGTTTCGACCAAAGGCCTTTATCAAGCAAACGATACAACAAGAATGACGGATTTCGAGGAACACTACAAATGGACGATTACATTAGATAGGTTTGGATGTTTCCATATGTAATCGTCCATTTGTAGTGTTCCTCGAAATCCGCCATTCTTGTTGTATCGTTTGCTTGATAAAGGCCTTTGGGTCGAAACGTTGCTGCATATCGTCACTGTTTCTGTATTTTGTAAAACTATAGTATTTGTTTTTACGTGTTTTCGCTATTTTACCGAGTTTTACTGCAGTCTTCCCCTTTTTCTATGTAACTTATAACGATACGAGAAGACTAGATATATATTCTTATATATATCTATCGGTATATATTTGAAAACTTATCTTTTCATTACTTTGTTTGTAACTTTAGTGTTATACAATGTAACCTCGGTGATCATGTCTCGTTCTAAGATAAAGACTGATTGAGATATATATATAGCTTGCGTTTCTAAAAGTGGGTTAAACAACGACATCTGGGATCCAACTAGTATTAAGTGTCGTAACTGCGGTCTCTGTTACTGAGATGTCACTGGCACTGATGTCGATATCCTTCTATTTAGGTCAAGGAATAATGGATGAAGGAAGAATCACCACTGAGTAAATGCATCTTTCCCTGATTGATTGGTGCTATCGATCTGCCTGAATCTATCCTTGCCACTTTCCTGGCTTGTCATCACAATATGATTCTTGACACTGTTTCTGACCAGATGTTGTCCAAGATGGAACTTTGTATATATATATATAAGGACATATAAAAAGACACGAAGGGCTGGAGAAGACCATCATGGAAGGAGACATACCGGTAAAGAGGAGAAGAGGAAGACTACGAACTTCATCATGAAACAACAAGCTAAAGGGTTCGGCCATATAAGCAGATTACCAACACACAGTGCGCCAAAAGAAAAAATAGCACTGCTACTCCGATACAGTGGATACAAAGCAAAAGGTAATCTACGTAAAAGGTGGATCACATAAATAACAGATGCTGTGAAAAACACTATTTATGAAGCGCACACAAAATCCCGTTCTATACATGACGCTGTGAGACAGAACAGGAATAGAGAAAAATAGACGAAATAAGTTTCCATAGCTGTTTACTATTTTTGCAGTCGAGTTGCTGTCCCCAACAAAAGTTTCCATAGCTGTTTACTATTTGCAGTCGAGTTGCTGCCCCAACAATAAGTTTCATACTGTTTACTATTTTGCGTCCGAGTTGCTGTCCCAACAAAAGTTTCCATGCTGTTTACTATTTGAGTCCGAGGTTGCTGTCCCAACAATAAGTTTCCATAGCTGTTACTATTTGCAGTCCGAGTTGCTGTCCCAAATAAGTTTCCATAGCTGTTTACTATTTGCAGTCCGAGTTGCTGTCCCCAACAATAATTTCATAGCTGTTTACTATTTGCAGTCGGTTGCTGTCCAACAATAAGTTTCCATAGCTGTTTACTATTTTTGCAGTCCGAGGTTGCTGTCCCCAACATTAACCCTACAAGTCACGTTTTTCTACATGCATTAACAAGAGACGGTGATTCTATTCTTCTCTACACTCAGAAACCACACGTGAGATAATATTTTCACTGAATAAATCATTCTACGTGTATCTTCTCCTTCTTCTTCATCTCGAGTTTGCTCGCTATAAATTCAGTCGTAGTCATAGCGCCTAATATGTCGCCTCTGACTGATTTTTGCGTGAAAGCCTGCTTTAATTTTTATCCGTGTCTCCCGTCATACAAGCTTGCCTTCTCTGACTTCAGATTTACTTCTATACTTCTTCTTCTTTTTCAAATGCTCCATATCCACCAATTGTTGTCCCCTCTTTTGGGATTTATATGTGATCTGAGCTTAAGATTGATTGTACGTTGTGCCAGTTATGCCCCTACAGGTAGGTCAGCACATCCGATTTATCTGACGCTTTTTATTTACTAGGGTAGTTTCCTTAGGCCGCTACATCAGTCACCTCTTACGACATGCCTTGTAGATCGTAGTGCTACTATTCTTTGCTCCCTTGCGAATCCCGCAAACACGGTGCGATATTTATACAAAGTTGACATAAATATTTCTAAAATTATACTTGCAACTTTCAGTATGTTTTCTTGCAACTTTCCGTGTTTTCTTGCAACTTTCCTGCTTTATTGCACTTTCCATATGTTTATTGCAACCTTTCCATTTTTATTGACAACTTTCCATGTTTTTTCTTTAGCACTTTCCGTGTTTTATTGCACCTTTCCATATGTTTACTTGCAACTTTCCATGTGTTCTTGCAACTTTCCATATGTTTACTTGCAACTTTCCATATGTTTACTTGCAACTTTCCGTGTTTTCTTGCAACTTTCCATATGTTTACTTGCAACTTTCCATGTGTTCTTGCAACTTTCCATATGTTTTCTTGCACTTTGTTTACATTGTTTTCTCAGCAGTAAACTTGCACGTTCAGACACGAAACGTTACTGACCTTCATTCCACAACACAATACATCTTGAACCATTATTCGATTTACGAGTCAGGAGTTTGCTAATTAAGTCTAACATGATACTAACAAGCGTGAACTTAAGACGGGCACTGTGTAAGGAACTCGATAGACAGAAGGATACTTTAGACTTCCAGAGAATAAAAGTGAAGATAATTAATTTCGAACACCTCTTAAACATTATCTGTACGTGAGCGAGTAAATTAGTGAGTGAGGGAGTGTGTGAGAAAGGGGTTAGTTGGTGAATGGGTTGGTGCGTGAGTCGGTAAGTAAATGAGGGAGTGTGGGAGTGAGGGGATTAGTGAGTGAGTGGATTTGTGCGTGAGTGGGTGAGTCAGTGAGCGAGTAAATGAGTGAGTGGGGCAGTGAGTGGATTAGTGAGTGAGTGTATGAATGGGTTAGTTAGTGAGTGTGTTAGTTAGTGAGTGAGTGCGTGAGTGAGTACGTGCGTGAGGGAATTAGTAAGTAAGTGAGTGAATGTGTAAGTGAGCGAGTGAGCGAGTGAGTGAGTGAGTGAGTGAGTGAGTGAATGAGTGAGTGAGTTAGTGAGCAAGGGAGCGAACGAGCGAGTGAGTGTGGGAGTGAGTGACGGAGTGATTGACGGAGTGAGTGACGGAGTGAGTGAGGGAGTGAGTGAGTGAGTGAGTGTGGTAAATAAATATAGACAGTAAATAAATATTAAAGGCCTCAGGAAATAAGAATTTACCAAACACAGAATTTGAATCACAACCTTACTTCTTACGGCACCCATTTACTAGCCCTGCCCACGAGCGGTTTTTTTCCAGTTGAGCTGGCTATGCTATTATCTTAAGTTAATATAAGCAGGGCATATCATGAGAATGAAATCTGAGGGGGACTTCAGATTTCATGATTGTGGCTAGTGCCTCAACCTAGACCACGGTAGTGGTGAATTCGAACTATCCCGTCCTATTCCTGTTTTTTTTGCTGGTACATTTTTTTCAAATTCTGCACGCGGGATATGGATGTTCTACGCAGGAATATTGTTTCCGGTGGATTGCCTTACAGAAGTGGGATGACGTACATACCCACGAGACCAGCAATCACTTACAGACCGGAAGGAACAAGAGAGGAGGAGGAAAGGCCAAACAAAACTTGAAGATGTACAATGGATGACATAATGTACAGAATAAAACTGATATGGCAATCCTAACATATTCCAGAGAGAGTTGAAAATAATTAAAGATTCTCAAAGTAAGTTGAATGCTTTTGAAATTTAATGTATATCACAAATAGTGAACATAACATGCAACAAATTCAGGAAATGGGATGCAATCTGAGAAATTCTGGTCAACCACTAATAACAACTGTTATAAGAAGGAGATGAAGGAGATTTGTTGGGCATACTCTGAGAAAATGTCAGGTCAACCACAATAACAACTGTTATAAGAAGGAGATAAAGGGATTTGGACATACCTGAGAATAAATGATCAAAGAATCGCAAAGCCGGCATTGAAGTGAGAAGCAAAGCTGGCATTGAAGTGGAAGCAAAGCGGCATTGAAGTGAGAAGCAAAGCCGGCATTGAAGTGGAAGCAAAGCTGGATTGAAGTAGAAGCAAAGCTGGCATTGAAGTGGGAAGCAAAGCTGGCATTGAAGTGGGAAGCAAAGCTGGTATTGAAGTGGAAGCAAAGCTGGCATTGAAGTGGAAGCAAAGCTGGATTGAAGTGGAAGCAAAGCTGGCATTGAAGTGGGAAGCAAAGCTGGCATTGAAGTGGGAAGCAAAGCTGGTATTGAAGTGGGAAGCAAAGCTGGCATTGAAGTAGGAAGCAAAGCTGGTATTGAAGTGGGAAGCAAAGCTGGCATTGAAGTGGGAAGCAAAGCTGGCATTGAAGTGGGAAGCAAAGCTGGTATTGAAGTGAGAAGCAAAGCTGGCATTAAGTGGAAGCAAAGCTGGCATTGAAGTGGAAGCAAAGCTGGTATTGAAGTGGAAGCAAAGCTGGCATTAAGTGGAAGCAAAGCTGGCATTGAAGTGGGAAGCAAAGCTGGTATTGAAGTGGGAAGCAAAGCTGGCATTGAAGTGGGAAGCAAAGCTGGCATTGAAGTGGGAAGCAAAGCTGGCATTGAAGTTGGAAGCAAAGCTGGCATTGAAGTGGGAAGCAAAGCTGGCATTGAAGTGGGAAGCAAAGCTGGCATTGAAGTGGGAAGCAAAGCTGGTATTGAAGTGGGAAGCAAAGCTGGCATTGAAGTGGGAAGCAAAGCTGGCATTGAAGTGGGAAGCAAAGCTGGCATTGAAGTGGGAAGCAAAGCTGGCATTGAAGTGGGAAGCAAAGCTGGCATTGAAGTGGGAAGCAAAGCTGGTATTGAAGTGGGAAGCAAAGCTGGTATTGAAGTGAGAAGCAAAGCTGGCATTGAAGTAGGAAGCAAAGCTGGCATTGAAGTGGGAAGCAAAGCTGGTATTGAAGTGGGAAGCAAAGCTGGTATTGAAGTGGGAAGCAAAGCTGGTATTGAAGTGGGAAGCAAAGCTGGTATTGAAGTGGGAAGCAAAGCTGGTATTGAAGTAGGAAGCAAAGCTGGTATTGAAGTGGGAAGCAAAGCTGGTATTGAAGTGGGAAGCAAAGCCGGCATTGAAGTGGGAAGCAAAGCTGGCATTGAAGTGAGAAGCAAAGCTGGCATTGAAGTAGGAAGCAAAGCTGGCATTGAAGTGGGAAGCAAAGCTGGCATTGAAGTAGGAAGCAAAGCTGGCATTGAAGTGGGAAGCAAAGCTGGTATTGAAGTGGAAGCAAAGCTGGTATTGAAGTGGAAGCAAAGCTGGTATTGAAGTGGAAGCAAAGCTGGCATTGAGTGGAAGCAAAGCTGGTATTGAAGTGGGAAGCAAAGCTGGTATTGAAGTAGGAAGCAAAGCTGGTATTGAAGTGGGAAGCAAAGCTGGCATTGAAGTGGGAAGCAAAGGGTTCAGGAAAAGAGAACGCCATAGGTAAATCCTGAAACGAAGTGTACTGAGAGAGGCGAGAAATATCACTCAATTTCATAGAAAGATTGAACGAATTGCCCAGGATAGAGCGGTATGGAGAGACTTCATGCACGCCCTATATTGTCTTTTTCGTCTGTACAGACTGTCAATTGACAAGTGTTTCACTGTGACAACCTCTGAGTTGTTGCTTGTCTCTCTTGTCTTTCAGTTCATATCGGAGCTGACAGCAAGGATAAAGTGTCCTCTTCATTTGTGTCTAACCTGGGCAGCTGATATGGGAAATGTGCCTAGCCTGGGCAGCTGATATGGGAAATGTGCCTAGCCTGGGCAGCTGATATGGGAAATGTGCCTAGCCTGGGTAGCTGATATGGGAAATGTGCCTAGCCTGGGTAGCTGATATGGGAAATGTGCCTAGCCTGGGCAGCTGATATGGGAAATGTGCCTAGCCTGGGCAGCTGATATGGGAAATGTGCCTAGCCTGGGCAGCTGATATGGGAAATGTACCTAGCCTGGACAGCTGATATGGGAAATGTGTCTTGCCAAATTTTGCACAAACCACCTCTCTACCCTACTGTTTCATCCAAAGGAAAGACAAAGTCCATACGTTTGGAATCAAGCAGGGTTTGCAAAAGATGTCAGAATATGAAATGAATACACAAATAACCATCAACTGCCTTAGGGTCCCTCCCTCCGGATTTGTGATCAAGGTTTACTTCTCTAGCCTTCTACATTACCGTGTCAACCTACAAGGCAGTGGGCATTTTCTATTAGGGTTTACTCCCTAGCCTTTAGCTCTCCCGAGCCCCCCTCCCCAAGGCAGTGAATATAACAGTATAATGTAAT
The DNA here is from genome assembly GCA_020796225.1 of Arion vulgaris. Classification (NCBI taxonomy): domain Eukaryota; kingdom Metazoa; phylum Mollusca; class Gastropoda; order Stylommatophora; family Arionidae; genus Arion; species Arion vulgaris. The sequence goes on from CM036767.1 coordinate 3,879,204, forward strand.
ACGGTAGCAGATGAAAACATTTAATCTGTCTGATGTACGCCCTATGTAAGGTATAACGGTATGAAAGAAATGTACTAAAATATAATCTTATTTGGAGTACTGTGATGATGATGATGGCAGCAAAATATAGCAACGAATTAAATACAGGGTGTTCAACTTAAAAGCAGCCTGTGAATGGAGCTATTGGTTATTGGTTACTAAACTGACGTCATTGCACTCCGGGCAGACCCATAGGTGCTCAGTCTCCCCAACAGATATCGAAGAGTATGCATACTGATGGTTCCTGTGACTCGCTGATTAAACACACTTCTCACTCTGCCTCTCAGGCATCCAGTTCGACTTGAACAACGGGTAACTCCAAACTGCTTAAATCGCTTGATCGATTCAATATCGATTTTAGTGTCCTCATCCAACAGAGAATCGCGAAGAGACCGAAGAATATCCCCTTATCCATCTTCAACTTCCCAACAATCGATGCTGTTGATGCAAGCCTGACCGCTCTCTCATTACCGTAAACACCCGCATGCCCAGGACAGTATATCCACGTTAGCCGCTGGAGGTTAGAAACTTCTATAGACGACATCCACTCATACCGAAACCTGCTCTTCTGGATCTTGTGAAGCATCGACTGAGAGTCAGATACAACAACTGCCCCAGTAAATGAAGTCCCAGAAATCCAATGGAGGGCAGCAGTAACGGCCTCAACCTCCATCCTCATACTAGAAGAATGGAGCTAATCTGGCATATATGTATGGAAATGAGAAGGTTCAGTTATGACGTTGTATAGGTCAAGGTTGTGTGATGGTGTGTAATTGTAGTGCGGGGAAGGGCGATGAACAAATGTGACGTAGGACAAGCTAGTCAGAACCGGTTTAAATAGTAAATAAACGAGATGCAATGCGTACCTGGCAAATTTATATTTATCAATTGGGCTGCTTTTAAGTTGAACACCCTGTAGAATCTGTTAAGTGGACCCATATCCTACAGACGATTACGAGCATTAACTAACTAAATCAACTGTCGTTACTGTCTGTAGTACCGCTTTTAGGGCGGTGTAGGACTGGTGGGACGAAAGCCTGAGGAATTTCATGGCCGAATGGCTAGTGCAGTCGACACGAAAATGTTCAGGTTAGGATTTTTTTTTTATGCCCCAACATTAAAAAATCCTTGGCTTTATCGTGAATTGAACACGGATCTCCTACATAAGAGTCGCGCTCTAATCCCTCGGCCAGAACTAACAACCACCAATAACATAGGAGTCGCGCTCTAATCCATTCAGCCAGAATTAACAACCACCAATAACAGCACACAATAAAAATAGTTCAGGTAATAGAGCGAAGAGAAGACCAAGAAAAAGATGGATAGACAATATCAAGACCACACTAAATAAACACAGATATAACACAACAAGGGTGACTCATCTAGCCCTGAAACACAAATTAAAGGTCCCATCCACGCAACTGAGAGTCAGCAACCACTTTATCATCCACCTGGGGATAAAGGTTTTAAGGTTTGAAAGCCGAAGGATTGACTTCATTGCACCGGGTTTTACCCCATATGGCTCGGTCCCTCTCAGCAGAAATGGCAAGCCACCTGCCGAGAGTATTGCACAAAGCACGACTCCGTAGCTCCAGCAACAATCCTAGGGTCTCTGGAAAAACTGCACTCGTGAACAGAACGGCGCGGTCCGGATTCTAACCCACGACCTTCGACTCACAAGGCAAAGGGCTTAACCACTCAGCCACAGAGACCCCCACCTGAGGACAGACAATACACAACAGACTAACTATAAAACTTAGACCGACCACTCATAATGTCTTGTTAATTAGTATCAATAGCGAAACACATAAAAACAAAATTATGTAGTTTTACAAAATACAAAAACAATAACAATACACAGCAACGCTTCGATCAAAAGGTCTTCATCAAGAAAAGGATACAACAGAAGTGACGAATTTCAGTTCTCAAACAGCACACAACACGTAGAATCAAATAATAAGTTCCTAACGGCACTAAAATGAAAATCTGAAATGAAAACTTTATTTCGATAATGTTTGTATCAAGCGCACTAATCTGTTGGTGAAAGATGCCTATTTACTACCTGTTAGTTTTTCATTGGGTAATGATGGAACGGTCTGGCTAAACTCCATGACACAAATGTCATTTTACAAAATGGCAGGATGTTTAATTAGTAATAGTTCAAATAATTTTTTAACATTTTTTTGTTGACTTCTGCTGGTGTAGGTTTATAACTTTTATGAGGTTTTTTTGAAGCACAATGTCAATTAGTTTCGAATCTGAACAGATCAAGTACATTCGAAGGTTAACTGTACTGAATTTTTTAGGGGGTCTGTGTTCTATCATTGCGATATACTCTTACACCTCTATTACACGTGGTCTCTCAAGCACACGTTTATATATAACCTTTCTTTTGTCAGCACACTGTTACCGAGTTGTTAACCCAGTGTCGTAGTTTTATGTATTTGTCTTGCGCTTCTCTGGTGACTTGCATCATGGTTTTCTTAGTCTCCTGGCAGAATTTAATTACGTTATCTATCCACCTTTTCCTCGGTCTGACATGGTATATACATATATATATATTAATTTTACCCGTCCAACATTTATCGTTTGATATATTGTGACTTTTAATGTATCATTTTGACATTTAATATCTTCTTCTTTATTTTGTCCTTCTCTGATTTTTAACCGTTAGGCGTTGCAGATTTAACTAATGATCGGTTTCCGAGATAGTGCTCGCTCGGTCGATTGATATGATGTGTCCTTCCTTCTCTGCTTTTTAACGTTAGGTGTAGCAGGTTTAACTGATGATCGGTTTCTCGAGATGAGTGCTTCGCAAAATCTGGTTTCGCTTCGGATATGCTGTGTATTTGTGGAGGTTTAAGATGTCTGTAACTCCATTAATCAATCGTTTTCTTGGTCTGCCCTTTCCTCTTGATGATCCCATTTTCAGGTTGTACGCTCTTGCAACTGGTGTATTCCGGTTCATTCTCACTAAGTGGCCAAACCATTTGCGTCTCTATTTTTTGTTGAACCAAATAGCAGGTGTTGTTCCGACTGTTCTTCTAATTTTCTCATTTATTATATGGTCCCTTCTTGTTTTATTTACAACTTTCCTCAAGCATCTCATTTCACATGGGGTTATTTTCCTTTCTTTTTTTTCTTTTTTTTTGATCAGTGTCCATGTTTGGCCCTGGTAGCATATTGTTGATATGAAGATTGTATTTATAATATGTCTTTTAGTTTCAAGATTCTGATAAGTTGGTACGTAATTTAATATACAATTGCTTATTTTTAATCTATATCAATATTCTTTTTTTTTAAATCATTTATTTTCTGTTTCTTTCATCCGTTGTCCATCGGATAGTTGTCCTAACCAACGTCGCTACTGACAGACGGCATAAGTGACCAATCCACCTCCATCTTCCTATTTTAATGATGATCTCTAATAATAAACAAAAACAAAGTAATGTAGGTTTATATAATACAAAAACAATACACAGCAACGTTTCGACCAAAAGGCCTTTATCAAGCAAACAATACAACAGAAGTGAACAAATTCACTTCTTACACGGCTCACTACATATACAATCAGACAATACATTCCTAAAGGCCATCAATGTCTGATTCGACATGTTCTGTGCCATGTAAGAAGTGAATTTCTTCACTTCTGTTGTATCCTTTGCTTGATAAAGGCCTTTTGTCGAAACTTGTTGTGAATTGTTATTGTTTTTGTAAACTTACAGTACTTTGTTTTTATGTGTTTCGCCATTGCGATATAGTTTTACTGCAGTCTTCCCTTATATCAACATTGCTACAAAGTTTTACTGCAGTCTTCCCTTATATCAACATTGCTACAAAGTTTTACTGCAGTCTTTCCTTATATCAACATTGCTACATAGTTTTACTGCAGTCTTCCCTTATATCAACATTGCTATCATAGTTTTACTGCAGTCTTCCTTATATCAACATTGCTACTGTTTTACTGCAGTCTTTCCTTATATCAACATTGCTACATAGTTTTACTGCAGTCTTTCCTTATATCAACATTGCTACATAGTTTTACTGCAGTCTTCCCTTATATCAACATTGCTACATAGTTTTACTGCAGTCTCCCTTATATCAACATTGCTACATAGTTTTACTGCAATCTTCCCTTATATCAACATTGCTACATTGTTTTACTGCAGTCTTCCCTTATACCAACATTGCTACATAGTTTTACTGCAGTCTTCCCTTATATCAACATTGCTAAATAGTTTTACTGCAGTCTTCCCTTATATCAACATTGCTACATAGTTTTACTGCAGTCTTCCCTTATATCAACATTGCTACATAGTTTTACTGCAGTCTTCCCTTATATCAACATTGCTACATAGTTTTACTGTAGTCTTCCCTTATATCAACATTGCTACATAGTTTTACTGTAGTATTCAGTTATATCATTTTAAAAGTTCTTCACTTGCTATTGTATATGGCCATAATAGTATCACGATTATTTTTTAATTATTTGTTTGTTTCGCTGTTAATGTTTTGAAATTTGTATTTTTTTATGATATGCATATTGTATCTATTCATTAATTTATGTACACGATGCACTGCCATGTGGGTCAGCACGGTAATGCAGAAGGCTAGAGGAGTAAACCGTGACCAAAAATCAGGAGGGAGGGACCCTAAGGCATTTGATGGTTAAGTGTGTATTCCTTGCCATCTTTTGGCATCTCCTTCAAACCCTGCTTGATTCCAAACGAATAGACTTTGTCTTTCCTTTGGATGAAACAGTAGGGTAGAGAGGTGGTTTGTAGCAAAATGGGCAGGCACATTCTCCATATCAGCTGCCCAGTCTAGGCACAAAGAGAGACGATATGAGCAGAACGACAAGAGAGAAATGCGAAAACTCAGAAGTTTTCACAGTAAAACACTTGTCAATTGACCGTCTGTAAAGATGAAAAGGGCCTATATATATATATATGTAAACGATGCTTATGTCTGCTAAATTTATTCATCAATATTGTAGTTATTATTATATCCGAATATATATATATTTATGTCAATAAAATTGGATCTGTTCTGAGCCTGACTAAGCATTTAGCAGGGTTACGGTCTGCATGTCTTTAATTGAAGGGCAGAAATTACAGATTAGTAGTATGCTGACGACCAGCAGAACACAAGCCAACGCACCTTCGTAGTGGCTAAGTCCAGAAATTTGTCCGTGAGATCACAGGCTATATGATCGTGGCTCGCCTGGGAGGTGGATTTCTCTAGGACAGTTCTTCCTTCATCCTGAAACTCAAGATAGGTCTAGCAAGCCGGCACGGTGATCTCCTACAGCTCTACGGACTAAAATGACGCATAAACGAACTGACCCAAATCTTTCACTTAACACATCGCTACCAATGTCAGACATGGACGCTGACAACAACAAAAGATAAACGAAAAACTACAATGACTGACTTTGCATGCCCGAGGAGAATACTCAAACGCTATATGAATTATACAGGGTGTTCAAGATAATTGTAGCCCCATTGACAATTCGAAACTTGCCAGGTACACATTGAGTTGTGTTTATTTATTATTTAAACCGGTTCTGACTAGCTCGTCCTACGTCACATTTGTTCATCGCCCTTCCCGCACTACAATTACACACGTCACACAACCTTGACCTATACTACGTCATAACTGAACCTTCTCATTTCCATACATATATGCCAGATTAGCTCCTTTCACGGGCTGCTTTTAAGTTGAACACCCTGTAGAATCAGATTCAACGTTGGAGTGAAAGCAACAACAGAATTAATCCAGATGCAACAAGGCAACCGATTCGTCATATAGCATGTTTGCCTTTAAATAGTATACATCAGCAGGCAATGATACACAGAGTAAACGGAAACGGGGGTGACAAGACAAGCAAACACTGGACTGATGAAATAGCAGATTCCCTGAACACCTCTATATGAGTGATTAATTGATTGAGTGATTGATTGATTGATTGAACCATCATAATTGCACTTCGTGAGTAATCATGTCTGCTTCTATCGCTTTCTTACACAGAATATCTCAGCGACAGTGCACAAACCCCATAGCACCGGCGAGGGTCCTGATGTAATTTAGAAGATGGTGAAAATATTTTGTAGGAATTATATATTTTTTCCAATAAATTTTGTTTGGGTGACGAGTTTCCAGCCTATTTGTATCGATTTCGAACTGGTAAAGGTTATTTTACGTGCTTAACGTGAACACGATCGTGTCGATTCACCGTGGTAATGGAATGCTTGCTTTGGTGGAACAACACCTGCTATTAGATTTATTAAAAACAGAGACTCAAATGGTTTGGCCACTTGGTCAGAATGAACCCGAATACACCAGTTGCAAGACAGTACAACCTGAAAATGGAATCATCAAGAGGAAGAGGCAGACCAAGAAAAGATGGGTTGATGGAGTTACAGACATCTTAAAACTCCACAATACCACACCATATCAAGCGACCGAGCGTGCATTATCTCCGAAACCGATCATCAGTTAAACCTGCTACGCCTAGCGGCAAAAAAGCAGAGAAGGACAAAAGAAAGAAAGAAAGAACGTGAACACGTGACCTACGTTTTATCGCCCGTCTCCGACAGGACTAGAAACTCAATCTCACCTACACTGAGATCAGGGATCTCTGTATAAATATCTCGAGGTCTTCCGAGGATCAAATCGAGTACCTCTAAATACGAAGCGCGCCCGCGTGCCCAGAGTGTTCGTAGCGCGTTGGATTACGGTGACTAGTCCTCTGTAAGTGCGAGTTGAACTCCGCGGACTGGCAGAAAGCTACAGGTTCCCCAGATTTACGGTGTTCGTGGCACCGAGCCGAAGGTTACGATGTCCATGACACCGAGCCGAAGAGCTTTCAGCTCAAGTGCTTCTGGATCGGGAAAAAAAAAAATATACGAAGCGCATCAGGTCGCTCGCTATATACTGGTAAATATATTTGTGATGAGATTCAATCACCCATGGACCTGTCTAGGGTGATGTGTCACTAATCTGGAGTCAGTATGTCGTCAGACTAATTACTGTTTAATTATTTATTTAATAATAATTTATACATTATTATTATTATTATTATTATATTTGTACCTAACTCATATTTCTTGCTTCTCTATCTCTAGTGATCACACACGAAGGCACAGAACGCAAACATCGGATAACGAATTATCTAGATTACATGACGGTGATAATTTTACTCTCGTTCTACGATTCAATTTGAGACTCGTAGTGATTATATGTGTTTTCAAATAGCGTATTTTCGAATTACGAGTAATACAAATTGAGATTTCCATGTCTATTCGCTTAGCGATGTGCGTCACATGAACAGGAAATGTGTTATTGTGAAGAATGCTGGACAATAAACGATAACATCCAGGTTTATAGTAACTGATAACAAGACTATATATAACTTTCTTTTAGTTTTTGTAAAAGTGCCAAGATTATTTTTGTTACGATTGTTGTGTTTGTGCCAAAGCAAAAATGCCGACAATAAACTTTAAGGTAAATTTTTCTTATGGAGGGGACTCGGCTCTTAATAGTGACCATACCAGCCCTCAAGCGACGTTGATCATGTTCATTCTGTGGGGAATTATTCTACCACTAGTAGCAGCTGCTGGGTTGGTGGGTAATATTCTTACCATGATCGTTTTTTGGAGAAAGGAGATGCGTTCAACCACCATTCTTTATTTAAGAGGACTTGTCATTACTGATACGGGCATTCTGATTGGTTCAGTCTTAACCTTGACACCGTTAAGGTAAGTTTATGTGTTACAATTATTGTTTGATCTTTAATTTTTTCTTTTTGTTCGCCCGATATAATTTTAGGCGTAGTTAAAGCGACTAATATGGCACCACTGATTGAGTTTTGCGTGAAGTTTTGCTTTCCTTATCATCAGTGTCCTTCGAAATTCAGGAGAACTTTACTTCAACATCAGAGGTACTTGTAATTTCGATTCCCAAGTAAAGAATCAGGGTTTCCTTGTAGTCCAACAGCATACCATATGCAAACAAATAATTGTTTCGTCCAAGCTGGTCTCAATCTCCGAAATTTATACGGCCTGTGGTTATTAGTGCCATGGAGATGAGGTTTTACAGAAGAATGATGAGAATCCCAGGGACTGCTAAAATGACTAACGTGGAGGTGTTGAATCTGGTCAAGTTACAGAGAAAGCTTATCATCAAAAAAGAAAGAGGCAAGCAGTCATTTTTGGACATTGATGAGAAGGGAGTTTAGAACACATTGTGACAACAGGTAAAATCGAGGGAGACGAGACGAGGAAGATAAGGAGATAATTTTGAACAGCCTGACTTCACGACACGGAAGAGCGTCAACGTCTGAGATGATAGCAGAGGCAGAGATTTGTGGAAATCCATGATCCCTACGTCAGTCGGCACGGCGCCTGTTGATGATGATGATGATGATGATGACTAGTGTAACATGTTATCAACGACTAATTGTTCCGTCACTAGTAGTATTCCTCATGTTGTATAGCTTTGTGTGTCCGTCTCTTCATCATTTGTCATACAGATTTATTGCAATGATGATCTACTAGAGAAAGTGAAAAGAAAGGATTAAGCATGAATATAACGAAAACAGAGGTTATGGTTGTCTCCAAGAAACAGGAAACACCAACATGTAATATCAAAATAAATAACACAACACTGAAACATGTCCATCGATTCAAGTATCTAGGAACATTCTAACACTCAGATGGAAGATGTACAACAGAGATTAGGAGTAGAATAGCTCAAACGAAAGCAGCTTTTATGAAAATGAAGACACACTATGCGTGAACTCACTACCAATGACATTGCGAAAACGAGTACTCCATTGCTATATTGAACCAATACTTATGTATGGCAGCGAATCATTGACAATGAACAAACAATCAATACGATCATTGGAAGCCACAGAGATGTGGTTTTACAAAAGAATGCTGAAAATTCCACGGCAGCGTAGAAAACAATGGGAGGTTTTAAATCAGGCCTGCATGCAAGGAAACCTTATCAAAAGAATAAGAATCAGACAATCAAGGTTCTTGGGCATATAATGCGAAGAGAAGGTTTAGAACATTTGGTGACTATCGGTAAAATTCAGGGAAGGAGAGATCGTGGAAGACAGAGGAGAAGATGTTGAATGGCCTGACATCATGGTTCGACAAAACATCGACGTCAGAACTGATTACATGCACCAATCAAAGAGAGTTGTGGAGAGACATGATCGCCTACCCTGGCAGGCACGGCACTTGATTGATTGATTGATCTACTTATCCGGCGCGTCCTATACTTTACATCATTGATTTTCGGTTCCTTTCTCATTTATCATGTTTTGTAGTGTTAGTGAACCATATCTGGGGAATAGTTCACGCACAGTGTTTACACAACTAGGGGACATTTTTTCCAGCAAACGGAAGAATAACTAATGAAATCCAACACAGATGCAACATAGCAAATCAAATGATAGAACAAATGGAGCCAATTTTAAAATGCAAGCATGTCACCATGAACACAAAAAGTGCAATGTTCAACACAATCTTTCTCCCCACATTATGCTATCAGTGATAAACCTGGGTGCTGACATTAAACGATAGAAGAAGACTAGTCACAACAGAGATGAAGTGTCTACGCAGAATGCTGGGTGTAACAAGAAGAGACCGGTTGCGAAATGAAGACAACAGGATAAGGGGGAGATAGGAGGTACAACATCAACACTAGACTTCATCAAGAAACAACAATTTAAATAATTCGGTACATAAACAGACTACCAACAGACAGTGCGTCCCAAAGAGCAGTGTTACTCCGATATAGAGGATACAAAGCAAAAGGCCGGTCACACAAAAGATGGACCTCAGGAATAACAGACGCGACAAAATACTGTTTATGAAACGCACACAAAGACCCGCTCTAGGAAATCTCTTCTTATCCTGAAACCGTGAGGCAAATCAGGACTGAAGAAGAGAAAGAAAGACATGACGCATAGGCAGGTTCGCTCCAATTGTCCCCTTTTTCAACCTGACGCCGAAAAGCAAAACAGGATTAGGTGCCATTTGTATATCTGTAATCATCCTATTTGTATCCATGGCTTAGTTCATTTAGGATTCATTATGTCTTTCTGTTTTATCACTGAAGAAGACTTATAGTCGATACGTTGGATTTTTGTTATTTTTATTATTTTATTATTCATTTCTGCTTGCTTATGTGAAACCATACATTCGTGTCTCTGCATTATATGTGAAACCATACATACATGTCTCTGCTAGCTTATGTGATACCATACATACATGTCTCTGCTTACTTATGTGAAACCATACATTCGTATCTCTGCTTGCTTATGTGATACCATACATTCGTGTCTTTGTCATGAAACGCTAATTTATTACGTATCACCGCAGCCTCCTTCAGTTTTCTCCAGATCTGATCTGATCCCGCTCTGACCAGATCAGATTTGTGGGTTTTCGCATACAGAATATAGAATAGGGAACCACTCCTTCAACGTATTCCATGTTTGCTAGTGTTAATTGTTATATGTATCAACGCAGTGGCGGCTCGTCATTAAGGGTCAGTGGGGCCAGCCCCATCAAAATAATGTGTAACGTGCATTTATTATTTAATAAATTAAAATATAATCTAATCCAAAACCATGATTTTTCCGAAAATGTGTGTCTGGTCCCACCAACAAAAGGATACGTACCGCCCTGTATCAACGTCTGCCGTGTTTGGTAGTGTTAAACGTTATATGTATCAACGTCTGCCGTGTTTGGTAGTGTTAATTGTTATATGTATCAACGTCTGCTGTGTTTGGTAGTGTTAAACGTTATATGTATCAACGTCTGCTGTGTTTGGTAGTGTTAAACGTTATATGTATCAACGTCTGCCGTGTTTGGTAGTGTTAAACGTTATATGTATCAACGTATGCTGTGTTTGGTAGTGTTAATTGTTATATGTATCAACGTCTGCTGTGTTTGGTAGTGTTAAACGTTATATGTATCAACGTCTGCTGTGTTTGGTAGTGTTAAACGTTATATGTATCAACGTCTGCCGTGTTTGGTAGTGTTAAACGTTATATGTATCATCGTATGCTGTGTTTGGTAGTGTTAATTGTTATATGTATCAACGTCTGCTGTGTTTGGTAGTGTTAAACGTTATATGTATCAACGTATGCTGTGTTTGGTAGTGTTAATTGTTATATGTATCAACGTATGCTGTGTTTGGTAGTGTTAATTGTTATATGTATCAACGTATGCTGTGTTTGGTAGTGTTAATTGTTATATGTATCAACGTATGCTGTGTTTGGTAGTGTTAATTGTTATATATATCAACGTCTGCTGTGTTTGGTAGTGTTAAACGTTATATGTATCAACGTCTGCTGTGTTTGGTAGTGTTAAACGTTATATGTATCATCGTATGACGTGCTTTGTAACATTAAACAACTATTCTGTTTCACTTCTCCCATATATGCACTGTAATGCCCCATACATTCAACATGTATGTATATATTTAGTTTTCGAATCAGATCTTATAGCTATCGATGTTCAACTGTCGTGGAGGTGAGGCTCCTCATCTCTCTCAAAAGGTGCACGGTTCAATCCGCGTTAATAAATCGGGATATTTTTACAGAGATCCCTGATCTCAGTGTAGATGAGATCAAGTTCCTAGTCCTATCGGAGACAGACGCCAAAACGTATATCCCGTGTTCAATTTGAGCATAAAACATCCCTTAGCAGTTAAAAATCGAGAAGAGTGAAGAACAGGCTGGAAAGCCGCTGCACGGGCAAAATTTATTAGAAAAAGATAAAAAAATAAAATTCCTATAAAATATCTTCACCATCTTCAAAATTACATCGGGGACCCTCACCGGAGTTCGTGCACTGCGGTTGAGATCTTCCCGTGTAAGAAAGAGATTGGAACACACATGGTTTCTCACCGAAGTGCAATGATGATAGTCCTATCAATCAGTCAGTCTTCGAATCAGATCGTACAGCATTCGACTTTTTATGTGTCGGGGAGGTAGAGTGATCGCCTCTCGTCGTTCCCAACGTGAAGCTATCGGGATATTTATACAGAGATCTCTGATCTTAATGTATGTGAGAACAAGTTCCTAGTCTTATCGGAGTTAGACAATAAAACGTCAGTCCCATGTCTAAGTTAACGAACCCTTGGTAGTTGAAAATCGATAAAAGTAGGCTGCTAAGTCGCTGTCTGGTAAAAGTCATTTAACAAAAATTAAATAAATTTGTACAAAAAGGGTCACGATTTTTCAAATTACACATGGAACCCTCGATGATGCTACGGAGTTAGTGCACTGCTGTTGAGATCTTCCTGTGTAAGAAAGACAGCGGAACAGACATTGTCTTTTATCGACGTGACTTGCTTGACTTATTCCCCTCCGCTCCTCGGGAGCATAGGGCTTCAACAATTATTCGTTACTTTTCACGGTTTCTTGCTGTTTTATTTATTACCAGTATAGTCAAGCACCTTTGTCTTCAGGTCTGTTTAGAACGTCCTCTTTTTCGTTTTCCTTGGGTGTTCCACTCAAGTGCTTGTCTAGTGACATTCTACAATGTCTTCCGTAGGGTATGCCCGACCCATCGCAATTTTCTCCTCTTAACCTGGATCATCATGGGTTCTTGTTCTGTTCTTGTCCACAGGTCTGTGTTTACAACTCTATCATACCATCTCAGTCTGAGAATCCGCCGAAGACATCCGTTGACAAAGGTCTGAATCTTATTTTACTTAATTTGGTGACTCGTCACGTGTACAAGACATACAGCAACCAGATTTAACATTTAGCTGAATATCTAGAGCTTTGTTTTCTAGAGATGGCAGGGACTTCCACACTGTGTGCAGGCAAGCAAAAGTTTGTCTGACTTTCCTAATCCTGGCATTAGTATCTTCATCTATACTTCCTGATTTGCTGATCTTGCTTCCAAGGTAGACAATTTCAATAAACATCTTCTATACCCCTTCCCTCAATCAACATCGTGTCTTGCTTCTCAGTATTTGTGTCTTCTCTTGACTGATTTTAAGACCGACCCGTTGCGCTGTTTATGCCAAGCCTGTTGCATAAATGATGTTTGTACTAATGATGTTTGCATAAATGATGCTTGTAAAAATGTTTACAGCAACACAGATTTCACATTTGAGCTGAATATCCAGTGCAAGTAAAAATTCGAAGAAAACAATCCAACAGAAAGTAAACTATTGGATGTAAAACCATACAAGATCTCAACTGCTAGGAACGAACCGCATCACGTGGGGAAACTAAACCTCTGTCCTATGTGCCGCCTTGGCACGAAAGTAAAAACTAACTAATGATGTTGTATAAATGATGTTGTATAAATGATGTTTGTAAATGTTTGTCAAATGATGTTTGTACTAATAATGTTTGTTTTGTAACCTATATTATCTAGTAATAAATACTTTTATTCTTCCACAGCTGCGTCAACTATATCCATAAAGATGTTGAGGATTACTTCAGAGATTTTATCTATCCAGTCATCCACACACCTGGATACTACATCATGATGACCTTGCAACAATGTAACGTATGGATAACCGTATCTGTATCCATGGAACGATACATTGCCATCTGCCATCCCTTCCGGGCTGCTCGCCCTTTTTACCCGCCGTAAAACTATCATCGTTCTTATCTCTGTTGTTATCATATCACTGTTCTACAACATACCTCATCTGTTCGCCTCAACAACGGTCCACTGTCCTCAAGAACCACTTCCTGTTGTTGTCGCCAACGGTCAAAACAGTAGCGATTATAATTCTTCATTGACCTTTACACAACCACAATTTCTTCCCACAACTGTACCACCATTACCAACAACAAACCAACCACAACTTCTTTCCACAATTGTACCACAGCTATCAACTAAAAGCCGATGTTTAATTGTGCAAACAACACATTTTGCCGACACTCGATTTTACATCTTGTATCGATCTATGATATATTGTGCGATAATATATGTCATCCCATTCCTGGCTCTTCTCATTCTCAATATCTTTCTCATCAAAGAGTTGATGGTAATGCAGAGAAGGCGAACTGGAACCAGCATTCACGATGAAAACGAAGCAAATCTTAGTCTAGTCATGGTGCTAATCGTTGTTGTATTCATCTTCTGCCAAACGCCTGGTCTGATTTCCCAATTTGACCTATTTCGTGTGGATATATTTATAAACTGGTTAACTTTCAGTAACTTTCTATTCACACTGAATTCTGCAGTGAATTTTCTGATCTATACCGCATTTGGTCGCAAGTTTAGAAAAGTTCTTTTACGTGTGTTTAGACACCTCAGACAACGTAACCACCGTCAGTCTCAGTCAAGCTTTCGTATGACACAGTACACCGAAGCAGAATTTGACACTTGTGAACCAACAGAGACACATTGCGCTGCACTACGCGGTGTGTCCTGTTACAAAAAAGAAAACAAACCAACAGAGGAATCAGTTGAGAGTTTGCCATTAAACACAGTAGCACAAACATCGGACAAAAATGGTGCTATTCACAACAATAGAACGAATGAGAGCATGGAGAAAATGATGACCTCCATGAAGCAATAGCATACTCTGGTGATATAGATACAACCTTCAATCTGTAAAACTATGCAAGCAGCGGTAAAATTACTTCACGGTAAACAACATACCGCATTAAGCACCTATGAGGAAACAAGACAGTCTCCTATGATAACTGGAAACAGCATCAGATACGATTTGAAAGAGGGAATGTAGATTGTACTCAATTTAAAATTAACTCTTCTTCTTCTGCGTTCTCACTAGATTGGGATTTCGGATTCTCTAATAAAGGCAGCCGTCTGCCTCAGTTTATCAGCCACGTCATACAGTTTATCTTCTGCGTTCTCACTAGATTGGGATTTCGGATTCTCTAATAAAGGCCGCCGTCTGCCTCAGTTTATCAGCCACGCCATACAGTTTGTCTTCTGCGTTCTCACTAGATTGGGATTTCGGATTCTCTAATAAAGGCCGCCGTCTGCCTCAGATTGTCAGCTCCGCGATATAATTTGTCTTGGACGCTGGTGTAAGTGGGCCACCTCTTTCTTCCCTGGTCTGCAGACAGGGGGCAGTTCTGTGGGATATGCTCTGTTGTACTCGCCAAGCCATATGGGCACAGACGGGACATGAAGGTACTTCAACAATGAGAAAATTACAAGAGACTGATGAACCATCCAATGCATCCCTAATCAACAGCTACGGTAGGGGCAGATTAAAAGAAGTAACTTCGTGGCAAACTCCAAAGAACTTGCTCATAAAGACCCAATATTTGCACTGGCTCAACCAAGACACATACAACCAGTCAGCACCACCCTTCCTGGGCAAGCAGTCTTACAAAGCTCTCAAATGTATCTAAAATAATCGTTTCACTCGAACACAAGGGAGACAACAACAAATGATACAGGTCATCAATGATTATGTATCTCGATAAAAGATCGACTTCAGAACCGATTAACTGCAACAAGGATAGAGATTTGTGGAGAGACATGATCGCCTACGCCTGCAGATATGACACTTGATTGATTAATAACTTCAGTGAGTCTGGCGTCATAAAAACAACTCTATACTTTAGAGCCGTTTTCGAAATCTCTTCATAATTCTACGAGCACAAATTAGATTATACCACTGCCGGCTTGCTATGCCTGTCTCAGTCAATTTTAAGATGCAAACACGTCACCATGAACACAAAAGAGCAATGTTCAACACAATCTTTCTCCCCACATTATGACAACAAACGATAGAAGAAAACTAGTCACAACAGAGATGAAGTGTCTACGCAGAATGCTGGGTGTAACAAGAAGAGACCGGTTGAGAAATGAAGACATCAGGAAAAAAGTGGGTACAACATCAGTACTAGACTTCATCAAGAAACAACAAATTAAATGGTTCGACCACGTAAGCAGATTACCATCAGACAGTGCACCCCAAAGAGCAATGCTGCTCCGATACAATGGGTTCAAAGCAAAAGGCCGGCCACGCAAAAGATGGACCTCAGAGATAACAGAGGCGACGAAAGAGACTATCTACGAAGCGCATACTAGGGCCCGTTTTAGAAATCTCTTCCTGACCTGACGCTGTGAGGCATACAGGATTCGAGAAAGAAAGAAAGAAAGATACTTTAGAACTCAGAAGTATCATAGTCCCGAACTTAGCAAGACAGATTCTTCATCTCAACTGAAGAGAGGGCAGCCGGAATTTTTAAATAGCAACAAAGTAGCGATCCCGATCTCTATTACTTGCGACGCCAACGCTCTAACAACGCTACCGGTGTTATGCTGTGCCAGTTCAATGGACACATTATTACAGTTACTTCGACTCGTGTACAGTACCGATTACAAAGCGTGTTTGTTAGTTTTCAGCGATTAACTCATTCGCACTTTTGAGCCGATATACTAACTTGCTGTATTGTTTATGATGACGCAAAGCGAGTATACGGACTTATTTAGTATATATTACAATATAAATGCGATCTCTGGAGGTACAATAAAATTACGGATAGAAAGGGTTACTGCATTTTTCAACCAAGGTGCACCAAAAGAACGAGTCATGTTGGTTATTTCAGTGCGTATAGGCTCACAAACAAACAAAATTAAGAATGAATTTCTTACGGAGAACCAGTTTAATGAGTCATGGCCCACCAGTAACAGAAGTCGTTCAACTCAGTCGTGTAATCGGAAATTCCCATTGATGTGGGCCGACTTTTATATCTGTTTGATAGAACACTGTAAACTAAACTTTATTGCAATTTTATACAGTTATGCGAGTCTATTGTTATTTATTGATGAAAAGTGTTCATAAAACTGATATTCCTTAGCGTTTAATTTACTTTGTAACATCATATAATGTGTTCTCGCATGTTGTGTTGTTTGTAAAAGGAATTTGTTTTATCTAACAATTTGGAGTGCACGGGTCAAGTGAGGTGAGGGATCGAATTTCCGAAATTTCTACGCAATTTAATAGTCTGATGACTACAGTGTGATATGAGTTAATTTCCGTAGCGAAAGTTTGTTTGGTAGCAAAGTTTAAGAGAGGCTTTCTATTCTTCATATTTTTGTGTGTCTGTGTTTTACCGTTTTAGATCCTGAGGTTACCTTGGAAAATACATTATTCCCATTTATAAGGATTTCGTTACCAAGTTAATAACAAATTTGATTCCGATTGTTATAAACAAATGTCCCCTGTGTATTCTCAGACTGAGATGGTATGATATAACGGAAAAACGGACGTGTTGATACGAACAGGGAAGGAACCCATGATGACCCAAATCGGGAGGAGAAAATGATGTGGGTTGGACACACTCTTTGCAAGATACAGTTGAATGTTGCTAGACAAGCACTTTAGCTGAAACCGCAAGAGAAACAGAAAAAGAGTAACCCCAAAACATACCTGGAGATGAAGGCTTGTTGATGCACTGAAAGATGCCATAAAAATGCTCATGGGAAGCCATAAAAACGCAGTCAGAGACTGGAGAAAGGAGGACAGCTGTTGTTGCCCTATGCTCCATGAGGTGCTCAGAGAAATAAGTATGAAGATCGGTTTGTTCCATATTTAAAGATATAATAGACCTAATATGAGGTTATAATGAATCATGATTATTCATATGTCATTGAAACTCTAGCACAATCTACTGTCTACTCCTGGATGTGTTTCTGCTGTTATTGTCTTGTCTAAACTCTAAAATTAAACAAGTGTCTTTATACACAATATTGTCCTTTCTGTCCTGGGGAAGACACAGAAACACAACAATCTGGACCTGGAGGAACGTTTACACTTCGTCCTCACAACAGATGATCATAACATTACTAAAATTATGACATTAGATCTGAATATATAACATTACTAAAATTATGACATTAGATCTGAATATATAACATTACTAAAATTATGACATTAGATCTGAATATATAACATTACTAAAATTATGACATTAGATCTGAATATATAACATTACTAAAATTATGACATTAGATCTGAATATATAACATTACTAATTATGACATTAGATCTGAATATAAACATTACTAAATTAGACATTAGATCTGAATATATAACATTACTAAAATTATGACAACAGATCTGAATATATAACATTACTAAAATTGTGACAACAGATCTGAGTTTATAACATTACTAAAATTATGACAACAGATCTGAATATATATAACATTACTAAAATTATGACATTAGATCTGAATATATAACATTACTAAAATTATGACATTAGATCTGAATATATAACATTACTAAAATTATGACATTAGATCTGAATATATAACATTACTAAAATTATGACAACAGATCTGAATATATAACATTACTAAAATTATGACAACAGATCTGAGTTTATAACATTACTAAAATTATGACAACAGATCTGAATATATATAACATTACTAAAATTATGACAACAGATCTGAGTATATAACATTACTAAAACTATGACAACAGATCTGAATATGTAACATTACCAAAGTTATGGTAGCAGATCTGACTTCCTATACACCAGGCATAGCATACACAGTCTGGCGATAAATTGCAAAATGGCTCTCGCTGTATAGCATTACCAACATTATGGTAACATATCTTATTGTTACATTACGTTCTTCTTCTTCTTCTGCGATTAACTTCTGCTATGCGACTACTCCGGTATGTGTCATACACAGGGCGGTGCACTTGAGATCTTCATCGGTCCCCATAGTTTGTTTTGTAGTGTTGTTTCTGTTAGCCAGATTTGCATTCTTACACTGTTAATGCAATCCTGCAGGATGTGCTCTGGGGACTGTTGTGGTGCTGCACAGGTGCAGGCAGCCGAGTCCCTGAGACCCATTATATGAAGATGTGCTCTGAGACCTCAGTGTCCTGTTCAGAGGTCTGAAGACTACGGTCTGTGCATTTTTGTTTAGTGTATTTATACTGTCGTGCTCTGGGTTGTATACTCCGTTTTCTCTGCATAATTTTTCTGGATTGTTTCAGGAGAGTCTTTGCTTCTGTAAAGCTTTGTGTTGGGTGGGGTTGTATTAGACACCCCCAGCTCGTGCGTGTTTGTCAGTCTTTTCATTTTCTGGTATGAAACAGTGTGCTGGTATTCACTGTAAGACTGATTCTGACTTATTTCACAGCAAACTGATTTTTTTGCTGTATATGGGTTACATTACCAGTGTCCTGACAATACTAGAAGCAGACGAATAGGCACGAAATATTGTCTATACTATTTACATAAAATTTCTGCACATTACTGTTTGTTTTAATATCTTTAGTTGAATTATTTTTATTGCTATTATCAAATGATGCAAATATTCAAATCTCTAATGTCTTGCGTGCAGTGTTGGAACATACAATAACATGGACAGAAAGTTTTCTAAACTTCTTACATTTGAGATGGAACATGTCAGGGCTAACAGACGAGGATACCCAGTAATCAAAATGAGATCTGTAGACACCATACACATCTATATTTATATATTTTACATGTGTTTCTAGTCCTATCGGAGAAGGACGATGAAACTTTGATCCCATGTGTTCAAGTTAAGAATTAAGCATGTCGTTGGTTGTTGGAAATCGGTAAGAGCAGTGACGGCTCGTGATCATTTTTTGAAAGTGGGGCCGGACAACAATTTTCGGAAAAATCATGGTTTTGGGTTTGGTTATATATTAATATTTACACATTAGTTACATATATGATTTTGGTAGGCCCGCCCCACTGGCCCTTAATAATGAGTCGCCACTGGGTAAGAGTATGTTTCAAAGAAGCTGACATGGCAAAGTTTATTTTTAATTTATACAATTTTACCAAATTTTCACCATCTTCCAAATTACATCGAGGGCCCTTACCGGTACTATGTATTCGTGCACTGTTGCCTTCATATGTAAGTAGGTTGAGAACCTCTTGCCACTCACTTGTCATGAAGGATTTATTCTCATTTTGTATGTATCTCATATGTAATGTGTCAGGGTGAAGACTGTTGACACATTTATGTCTGGTATGAATATAAATGAAAAACTGCATTTATTAATGTTGTATTCGTGCACTGTTGCCTTCATATGTAATGGATTCAGCACTGTTGCCTTCATATGTAATGGATTCGTGCACTGTTGCCTTCATATGTAATGGATTCGTGCACTGTTGCCTTCATATGTAATGGATTCGTGCACTGTTGCCTTCATATGTAATGGATTCGTGCACTGTTGCCTTCATATGTAATGGATTCGTGCACTGTTGCCTTCATATGTAATGGATTCGTGCACTGTTGCCTTCATATGTAATGGATTCGTGCACTGTTGCCTTCATATGTAAGTAAGAGGTATGAGAACCTCTTACCCCAACAATCAGACACTGGTGTCCATGAAGGATTTTATTTCCTCATTTTGTGGATGTGGTCCTATATGTAGGGTGTGGTCAAAAAAATGGGTGGGGGAAGGACGTGTGACAGACATTTATGTCTGTGTATTAAATATAAATAAACAACAAATGCATTTATTAATGTTGTACAAAACATCCTTGAAAGTGATGTACATTGATTACTTTATTGGTCTTGAATAAGTAGATAATTATCTGTACAGGTTTGTGATATCGTTATGACAGTCACTCTACTATCCTTAACTCAATCCTTCTGACTTCCGCAGATTACGCTGCAGTTATTTTTAAAGTAACCCAGCTACCACACACTGCGACAAGCGTTATTAAATTTTGAAAGTGATAAAAAAATAATTTGATCATAGCGCGTTTTTGATTTTAGTAGTGAATGTGCTAATGAAGAATACCCACAAGATCTCTGGGTCCGGGTAGACACAGATGGGATAGCAGAAAACGTAGTCAAGAAAAGAAGAGACGGATTGTGCATATAATACTAAACAAACGTTAGAGATGTGGTTTAAGAACCTAACGGTGAAATTCTGACATAACTATAAAGCAGAAATTCAGGCAATCAAATTGGCAACTGAAAAGCTGTTTGAACATGAAGCTTGATTCACAACCACTAGCATTTTTGATAGATGCAAAATCCAATCCAGAGAATTTCCAGGTCTACAACCCTATTGTCTAAACTGTGCAAGCAGCGCAAGGACGTCTTGCAGTGGATATCGTCTCACTGTGGAATACCAGGAAATGAAACAGCAGACTGACTGGCCAAGGAAGGTGCTGCAGAGAAGCAACTATGTGTCAGTTATCTACCACCAAAAGTAAAGGATAATTAAATCAATCAAAAAGCTACCAATACTAACACAGAACGACTACCAAATTATCAGCAGATTAGAACAAGTTGTTATTTTGCGCCTCAGAACGGGAGACGATAGACCCTACAGTCAAACGTATACAAAATTCATTATTATCAATTCAGCCACTATGTGTACTTGTGGACCTGCACTCCAGACTGTAGAGCAAAAACTTCAAGACTGCCCCCAAATCTGATATACTGAGACAAACACACTGAGACTAAGAAAACAACACTGGAAAGAAAACTATACAGACGTCAGTATGAACTACAAAAGACAGCGAAGCTTAAACAAGAGACAACAATGAATATATAGACAATATTTCAAGTGAATAAAAGAACAGAAGGATAGATATCTTTACTTTGCTGTCAACTAACGTTCTATTAGTTCCCTACTTGTATTTATTGCATTGTCATCCTTATGTCTTGAAAATTATGTTATGAAATAATATTTTTAAAATAATTGTAAATACAATTACAAGGCATGTAGTAAAAGGTGGCTAAGGTAGGGTTTGGCGTGGCGCTGGCTACGCCATCCGGTAGAAGATTTTAGCTACAAAATGCAACCAGCCATGAACAACTGTAACTTGTCATGAGTTGTTTCAGGGTCTATGCTCCAACTGGAGTTAACAAAAGACACAAGAGAGTGGGAAGATGTGCAATTAGTTTATTGTAAATAAAATTCTTCTTATTTTTTCAAAACTTCCCTTGAAGCAACGACTTATAGTTCCCCTTTGAAGCAACGACGTTATAGTTCCCTTGAACAACGACATTATAGTTCCTTGAAGACTACATTATAGTTCCTTGAAGCAACTACATTATAGTTCCCTTGAAGCAACGACGTTATAGTTCCCCTTTGAAGCAGCGACGTTATAGTTCCCTTGAAGCAACGACATTATAGTTCCCCTTGAAGCAACGACATTATAGTTCCCTTTGAAGCAACGACATTATAGTTCCCTTGAAGCAACGACATTATAGTTCCCTTGAAGCAACGACATTATAGTTCCCTTGAAGCAACGACATTATAGTTCCCTTGAAGCAACGACATTATAGTTCCCTTTGAAGCAACGACATTATAGTTCCCTTGAAGAAGCGACATTATAGTTCCCTTTGAAGCAACGACATTATAGTTCCTTGAAGCAACGACATTATAGTTCCTTGAAGCAACGATATTATAGTTCCTTTGAAGCAACGACATTATAGTCCCTTTGAACAACGACGTTATAGTTCCCTTTGAAGCAACGACATTATAGTTCCCTTGAAACAAACGACATTATAGTTCCTTGAAGCACGACTTATAGTTCCTTGAAGCAATGACATTATAGTTCCCTTGAAGCAACGACATTATAGTTCCCTTGAAGCAACGACATTATAGTTCCCTTGAAGCAACGACATTATAGTTCCCCTTGAAGCAACGACATTATAGTTCCCTTTGAAGCAACGACATTATAGTTCCCTTTGAAGCAACGACATTATAGTTCCGTTAGCACGACTTATAGTTCCTTTGAATATGCATCAACAACTTTTGTCCAGTCAGAAATGTTGTGAACAAACCAGTTTTATTCATTTTAGACTTTTCGTGCTTCGTCTCTGTCTACAGTTCGTCTCCATGTCTCTCTAGGTCTTCCTATATCATAGTAATTCATTTATGTCTTACTGTGCGGGTTCCATTTCAGAGCCACATGTGGGTGTCTCTTCTTCTTCCTTTTTAATGTATATCCAACCCACTTCTATCTAATTGAAATGAAAATCGTGGTGTATCTATTACAGGACATTGACATCAAGCACAGTAAATGAGTTGTTGATTTTCTAGGCCACAATTATGCTCTCATTACTGTGCCATTGCTTTATGAACAGTGAGCTTTATTTTTACATATCGTAAAAATCCATGGTGACAAATTTGCTTCCAAACCGCCCGCTGCGGAGTTTGAACTAGGTACTCTTGGGTTGTGATCGAGCTCACTACCGCTTAAGCTACAGACGTCCATATAATTTGACGATTGTAAATACAATTAAATAGTTGTAATACACTGTTTTTAGTCTGTTATCATTGACTACATAATTGTTGTATTATAAATAAAATATCTGATATTGCAAATGTCTTATATACTTGCTGTCATATTGCTGATATCTTGTCATACTACTACCACATATACTTGACTATAAAATTAAAATTCTCTGCTTATTTCATATGCTAACTAAAATTACTTAATAAATACAGCAAAATGTTGCATTTTATTTTGATCGTATGCGTTATTTTGTGGGTTTTTTTTCTTCAGCTCTCTAATTCTTGCCCATTTTAAGGACAAATCCACAGCTTTTTGAAGTGGAAACATGTCACCATGACAACTAAAAGAGCCAGGGCGCTCGTCATTAAGGGTCAGTGGGATCCAGCCCTATCAAAAGTGTTGAGTAATGTGTACTTATTAATTTTAGAAATTATTTCTTCATAATTATTACTTTCAACGTGATACTGATTAGCTTTGAAAGTTGATATATAACGCTAAAACATCACACAATCTGAAATTCAGCATCTTTCTTCCCTAATTAGTATACGTCTCTGGTCATTAAGGGCCAGTTGAATATATAACACTACAGTAAATATTTTATATCATAATAATATAACAATCATAATAATATATAAACTATCATTTTAAAATATATTATATACAGTCTGAATACAGTCACGCATATTATTGCAGCGCACTATTTTTCGGTTGTTCATTTTAAAATATACCTATCTAAGATATAACATTGCGACCTTTGACGTCTACCTGCAATAACAATTGTCAAAACAATTACATCATTTTCATTTTTCCTGTAGCTAAATTTATTCTTACACATTCAACTCATTTCTTGGCTAAATAATTAAAGAATTATCGATTGAATCACAAATTATATATAAAAAATAGTATAAAATTATAGAAAATAATAGAAATAAGTTACTAATCATCATAGAATAGTTTATGGTAATCGCACATTCCATCAATATACATTTGTCTACGACAATGTACTTTCACTTTCGTTTACACAGCTGACAAGTTTACAAAGAGAGATTATATATTACAAAATCACTCAACATGTAATAGTCCCCTGGTGGAATAGATATGCAGGTGTAGTCTGTAATAAGGGTGACATGCGTTCAATTCACGTAGATACTTTTTTTTTTAAAATCTTCTCTAGGCACTCATGTCGTTTGATGTGGCGAAATATTTAATTGTCTTTGATTTTATGTTCTTTAATAGCCAGCCTGAGGAATGGACATTTGATGAGGCAGTGAAAAGCATATGTGTGCTTTTGAATAGGGTGTTGAGTGTTTCATGTCATGACAGAGAGACAGTGTCTTCAGAAGAACTCAGGGTGAAGCTGCTGAGGGACAGAGAGGAGAGCAAGTGAATCTATGCAGAAGGAACTCAGAGAAAGAAGGAGTCAGAGAAAGCTGACTGATGTCACAGATGGGAAAGAGAGAATTGAGATATTTTGGACATATGGAGAGACATGGGGGGGGGCTGGAGAGAACTGTCGTGGAGGAAGGCATGCCGGCAGGGAGGACCATGGAGATGATGGATTTGGGATGTAACTGATGGTTTTAACATGATGGCTGCAGAGGTAGGACATCTGGCCTATGAGAGAGACAAATTCGGATTACTGTTGGGGTGGCAAAGTTCTGCTCAGGACAAGCTATTTGATGATGATGATGAATAGCCACTTCTTTAATATCAAGTGTTGAAGAACAGAAGAATTTGTTCTTTTATCAAAAGGGGAATAACTTCCTAGAATAGACAAATAATAGTAAATAGTCCAAAAACCATGATTTTTCCAAAAATGTTTATCTGGCCCACCAAGAAAAATGACAACGAGCCTCAACTAAAAAGAGCATAATTCAACACAATCTTTCTCCCAACATTATGCTATCAGTGCCAAACATGAATGTTGATGTAACTTTAGAAGAAAACTAGTCACAACAGAGATGAAGTGTCTGCGTAGAATGCTGGGAGTAACAAGAAGAGACCGGTATGGTAATGAAGATATCAGAACAAAGTGGGTCTAACATCAAAACAGCAGATTAAATAGTTTGACCACATAAGCAGATTATAAGAAAACACAAAGAGCAGTGCTACCCCGTTAGAGTGGATATAAACCATAAAATCATCCATGCCAAAGGTGGACCAAAGAAATAACAGAGGCTGTGATAGATATCATGTACAAAGTGCACACAGGTGCTCGTTCTCAAAATCTTTCTTATCCTGATGCTGTGAATCAAAACAGGATTTGATAAAAGAAGAAAGAAGTGTACTGATTAAGGGCAAGGCCACTTTGCCAATAATAACAAAAGTTTAGTACAGCATCCACATCTCCATGGAAGACATTGTTTAGTATCTCACTGAAAGAAGGCTGGTATTCTTCACTTCCTGATGCATTATCTCGTTCTACTACACCCAGCCCTCCAATATCTTGTAGTTTGAAGCATTCATAAGGAGCAAGACAACGTGGAATCTCAACATTCAATCCTGCATCTATAACCAATATCCTTTGTTTAGGTAACTGTTGGTTTGGCTTAATGTGAGGCACACGCTGCAGCATTACTTCAAATTTATGATCTCTGGTGAAAAAATTAACCCAAACATTAATTCATTGAAGCATACAAAATAATGTATCTATTAATTTTTTTATATTAAAATATCCTGTAGCCTTTAAGGCCAATAGTATAAAGTGTCTTCCTCTCATATTTCTAAACCAAAGTATGCAGGAAGTAGAAGGGTCAATTCCTTTCCCACATGTGAAAATATCAGTGAAGGATTGAATTTCCAACCCCTTTTATGTCAACTCAATAAACAAATGCTCTTGTTGAAATCTGTCTCACATGTATCTATTCAAAGATCTTATGCGTGTTCTTGCCAAATACTTACTATCTCTAGCCAAGAACTGCTTACACATTGTCAACAAGAGAATATGAGCCATCATCAAATAATGAGATGGATCAAACATGTGATATGCATAGAAAACTACCTACAAAACTGCAATTGGACACAAAGGGCAAATGAAAAATGGAATGACTCAAAGTGACCTGAAGGAGAACAGTAGAACAAGAACTGAAAGAACTGAATCATAGCTGGAACACAATACAGAGGATGTCCAAGAATAGAGAAGAATAGGTGTATGTATTGCTGCCCAAGTACCAGGGCATCACAGGCTAGTACAGAGATATATACAAAAGTGATTCAATCTATTTTCCATTTTTTCCGATCCAGAAGCACTTGAGCTTTCAGCTCTTGGCTCGGTGCCATGGAAATCGTAACCCTTCAGGTTGGTGCTACGAACACCGTAAATCCAGGGGAAACCTGTGACTTTTCTGCCAGCCCAGGAATTGAACCCACACTCACAGAGGGCTAGTCACCCGTAGTCCAACATACTACGAACATGCTGGGCGGGTGGGCATCTTTTCTTCAATAAGTTTATCAGTGTGTGATAACTAACGACACCAGTTCTATGTTGGTTTGTTATTCTTCTCTGGCTATCAGTATAATGCTCTTGTCTAGCTACACCACATTTGACTTGGTATTTCTTGCAGTCTGGTTAGGGTTGTAGATTCATCATTATTACTTGAATCATGTACATGTCCTCTCTTTGTTAGGAATTCAGAATATCAGCCTGGTCCATGGTTCCCTGCTTTCTCCAGAAATCATACCTGCAAGCCCATCAGTACCTGCAAGCCCATCAGTACCTGCAAGCCCATCAGTACCTGCAAGCCCATCAGTACCTGCAAGCCCATCAGTACATGCATCCCATCAGTCCTGCAACATCTAGTACTATCAGACCTATCAGCCTCAAAACAGTTCAAGCCCATGTCCTGAACCCATCAGTACATGCAAAATCAGATAAGCCAGACTGCAAGCCCATCAGTTACAGCCATATCTGCAAGCCCATCAGTACCTGCAAGCCCATCAGTACATGCAAGCCCATCAGTACCTGCAAGCCCATCAGTACATCCATTTCCCTTTACATCAAAAGTGCCCTGGCACAAAAAGAAAACTGATTTCTATCAGCCTACAGCTCTTCAAAACTTCAACCACTATGTCCAGACCAACTCGTTGAGTCACTGGGCAAATATGCATGGATAAAAGGCAGACTCTAGCCGGTTACTGCCATGATCTCCATAGTGAAACTCTTGAATACTCAGCAAAGCACCACTGTTTGTCATTCAACATTGTTTATGGCATAAAAGATATTGAACAGTAACTTAGACACATTCCTGATTTGAAGTGTGTAGTTTAGAAGAATGTGTTTCTTGTAAACATAGACAAACAAACTAGCTTCTTCAGTCAACAAGGCATAGAATAGTTACACTGCGACCTACAAGGCATGTCTAAGAGAAGAATGTGTTCTCTTAAACAGACAAACAAACTAGCTTCTTCAGTCAACAAGGCATAGAATAGTTACACTGCGACCTACAAGGCATGTCTAGAGAGAATGAGAGGCTAGTTCTTAAAAAAAAAATGTCTAGTCAGGAAATTGGAGTGCTGCCTACATGTCATGCAAGAATGTGTTTTTGAACTAAAAATTTTTTCAATCATCTTACTATAAGGCATTAGAATTAGCCCCGTAACAAGCAAGAAATTACGAAGCTGTAAGAAGTGGTCTATAACTAAAAAGTAATGTAGACGTCTGAATGGAAGACACGTTTAGAAGATAGTTTAATGCGATATGGCACTAGGTATACCTTACTTCAATTTCTGCAGGACTTGCTCTATCAAAATCCACAAATTTAGCTTTACCAAAACATCATTTATTGACAATTAGACAACAAATGTTATTCTAGTGAAAGCATCATAGTGTTGACATCAGTTAAATTGACAAAAACATCCAATTTGGATTGTTCTGAAATCCAAACAAAATCTATAAAACTATGTCTAATAATTTAGTTTTAGTAGGGGAAAGAATTGCATTTAACTTGTTTTGAATATATGATCAATTTGCGAACAAATCTCTGAACAAGAATTATTTCTTACTTGTCAAATTGTTTAGTGAAACAAATTGTAAGGATTCGGTAGTGTGGGGATCAAGAAGCTATTTTCATTGTTTTCATATTAATGTAAAATTTGTATAACCATTTTGAAAGATTATGACTTAGAAGAGTAGAAAAAAATGAGTAAACAAAAATATTAAAGCATTGCCATGGAAACAATACAAAATGGCAGCCTTAAACAAAATTTCAAATCCTAAGACTCTGAATGTAATGAATGTAAATGGATTCTGTTCTCACTCTAAGGTGCGCAATTGTAATATCTAAACTATTACACATGATCTTTATGATATATTAAATATTTAATTTTTATAAATTTTTGGGTAAAAATTCCCTCAAAATTCGGTCAAAAAAGCGTTTGGAGTGTGTTCAATTCAAAAATTTAATATTTATTATATCCTAAAAATCAGTGTAATTTTAGATATTAAAATGTCTCACCTTAGAGTGAAAACAGAATTCATTTATATTCATTACTTCAGAGCCTTAGGATTTAAAATTTTGTGTTTGGACCATTTTTTGTTTCCATGGCAACACGTTGACATATTTTGAAAACTAAACTTTTTCTACTCTTTTAAGTCATAATATCTCAAAATTGTATACAAATTCTACATATATGAAACAACGAAAAAGTTTCCAAACCAGAATCCCCCCTTAAACATAATAGCAAAGGAAATGAATGATGCACATCTTAAGCCACATTTGACTCTACGTGATTCATCAAGAAATATAATCATCATCAGTCCTTGTCGAACTCAAAGATAAATAATGCAGAAAGAAACACATTTTCCAGCCAATTCAATACTACCCCCCATGGCATCCACATCCTCATGAGCAGTGTGTGTTTTCTGTCTGTCTCTGTTCTTTTTATTTCTTTTACAGTTGGGAATCATTACTAGACACATTCCTACCCACCTCAATTACCTTCTAGAAAATGTGAGTGGAGTCAGCAGATCTATTTTTTACTACCACACAAACTACATGTGGTGATTAAGGAGTCTAGTTAGTGAGTAGATTGATTGATTGATTGGAACATCATCAATGCACTTCAGTGAGTAACCATGTGTGCTCTGATCTCTTTCTTACACAGGAAGATCTCAGCTGCAGTGCACAAACTCTGTAGGTCAGGCAAGGGTCCTAGTTTAGGGAGTAAAAATGTGACAGTCTCAAACTGAATAGAAAACAGTTCCTAACCTGTCCTATTCTCAGAGCTTCTAGAGTTCCAGAAAAAACAGATTATATGATAATAACCTTAAATGAAATAAATCAGCTTGGCAACCATGTAGTGCAGATCTGAAGTGGTTCAGAAACTGGACATGATAGGTTGATTACGCGACACTGATGCTTTTTGGTCCTTAGATGTCTATTATAGACAGAGATAGCTAAGTAATGAATGAAAAGAAAACTACAGAACACAGACAAATTAAATATATTTCAAATATGCTACTTCAGTGAAAACTCTAAAGTAAGGAATGTTAAGTGTAAGAGAAAGACAAACTATGAAAGTGGTAAAGAAACATCAAGAGGTAGAAAAATATGGCAGGAGATGATGTATGGGACAGAGTATAACCAACCTTAGATGTGGACAGGACATCAGACGTGATCTAGACAACCTTAGATGTGAACAAGACACCAGATCTGATCTAGACAACCTTAGATGTGAACAAAACATCAGATCTGATCTAGACAACCTTAGATGTGAACAATACATCAGATCTGATCTAGACAACCTTAGATGTGAACAAGACACCAGACCTGATCTAGACAACCTTAGATGTGAACAAAACATCAGATCTGATCTAGACAACCTTAGATGTGAACAAGGCACCTGACCTGATCTAGACAACCTTCGATGTGAACAAGACACCAGACCTGATCTAGACAATCTTAGATGTGAACAAAACATCAGATCTGATCTAGACAACCTTAGATGTGAACAAGGCACCTGACCTGATCTAGACAACCTTAGATGTGAACAAGACACCAGACCTGATCTAGACAACCTTAGATGTGAACAAAACACCAGATCTGATCTAGACAACCTTAGATGTGAACAAGGCACCTGACCTGATCTAGACAACCTTAGATGTGAACAAGACACCAGACCTGATCTAGACAACCTTCGATGTGAACAAGACACCAGACCTGATCTAGACAACCTTAGATGTGAACAAAACACCAGATCTGATCTAGACAACCTTAGATGTGAACAAGACATCAGATCTGATCTTGACAACCTTAGATGTGAACAAGACACCAGACCTGATCTAGACAACCTTAGATGTGAACAAGACACCAGACCTGATCTAGACAACCTTAGATGTGAACAAGACATCAGATCTGATCTTGACAACCTTAGATGTGAACAAGACACCAGACCTGATCTAGACAACCTTAGATGTGAACAAGACACCAGACCTGATCTAGACAACCTTAGATGTGAACAAGGCACCTGACCTGATCTAGACAACCTTAGATGTGAACAAGACACCAGACCTGATCTAGACAACCTTAGATGTGAACAAGGCACCTGACCTGATCTAGACAACCTTAGATGTGAACAAGGCACCTGACCTGATCTAGACAACCTTAGATGTGAACAAGACACCTGATTTGATCTAGACAACCTTAGATGTGAACAAGGCACCTGACCTGATCTAGACAACCTTAGATGTGAACAAGACACCTGATTTGATCTAGACAACTTTAGATGTGAACAAGACACCTGATCTAATCTAGACAGAAACTATATGGAGCTACAATCAAACCTTAAATGTGGAGAGGGCAAACAAATTTCATGGAATGACTCAATTTTTATTTCTTCAACAAATCATTACAAATGTTGAATTTTAAAGTTAGGTCTCAATGTATGATTACAAAAATTGATTATTACCTTGGCTCATTTCCTAGTATTATTAAGACAACTTGATATTTTCTCATCTCATCCAACTGTATTTCATCTTGGCTTAGACGGCAGCTATACTGGCCGTTTCCCTGAAAAATAAAGTTTAGATGAAAAAGTATATTTTGGATAATTACGGTTAAAAATAACTGACAAAACTTCTTCCTTGAACGCTCCATATCGATCACTTGTTAAATTACTACTGTGATTTATATATGATCTGAACCTAAGAGCAATTTTATGTTGTGCCATTTATGCGCCTACAAGTAGACCAGCACATCCAATTTCTGTTCTGCTACGACGCTTTTTATTGACTAGGGTAGCTTCCCTAGGCCCCTACCTCAGTTGCCTTTTACGACATGCATTGTGTGTCACAGAGTTACTATTCTTTGCACCACTTGTGGGACCCAGCAACACATGGGCGTCTGACAAAATAAAAGATAATCTTTTAAAGATAAAAAAGCAACGTTTCTGGTAAATTGTCTTTATCATATCAGTCTTGGTTCTTACAATCTCTTAGCTTTCTTTTTCATGTCAGCCTTGATTTGCGAGATCTTTTAGCTTTTATTCATGATTGTAGAGTCTTGTTTAAAGTTATTTTTGTGACACTGTGTTTATAACAAATTTTGTCTCTTGATTCTTGTTTTTGATAAAAGCTATCTTCATGTTTAGTAGGTCTCCATTTTCTGTGGCAACTGGTGGATTGTCCATACAATATACATGTCTAAGGACAATTTATTGAATGTTTTGTCAAAAAAGCATAAAAATAACTACTTTTCCAAAGTAACAATCTACATCATATCATATACAAGAATTTATTGAATTCTGTGCATCAAAAGATATCTCAAACATCAACAAAAAAGGGTTCTCTGCTGTAAACTGATTAAGCCACAAATTTCATTTCTGGCATCTTGTGCTCCTCCCGATGAGTCCATTACTTTTTAAGATTGGGAAGGCTTGCATGCTCCAATGGTTTAGTTGGTTAGGACAGCAAGAACTTATGTTTCTGGCAGGGTCACCCAGGCTGAACAGGTCACCGAAGAAGTGCCAGAATAAGTAAGGCTTCCTGGTCCATCTGGTTCGGGGGTTTTGCTTGGGAATAACAACCCCATCCTGTTAAACTCTTTACATTGTGTCAACATGAATAACTTATGATCCAAATGTCGTGGGTTTGAGTTGTTCCCTCGGATTGTGCCGTTTCTGCGGATAAAGCGAAGCCATAAGGAGAGAAACTGGTGCAATCCTGTGCCTTTAAATGCTCAGATCACATACAAATCCCAAAGAGTGGTTAGCAAGTGGTCGATGTGGAGCGTACGAAGAAGAAAAGGTTAACTCTTTCCCAGCGCAGTTATTTCCTCAATTTTGAAACAGTTAATTCAAGGGAGGTAAAAAAAACAATTTTAAAAAATCATAATTACTGATCAATAAATAAACATATATAACTTATTATATTGAAATTTTTTTTAAAGTGGACAACCTATTAGAATAACAAGATTAAAAAGTAGTAGAAGTAAAATAGTAGAAGTAAAAATGGAAAGACTTCTTATATGGGAAGCAACTCTAATACCGCAGTGTATGGCGAATGGCATTCAGCGGAATTCCGCTGCGGCACAGTGTGCTGCGAAAAGTGTGGAAAGAGTTCAGAAATAATTACTAGTCTTTTTTATTTAAAAGACAATCTTTCCCTAATCAGTAAAATTTTGTTCTCTTTTTGTTTCCAGGCTATTGTCTATAGATAGAAGAATGGATGGTATCCCGCTAGTCTTGAGAGACAATTAATGAAGCTCATTCTCAAATTTATTTCTGCTTTCTCCTAGACTTTGTGGCTAAGTGGTAAAGCCATTGTCTTCAAAGCATAGGTTCGAATCTGGACCGCACCATTCTGCTCACAAGTGAATTTTTTTTCCAGAGACCCCTACGATTGTTGCCGGAGCACCCAATCATCTTAAATGGTGATGGCGGATAGGAGTAGCTTTGCCTGGAAATTCCATCACATTTTAATACTTCACTATTTGTTGCTCTATCACTCCAGAAAGTTTTGAATATATGCCTCAATCAGCACATGGGAAATGCATTCATTCTTTACTTTTGCTATGTGTGTAGGGACCAAGATTTGCTGGCATAGAGTAGAGTGTTGAACATGCAGGTTCTGTACTGTCTATGATTAATTCTCATTTAACAGGCAGACTCTACATTTCACAATCGTCTGCAAGAAATTGTGGATTTGTAGGGAATGAGTCAGTTCTAATAATGAAGAAATTAAGAACTGAATGATATTTCTCTTATAAGATTTGTTCTGGTATCTGGTGTAATCCTTATTTTCAAATAACTGATTGATTGATAGGACCATCATCATTGCACTTTGGTGAATAACTATGTGTGAGCTGATCTTTTTCTTACACAGGAAGATCTCAGCAGCGGTGCTTGAACTCTATAACATCGGCGAGAGTTCCCAATGTAATTTTGAAAATGGAGGAATTTGTGTCAGAATTTTATTTTAACCTTTTTTTTTAATGAATTTATAGCACCTTACGTTTTTAAGAATAAAATTGTCATCACTCTCCATGACAATGATGTTGTAGATATTAGTGTCAGCTTTGATGGCACTTGGCTTACTAGAGGCCACACATCCCACATTGGAGTTGGTTGTGCAGTGGATGTTCTGACAGGACTGTGCATAGATGTTCATGTTATGTCCACATATTGTCAGGTGTGTGAAACCACCGGCAAGACCCTTTCAAGAGACAAGCCAGCAGAATTTGAAGTGTGGAAGGCAGACCATCTTCCAAACTGTGACAACAATTTCACAGGTTCTGCTGGAATGATGGAGGTGGAGGCTGCAAGAGTGCTGTGGCGACGGTCTGTGGCACGCCATAAGCTACACATCAATACTTTCTGATGGTGACACCAAAACATTTGCGGAGCTTACCAAGATCAAACCATATGGAGAGGGCATTCAGATAGACAAAGAGGAGTGCATCAACCATGTGAGTAAACGCCTTGGAACAGCGCTCTGCAATTTTGTTGCTGACTGCCTAAAGCAGGGCGTGACCCTAGGAGGACGTGGTAAAGGTCAGCTTACACAAAATGCCATCCGTAAGCTGACAATTTATTACAATAGAGCGATAAGGAACAATGCAAGTGTTGAGTCCATGAAGAAAAGTGTTATGGCTTCACTGCATCACTGCTTTTCAACAGACAAAAGTCCACACCATGAAATGTGCCCAAGTGGAGAGCAATCTTGGTGTTTTTTTCAGTCCGCCCTGGCAAAGCATCAGGTTCCAGGTTCTCATGACAAGATGTTGCACACATGGCTCAACCGTGGCAAGTTAGATAAATATCTTTTGCCAATTTATGACAGGCTGTCTGATACCAAACTACTACACAGATGTGTGTCAGGAAAAACTCAGAACTCAAATGAATGTTTACACAGCCTGATCTGGGCTCGCTGTAATAAAACCAACTTTGCCTCGCGCAAGCGTGTTCAGTTTGCAGTTGTGACAGCAGCTAGAGAGTTCAACTTTGGTGCTGCTGCTGCTCAAGATACTGCCCAGTTTTTTGGCTTCTCTACAGGCCTGCACATAAAGAAACTAGGAGCGTCTAGAATGCAGAAGAGAATTAGAAATAGCTTAAAATATAAGATAGACAAGCAAACCAAGAGACGCGACAGTGTACGGGTTGCCAAATTGAAGAGGCAAGAAGAACTGCATGCCCTGGAGGGAGGTCCTGCATATGCAGCAGGATTGTTCTAATTGTCATGTACTGTTAGAAACTGGTTTTCTGTGTCAAATAACTTGTTAAAGCATTAAAATACAAGCCAGCAGAATTTGTAAGTGTAATAAAACTTCAAAATAATTTCTTTTCTCCGTTTTCTCATTTTGTCACTTTTTTTTACTTTGGTACGTTGTTTCTCAAAAGCTGTTTATTGGATTATAATGAAACTTTGCACACTTATTCTTCATCGTATTACTTACATTTTGTACAGAGCACTTTGTGAAACTAAGAGTGGTTTTGTGCAGCGGGTCAAAAAACCACAAAAATTGTCACTGAAAAAGCTGTAAAACTTTTAAAATTATGAAGAAAAAAATGACAAGTGATATCATTAAAATTTGCTGTATAAAGGTAAAGGGCCTATCTCTGTACATATAAACCAAAATTGAGCCTGTACATAAAAAAATTACTGTTTTATATTACACTTAAGAAATCCAATATGGCCGCTGTTTATCTTGGTTTCCATAGCAACCGTCAAGTGCACATTACATTTGAAAGCATTTTATTGATCAGGGGACTTCAGTATCAAACTATATACCATATATGAACCTGAAAATGATGTAGTACTCGATCTAGTTATTTAAGGATAGCACTGCCATTACTAGCAATTTCAGTTTCTAATTTCTAATAATAAAAATAACCATTTTGAAAGATTATGACTTAGAATAGTAGAAAAAAAATTTCCTCAAAATTCGGTCAAAAATAGATGTTCTTGGGGGGTGTGTTTACCCAAAAATTCATAAAAATGTAATATTTAATATATCCTAATAATCATGTGTAATTTTTAGATATTACAATTGCTCACCTTAGAGTGAAAACAGAATTCATTTATATTCATTAACTTCAGAGCCTTAGGGATTTGAAATTTTGTGTTTAGCGGCCATCTTTTATTGTTTCCATGGCAACGCATTGACAT
The DNA here is from genome assembly GCA_020796225.1 of Arion vulgaris. Classification (NCBI taxonomy): domain Eukaryota; kingdom Metazoa; phylum Mollusca; class Gastropoda; order Stylommatophora; family Arionidae; genus Arion; species Arion vulgaris. The sequence continues at coordinate 3,915,086 of CM036767.1, forward strand.
TTTTTTACTAATTTTTTTCTACTATTCTAAGTTATAATCTTTTAAAATTGTTATACAAATTCTACATTAATACCAAAGCAACAAAAAAAGTTTCAAGACCAGAATCCCCCCTTAAAGATGTCGCTTGTCTTGCAAGAGTAAATTACTAGTTATCCTTATATCCCATGTGTCATCTCAGTTTATTCTAAAATGGAGTCTAAAGTCGAATGATTGACTTCATTGCACTAGGTTTTACCCCATATGACTTGGTCCCTCTCCGCAAAAATGTCACACCATCTGTCGAGACTATTTCACAAGGCATGAACTCTGTAGCTCCAGCAACAACCCTAGGGGTTTTGGGGAAAAATGCAATTGTTAACAGAACAGTGCGGTCCAGGTTCGAACTTACAACATTTGGAATACAAGGTAAATACTTAACCACTTAGTCACAGAGACCCCCAGAGTACCACTTAGTCACAGAGATCATCTTATAGGGTTTAACCACTTAGTCACAGAGATCATCTTATAGGGTTTAACCACTTAGTCACAGAGATCATCTTATAGGGTTTAACCACTTAGTCACAGAGATCATCTTATAGGGTTTAACCACTTAGTCACAGAGATCATCTTATAGGGTTTAACCACTTAGTCACAGAGATCATCTTATAGGGTTTAACCACTTAGTCACAGAGATCATCTTATAGGGTTTAACCACTTAGTCACAGAGATCATCTTATAGGGTTTAACCACTTAGTCACAGAGATCATCTTATAGGGTTTAACCACTTAGTCACAGAGATCATCTTATAGGGTTTAACCACTTAGTCACAGAGATCATCTTATAGGGATTAACCACTTAGTCACAGAGACCATCTTATAGGGTTTAACCACTTAGTCACAGAGACCATCTTATAGGGTTTAACCACTTAGTCAAGAGAACTCTTATAGGGTTTAACCATTAGTCACAGAGACATCTTATAGGTTTAACCACTAGTCACAGAGATCATCTTATAGGGTTTAACCACTTAGTACAGAGACCATCTTATGGTTTACCATTAGTCACAGAGACCATCTTATAGGGTTTAACCACTTAGTCACAGAGACCATCTTATAGGGTGTAACCACTTAGTCACAGAGATCATCTTATAGGGTTTAACCACTTAGTCACAGAGATCATCTTATAGGGTTTAACCACTTAGTCACAGAGATCATCTTATAGGGTTTAACCACTTAGTCACAGAGATCATCTTATAGGGTTTAACCACTTAGTCACAGAGACCATCTTATAGGGTTTAACCACTTAGTCACAGAGACCATCTTATAGGGTTTAACCACTTAGTCACAGAGACCATCTTATAGGGTTTAACCACTTAGTCACAGAGACCATCTTATAGGGTTTAACCACTTAGTCACAGAGACCATCTTATAGGGTTTAACCACTTAGTCACAGAGATCATCTTATAGGGTTTAACCACTTAGTCACAGAGACCATCTTATAGGGTTTAACCACTTAGTCACAGAGACCATCTTATAGGGTTTAACCACTTAGCCACATAGACCATCTTATAGGGTTTAACCACTTAGTCACAGAGACCATCTTATAGGGTTTAACCACTTAGTCACAGAGACCATCTTATAGGGTTTAACCACTTAGTCACAGAGATCATCTTATAGGGTTTAACCACTTAGTCACAGAGACCATCTTATAGGGTTTAACCACTTAGTCACAGAGACCATCTTATAGGGTTTAACCACTTAGTCACAGAGACCATCTTATAGGGTTTAACCACTTAGTCACAGAGATCATCTTATAGGGTTTAACCACTTAGTCACAGAGACCATCTTATAGGGTTTAACCACTTAGTCACAGAGATCATCTTATAGGGTTTAACCACTTAGTCACAGAGATCATCTTATAGGGTTTAACCACTTAGTCACAGAGACCATCTTATAGGGTTAACCACTTAGTCACAGAGACCATCTTATAGGGTTTAACCACTTAGTCACAGAGACCATCTTATAGGGTTTAACCACTTAGTCACAGAGAACATCTTATAGGGTTTAACCACTTAGTCACAGAGACCATCTTATAGGGTTTAACCACTTAGTCACAGAGACCATCTTATAGGGTTTAACCACTTAGTCACAGAGACCATCTTATAGGGTTTAACCACTTAGTCACAGAGACCATCTTATAGGGTTTAACCACTTAGTCACATAGACCATCTTATAGGGTTTAACCACTTAGTCACAGAGACCATCTTATAGGGTTTAACCACTTAGTCACAGAGATCATCTTATAGGGTTTAACCACTTAGTCACAGAGATCATCTTATAGGGTTTAACCACTTAGTCACAGAGACCATCTTATAGGGTTTAACCACTTAGTCACAGAGACCATCTTATAGGGTTTAACCACTTAGTCACAGAGACCATCTTATAGGGTTTAACCACTTAGTCACAGAGATCATCTTATAGGGTTTAACCACTTAGTCACAGAGACCATCTTATAGGGTTTAACCACTTAGTCACAGAGACCATCTTATAGGGTTTAACCACTTAGTCACGAGACCATCTTATAGGGTTTAACCACTTAGTCACAGAGACCATATTATAGGGTTTAACCACTTAGTCACAGAGATCATCTTATAGGGTTTAACCACTTAGTCACAGAGATCATCTTATAGGGTTTAACCACTTAGTCACAGAGATCATCTTATAGGGTTTAACCACTTAGTCACAGAGATCATCTTATAGGGTTTAACCACTTAGTCACAGAGACCATCTTATAGGGTTTAACCACTTAGTCACAGAGATCATCTTATAGGGTTTAACCACTTAGTCACAGAGACCATCTTATAGGGTTTAACCACTTAGTCACAGAGATCATCTTATAGGGTTTAACCACTTAGTCACAGAGATCATCTTATAGGGTTTAACCACTTAGTCACAGAGATCATCTTATAGGGTTTAACCACTTAGTCACAGAGATCATCTTATTGGGTTTAACCACTTAGTCACAGAGACCATCTTATAGGGTTTAACCACTTAGTCACAGAGATCATCTTATAGGGTTTAACCACTTAGTCACAGAGATCATCTTATAGGGTTTAACCACTTAGTCACAGAGACCATCTTATAGGGTTTAACCACTTAGTCACAGAGATCATCTTATAGGGTTTAACCACTTAGTCACAGAGACCATCTTATAGGGTTTAACCACTTAGTCACAGAGATCATCTTATAGGGTTTAACCACTTAGTCACAGAGATCATCTTATAGGGTTTAACCACTTAGTCACAGAGATCATCTTATGGGGTTTAACCACTTAGTCACAGAGACCATCTTATAGGGTTTAACCACTTAGTCACAGAGATCATCTTATAGGGTTTAACCACTTAGTCACAGAGATCATCTTATAGGGTTTAACCACTTAGTCACAGAGACCATCTTATAGGGTTTAACCACTTAGTCACAGAGATCATCTTATAGGGTTTAACCACTTAGTCACAGAGATCATCTTATAGGGTTTAACCACTTAGTCACAGAGATCATCTTATAGGGTTTAACCACTTAGTCACAGAGATCATCTTATAGGGTTTAACCACTTAGTCACAGAGACCATCTTATAGGGTTTAACCACTTAGTCACAGAGATCATCTTATTGGGTTTAACCACTTAGTCACAGAGATCATCTTATAGGGTTTAACCACTTAGTCACAGAGATCATCTTATAGGGTTTAACCACTTAGTCACAGAGATCATCTTATAGGGTTTAACCACTTAGTCACAGAGAACATCTTATAGGGTTTAACCACTTAGTCACAGAGATCATCTTATTGGGTTTAACCACTTAGTCACAGAGATCATCTTATAGGGTTTAACCACTTAGTCACAGAGATCATCTTATAGGGTTTAACCACTTAGTCACAGAGACCATCTTATAGGGTTTAACCACTTAGTCACAGAGATATCTTATAGGGTTTAACCACTTAGTCACAGAGATCATCTTATAGGGTTTAACCACTTAGTCACAGAGATCATCTTATAGGGTTTAACCACTTAGTCACAGAGATCATCTTATAGGGTTTAACCACTTAGTCACAGAGATCATCTTATAGGGTTTAACCACTTAGTCACAGAGATCATCTTATAGGGTTTAACCACTTAGTCACAGAGATCATCTTATAGGGTTTAACCACTTAGTCACAGAGACCATCTTATAGGGTTTAACCACTTAGTCACAGAGATCATCTTATAGGGTTTAACCACTTAGTCACAGAGATCATCTTATAGGGTTTAACCACTTAGTCACAGAGATCCACAGTTTAATCATTTTTAGAAAAAACAAGAACATTGAAAAATTCAAACAGTTTATGCAAACCTGTAGGTTTTCTTCAGTTTGTAGTCCAAACAGGCAGGTGGCAACCTGCTTCAAGCACAGTGCAGATTTCTCTGTTAGACACACTTCAGGATCCTGGTCTGCATCAAACACAACCAGGATGTCACCAGATTGATCTGATCCATCATCAAACTGATTTCCTTCTTCCTCAATCTCATGAGCACCCAAACAGGTCCCAAATAATATCTCAAAAGCTTTTTGGAATAATGCTGTAGGGTTATCATAGGTAATTTCTGTCAAACGTTTCTGGATTGCAAACAACAGGATCTTGATCCTCATGTTTCGTACAGGGTTGTTATTCCACCAATCAGATTCTCTTACAGCAGCTCTACTTGCAACAACATTTTGGAAAACAAGTCCATCTTCAATGTGACCTAGTTTTATATAACTTTTAAGTGCAATGGTAATAGTGTCTTCCTTATCAAGTTCTTCTTCAGCGTATTCTTGCAGTTTCTTTACAACATCAAGGATTGGTCCATATTTTCCTGCAAGGTCAAGAAGTTTTATCTTTTCTCTTTGCTGTGTTCCAGAATACTTTTTTTGATCAATATCCTTGTCTAGCGTCCTAAATGCTGCCCAAAATTCTTGGATGTCTTTTAATTCAGGCATGAGTAATATTAGATCTGAAGCATACATTACTGCTTTAGTTAGCTTTTTCTTTCCTTCTTCATAGTTGTTATCACTTGTACTCGATTTAGCAAGTTCTAAATAACAAAGTCCTGCTTGCTCATAAGCGCTTATTAAGGAAATTTTGCTGTTTGATCCAAGATGGGAGTTAGTAATTGTGTTAAATTGTATAAGGGCTTCCTGTATTTGTCCTGTATCCTTTAGAAGTATACCAAGATCTAGAATTGCTGGAAAGTTCTCTTTGGCTAGTTGAATTGCTTTTTTAAATGATTCAATAGCTTTCTTGACCAACTCATCATCTTTATCCAGTGAAAGATAATTTTTCGGTTTTCTTACATATGAACTTATTGCCTCTTTTCTTTGCCTGTGCTCTTCATAATCATGTGACATGGATTTCTGTATTCCATGTCTATTTCCATGATTTGATTTGCTGTTAGTCCTAACCATAGTCCACTGTGTTTCTGCTTGTTGTCCTGTAGAGCCTCGCGGAGTTCGGTGTTCGCGTTGACCTGCACTATAATTTGCTTGACCATTTGCAGACCTTGCTGGTAGCACTGTCTCTGGATGTCTTCTGTTATCATAGCCAGTAGGTCTACAACCCTGTCTCAAGTTCTCAAGACTAGACTGCCTATATGTAACTTCTGGAGAATGGCTATGAGAATGCATATTCATCAGAACTTTTCTTTTAAAGCTTTTCCCAAGATAATGATAAGCTTTGGAGTCCTCTTTTATTGCAACAGATTTCTCAAGCAGTGCAATAGATTCATCAATATCAATAAATTTCATGGCATTACCACACTGAGTTAAAACAGACGGCAAATCACTTCCTTTCTCCAATGCTTTCTTGCACAGATCAAATAAACTAAGATTACGAAATATAGCATCGTAATGAGGATAGTTTTTATGTGAACGAGATAATCGAAGTGTTACTAATTCAGCATAAGCCATTGCTTGTAGGCTGCTGTCATCATTGTCTGCAACCTCAAATAGATATTGGATTGCCTTTCTCGTGAATTCTTCCACACTCACCCTCTGTGGGTCAGAAAATAAAATATTAGCATGTGTAGCTCTGCGACAAGCAAGTCCTAGTCCAAACTTCCACATGTAATTATCCGGTCTTGCTTCCACAGCTTCTGAAAAAAGTTGTATGCATCGATTAATGTTATCAGTTCCTCCAAGCCTACTGTAGTAATAAGCATGCTCTGCCTTTGCCTCGATAAGTAGCTTATCAAAATCTGTTTCATTACTCAATTTCTTCAGAATATCCAAACATTTCTTGGCTTCCAACTCATCTCCTGTGTGGCACATAATCATATAGCGATTCCCCAAAGACGATATATTTTTCCACTGAGTTAATTCAATAACTTCATTGCTAAGTTTAACAGCATCTTCAATTTTGTACAAGCGAAAATCAATCCAAGCTAGCATGTTTTTTTTCATGATCAGTTCATTCTGGTAGTCATCTTGACCGTCTATTTCTGAGACCAAGGTATGAAGTTTTGTTTGAGTTTATTCACTGTGACTTTCTCAGCAGAAATAAGATTAAAAGTACAACGAAATTGTTCTATATTTCTTAGATAATCTTGTTCCCCTGCAGCTCCCATCTTGTATTCTTGTCTGGAAGATGAAGATAAAACTATCAAAAAATAAGATTGTTTTTTCAATAAACAATAATTACACATGGCACATTTTTGGCACTATGGCACATTTTTGGAAGAAATATATTAATAAAAAATATGCAGAAATGAACAAGAGAATGTTGCACATGTGGCTGCAGATATTAAATAGGAAATGCTGCACATGTGGCTGAATAAATGAACTAAGAAATGCTGCACATTTGACTGCAGATATTAACTAGAAAATGTGGCACTTGGGCTGAAAAATTAACCAAGAAATGCTGCACATGTGGCTGCAGATATTAACTAGAGAATGTGGCACTTGGGCTGAAAAATTCACCAAGAAATGCTGCACATGTGGCTGCAGCTATAAATAGGAAATGATGTATCTTAGGTAGTTGAAAGTAGGTGAAAGTGGGTGAAAAAAATGGGAAGAAGTAAATAATGCAGGAGAATTATAAAACCAATCATAAGCAAAATTTATAATGTTATTGGGGCTGCAATAGTGAAGTCTATAACACGCTTTGCTAGTAACCATGTGTCAGGGGGATTTCGTGTTTCGAGGCCAACTTGAGCCAACAAATTTTGGTGTAAACATAGTATGTGGCTGAACTACATATTTTCTGATTCCTTACTTGGGGATCTAAATTACAAGTCAAGTACCTATAAAGTCGTAGTAAAACTTGCTTGAATAGCGAGGGGCACTGATGATAATGAAAGCAAGCATTCACTCAAAAATCAAAAAGTGCCATATTAGGTGCTTTGATTAAATCTAAATTCATAGAGAGCGAACAAAAATTAAAACTAATAATGTTCTTGAAAGAAACATAAAAAGTTATCATAGAGTTAGAAGCAGTAGAACCAAGGATTGCTGCATCATCATCATCATGTGTTATTCTGACTGGGATATTCTCAATGTCTGTACCGACTATCAGTTCAGGTACTGCCATTTTACTGGGGCATAACACCATACAGTCTATAACTTTCCTCTCTCTATGCCACTCTCATCTAACAGTGATCTTGTAGCTTTTGCTTTATTATATGATTGACATTGTGACAGATTGGACATTCCCACACATACACCATCCTCCACTACAACAGCTATCACAAATTTCACATGCTGACCGTCCCCATGATAAGTTACTTGTTATATCTTCTCTCTTTTCCTCGAAGACAACATTATCTGGTCCATCCAGACTTAATTCCTAATTCTTACATCCTAATGACCACATCCCATAAATAGGTACATACTGCAATTAACATCAGTCCTGGCCATACATTTGCAAGTCTGGATAGAAGCATTATTTGTAGGTTAGTCAGCGTGTGAACTCTAGTATGTCCAGGTGTACACAGCCATGTCTGGGTCTTGAAATGTGACTGCCAAATACTGTTCACCCATTCTGTGTATGGATGTAATGAATCTTTTGAATCATGTTCATAGTATTTGATAGTCTCAGTGATGATGTGGTTAAGATGCGCGCCTTGTGTTCTGAAGGTCACGGTTTTGAATCCGGACAGCGTCATTTGGTTCACAGATGCATGTTTTCTGGATATCACTAAGGTACTATGTTTGTTCCACACAAGGAAGCAATCGGGATATTTTTTCAGAGGTCCCTCATATCATTGATTGATTCATTGATTGAGTGATTGATAGGATTGTACTTCAGCGGAGTAACCATGTGTGATCCGAACACTTTCTTACACAGGAAGATCTCAGCGACAATACACAAATTATGTTGCACCGACGAGAGTCCCCGATGTAATTTTGAAAATGGTGAAAGTATTTTTGTAGGACTTTTACTTTTAATTTTTCTAATTAATTTTGCCCGGACAGCGGCTTTCCAGCATGCTCTTCTCGATTCTAAACTGTCAATGGATATATTCCGTGCTCAAATTGAACACAGGACCAATGTTTTATCGTACTTCTCCGATAGGACTAGGAACTTGATCTCACCTACATGGATATCAGGAATCTCTAGAAAAATATTCTGATGGCTCCAAAAAGGAGCAAAACGAGTCCCATTGGAATGAGAGGCGAGCAAACTAAACTCTATGCCACAAAGAGCACTTTCCCTGACAGCAATGTAGGTGGGATCGAGTGATGATACTGTTCAATTAACTTCAATCAATCAGATCAGAGCTTTCGAACATAATCATTTTGAAATGAAGTGGCTATGTACTGATGGGTGTATCAAGAAAACACAGGTATAAGATTGAAGACATCAGAAAAATATGGGAACAGCATCAGTAAGAACTTCAAGAAACAACAAAATGAATAATTCGACAGCATAAGTAGATTACCAATAGACATCCTCAAAAAGCATTGATACAGTGCTTACAAAATAAAATGTCGTTCACGCAAAAAGGTGAACCCAGAAATAACAGACAGTGGAAGTATGAAGTGCAGTAAGAACCCGTTCTAGAAATTTATTCGTACCCTGGCCTGATGTTGTGACGTAAACCATGAAAAGAGATAGAAGACGATCATTTTATCTTCTATGAATTTAGATAAAACATTGAGATAAAACTGAAACCATATTGAAACAACATTAAAATGCGTGAACACAAAGTGGTGCTGTTTCACACAAATAGCTCCCCGTCTAGTATTGTATAGTTACATACATATCGCATAATATTGATTGTTAAAACAGTTATACAGTGAACAGACTGTGAGTTTACACTTACTATTAAAACATGAAATGTCCGACACATAAATGATCAACACTCTAACTAACCTTCTATACCTGATCGAACTCGGTCGAAGGTAAGTCAAAGGTAAGTCAAGGGTAAACGACAGCATATATATTCTTGGAACTCGTACGTTGGAGATCGATACTGAAAGTAATACAGGGTGTTCAAAATAATTGCAGCCCGTAAATGGAGCTAATCTGGCATATATGTATGGAAATGAGAAGGTTCAGTTATGACGTAGTATAGGTCAAGGTTGTGTGACGGTGTGTAATTGTAGTGCGGGAAGGGGCGATGAACAAATGTGACGTAGGACGAGCTAGTCAGAACCGGTTTAAATAGTAAATAAACACAACTCAATTTGTACCTGGCAAGTTTCGAATTGTCAATGGGGCTGCAATTATCTTGAACACCCTGTATATGTTTCCTTTACCTGTGTAGGAGTCACCATTGTACTAGTTTTAATTTGTGTTAGTTTTAATATTTATTATTCATTTTTGCTTCCGTATGTGATACCATTCGGGCATGGGATAAGGATGGGAGGTTTAGAACACATTGTGACAACCGGTAAAAATCGAGGGTAGACGAGACAGAGGATGACAGAGAGAGAAAATTTTGGATAGCCTGACTTCATGGCATGGTAGAGAGTCAACATCTAAGTTGATAGCAAACACCAACGACAGAGATTTGTGGAGATCCATGATCGCCTACGCCAGCCGGCACGGCACCTGATGATGATGACTATGTAACCTTTTTTTCCTATTCAGAAGCACTTGAGGTTCAGCTCTTCGGCTCAGTGCCATGGACATCGTAACCCTTCGGTTCGGTGCCACGAACACCGTAAACCTGGAGAATCTGTGGCGTTTCTGCCAGTCCGCGAAATTCAACCCGCACTCACAGAGGACTTGTCACCCGTCGTCCAACGCGCTACGAACACGTTGGGCAGGTGGGCCTATGTACCATTATGGACCTGCAAGTTATATAGTATTGAAACTAAATTACGAATTTGCAATTCAAATGTATCAATCCTAACATATGCCAGCGAGAGTTGAAAAATGACTAAAGATTTAGAAAGCAAGTTGAATGCATTTGAAAATAGATGTCATTAAATTAATTAACATAAAATGCGACGAATTCAGAAGTGATGAAATCAGAGACATGTCTGGTCAACCACTAGTAACAACTGTTGTAAGAAGGAGAAGATGGAGATATGTTGGACACACCTTGAGAAGAAATTATCAAAGAATATCAAAGAAGGCATTGAAGTGGGATACAAAGAGTTCAAGAAAGAGAGGACGACATAAGGAGACCCTGAAACGAACTTTGCTGTGAGAGGCAAGAAATATCGGTCTCATCTCGTCTCAGTTCCATGGAGATTGGGCAAGCTGTCCAGGATAGAGCGATATGGAGAAGTTGTTTGCAGGCCCTATGTAATGTATAACGATACGAGAGAACTTATTATTATTAATATTACTACGTAACAAGTTTAGTTTAGTTTAGTCGTCGGATCACCATCACTGCACGTCGAACAAATTAGTCCATAAGTGCTCCGATCTCTCCCTCAGTATGTCCATCAGCGTGTGGCGACTAACGACACCGGTTCTTTGTTGGTTTACAATTCTTCTTTGTCTGCCAGCATAGCGTTCTTGTCGAGCTACACCACACTTAACTTTGAGTTCTTGCAGTCTGGTTAGTGTTGTAGATTCACTGCTATTACGTGAATCATGTACACGTCCTCTCTCCCTTAAGGAATTTATAATATCAGCCTGGTCCATTGCTCGTCCGCTTTGGACAGCAGCCATACCTGCAAGCCTATCCGCACGTTCATTCCCCTTACACCTGCATGCCCTGGCACAAAAATAAAACTGATCTTTATCAGCTGAGACCTCCCCAGCGATTCTATCTACGTAACAAGTATATGTTGCAACAATAAAGAATACTTAGAATACTTTAAAGTAATGGAAATGAACATTACTATACATGACTGTCATGAAGGTACGTGACTATGTAATAAAGGTAGATAAGAGAAATATTCTATTTATTTCAGTTTCGATCTTACGTAAATGAGTTCCAAGAATAATATCTATGGTTTCGTTTACCCGTGACTTACCCACTTCGACCAGGTATAAAAGTTCAGTTAAACTGTTGATCATTTATACGTCAAACATTTCATGTTGAAATAGTAAGTAAATACAGTATTAAATGTGTATTGATTGTATAACTGTTTTAATAATATTTCAATATTATTCATGTAACTACACACTACTAGACGGAGCACTATTTGTGTGACACTGCGTCAATTTCTGTTCACACATTTTTATGTAGTTTTGTGTTGTTCAATATGGTTTCAGTTTGATCTAAAAGTAAATGTTACTTCAAAGTAATCAAAGAAGTGAAATGATCGTCTTATATCTTTAAGGGGAGACAGGACAAACGGTTGCTAACTTCCTTATTTCTCAGTCAAATGAGATATTGTTTATCAGGTAGTACTAGGGAAGTCTGGTACGAAATATTATATAACTTTTAATTTAATTACTTATCGGGTTGCCATGGAAATGGCGGCCATGGTGGATTATAAACAATGCCGTAAAGTAGGTTATTATTGGTTATTGGTTACTAAACTGACGTCATTGCGCTCCGGGCAGACCCATAGGTGCTCAGTCTCCCCCAACAGATATCGAAGAGTATGCATACTGATGGTTCCTGTGGCTCGCTGATTAAACACACCTCTCACTCTGCCTCTCAGGCATCCAGTACGACTTGAACAACGGGTAACTCCAAACTGCTTAAATCGCTTGATCGATTCAACATCGATTTTAGTGTCCTCATCCAACAGAGAGTCTCGAAGAGACCGAAGAATATCCCCTTATCCATCTTCAACTCCCCAACAATCGATGCTGTTGATGCAAGCCTGTCCGCTCTCTCATTACCGTAAACACCCGCATGCCCAGGACAGTATATCCACGTAAGCCGCTGGAGGTTAGTTTAGTTTAGTCGTCGGATCACCATCACTGCACGTCGAACAAATTAGTCCATAAGTGCTCCGATCTCCCCCTCAGTATGTCCATCAGCGTGTGGCGACTAACGACACCGTTCTTTGTTGGTTTACAATTCTTCTCTGTCTACCAGCATAGCGTTCTTGTCGAGCTACACCACACTTAACTTTGAGTTCTTGCAGTCTGGTTAGTGTTGTGGATTCACCGCTATTACGTGAATCATGTACACGCCCTCTCTCCCTTAAGGAATTTATAATATCAGCCTGGTCCATTGCTCGTCCGCTTTGGACAGCAGCCATACCTGCAAGCCTATCCGAACGTTCATTCCCCTTACACCTGCATGCCCTGGCACAAAAATAAAACTGATCTTTGTCAGCCTAGACCTCCCCAGCGATTCTATCCAATGTCTCCTAGCCCATCCTGTTTCAATCTTCCTGAGCATACTCATTGAGTCACTGAGAAAACATGCATGGATAAAAGTCTGTGATTCTAGCCAAATCATCGCTTTGGTAACCGCCATGATTTCCATAGTGAGACTGCTTGCAGTCACGGCAAAACCACCACTGTCTTCCTTCACAACATCACCTCCGACCTGAGCAGTGAAAGCCCATGAGCTCCGCACATGTCGAATCACCGAACCATCCGTATAAATGATTACATCATGCTCAGATGCGTTCTCAGAAATTAATGCCTGAACCTCTGCCTCCACAACAAGTGGGTTGTGTTGCCTGCATTCTTTATCAAGTTCGAAACTTCTATAGACGACATCCACTCATACTGAAACCTGCCCTTCTGAATCTTGTGAAGCATCGACTGAGAGTCAGATACAACAACTTTCTTCTTTTCTTTCTTTCTTTCTTCGAATCCTGTATGCCTCACAGCGTCAGGTCAGGAAGAGATTTCTAAACGGGCCCTAGTATGCGCTTCGTAGATAGTCTCTTTCGTCGCTCTGTTATCTCTGAGGTCCATCTTTTGCGTGGCGGCCTTTTGCTTTGTACCCATTGTATCGGAGCAGCATTGCTCTTTGGGTGCACTGTCTGATGGTAATCTGCTTACGTGACCGAACCATTTAATTTGTTGTTTCTTGATGAAGTCTAGTACTGATGTTGTACCCACTTTTTCCTGATGTCGTCATTTCTCAACCGGTCTCTTCTTGTTACACCCAGCATTCTGCGTAGACACTTCATCTCTGTTGTGACTAGTTTTCTTCTATCGTTTGTTGTCAGCGTCCAGGTTTGGCACTGGTAACATAATGTGGGAGAAAGATTGTGTTGAACATTGCTCTTTTTTAACATTACAACAACTGCCCCAGTAAATGAAGTCCCAGAAATCCAATGGAGGGCAGCAGTAACGGCCTCAACCTCCATCCTCATACTAGAAGTAGTTGTCCTGTATGCCCCCCCTTCGCTCTGCAACAACCCTACCATGCGCATTAGCCAAGAAACCCCAGCCGGTTTTCTCACCACGTTGAACCGACCCATCGGTATATACAACAACATCATCATCCCTTGCATTATCTTCTATCAGCTGCTTAACTGCGAGATCAGCCTTCATGTTGCCCCAGTCTCTACATTCTCTTCCAAGAGTAATGATAACGTTGAGATAGTTCATCATGCTACCATCTGTTGGGATCCATTCTTCCCCTTTTGGTAGAGTCGCAACCGTAGTCACCTGGCCAATTGTTCTCTCAGCCTGGGCCATCCACGACATACCACGCTTGATTCTCGTGCCCTTAACATCATTAGTGTTCTTGTGAAGTGGATGTCTCTTATCCGAAGTAACCCGCATATATGCCTTGGTTTGGGCGATTGCATGACGGAGCGTAGTGACAGAAGGCCAAGCATATATCTCATCTTCACAATGGGGTATCTCTAGTGCAGCCCAGAACTATACGCATACCTTCATTCTGAACCCATTTGAGTCATTCACATTGTGATCTAGATATCGTAAGAATTCCGAGTCCGTAATCTACCACTGACGTTACCAGTCGATCGAACAAAATGGCAAGTAGTCTCTGCTCAAGGTGTGCGGCCACCATAACTTTGAGAACCGCAAGACCACGCTTGCACCGTTGTATCGTCTGTTCAATATGGTGTTTGAAAGATAGACTACGATCAAAGATTATTCCAAGATAGCGCAGCCTGTCTCTGCGCTCGATGGTATGTTCATCAAAGATTACACAGGGTAGGTCAGCCTTGACGATGTGATTATTCAACGAGCACCACAACATACACGCTTTTCAGGATTGACCTGAGAGCGAGACTCTCTACACCAACCCGAGATGGTATGCAATGTTTTCTGAATGTCGTCAACCATCTCTCGTCTATCTGACCCAGTCCTATATATTAAGATATCATCTGCAAATGTCAATGTCCGACCCAATCCGGTTGGCTGAATTTTAGCTACATTTGCTGTGTAAATATTAAACAACACGGGTGATAGAGGAGAACCCTGGGGTAATCCGGGCATATACGTGCAGGATCCGATGTCCATGTTCCTAAGCGGAGTGCAACGGTTCTCTCCATTAAAGAAGCAGCTATCCAGTTTACCAGCCAAGGATTAACTTTACATTTAATCAAAGAGCGCACCATTATTGAAAAATTCACCTTGTTATAAGCATCCTCCAAGTCGATGGCCACAGCAACAGTCTCTTGCTTGGATTGGAAGCCTTCATAAACATCATATGCAAACGTGCCAGCATTGTCCCATGTCCCTTTCATTGGCCGGTAGCTACCCAAAGTGTCAGGGAGAATGTGGTCATTCTCCAAGTGACACATTACCTTTCTGGCCACTATTTTCTCTAGTAATTTGCCATATACATTTTGCAAGGTGAGTATGCGGTAGCTGCTGAGCAGTTTAGGATCCTTCCCATGTTTGTGGAGCGGTCGTAAATAACTATGAAGCCAATCCTCGGGTACCACAGCATTCTGTACACTTTTATTAAAATCCACCACAACTGCATTAATAACAGTCTCGTCCAGCTGTTTGATGTGATGATATTGGACACCATCAGGCCCTGGAGCGGTGCTGTGGCTTGCCTTGAGTGCATTAACAACATCCTCCTTTGTTATTAAGTCAATGTAAGGTTCTCCAGAGCTAGTAATATCACGAAGAGCACTTATGATATTATGGTGGTCAGTTTTATCACCTTTTTCTGTCTGTTCCACCAAACGATGAAGGAACCCCTGCCCCTTTTCTGCATCTGTTGTCAAGACGGATCCTGACGAGTCACGTAAAGTAGGAAAAGACTGGCTGGTATTCCTCCTGTTCATTTTGCGATGAAACTGCCAGAATTGATATAGAGACTTGTCGCCACAGACTTGCGTTATGAAAGTCTCCCATAACCCACTCTTTGCCTCACTAGCCAATACTTTGAAATCCCCAGTGGCTTTGTGGCGAATAGCAGACTTTTCAGCCACATCACACATATTTCTAGGTCGCTTCTTTCGTGCTCTCTGCCATGACTTTGTAGCAGCCTCTTTTTCCAGCCATGCTTTTTCAACATTTTCATTCCACCAAGGTGGTTGCAGAAAATGAGTCCTAGCAGTCTTCTTTCTGGCAGTCTGTCGCAGTAGGTAAAAACTAACAACTAGTTCATATTATTCTTTTTTTAAAATTGAAATACTTACATAAGCCATAGTTCTAGGCAGCTTGCAACTTCAAATTGTTCTGGGACAGATAACAAGCAGATAGAAGTGAAACGAATAAGACATATACAATTTTTACCCCAAAAATAGGAACCTATGGTTACTGAAAATATTGTGTTTAAAAATATATTTCTCAAAACTTGTATTTCTATATCTGACTGCCCTCAGTATTGATAGATCTATATGTATGCCAAATTTCATATTGATATCTTAAATGGTTACTGAGATTAACCTACTGAACACTTCCTAAATTAGTGAAAATCACAATTGTGAGAAAACTGCAATTTAAAAAAATTTTTGGTGAAATATGAAAAGATCTTTAACTTACCAAAGAATTTCCACATAAATCGCTTATATGATTGACAGAACATCCGTCACGTATGGTCATATGTTAAATTCACCTGTATTATATGTGCCTCCTTCCTTCTGAGATGCTCTTTGATGTGGAGCATGGGAGAACTACTATTTTTTAATATAGGCAAATATTGACATAGACTAATGAGATAACGATTTTTAGCTATGCGATTGATAAAATCTACTTTGACAATTTGAATATCATTGTTGAGAGATGTATTTGTCTCTACAAAAGCTTTGGGAATCTCCATCACAGAGCAACTGGTAATAAACAAGTTGTCTCTTTCTCACTGACCTGGTAAAAATAAGCTTTTCAGCTTCCATAGAATTGGATGAACTCTCACAATTTTCTCACACTGGCACTTTACAATGATATATTATTCGATATGTCTTATAGAATAGGGATCCCCATCACAATGTACCAACCAAACGGTATTTCTAGACATTACCTCTTAAAAAATACGTTCAATTTCCGTGAGGGTGGGCTGTTTAAAATCTCATTTTCAAATTTGTTTTTTTTAAATTCAATTTTTTTTTACTGATTTCGATTCTAGAGATATAAAACTAACAGAATAAAACATATTTGGAAAATTGATATTTTAAAGAAAATATGTCATTTAGTGAGTATTGAGACCCCTTAATCCTTTTTTGCCTCATAATAACAGGATAAGAAGAGATTTCTAGAACGGGCTCTTGTGTGCGTTCGTGCTTGAACTGTCTCTGTTATTTCTGTGTTCCATCTTTTGCAGGGACAACATTTTGCCTTCTAACCACTGTAGCTGATCTAAGTTTCATTGCTGTTTGAGGCTGTCTGCTTATGACAACTTATGTGGCTGAACCATATAATTTGTTGTTCTTGAAGTTCTTATTGACCCAAGTTGGCCTCGAACCACGAAATCTCCTGGCGGCACATGGCTACAAGCAGAGCGTGTTATGAACTTGGTTATTGCAGGTCCAATAACATTCTACATTTTGCTTTTGTTTGCTTTTACAATTCTCCTGCATTATTTAATTCTTCTCATTTTTTTTCACCCACTTTCACCTACTCCTAAGATATAGCACTTCCTATTTAATATCTACAATATAATTTGTTGTTCTTGAAGTTCTGTCCTGATGTTGTATCCAAAGTTTTCCTGAAACCTCCAATCGTAAACCAGTGTTCTATTGATACTCCAAAACAGTTGATGTATGGCGAGCATGAAGGGGGCAAACTTTCACTTGGTGAATTAAAAAAACGCTTTAAAAACACCCTTGAAGTGTCTCTAAAATGCTTAGATATAGAAACAACATGCTGGAAATCTCTCGCGCAAGATTGCCAAATGTGGCGCTGTAACAACACAAAAGGAACCCGCATAGCTGAGAATCATCAAGCCATACAGCACAGAGAAAGTGAGCTGTGCGAAAAGACAAAACACACGACACGCACATGTCTAACTTTGATCATGTATGCCCCACCTGTGGTAGGGGATTGTGTTTAAAAATGGGCTCTACAGTCACCTCCGCACACCATACACCAGAGAGGTGCAGCAGCACACGTTTGAGGCTGTTGTTGTGATCATCGCTTGCAATAGACGGCTATTATTGAGACTCCCATCACTACAGACAATCTATCTCAAAATATTATGTTCTAAATCTCTGATTTGATTGATTGATTGAACCATCATAAATGCAAGTTATTGAGCAACCATCAGTGATCCGATCTCTTTCATTCACAGGAAGATCCCAGAGGCAGTGAACTAACTTCATAGAATCTGCCAGATCCCCGATCTAATTATGAAGATAGTGAAAATTGTTGTAGAAATTTTAATTTAATCTTTTTAAACTCTTTCCACTCTGAGTTATTTCCTCAATTATTTTTAAACTTTTTCCACTCTGAGTTATTTCCTCAATTTTCAAACAGTTCATTCAAGGGAGGTAAAAAAACAACAACAAAAAAGAACGATCCAACTACTCGTCAATAAATAAACATATATATATTATTATATACTAAATTGAAGAAAACCTATTGACTGATTTTTGTGTGAAGGCTTTCTTTCATTATCGTCAGTGCCCCTTGCCATTCAAGCAAGCTTTACTATGACTTTATAGGTACTTGACTTGTAATTTAGATCCCCAAGCAAAGGATCAGGAAACATGTAGTTCAGCCATGTACTTTGTTGACACCGAAAATTATTGACCCAAGTTGGTCTCAAGCCACAAAATCCCCCGTCACATGACTA
This sequence comes from Arion vulgaris, assembly GCA_020796225.1. Lineage (NCBI taxonomy): Eukaryota > Metazoa > Mollusca > Gastropoda > Stylommatophora > Arionidae > Arion > Arion vulgaris. The sequence continues at coordinate 3,933,613 of CM036767.1, forward strand.
CAAGCAGAGTGTGTTATGGACTTGGCTATTGCAGGTCCAATAACATTCTACATTTTGCTTTTTGCTTTACAATTCTCCTGCATTATTTAATTCTTCCCATTTTTTTTCACCTACTCCTAAGATATAGCATTTCCTATTTAATATCTGCAGCCACATGTGCTACCTTTTCTAATTAATATCTGCAACCACATGTGCAGCATTTCTTGGTTCATTTATTCAGCTACATGTGCCACCTTTTCTAATTAATATCTGCAACCACATGTGCAGCATTTCTTGGTTCATTTATTCAGTCACAAGTGCCACATTTTCTAGTTAATATCTGCAGCCACATGTGCAGCATTTCTTGGTTCATTTATTTAGCCACATGTGCAGCATTTCCTATTTAATTTCTGCAGCCACATGTGCAACATTCTTTTCTTCATTTCTGCATATTTTTTATTAATATATTTCTTCCAAAAATGTGCCATAGTGCCAAAAATGTGCCATGTGTAATTATTGTTTATTGAAAAAACAATCTCAATTTTTGATAGTTTTATCTTCATCTTCCAGACAGGAATACAAGATGGAAGATACAGGGGAACAAGATTATCTAAGAAATATAGATAAATTTCCTTGTACTTTTAATCTTATTTCTGCTGAGAAAGTCACAGTGAATAAACTCAAAGCAAAACTTCATCTCTTGCTCTCAGAAATAGACAGTGAAGATGACTACCAGAATGAACTGATCATGAAAAAAAACATGCTATCTTGGATTTATTTTCGCTTGTACAAAATTGAAGACGCTGTTAAACTTAGCAATGAAGTTATTGAATTAACTCAGTGGAGAAATATATCGTCTTTGGGGAATCGCTATATGATTATGTGCTACACTGGAGATGAGTTGGAAGCCAAGAAATGTTTGGATATTCTGAAGAAATTGAGTAATGAAACAGATTTTGATAAGCTATTTATCGAGGCAAAGGCAGAGCATGCTTATTACTACAGTAGGCTTGGAGGAACTGATAACATTAATCGATCCATACATCTTTTCTCAGAAGCTGTGGAAGCAAGACCGGATAATTACATGTGGAAGTTTGGACTAGGACTTGCTTATCGCAGAGCTACACATGCTAATATTTTATTTTCTGGCCCACAGAGGGTGAGTGTGGAAGAATTCACGAGAAAGGCAATCCAATATCTATTTGAGGTTACAAACAATGATGACAGCAGCCTACAAGCAATGGCTTATGCTGAATTAGTAACACTTCGAAAATATCGTTCACATAAAAGCTACGATGCTATATTTCATAATCTTTGTTTACTCAAGTTGTGCAAGAAGGCATTGGAGAAAGGAAGTGATTTGCCATTTGTTTTAACACAGTGTGGTAATGCCATGAAATTTATTGATATTGATAAATCTATTGCACTGCTTGAGAAATCTGTTGCAATAAAAGAGAACTCCAAAGCTTATCATTATCTTGGAAAAAGCTTTATAAGAAAAGTTGTGATGAATATGCATTCTCGTAACCATCCAGGACAACAAGCAGAAACACAGTGGACTATGGTTAGGACTAACAGCAAATCAAATCATGGAAATAGAGATGGAAGACAGAAATCCAAGTCACATGATTATGAAGAGCAGAGGCAAAGAAAAGAGGCAATAAGTTCATATGTAAGAAAACATAAAAATGATCTTTCACTGGATAAAGATGATGAGTTGGTCAAGAAAGCTATTGAATCATTCAAAAAAGCAATTCAACTAGCCAAAGAGAACTTTCCAGCAATTCTAGATCTTGGTATACTTCTAAAGGATACAGGACAAATACAGGAAGCCCTTATACAATTTAACACAATTACTAATTCCCATGTTGGATCAAACAGCAAAATTTCCTTAATAAGCGCTTATGAGCAAGCAGGACTTTGTTATTTAGAACTTGCTAAATCAAGTACAAGTGATAACAACTATGAAGAAGGAAAGAAAAAGCTAACTAAAGCAGTAATGTATGCTTCAGATCTAATAATTCTCACGCCTGAATTAAAAGACACCCAAGAATTTTGGACTGCATTTAGGACGCTAGACAAGGATATTGATCAAAAAAAGTATTCTGGAACACAGCAAAGAGAAAAGATAAGACTTCTTGATCTTGCAGGAAAATATGGACCAATCCTTGATGTTATAAAGAAACTGCAAGAATACACTGAAGAAGAACTTGATAAGGAAGACATTATTACCATTGCACTTAAAAGTTATATAAAACTAGGTCAGATTGAAGATGGACTTGTTTTCCAAAATGTTGTTGCAAGTAGAGCTGCTGTAAGAGAATCTGTTTGGTGGAATAACAACCCTGTACGAAACATGAGGATCAAGATCCTTTTGCTTGCAATCCAGAAACGTTTGACAGAAATTACTTATGATAACCCTACAGCATTATTCCAAAAAGCTTTTGAGATATTATTTGGGACCTGTTTGGGTGCTCATGAGATTGAGGTAGAAGGAAATCAGTTAGATGATGGATCAAATCAATCTGGTGACATCCTGGTTGTGTTTGATGCAGACCAGGATCCTGAAGTGTGTCTAACAGAGAAATCTGCTCTGTGCTTGAAGCAGGTTGCCACCTGCCTGTTTGGACTACAAACTGAAGAAAACCTACAGGTTTGCATAAACTGTTTGAATTTTTCAATGTTCTTGTTTTTTCTAAAAATGATTAAACTGTGGATCTCTGTGACTAAGTGGTTAAACCCTATAAGATGGTCTCTGTGACTAAGTGGTTAAACCCTATAAGATGGTCTCTGTGACTAAGTGGTTAAACCCTATAAGATGGTCTCTGTGACTATGTGGTTAAACCCTATAAGATGGTCTCTGTGACTAAGTGGTTAAACCCTATAAGATGATCTCTGTGACTAAGTGGTTAAACCCTATAAGATGATCTCTGTGACTAAGTGGTTAAGTATTTACCTTGTATTCCAAAGGTTGTCGGTTCGAATCTGGACCGCACTGTTCTGTTAACAAGTGCATCTTTTCCCCAAAACCCCCAGGGTTGTTGCTGGAGCTACAGAGTTCATGCCTTGTGAAATACTCTCGACAGATGGTGTGACATTTTTGCGGAGAGGGACCAAGTCATATGGGGTAAAACCTAGTGCAATGAAGTCAATCATTCGACTTTAGACTCCATTTTAGAATAAACTGAGATGACACATGGGATATAAGGATAACTAAGTAGTTGACTCTTGCAAGACAAGCTACATCTTTAAGGGGTTTTTTTTAGTTGTGAGTTAGTTCGGTTTTTTTTAACAATCCTAGTTGTTAGTTAAAACCAGAGATTGCCTGATTCTTAGAAATCAGATTACTGTTCATTTCTTAGAAACCTGTTGGATTCGTAGAAACTATAGACTGTCAGATTCTTAGAAATGTTATACCTCATTTCTAGAAACCAATTACTTTTTTATTATTAGAAATTTAAAACTGTAATTGCTAGAAATTAGTTATTTTGTAATTATTAGAAATTGGAGACAATTTTATTCTTAAAAACGTAAGGTGCTATAAATTCATTAAAAAAAAAGGTTAAAATAAAATTCTGACACAAATTCCTCCATTTTCAAAATTACATTGAGAACTCACGATGTTATAGAGTTCAAGCACTGCTGCTGAGATCTTCCTGTGTAAGAAAAAGATCAGCTCACACATAGTTATTCACCAAAGTGCAATGATGATGGTCCTATCAATCAATCAGTTATTTGAAAATAAGGATTACACCAGATACCAGAACAAATCTTATAAGAGAAATATCATTCAGGTTTTAATTTCTTCGTTATTAGAACTGACTCATTCCCTACAAATCCACAATTTCTTGCAGACGATTGTGAAATGCAGAGTCTGCCTGTTAAATGAAAATTAATCATAGACAATACAGAACCTGCATGTTCAACACTCTACTCTATGCCAGCAAATCTTGGTCCCTACACACATAGCAAAAGTAGAGAATGAATGTATTTACCTTGTGCTGTTTGAGGCATATATTCAGAACTTTCTGGAGTGATAGAGTAACAAATAGTGAAGTATTAAAATATGATGGCATTTCCTGGCATAGTTAACCTATCCGCTAATACAGTTTAAGATGGTTTGAGCCAGAAGGACAACAGCTGGTAACACAAGTATATTTTATAGATGAGGCTGACTGACTTCTGACAAAATAATGGTTTTACGACCATCAGTTTGTTACAAAGATGTATGCAAGCTTGACTAGAAGGCACCGCCAGTGGTTACCGGGCCCAAATTTGGGGTGTAAGAGAATAGAACCACTGTTACCTGCCCACGATGTAGTAAGAGGCGACTAAGGAGGTTTGGCTGAAATCGGATGTACATGTCCTAAACGTAAAGAAACCTATGCGTTTAGGGCCTACCAAACCAATGTGCAACGTATACACGTTCTTGGCAAAGATCAAACAAATCACAAAGAGTGATTAAAATTGGTCGTAAAGAACGCAAAGAAGAAGAAGAAGACTAGAAGGCACTTGACATGAATAAACAAAACAGGGAGGAGCTTGCAAGGGACAGATCCAGCTGGAGACAGATTCCGAAAATGAGTCTGAAAACTGGGCATGGGGAAGTTAGACTAAAACAACTTGCTGACATAACACAGGCCAGGAGAATGCAAAAATAAATTTAAATTTGTACTCCATTCATTGTCTCTCAAGACTAACATGAATCCATCCATTCATCCAACCACAACCATCCATAGACTTCTGCATGGAGCGAAGACAAGGAGACCAACTAAGGGAACACCAAAAAGTTGCAGACATTTATCAATAGATGCCTGTGCAGGACACTCCATCTGTGATGATATGACAGAAGCACAAACAGGGAACTGGGATAGAGCGGGACAACGGCAGGTGCAACAAGAGATAAGGGGCAGAAGGTGATGATTGATATGACACACTCTGAGGAGACCTCCTGACAGTATCACGAGACAGGTCCTCTGATGGAACCCCCAGGGTAATGGAGATAAGGGAAGACCCAGGAAAACCTTGAGGCAGGAGTTCGAGACGGAATGCACGAAAATGGGGAAAGATCTGAAAAAGATTGCCTTGGATAAGAGGACTCAGAAAACCTTATTTGCGGACATATGCCTCCCTAAGGGTGAAGAAGAATTTCAAGCAGATTGTTGCATACAATGGTTAGAGTCGCTGAGGAGGTCTAGGCTGACCAAATATCTGTTTTATTTTTGTGCGAGGACATGCAAGTGTAAGAGGAATGAACATGTTGGTAGGCTTGCAAGTATGGCTGCTGTAAAAAGAGGGTGAGCAAGAGATCAGGCTGATATTATAAATTCCCTAAGGGAGAGAGGACGCGAAAATAATTCAAGTAATAGTGGTTAATCGACAACCCTAACCAGACTACAAGAATTTCAAGTCAAATGGGGTGTAGCTAAACAATCGCACTGTACTGGTAGCCAAAGAAGAATAGTAAACAAACAAAGAACCGATTTCGCTAGTTACCACACACTGAGAGACATACTGAGGAGATCAGGGCAATTATGGACTAATTGGTTCTATGAGCAGTAATGATGATTCGACTGCTAAACTAACGCAGATTATTTTGTTAATTAAAAAACTAGAAGTTGTTTCTAAAGAAATAACAATATATAACTATTTTATTAAAGTATCAGAAATAAATCGTTAAAAAAGTAATTTACAGATGTAAAAAAAAAAGAAAGGTAGACAGAAGGAAGAACATAGATTGAAAGATATGAAGGATGTAGGTTGACAGATTGAAATATGTGAAGGATGTAGGTTGACAGATTGAAATATGTGAAGGATGTAGGTTGACAGATTGAAAGATATGAAGGATGTAGGTTGACAGATTGAAATATGTGAAGGATGTAGGTTGACAGATTGAAAGATATGAAGGATGTAGGTTGACAGATTGAAATATGTGAAGAATGAAGGACCTATAATGGAATATGTGAAGAGTAAAGAACGTTGAAATCATATATCAAATACCATTCTAACTCAACTTCTTCAGTAGAATCAAACTTTGACATTCTATTTTTTTCATTGAACCTTAAAAATAGTTCAACAACCTATATGCCTGTTTTTTTTTATTTAGCGTCCTTGACCAGAAACTGACAAAGCAGTTTATGTCCATTTATGTCTTTCATTTTGTTTTGTCAGTTATTTTTAATCATAATTATCCAAATTATACTTTTTCATCTAAACGTTCTCTTTCAGGGAGACGGCCAGTATGAAATACAGTTGGATGAGATGAGAAAATATCAAGTTGTCTTAATAATACTAGGAAATGAGCCAAGGTAATAATCAATTTTTGTAATCATACATTGAGGCCTAACTTTACAATTCAACTTTTGTAAGGATTTGTTGAATAAATAAAAATTCAGTCATTCCATGAAGTTCAGTTGTCCTCTCCACATTTAATGTTTGATTGTAGTTTCTGTCTAGATCAGATCAGGTGTCTTGTACATATCATCACAGGTTGTCTAGATTAGATCTGATGTCTTGTTCACATCTAAGGTTGTCTAGATCAGATCTGATGTCTTGTCCACATCTAAGGTTGTCTAGATCAGGTCAGGTGTCTTGTCCACATCTAAGGTTGTCTAGATCAGATCTGATGTCTTGTTCACATCTAAAATTGTCTAGGTCAGATCTGATGTCTTGTCCACATCTAAGGTTGTCTAGATCAGATCTGATGTCTTGTTCACATCTAAAATTGTCTAGGTCAGATCTGATGTCTTGTTCACATTTAAAATTGTCTAGATCTGTGTTGTCATCTGTGTTTTCTGGAACTCCTGTAGTTTTATTTACAGAGTTAACCTCCATGCGTATCACATGTCCAATCCATTTCCAGCATCACTTTTGGATGACTGTGCTCATATTCTCTTGTTGACACTGCAAGCAGTTTTTGGTTAAAGATGGTAAGTATTTGACCAGAACACATGTAAAATCTTTAAAGAGATACATGTGTGACAGATTTGTATAGAGCATTTACTTATTGAATAGGATATAAAAAAGTTGAAGTTCAATCCTACATCGACATTCCACATGTAGGGAAAGGGATTAACATTTCTACTTCCTTCATACTTTGGCTTAAAAATGTGAAAAGGCTGGCATTTCATACCCAATGCCTTAAAATGTTGCAGGACATTTTAACCCTTTGGTCCCCAGCACATCAAAAAAATTACCTCCCAAAAAACACTAAAGGGAATAACTCCTCAAAAAACGCAACATGTCTTTCTAAAAATTAATAATAATAAAACTATTGCTTGTAGAACATTCAAATAATGAGCAACAATACTGTGAACTGGATAAAGTTTCACAAGAAATTATACCCATAAAGATGTAATTCTGCAGATAAACCTTGATTTCGGCAGCAGTTACTGCGTCCCACTTTGAATCAATTTTCCCAGTTCTTTTCTGACGTTGATCAGCGTACAAATTCGTTTGATCTGCCATAAATTCAAAAAACTGCTCCTCAAAAATTAAGCTGAAATAATCGAATGGTTCTGCACCCTCCTCTAGTGTATGAGAAGGCCCATCTCTTCCATAAATGGCTCCACAACTAATGGGGAAGTGGTATCACTCCAACCATCCCTGTCAACAACGGGCACAGGGTCGGTCTCCTCGATGTCGGAAGAAAAATCCTCTAAATCTAATTCAACATCGTGGTCGACAGGTTCAGCTTCGTCGTCACTGGACAATTCAACATCACTCTCAGAATCACAAGATCTAATGTAATCCCCTATCTCACCTAGCTGCATGAAATGTCCCTCAAACTCAAAGTCCTCACTTTCACTATCGGTATTGAAATTAGAAGCCATTTCCCAAAAAAATTTCGAACTACGAAGCACAATTTATAAAATTCACAAAAATACTAAACTCCGATCAGTTTTCGGCGTGAAATAAGGAAAATTTCCAGCGGTTCGTCCTACTTATAGGTCACAGTTCAAGCTATATAAAATTTGGGCTTTCGTTTTATTTAGCGAATTCTTCGAAACAATATAAAAACCTGTATATTTCCGTATATGGCGGTCAAAGGGACCTAATAGTGTTTAAAAAAAATTAAATAAATACATTAATGTGTATGCTTCAATGAATTGTATAGATATATATTACTATGTAATGCTTCAATGAATTGTATAGATATATATTACTATGTAATGCTTCAATGAATTGTATAGATATATATTACTTTGTAATGCTTCAATGAATTCATGCTTGAATTATATTTTTCTTACCAGAGATCATAAATTTGAAGCAATGCTGCAGCGTGTGCCTCGCATTAAGCCAAACCAACAGTTACCTAACCAAAGGATATTGGTTATAGATGCAGGATTGAATGTTGAGATTCCACATTGTCTTGCTCCTTATGAATGCTTCAAGCTACAAGATATTGGAGGCCTGAGGGAAGTAGATCATGCACCTGGAAGTGAAGAATACCAACCTTCTTTCAGTGAGATACTAAACAATGTCTTCCATGGAGATGTGGATGCTGTACTCAAACTTTTTTGTTTCATTATTGGGCAACAGTGGCCTTGCCCTAAATAAGTATTCTTCTTTTCTCTAATCCTGTTTTGCCTCACAGCATCAGAATTAAAAAATACTTCTAGAATGGGCACTTGTGCACACTTTGTACATGGTGTCTGTTACTGCCTCTGTTATTTCTTTGGTCCACCTTTGGCATGGATGATCTTTTGTCTTGTATCCACTGTATCGAGGTAGTATTGCTCTTTGTGTCTTTTTATGATCTGCTTATGTAGTCGAACCATTTAATTTGTTGTTTTTTATGAAGTTCAGTACTGATGCTGTACCCACTTTTTCCTGATGTCTTCATTTCGAAACCAGTCTCCTCTTGATACTCCCGGCATTCTGCGCAGACACTTCATCTCTGCTGTAACTAGTTTTCTTCTAAACTGTATGTCAACATTCATGTTTGGCACTGATAGCATAGTGTTGGGAGAAAGACTGTATTGCACAATGCTCTTTTAGTGTTCATAGTGACATTCTTGCATTTTAAAATGGGAGCCTTTTTTGCCCTATGATTTGATTTGCCCTATGATTTGATTTGCTTTATTGCATCTATGTTGGATTTTAGTTAGTTATTTTTCCATTGCTGAAAAAATTATCCCCAAATATATCAATTTTTTAACTTCTTTAAATTGATGTTTGGAGATGGAGATATAGGTAGTATATTCCTCTCTAGTAAATGTCATTACTTTGGTTTTGTCTATGTTAATAATTTATCTTGAATTGTACGAGAGATGGTAGTAGATGCTATGTCATGGTAAGTGGTTTCAAACATTTTAGTGACATCAATAAAATAAAAATGGATATCTTATGAACACTAGCAAAGCTAATATCTATAATCAAATAGCTTATCCTGAACAGAACTTTGGCACCCTAACAGCCCTTTGAAATTTTTTTCTCATAGGCCAGATGTCCCGCCTCTGCAGCTATCATGTTCAAGTCATCAGTTACATCCTGATTCCATCTTCTCCGTGGCTCTCCTCTTTGCCGGATGCTTCGTTCCATAATGGTCTTCTTCAACCCTTCTCTGTCTCTTTATATATCCAAAATACTTCAGTTTTCTCATATTTATTTGTTGCATTGAACAACTTAAAATAAAAGCAACAACTTCCAAACTAGATACAAATCCATTTCAACAAGGGGAAGTCAGAAGAAACTAGTTTTAGGACTTAGACAACAGAACACCTGACAGAAATAATATCATTTGTCAAGTCTGTCTTGCATACTAAGTTTGTAATTATTGCATCAAATTCACATTTTTCTAGCTGCTATAAATTCCATGCATAACTGTGATACACATCTGTTGATAATGACAGGTCATGTGGAGGAAATGGTACATCTGGCATACTCTTGATAAAATACAATTGAGTCACTAAACATGCATTTGATTGGAACCTGCAAGGAAAATAGAAAAGAGGGCACTTTAACCAAAACTAAAGATGGAGTCTATTTGAGAAACTGAAAGATATCAGATTATCTTGGGGAAAGAAAAAGTCAAAAACTGAGGAAAGTGTAGGACAACTTCCGAGTCCCTATACTCAGCGAGGAGCAGATAAAACTCAGCGAGGAGCAGATAAAACTCAACGAGGAGCGGATAAAACTCAGCGAGGAGCAGATAAAACTCAGCGAGGAGCAGATTAAATGAAGATAATAAATAAATTTTTTTTACACATATATATATGCACATTATTAATTCCTTTCATAACTGTGGCCATTTTTTGCACATACTTTTATAGAAGTTATTAACTATCCCATATGTGCCATCGTTTTAAAGAAGCTCATTACGGGGACGTACATTCCTTTTCATCAATTACTTTCCGTTCCATTTCAACATTTATATTAACTTAAAAGGGAAATGTAAACGATATCAAATACATATCGTTGTGGCTTATGCTAGATATCGAAGTGAAATGAAGTTTACCATTGTCATGATGCTAGTTTGTGAACAGTTAATACACAATACATCCATTCAAATTTTTTGTAACGTTTATGTATTTATAAATGGATTACTTGTGGCCATACCCAGTCGACCTGAAAACTAAGCTTTGGGGAAACCTGAAACTGACCGAACAGTTTGTGATCCACAGTAAATTAAGCGCATAACCAGAGATCGCTGAAAAAGAAATGGATTATCAATATAAAGTGAGCAGTCAGACTTGTTTATTCAACCTATTGTTCATCAAGACCTTTGGCAAGTGGATTTTTTCTCTAATTAAATTTTCTATTTTTAATACATGCTAATATGTTAACACTGCATTATATTTGTTAACAGTGTAAATTTTCTATTTTTAATACATGCTAATATGTTAACACTGCATTATATTTGTTAACAGTGTAAATTGTTTGGGAAACTACATTCATTTGTTGTCAATTTGATATATAATAAGTCATATTTTAAACCATATATCATCAAATAGCTTGTCCTGAGCAGAACTTTGCTACCCCAACAGTCCTCCGAATTTCTCTCTCTCATAGGCCAGATGTCCTGCCTCTGCAGCCATCATGTTTCTTCTCCGTGGTCTTCCTCTTCTTTTCTTTGCCGGTAAGCCTCCTTCCATGATGGTCTTTTCCAGCCCTTCATGTCTTTTTGTATGTCCACAATATCTCAATTTTCTCTTTTTATTTGTAACATCAGCCAGTTTTCTTTGATTTTGAGTTCTTTCTAGATTGATCTATTTGTTCTCCTCTCTGTCCAAGATATACGAAGGACTCTTCTGTAACACTTATATTCAAAAGCACATATATGTTTTTCCACATATATGCTTTATTAAATGTCCATGCTTCACAAATCATATATAGAAGCATTATTATAGTTTTGCTAAACTATGAGTGTAATATTTTTTAAACTAAAAACATTTCGTTCAGAGGCCAGAAATACTCTGTAGCGAATAAGTTAATTCCTTGCATAACTGTCTCATTATTTTTGCACAAATGTTTTGTTTAATAAATAAGCAGAAATTATTATATTCTAAATAATTAACCAATTGTCATCATCAGGTGATCATGATGTAGGCGATCATGGATCTCCAAAATCTCTGTCTGTTGTTTGTTAGCATCTCAGATGTTGACGCTCTTCTCTGCCATAAAGTCAGGCTATCCAAAATTTGCTCTCTCTTCCTTTCTCTGTCTAGTCTCCTCTTGATTTTACCAGTTAATTATTGTCATATTGACATATAGCAAGACTAGTCAAAGGCTACCATAGGTTTTAGAGAAGATAAAATATGTTCTCTAGTTTTTTGTCTGTGTTAACATGTCTACAGTCAAACATACACATTACAATTCATTTATATGTTGATAGCTAATAGAATACAATTGTCTATAATATTTATAAGCTGTGGTTAAGCCTTTGCCTTACGTTCCAAAGGTCATGTGTTCGAATCCAGACTATGCCATTCTGTTCACAGGTGCATTTTGTTCCAGAGATCCCTAAGATTGTTGCCAGTGCTATGGAGTTTGTGCTCTGTGCAATACTCTCAGCAAGTGGAGTGTCATTTCTGCAGCGTGGGACTGAGCTGTATGGGGTAAAAGCTGGTAGAAGGAAGTCAATCCTTGGCTTCCCCCTTTCGCTCCATAATTATTTTGACCTCTGGGCGCATTTATTTTGTAATTCCAATTTAACATTCCATGTAAAGTAGTTTAAACTTTTATCTCTAGTATAGTTTCTCTAAAGTATGATATATTTTATATTAAATTGTTGCTAATTGGATGTGGAATACATTAATATAATAATATTTGTAGTCAGGTGATATATGTTTGAGAAAATTTAATTATTGTAGCATGTAGCTATTTTGAAGGGAAAATAATAAATCATAAAAACTATTTATACTCACAGGTTTGTATTACATTTTATTATTGATAGGTTTTTCAGAAGTAGCAGTTAAATGAATATAATCCATGTGTGAACATATTCTATAAGTTGCATCTCATTAGGTGCAGTAGGTTTTCTAATATTCAATTTTTAGTGCGGACAAGTCAGCAAATGGAAATTCCAAAACAAAATTGGCATACTAAGATAAAACCATACTATGTAACGCATTTAGAAAAAGTTAATAGCATATCCTTTACAGGACTTTGTGAATCAACCCCAACTTTTTAACGCTGTTTGTGATATTTCTAGGCATTATTACGCTCAGTAGTTTGCCATTGCTTTCTGAACAGGTGGTGCCATCATCCTTTTGTAAAAGTCCACAGCGAAACAAATAGTCCATAGCGTGATTCGAACTCAGAACGTCTGGGTTAATAGACCGAGTCACTATCCCCTAAGTCACAGATGCCACCATGTAACGCATTTACTTGTATAGAAATATTGATGTTCACTTCTAACACATTACACTCATCCTACCATTTTATTATGGAAGAATTTGAGAATGATACACAACTCAAAATATTGTTCTAATATAAATGACTTGCATTAGGAATGTGCAACACCATTCTTTAGATGCAGTTATAACATTAGACTTGAAATACAACTATCGATACTACATTCCATAAACAATAAAATGTCGCTATTGCTGTCAATGAAATCATCTTCATTACTATGACAAGTTATAATTTGATTAAAAAAAACACTCAAGATTGCACTGTATAAACTCATTTTGGTCTTTATGACAAGGTTGACAAATGTCAGACACATCGTTTAAAAAAATATGACTCGACTTTATTACAATAATATAAGCTTTCCTGTTTTCCAATTATTGGTAACAGGAGGTAAAAATGTACCTACATATAAGTACTTTCCGTTCCCTGAAGATATTTGATAAATATCATGTATCAAACTTGAAAGATAATTTCAAAGTTCACTGTTATCATTCTTAGTTCTTTCTCTTCCATTCTTTCTTTCCAATATTCATGTTAATCATTGATTTAACTCTTTCATTCTGCTGAGCTGATATACTGGCACAATGTATTTTTTCAGATGACACAAAGCCAATCTACTGAGTAATTCAGTGTATATTGCAATATAAATGTGTCCAGAAGTAAAAAGAAAAGTAAAGAGTGAACAGTTCAAAAGAAGTTGTAATATTTTTATTTGTTACTCTGAAAGTGGTAACTCATCTTATTTATCCTCTTTGTGTTCCTTTTTATCAACCAAGTTAACCACTCTTTGTGATCTGTGTGATTTGTTCTTATCAACCAAGTTAACTACTAATTGTGATCTGTGTTGTTTGTTCTTATCAACCAAGTTAACCACTAATTGTAATGTGTTGTTTGTTCTTATCAACCAAGTTAACCACTAATTGTAATGTGTTGTTTGTTCTTATCAACCAAGTTAACCACTCATTGTGATCTGTGTGGTTTGAGCCAAGTACATGAATATGTTGCACCCCTGCTCATATGTACCTACGACATGTAGAACAGGCGTATGAGAAAAATGTCTTTTAAAAAGTAAAGATAACCGTCTGCCCAGCGTGTTATTAGCGCGTTGGACTACGGGTGACAAGCTCCCTGTGAGTGCAGGTTCAATTCTGCGGGCTGGCAGAAAAGCCACAGGTTCACCAGATTCACTATGTTCGCTGCACCAAACCGAAGGGTTACGATGTCCACTGCACCGAGCCAAAGAGCTAAAAACTCAAGTGCTTCTGGATCAGTAAAAAAAAAAAAAAAAGTAAAGACATAATACAGATCACAAGAAGACAAAGTTTTTGTAATTGTTTGAAATAAATTTTGATAAGATGTTTAATTATTACTTATAAAATTATTTCTATCAAATATGCACTTTTCTAGCCATTTATTTTCATTGATTTTTTTCACCATTTTCTAGTATTTTCTACCATAACAGTTTTGTGTTTTTTTAATAGAAATTGGGAATAACCCCACATAAACAGTCTAACCTAAATGTTTGTTGTAGATCAACTTTGATTGTGTTTAAGTTTACAATATACTGTTTATCTACTTTTATCGGGAATTTACTTTTATCAGAGTCTGTGCAGCGCGGTGTGAAGTCAGTATATTTTTTCTTGGCTCATGCGCATGGTAGAGTTGTTGCAGGGCGAAAAGGAGCAAAAAGGCTCCAAAGACAAAGGATTGACTTGACTGCACAGAGTTTCCACCATATGTCTCCATCCTTGTCGGTAGAGATGGCATGCCATTTTCCAAGAGTATTGCACAGAGCACAATCTATGTAGCTCCAGCAACAATCCTAAGGATCTCATGAAAATAAAGCAGATGTGTCTCTATCCGGATTTAAACCCATAACCTCCAGTACAACAGGCAAATGACTTAACCATTCGCCATAGAGACCCCTTTAACAAAAAGGAGCATACAGAACAACTGCTTCCAGTATGAGGATGAAGGTTGAGACCATTACTTCTGCGCTCCATTGGATCTCTGGGACTCCATTTACTGGGGCTGTTGTTCTTTCTGATTGTCAGTTGATGCTTCGATAATCCAGAATGGCAGGTTGCGGTATGAGTGGATGTCCTCTATGAACACTACCTGAGTAGGAGTCTCCATAGCACTAAGCATAGCACTACACGCCTGGAGCTGTTGGAGGTTTCTGTGTCTAGCATAGCACTACACGCCTGGAGCTGTTGGAGGTTTATGAGTTTTAAAGAAAGCCGGTGCTCTCCCCCAATGCACTAAAGGAAAAAGAGTGAAAACTCATAATTCCTGGGGTTCAAAGAAGAAGAAGAATGTCATCTAGAGAGAGGTTTTCAACTTCCAGACATTCATGGATCTACTGTCCTGGACATGTGGTTGCTTGCGGTAACTAGAGAGCACACAGGTTTGCATCGCTTATTGGGGAGTTTAGGATGGATACCAGGGATGTTCTTTGTTCTCTTGCCTAGCAATTGTTGGATGGGGACAACAAAAATTGATGTTAAATCATTCCAGCAATTTAAAGAGTTTGGAATTACACATTCTACAAGTATAGCTGGATGCTTGATGGGCAGAGAGAGGAGTGTTTTTAACCAGTGAGCCACAGGAACCATAAGTACGCATACCCTTCAATATCTGTTGCTGGAGACTGAGCATCTATGTGTCTTCCTGGAGTGCTGTGCTGTCAGTTCAGTAACCAGTAGGAATTGTCAGAATAAAGAGAAATGTTTATTTACTTTTTAATTTCAATTGTGGTTTTTCTATTACAATCAGAAAATTTTTTATTGAATTTTCTGGGATGTGCCATGGCTTCAAAACATAAACTTTTATTTTAAAATTATTTAAGTGAGAGAAATTATTTTATAATGGTTACGTTAAGCTATTAATGTATATATATATTTATGCTTTAAAAGAATAGAAAATGTACACGTACATGTGCCTTGACAATGGCGGCCATCTTGGAAAAAACATTTGTATTCAGAATCCTTAAGTACATCAAATACATATATTGATAAATAAATGATTGATCGTGAACTTTATTGATTCATGGTCATGCGGTTGTTCGAGGCAATGAGAGAGCGGACAGGCTTGCATCGAAAGCGTCAGTATTTTGGGAGTTTAGGAACATGGATGGATAAGGGAAATGTTCTTTGGTTTCTTGACGACCTACTTTTGGATCAGGACACTAAAATAGATGTTAAATCAATCCAGCGATTTAGGAAGTTTGAAATTACTGATTGTATAAGTAGAGCTGGATGCTTGAGAGGGAGAGAGGAGTGTGCATCATTATCAATGCATGCCCTTTATCCTCCGTTGGGGGAGGCTAAGCACCTATGGGTCTTCCTGGAATACTGTGACCAATAAAGTGAGACTGTGCATTTTTATTTTTTCAAAGTATCCAAAACTAATTTATTTTAATTTTATTTGTACTTGACAAAAAATCGAACAAAATGTAACATCACTGGACAATAAAAATTGATTTTTACAAAACTTATTTTACCAGATTTGTTTTACAAATTACAGGGTGAGCCAAAACAAATGAGTACATCGTAAAAGTATGTAAAAAGTAATATAATTACATCAAAATTGTTTTAACTGTATCCATAGTAGCTTCAATTGTTTACACATTTACTTACTTACCTATTTAGCTAAATGATGTTTTTATTTCGACAATTTGCGGGCACAATCTTTGATTTTTATTATCAGGAAAACAGGCCTTCACCTAAAAATCAGTCAGAAGTGCCATTCCTAACCTGGGTTAAAGATTTATTGTTTGCCTGTATATCTTATGTCTGCTGCCGTCCAAGAAGTCTGAAATTCTTAATTTCTGTTGTATCTTTTGCTAATAAAAGCCTGTTTGATCAAAATGTCGCTGTATATTGTTGTATTTTGTAAAACTACAGTACTTTGTTTTTATTTGTTTCGCCATTGCTACATAGTTTTACTGCAGTCTTCCATTATATCTCTCTCTCTCTCGCGTTCCCGGCCTAGACTGGTGAACCAACTTTTATCATGAATTTTACCGTAGTTTTTAGGGACTCCGTTCAAATATTTTTGCCCGTCTTCCCAGCGTGTTCGTAACAAAGGGTGACTATCCCTCTGTGTGTGCGGGTTCAATTCCGCAGGATGGCAGAAAAAGCCACAGATTCCCCAGATTTACGGTGTTCGCGGCACCGAACCGAAAGGTTACGATGTCCATGGCACCGAGCCGAAGAGCTGAAAAGCTCAAGTGCTTCTGGAATTTTAAAAAAAGGGACTCCGTTTCCCAGTACAGCTTTTCGCGAAGTTCTGTGTTTCGTGGCCAGGTTTCGTTTCTTAAACCTGCTATCCGTTGACAATCCTGCAGAACGTGTTCTGCCGTCATGTCCACCTTTTGCATGGGCACAGGCTAGTTGTGCCTATTTTGAGCTTGTTGTACATGTGGGCGCGTAGCTTGTTATGGCCGGTACGGAGGCGAAGTATGGCAACTTGTTCACTACGAAATAAGACCATAGTATCCTTCACTGTTGGAGTGCTGGGGATGGTCTTTTGTCCATTTGTCTCTGTAGTGCGAACCGATGGTTGTTCTGGCTTCCTCATAACTGACCTCGTGATCAGTCTGAGGTAGTCTCCCGCCTTCTTTAGCTAGTTTGTCGGCCCGTTCGTTTCCCTTATATTACAGTGTGATGGAATCCACTGAATGACGGTGCGTTTGAGTGAGCGCGTTAGTTCATCGAGGGTCGTTTTGAACTCATTCAGCTCTGTTTTGCCAACGCTTTTGAGTGCCGTCATGACCGATAGAGCATCGGTGAATATCACGACCTTATTGCGAGAGGCGTCTCTTCGCTCTAGGATCATTTCGGCCGCTGTCCTTATTGCTTCTGCTCGGTAGTTATTGAAGTATTTGCCTGTGGCAATCGATTTTGTAACCGTCACTTTCTTTGATAGTTTAATCACTATTCCTCCTCCACCATCGCTGATTGCGTTTTTGGCCGACCCGTCAGTGTACACGTGAGTCCACTTTTTTTCGGGGTATTCTGTAGATATGTAGTTTTCTGTGGTCGCTCTTCTTTCAAAGTTTTCTTATTGGCCTTTCTTTTGAATGGCTGGGATTGTTTCCCTTAATTCTGGCATTTTGGTTTTCCACGGCGGGCACTTATCAGTTGCCTGGATTGGTTTGGTTTTGCATTGTGCAAGGACCGAATGGTCTGCTCTGTCTCTATCAGCTTTGTCTCTGTATTCTGCTCCTTTCGAATTCATACATTCTTTCGTGCATAGGGTGGGATTCCCTTATATAGATAACCCACTGCACAACATATATAAACGCATTGTCTACACCCAAATTCTAACCAGAGTTCTCAAAATGTGGGTTGCGACCCATTTGGGGGTCAAACGACCATTTCACAGGGGTCGCCTAATACAATCGGAAAACATATACTTATCATATCTTCTTATCTTATCTTAACCACATTTACCGTGAAGCGTCGTGGGGAGAGTTAGTTTCTATCTTGTGCCAGGCGTGTTGTGCTTGACGTTGTCAGTCCATGCTTTCGCAGGACTCTGAGATGTTATCTATCCATCGTGTTCTTGTCCTGTCTCGTGCTCTGCGCCCTGAGCGTCGATTATTGTAGGCACGTGATGGTAGTAAATGTGGTTCCATTCTCATTAGATGGCCGAACCACTTGATTCTTTGCTTCTCGATGTACTGTATGCATGGTATAGTACCAACGATGCTTCTGATATTCTCGTTTCTCACTCTATCTCTCCTTGTAACGTTGACAGCTTTTCGTAGACATCTCATTTCACATGTTGTAATCTTTCTTTCTTGTGTCTTAGTCAGGGTCATGTTTGGCACTGATATCAGAGAGTTGAAATAAATATTCAGTTTATCAGTTGTCGTTTGACTGCCATGTTAATGCTTGGATGTTTTAATAGTGGTGATAGTTGGTATGTCACTGCGTTTGCCTACTGGCATCTAGTCTCGATTTCTCTGTCCATCTTTCCATCTGCTGTGAATATACTTATCATAATTAGAAGTAAATATTGTTACATAAATTTATTGTTGGGAGTCACCACAAAATGAAGAACTGTATCAAAGGGTTGCTAGGAAGATTGAGAACTACTACTCTAGGCTAACATAGAATTGAAAGATTTACCTTACATACCTCAAGTGTGTTCAAAAAGTCGATATATGTAGACATGTTTTTAAAGTTTCACTTTTCTCACATACATACTTATATGTCTATTGATTTTGTGTCTACATGTTTTGTATTGTTCAAAGCATAACTTGTGTTCTTATTAACTTGGTTAGTATGTCCTCATTTTATCCTGTTTTATATATAAAGTTTCCGCAAGAGAGTTCCATTGTTGTCAATCTCCATCCATCAAGGTGCGTATCCTTTATAGGAAGTTGCTCTTTTGCAGCGCATCTGAAATTCACTCTGTCTCTAGCCAGTTCACCCACTTCGTTGATGGTCATATTCATGGTTTCTTTAATATCTTGTAACTATCTTCTTCATGGTCTGCCTCTGCGTCCTAGGACCCTGCCCTCTAATATTGGTCTCTCCAGGCCATCGTGACGCTTGCCGATCTACCACCCTTAATTGTTTCCAACGACAGGTCACAATTTTCCAACTCTTTTCCCACAGTTCTTCTCCACGTTTCGTTTGGACATCCATATCATCTTTTACCATCCGCTGTCCATCGGAGAGCAGTCCTAGTCAGTGATCCTACAGGCATACACCATACATCCCTAATCTTGTCTGTTAATGATGATGTGCAATGATGCAGAGTTTATCTGTTTGTTTCAAAAGCTCTTACTCTGAAATCATTTTTGATCAGACAATAATACAATATTTTTTAAACATTTATTTTGAAATGTTTCAGCTTGCCAGGTGCTATGTCTGTACTTAATTCTGAGCCAGAGTTTATTGATCTCAATATCTCTTGTACAGCTTTGTTTGATTTCAATATCTCTTGTACATCTTTGTTTGATTTCAATATCTCTTGTACAGCTTTGTTTGAATTCAATATCTCGTGTACAGATTTGATGGAATTCAATACCTTTGTACAACTTTGTTTCTTCTTCTTCTTTGCGTTCGTTCTTTACGACCAATTTTAATCACTCTTTGTGATATATTTGATCTTTGCCAAGAACGTGTATACGTTGCACATTGGTTTGGTACGCCCCTAAACGCATAAGACTTCTACACGTTTAGGACACATGCATCCGATTTCAGCCAAACCTCCTTAGTCGCCTCTTACGACATGCGTGGCAGGTAACAGTGGTTCTATTCTTTACACCCCAAATTTGGGCCCCGGTAACCACTCGGGTGTACAACTTTGTTTGAATTCAATATCTCTTGTACAGCTTTGTTTGAATTCAATATCTGCTTCAACTTTGTTTGAATTCAATATCTCTTGTACAGCTTTGTTTGAATTCAATATCTCTTGTACAACTTTGTTTGAATTCAATACCTCTTGTATCAACTTTGTTTGTTGAATTCAATATCTCTTGTACAGCTTTGTTTGAATTCAATATCTCTTGTACAGCTTTGTTTGAATTCAATATCTCGTGTACAGCTTTGTTTGATTTCTATAGTTCGATATAGAGAACAGGTTGGAAAGCCGCTGTCTGGGCAAAATTTACTATAAAATTAAAATATTTAAATTCCTACAAAATACTTACACCATCTTCTAACTTACATCGGGGACCCTCGCCAGTGCTACCGAGTTCGTGTACTGCCGTTGAGATCTTCATGTGTAAGAAAGAGATGGGAGCACACATGGTTACTCACCGAAGTGCAGTGATGAAGGTCATATCTTGCTGTGTATGAAAGAGATTGGAGCACACATGGTTACTCACCGAAGTGCAGTGATGATGGTTATATCTTGTTGTATAAGAAAGAGATCGAGCACACATGATACTCACCGAAGTGTAGTTATGATTGTCCTATCTTGTGTAAGAAAGAGATGGAAGCACATATGGCTACTCACCAAAGTGCAGTGATGGTGGTCCTAATCAAGTAATCAAACCTCTTCTTCTTCTTTGAGCGCTCCATATGAACCCCTTGTTAACCACTCTGTGTGATTTGTATGAGATATGAGCCTAAGAGCGATTGTACGTAATGCAGCCTACAAGTAGGCCAGCACATCCGATTTCTGCAATGCTTTTTATTTACTAGGGTAGCTTCCTAGATCCTACATCAGTCGCCTCTTACGACATGCATTTTAGGTTGT
This sequence comes from Arion vulgaris, assembly GCA_020796225.1. Lineage (NCBI taxonomy): Eukaryota > Metazoa > Mollusca > Gastropoda > Stylommatophora > Arionidae > Arion > Arion vulgaris. The sequence goes on from CM036767.1 coordinate 3,954,667, forward strand.
AGTGGTACTATTCTTTGCTTCCCTTGCGGGCCCCGGAACCACACGGGCATATCAAACTTTTTGTACAGCTGCACAAGGTGACATACCTGGATAGAACTCACACTGTACTCGCAAGTAGGTCAGTAGTCTTCTTACACCTGTCCGTGTTAAATACAACAGAACGTATACATGTCAATCGTTTGAGTGACGTATGTCACATAATATCGTGACTAAAACATGTGAACAGTTTAATAATGCACACAGGTGCAAAGTATGGGATACGTGAGAAGACATTCAGTATCATATTTTAAGTCTCCTTGTTTCCTAAGCTGATGTCCACAATTGTTGGTTTATGTTGAATAGTAAGTATACATGCTATGTAATAGTTGTGTGCAGTTTGGATATTTCCATAATAGTTAGATTTATAACATTGGTTTTATATCCATCTATCTTCTATCTACTAATTTGTCCATCTATATATCATATCGATATTCTATCTATCTATCTACTCATTTTTATTAATTCATATCCTAAGGACTTTCAATCAACCCCAGCTTTTTAACGCTGTTTGTGATTTTTCTAGCATTATTACGTTCAGTAGTTTGCCATTGCTTTCTGAACGGTGGTTTGTCGTCCTTTTGTAAATCCACGAAACAATTTGCAACAAATTGTCCAGCGTGATTCGAACTCAGAACGTCAGGGTTACTGACAGAGTCACTTTCCAGCCAGACACCACCTATCTACTCATTAGTCCATCTTAATATCTACTCGATATTCTATCTATATATCTGCTCGCTAGTCTATCTATCTACTCGCCAGTATATCTATCTATCTGCTCTTTAGTCTTATTTATTTACTCGTTAGTATATCTATGTATTTACTGCTAGTCTATATCTATAGCTCGTTACTCTATCTATTTACTCGCCAGTCTATCTATCTTTCTACTCAGCAGTCTATCTATCTTTCTACTCGCTAGTCTATCTATTCACTAATCTATATATCTATTTTCTCGTTACTCTATCTATCTACTCTTAGTCTATCTGTCTATCCATCTACTCGTTACTCTACCTATCTTTCCGTTGTATATATTAAATAGTCTTTGATCTAGTTAATGTATTTTATCGCTAGATCATGTCTATTGTATATTTGCTTAATTGTCTGCAGTTACGTACGTTTCTCCGTCGTGAGTCTGTCTAGCTGTATTTGCTTCTTTTTCTTCATTTGCTGCTCACGTAAATTTATTATCCCAGATTGTCATGTTTGCTACCAAAACGATGTTCACAATTTGTTCCAAGTCTTGGTGGTAGCCTCATATATTACTTATTAGCAACATTCTGTCTAGGTCTGATTTTGCAGATCATGTAAAGTCTTTCTGAGGTTGTGTTTTTGGTGTCTGAATGTTAGAAGTACATGCGTATATATGACAGATCTTGAGTCTGTAAAAGTAGCTCAGTAATCTGATGTGACGAGTTCCCATGTTTCTAACTTTCTGACAATGTGTGTCTATTTAAATAAGTATGTATGTAACAAGTGAATAAGGTGTCTTATAAACCACAGGGCGCCCGCCTGTCCAGCGTGTTTCTAGCGCGTTGGACTACGGGTGACTAGTCCTCTGTGAGTGCGGGTTCAATTCCGCGGACTGGCAGAAAACGCCACAGGTTCTCCAGATTCACGGTGTTCGTGGCACCGAACCGAAGGGTTACGATGTTCATGGCACCGAGCCGAAGATCTAAAAGCTCAAATACTTCTGGATCGGAAGGGGAAAAAAAAGAAAAAAAGAAACCACAGGGCAAGCACTAGAGCCAAAGAAGATGGTAAATAAATATAATTTATTTCGTGTCAAAAATCGAGTCCCTTGCTTACTAAGCGTTAACAGATTTATGTTTTAATTTCACCAGATTGAAGAACATGGCGGCAGACATAGTACGATCAGATCACGAGTATATTATTGAAATGAAGAAATTTCCTTGCACTTTTAATTTGGAATCTATTGGGAAGATAACTCTTAGCAGACTGCGATACATCTGTCATAACCTGATCAGTGAACTAGAAATAGAGACAGACACTAAAGAAGAACTTGTTCGGAAGAAAATTTTCTAACCTTGGTAGAGTTTCGATTAGAGATAAAAAAGCACAGAATCTGAACGATGAAGTTGTTAATCTGACCAACGGGAAGAATATATCGTCTTTGGGTAACCGTTGTTTTCTTATGGTGTCTTTAGGGGACGAACCAGAAGCAAAGAAATGCTTGAAATATCTGAAGAAGGTTGAGAAATGTCAAGAAATATTTGACGAGCTGTTAACCGAGGCCTATGCCGAGCAAGCATACTGCTACAGTAGACTCGGGGGCTCTGATAACATAAGACTAGCAATAGACTTGTTTACTCTGGCTGTAACAAAAAGACCCAACAACTATTTATGGAAATTTGGTCTGGGTTTAGTTTACAGAAGAGCAACACACACAAATATATATTGCTCAAGTTCTTGTCGTCTTGATGTGGATCACTTTAAAAATATGGCTGCTTGTTATCTCTTTGATGTTGGCGATAATTCAGATAACAGTAACTTACGAGCCATGGCGTACGCGCAATTAGTAAAGCTTCGACAAGACCATCCATCGGATCTCTTCCCTCAATACGACTATTTATTCCGACATAATAATCTTCAAGAACTTTGTGAGAAGGCTTTAGAACATGGACGACATTTACCCTGCGTTCTAACCCAATGCGGTCGAAGTTTACAAACGATCGATCTGGATAGAGCCATTGATTTTCTGGAAAGATCTGTCGCTATTAAAAGCAACACTATCGCATATCACAACCTTGGTATTTGTTATAAGAAAAAAGCAGAGCTGTTAGAACAAGAAAAATTGATGTCAATGTCGGATCGACCTACAAAAAGATTTGCCAAGAATTTACCGATAATGCGCATGCGTACTTCTCCCGTGTCAGTCGAAAGCACACATAGTAACAACACACCTGTTTATGAAACAGTGTCTGATCTTTCGCATAAAAACATACGTCCACATCAAATAGTTTCGTTTCAAGACATCATTATAAAAACAGAACCACTTCATTACATAATGAACAATAACAAACATCAGACTATAGTCAACAATAGCAAATATTCTTGTAAAGACAATCTGCCCATATACTCGTCAAAGCAGAAGACATGTATATCTCCAAAACACGTCAACAGATCGATGCAACGAGCTTACATAAAAGAACAAGCAATAGAAGAAACACCGACTGAATGCACAACTACTCAAGAATCATTCAATAATGAACATAATCTGGGCAACAAAGAAAACACTGCAATATTTCATCACATTGAAGATACTACCAGAAATTCCTGATCTAACGTGGCTCACAATATGTTTCCATCTGATGGATGGAGTCCACAAGAAGAACTGAAGGCATATGTTGCATCTACTGTGATGTCTGTTCCTCTGAACATAAATGACTGTTTTGTTCAGAAAGCTATTTTTTGCTACAAATACGCTATTGAACTTTCCAATGGAGAGAATCTTCCAGCGATTCTAGACCTAGGCGTCATTCTTAAACAAACCGGTCAAACCAGAGAAGCCTTAAATCAGTTTAATAGCGTAACAAATTCTCAACTCTCTCTTACTGGACACAGAGTAACTGTTATCAGTGCATATGAACAAGCTGGACTTTGTTATTTTGAACTGAGTAAAACATATGATAATAAAAACAGTTTTGTCAAAGATGGTCAGAAGAAACTGACAAGGGCGATAAGTCTAGCTGCAGATTTAGCGTTAACAATTTCAGAATTAACAGATTGCGCCCATGACGTGTGGATCGCGTTAAGAACACTTTTAAGTGACATGGAGAAAGAACCTCAATCTTCGAACCAACAAAAAGAGAAAATAAAGCTTTTGGAACTTGTTAAGGATCATGGTCAAATCATTGAAGTCGTTCAGACTTTACGGAGTCTCAACGAGAGCGAACTGGATGACCAGGATGTTATTCAGAGCGCCCTGACCAGTTATCTAAAGCTTGAACAACCTGAGAACGCTCTCGCTTTTCAAAATATGGTCAGTATAGGACAAAAAGTTAGAGAATCCAGGTGGTGGAAAAATGACCAAATGCTGACCCTGAGAGCTAAGGTATTGTTGCACGCAATATCCGGTCGTCTCAAAGAAACTAATGAGAATCCAATGTACCTCTTTCAACAAGTTTTTGAGCTTTTTTATGACAACTGCATCGGTTTAAATGCTCACTCAAAACATGAACGCATAATTCCAAACAACAACATTGCTGGCGATGTTTTAGTAGTTTATGATGATGAACAATATTCAGATGAAGGTCCTAGTCTTACAGTGAAGACATCACATCAGATAGCTCAGTTATGTAGCTGTTTGTTTGGTCTTGAAGCCACAGAAAATCTGCAGGTTAGTCACTAATTGTTGTATATGTACTTATTCCAGAATACAATTTTTTGTTTGAGATAAGGACAGAGAAGTAAATGGTATATTTCTTTCTTTTTCTCACCTTTAGATAACAATCTTCAATTTTTAAAACAAATTTTAAAATGCAAACAAGTCACCATGAACACAAAAAGAGCAATGTTCAACACAATATTTCTCCCAACATTGTGCTACCAGTGCTAAACCTGGACACTGACAACAAACGATAGAAGAAAATTAATCACAACAGAGATGAAGTGTCTACGCAGAATGCTGGGTGTAACAAGAAGAGACCGGTTGAGAAATGAAGACATCAGGAAAAAGTGGGTACAACATCAGTACTAGACTTCATCAAGAAACAACAAATTAAATGGTTCGGCCACAATCAGATTACCAACAGACAGTGCACCTTAAAGAGCAATGCTGCTCGATACAATGGGTACAAAGCAAAAGGCCGGCCACGCAAAAAATGAACCTCAGAGATAACAGAGGCAACGAAAGACACTATCTACGAAGCGCATACAAGGGCCCGTTTTAGAAATCACATCTTGACCTGACGCTGTGAGGCAAACAGGATTTGAGAAAAGAAGAAGAAGAAGAAAGGGATAGATAACAATGTTCCATAGCCTTTTCATACCTTAGGCAGTGTTTCCTAAAGTGGTGGTACTGCCTCCCAGTGGCGCTGAAGCGTTCTAGGGGGGCGATAGTGGGTTCAGAAGAATATGGGGGTGTTCAGGCGATTAGGTGTCAGTGGCTCCTTAAAGAAGAAATTAATAATAAATATTTGAAAATACATTATTTTCGTGATTTTGCGATTGAATAATCATTTAAAATTTGAATTCTGCATTTTAATTCATCTTATGCTCGCCTTACACTGTCCATTTTTTGGTCAATTTTCTATTTAATGCATATAATAATAAAAAAATTAACCTTGTATTACAGAAATATATATCAATTTTCTATGTCAAAGAGAAAATAGAGCATATATTTATGTGGGAGTAGAGCATATATTTATGTGGGAGTAGAGCATATATTTATGTGGGAGTAGAGCATATATTTATGTGGGGGTGGGGGAGGGCGTTTGCAAACTGTTATAATGTGGAGGGGGCGTTACAAAGTTTATGGTGGGCGGTGGGCTGAAAAAGTTTAGGTATCTATGCCTTAGGGTATTGAATTATTGATGTATTTTGTTTACATGTAAAGAAACACGAAAGGTTGGGGAAAATCATTATGGAAGTAGGTATTCCGGCAAAGATGAGAAGAGGAAGACCACGGAGATGGTGGATTCAGGTTGTAACTGATAATCTGTGCATGACGGCTGCAGAGACAGTACATCTGACAGATGAAAGAGAGAGAGAGATTCCGAAAGACTGTTAGAGTGGCAACGTTCAGCTCAGGACAAGCTATTGGATGATGATTCATTTGAAAAATCTACATTCAACAAAACAAGAGATCATGTAGGCACTAAAAGGGTAAAGCTGCAGGACCAGATGGAATCTCTCCAAAATCTGTGCAAACAAACATTTCAACGCCAACAGAGATGTTGCATCAGCTACTAATGAAGATATGCGGAAAAGAATATATTTCAAAATGAAAAGGGGACCCTTGAAGCTGTAAAAAAATGTTAAAATAAATGCAGGAATTGGCGAGGTACTCCTAGCTGTGATCGGGAAAGTTAGGATTTCTGAAAGCTATCTGATGATGATGATGATAATGGTGATAGGGATGATGGTGGTGGTGATCACGATAAAGATGGTGATGATGAAGATGATGATTATAAAAAATATGACGATGAAATAAAATCATTAGATGCATGATTTGAACCACAGTCCTCTGAACTAAAAAAGAATCGATACTTGAAATGTGTGCTCACCCTTTGATCGAGAAACATCAACAAGCAATGAGAATTCAATCACTGCCATTACTACTGTTTTTGTAGGTGAACTGTTGTTTAAAACATACATACATATTTACCCACACTGGCGAACAAACAACTAAACTGTTTTTATATCATGCACTTCAGGGTACTGGACACAGGATTCGAACCACAAACTCTTATTTTTCACGACACCCATTGCCTAGCCCCTACAGACAAGCATTTTTAAGAACGCAACCAGTTAGTTCTCCAAAAAAGAGCTTCACTGAGTCATTCTTTCATAAACAGCGTCGTCTGTATGGCTAGACAATTGATACCGTTAGAAATAAAGGTTTGATGATCGAATCATGTGTTTAGTTGTTGTTGTTTTTTTCCTGAAGCCCGTAATACTTGTACACTGTTTATTAATTAATCATATTCAATGGCCCCGATGCTTTACTTAGGGTTCTTAAAACGTCTCATTTTTCTTACACTTTAGGGTACTGGCGAATATGGCGAACTTTTATCCATACAGCTAAATGAAATGAGAAAATATCAAGTTGTGATACTTGTGTTGGGAAGCGAAACAAGGTAATGTTTGTTGTATAATATTTCATGTTGATGAATTGTTCAAAAGAAAGACCTGGATATTTGCATGTGTGCATAGGCGTCCATACATTAAGGAAAAGTGGAGGTGTGTGCATAGGGGTCCATACATTAAGGAAAAGTGGGGGCATAGGGTCCATACATTAAGGAAAAGTGGGGACTGTGTGCATAGGCGTCCATACATTAAGGCAGATGGGAGGAGTGTGGCATAGGCGTCCATACATTAAGGAAAAGTGGGAGGCGTGTGTGCATAGGCGTCCATACATTAAGGAAAAGTGAGAGGGGTGAAAGAGGTTTGTGACCAGCTCGAGTCATAAATTCTCGGTGTGCACAATTTTCTCCGTGTGCAAAAATCGCGGTTGGACTATAGGAGACCCTGATCCTTTACCTGGGGATCTAAATTACATGTACCTCTAAAGTCGGAGTATGGCTTGTCCGAATGGTGAGAGACATTATGGATAAGAAAAGCAAACCTTCACGCAAAAATCTGTCAGATGCGTCATATTATGTGCCATGACTACGCCTAAATTCACAGCTATTGAAACTGAAATAGTTCATACGTCATAACAAAACTTTTCTTGTTAACATATTTACATATTAATTATCTTGTTTCGATATTATTTTTTTTTCAGGGATCTATTATTTGAATCGATGCTAGAGCGGGTTTCCTACAACAAGAAGTTTTCGGTGTCGATAAACCAAAGAATAATTGTTGTAACCGTAGGCATGAAAGAATGTCATGTACCAATCTGTGTTAAACAGTTTGAGCGCTTCCATCTGAAGAACCCTGGAGATCTAGGTGATACAGAACAATATTCAGAAGTTGGTAACGATGATCATGAAAAACTCTATTCAAATAAAATACCAAATTCTTTCTTAAATCTAAACGTGGATACCATCTTGAATCTATTTTGTTTTATTACAGGGCAACAATGGACAGGCATGTAACACTCATATATTAAATAAAACATTAAGTGTCATATCACATACTACGTCTGCTGTCATGTATCTCACATACTACGTCTGCTGTCATGTATCTCCAACGTCGCTGTCTTACCGTATTGGTGAATTCTGTCAAACTGATTTTTGTCCACCTTTTAATGTATCCCTTCAAATGATATCAATATCTTTGTCTTGCTCGCTTGTCCATAATCTTTCAGTCCTAAACTGCTTTCACAAATGAGGAGCTTATAAGGAGAACAGGATAGATTCCAGTGTGAACCAAAATGTTGAAAACTGAAACTAACGTTGGATATGACACACAATGAGAAAATCCGAGGGGATAAACAAGAAGAGCTCTTTCTAGAACCACAGGAAAGCGAAAAGAGGGAGACGTAGAAATACATGAGAAGAGATTTGGAGGCAGAGAAGATCTGAAAGAAACTGCAGGTGATATCTAAAGATATGAAAACTTGGCACAAGTTGGTTTATGACCTTTGCCTCAATTGAGGTTAAAACGATATGAGAGAGAGAGAGAGAGAGAGAGAAAGTGAGAGACTATAGTTTGATATAAATCAAGTCTCGTATGACATTTATTGTCTCATGCATTCTGTATGACATTATGGCTATTCATCATCATCAAGGTGCGTATCCTTTATACTTTATACAAAGGACGTCGATTACAATAACGTTACGATCAAACGTAGAAACAAAAGAGGACGAAGGCTAAGGCAGGTTCGCGAGCAGGCGCACGACGAACACGGCTTAAATACGTCCGTTTGGGACTCAATAATATACGCATTGTCTACTGGAACTGTGCAAGTGCGCATCAACGCGGGCTAATTCTTGAAACCCTTGTGTACAGAGCAGACATCGTAGCTCTTCAAGAAACGCGACTGCGATGGTGGTGCTACGCATGACTGGTTTCAAATGTTACTACCACAGAAGACATATGGGTCTAGCAATTCTAGTCCGTAATAGCATTGATGTGTCGGAAGTAGACATGTCTCAATGGGATGATGACGAATTGCAACTTCAGGCGATTAATGTCCATTCTGAAAACCGTTTGTGCTGGTCAACGTGTATGCCTGTAATGCGAAAGTGGACACACAGAAATGGCAGTGTTTGAGTGATATTATAAGTCATGAGAGCAATAATGTCATTTTCTGTGGTGATTTCAACGCAAAGGGAAGATCATGGGGCAACATTTCCTCGAATACACAGGGAGAAGATCTCGAACTAGCACTTGAGACCACGGAATTGTTGTGCATCAATACCAGCGGTGTCACTAGAATTGCGAGTCGCCCAGGAGATGAGGATATTGTTATTGATTTGGCACTTGTATCCCTTACACTCACTGCTGTGTGCAGATGGGGGATTTTATGGTACCATGGCAGTGACCACCGTCCGTGCATCATACTGGTGAACGAAGGTAGATCAAGACAACACAGGCCAGTAACGCACTCTTTCCAGTACGACACCACAGGGCAAGACGTTGTCAGTAGAATAAGGTGTGTCAAACGAGGCAAGCACACCAACAGTAGTAAACGTTGGGAACAGCCACCATGGTGGGATGACGAGGTGGAGAAGGCGTGGATAGACAAGTGGTGTGCTGTTAGGAGGTGGCAAACTGCCAGGAAAATGGAACTACCCATCCTGATGACATCTTGCAGTTGAAACAAGAAATGAATAATAAAACATTGTGTTTCAAAGCTATTGCAAGGATGGTAAAAGTGAGAAGTGGGCTGAGTTCTGTCAACGTGTGGGCAATGACAAATCGTTGAATCTGTTCTGGCGATTGCACAGAAGTATGGTACAGTAAAGAATCGGTGTGTTATTGACTTCCAGAGCTTGGATCTTACCTGGCAGAGGACAGATGAAAACAAGGTAGGGCTCTGTTTGCAGCACTATTTAGAGCAGAGTGACCAGCAAGACAGTGAGGCAAACACTGCAAGACAATCCATTGCAGCTAAATGTAAGAACCAGGAATTAGATGTAGATGATTTGGTGACGGTGGAGGAAATCAAGGATGCTGTCATGGAGAGCAAAAACAGTGCACCTGGTCCAGATGTCATACGATATGGTGACATTGGCGAGTTGTCTGATGGGGAGGGAAGAACTGGCTGGCATCTACAACAAAAGCATTACGACTGCAATAATCAACGAAGAATGGTTGCACAGCTACCTGGTACCTCTGCCGAAGCCTGGCAAAGACCACACAAAAATTCAGGGCTATCGGGTAATCACCATGCAGAATACAATAGGCAAGTTGCTGGAGAAAATAATTGCCAGGAAAATATCCTGCCAACTAGAGAGATTACGTCTCCTTCCACCCACCCTTGGAGGGTACTGTCCATATAGAGAGACATGGCGTAACGCAGCGGTGTTTGCCTACGATGTCTATGAGGGTTTTCACTCGGGCATTGAGACATGTGCTGCTGCAATTGACCTTGAAGATGCCTATAATAGAGTGCCGTTGCATTTTTAATGGTGCAGCTGACTGAACTCAATATCAGCCCATTCCTCCTCAATTGGATCTTTGCGGCCCTCTTCCAGCGAAAGATAGTGTTTAAATGTGGCAGTTGAGCGTCATCACCAACAACAATCTACCCTGGCTTACACAGGGGTCACCATTATCTCCGGTGTTGTTCAATGCCTATACTGTGAGCATCACATAAGAGCAGATCACGGGTAGAGGAAGGACAATGTCATATGTAGATGATGTGTTGGTGTATCGTCAGGGCAAGGATAGAGAAAGCTGTGGAGGAACTTCAGTCAGAACTCGACCGCATAGGTAGATGGTGCGTTGAAGCAGGAGCATTGGTCAACCCCACAAAAGCAGCGGTGACATGGTTCTCTTTAAACAACCACATCGTCCACACTCCAACACCATCTGTGGTTTTGTGTTCAGAGGTAGTGGAGCGATCTCAGTCTATGAAATACCTGGGGCTGCGTTTTGATCGTAGTCTAGCTTTTACGGAACACATAGCTCATGGGATAATGAAGGCGAGGAAAGGTTTGCTGGCGATGAGGGTAATGGCTGCGGGGATTGTGAACAGCGCCATCTTTGTCTTTATACAAGGGTCTGGTCCTTTGTGTGCTGGGATCCTGACTTTCAGTCATAGTCAGATAGAACGACTGGAAAGAATACAGAACGAGGCGATGCGCATTATACTTGACTATCCTACTATGGAGTATAGAATACTGATGAGCCGTGCACGAGCATACCTTCGAGTCAATGCTGACACACAACATCCTCTGCACTTGGAAATAAAGAGACAAAAAGGAAATAGGTTAAAAAGAGGAAAATCTTGGATGGGTCAGGCCGAGGACTGTATTGAGCAGGTGTGTACACTTGAAGATATTGATCCCGGTGAAGAATGGATACCAGTGCCAACAGGAATCGCTACATCCTTTTCTGTATGCATCGAACTTGATAAAGAATGCAGGCAACACAACCCACTTGTCGTGGAGGCAGAGGTTCAGGCATTAATTTCTGAGAACGCATCTGAGCATGATGTAATCATTTATACGGATGGTTCGGTGATTCGACATGTGCGGAGCTCGCGGGCTTTCACTGCTCAGGTCGGAGGTGATGTTGTGAAGGAAGACAGTGGTGGTTTTGCCGTGACTACGAGCAGTCTCACTATGGAAATCATGGCGGTTACCAAAGCGATGATTTGGCTAGAATCACAGACTTTATCCATGCATGTTTTCTCAGTGACTCAATGAGTATGCTCAGGAAGATTGAAACAGGATGGGCTAGGAGACATTTGATAGAATCGCTGGGGAGGTCTAGGCTGACAAAGATCAGTTTTATTTTTGTGCCAGGGCATGCAGGTGTAAGGGGGAATGAACGTGGGGATAGGCTTGCAGGTATGGCTGCTGTCCAAAGCGGACGAGCAATGGACCAGGCTGATATTATAAATTCCTTAGGGAGAGAGGGCGTGTACATGATTCACGTAATAGCGGTGAATCCACAACACTAACCAGACTGCAAGAACTCAAAGTTAGTGTGGTGTAGCTCGACAAGAACGCCATGCTGGCAGACAAAGAAGAATTGTAAACCAACAAAGAACCGGTGTCGTTAGTCGCCACACGCTGATGGACATACTGAGGAGAGATCGGAGCACTTATGGACTAATTTGTTCGACGTGCAGTGATGGTGATCCGACGACTAAACTAAACTATCCTTTATAGGAAATTGCCTCTTGCAGCGCATCTGAAATTCACTCTGTCTCTAGTCAGTTCACCCACTTCGCCGATGGTCATATTCATGGTTTCTTTAATATCTTGTAGCCATCTTCTTCTCTGCCTCTGCGTCTTGGGACCCTGCTTTCTAATATTGTTCTCCCCAGGCCATCGTGACGCTTAATGTGACCAAAGCATCTAATTTTTATGTGTAGTATATTGGGTCTATTTATATGTATTCCATATTCTATAATTTATTTATGTGACATTTGACATAATCTACGCGTGCACTGTGCTCCATGTTTGCATAATTTATGCATCATTTCAATATTTAAAAGCATCTACAGTTGGAAAGAAAGACCCCATTTGAAACAGCTAATAATTGAGATTTGGTTTGTTAATAACAACAGCTAATGAGCGGGAAGTTAATAATGACGAAAATGAAGTGCATTAGACGAGACGCAAGTGTGACAATAAGAGACAAAATTAGAAATGAAAAAATCAGAAGACTGGATCTGTGCAGATGACGCTCATCAACCCGGGAGGGCATGTCGTCTATGGGTCGCTGCCCTGAAAGACAATAGCAACCTGCTGCCTTGTGGGTTTTGGCTGAGGACAGCAAAAGGCTAGCGGAGAGCAAACCGTACACAAACTCTGGTTGAAATCGAACACACCACCGAAAGATAAGCACTTGAGCTCCAATTGGTACTGAAGGCTTGTCACGTACATCACGTTCTGATGTTTGGCTGTTTATATATCACAATAGAATGATAAAAATGACTTAAGAACGATCGAGAGAGAGAGAGAGAGAGAGAGAGAGAGAGAGAGAGAGAGAAGACTGGGTGTGAAACCAGGAATGAAATTCATAAAAGAACAACAAATTAAATGGTTTGGACACCTGACAGGAATGCCCTGGTATCGCCTACCACGAGAGCCACACAGAAAAAGTACAACAAGTACAAAACAAGAGGAAGACCACACAAAAGATGGAACGACGACATCAAGAACAGCCTTAAGAAAATGAATAACAGCTTACAAAGTACATTAGAATAAGCATACACAAGATCACTACACCCCCTCCCCAACACTTTTATAAAGAAGTAAATGTTGGAAGAGAAGAAGGAAAATGTAATAATCGTTGGATGGAATTGTTCTCGTAAATTACAAATGGTAACTTTTAGTACAGTGATGCCTTTATCACTTCTTACTCCTATTCTATCGTATATGACTTTTAACTAAGCATGGTACAATTTCATCATCAATATCAAATAGCTTGTCCTGAGCAGAACTTTGCCACCCCAACAGTCCTCCGGAATTTCTCTCTCTCATAGGCCAGATGTCCTGCCTCTGCAGCCGTCATGTTCAAACCATCAGTTACATCCTGAATCCATCTTCTCCGTGGTCTTCCTCTTCTTCTCTTTGCCGTTATGCCTCCTTCCATGATGGTCTTCTTCAGCCTTTCATGTCTTTTTATATGTCCAAAATATCTCAATTTTCTCTTTCTTATTTGTAGCATCAACCAGTTTTCTTTGATTTTGAGTTCTTTCTGGATAGATCTATTTGTTCTCTTCTCTGTCTAAGATATACGAAGGACTCTTCTGTAACACTTATATTCAAAAGCACATATATGTTTTTCCACTGCTTTATTAAATGTCCATGCTTTACACCCATACGTTGCCACTGGGATTATGCATGCTCTTGGTATTGGTACAATTTAGTAAAGTTAAAACAATGTATTGCTTAACATTAGAACAAACTAAAGTTTGCTAGGAATTTGTTCTGTCGGGGATCTTCTTGGCCCTTCGCCTCCAGGGAGGCATAAGTCTGCAGCAAAGGCCTTCCAAGCCCGCCTATCCAAGGCCATCTTTTCCAGATCCCCTCCTTGTATGGTTATTCTTCTTCCTCGGGTGGCGAGCTATGAATTTTCCTGGTTGTGGTTTCTGTAGCTATCTAGTGTTTTTTACGTGGTGGGGTAGCTAACCCTACGCAAATCTCATTAGTCGTCTCTTACGACATGCGTGGCAGGTAACAGTGGTTCTATTCTTTTTTCCGATCCAGAAGCACTTGAGCTTTTCAGCTCTTCGGCTCGGTGCCATGAACATCGTAACCCTTCGGTTCGGTGCCACGAACACCGTAAATCTGGGGAATCTTGGCTTTTTCTGCCATCGAGCAGAATTGAACCCGCACACACAGAGGGATAGTCACCCGTAGTCCAACGCGCTACGAACACGCTGGGCAGACGGGCGGTTCTATTCTTTACACCCCGATAACCCCTCGGGCGTCTGTCGGGGGATAGCTCACTCTTTCTCTAACTTGTGTATACTTGTTATGAGTTATGTCCCTTGATCTCAAAATAAAACTGAAAACGTGAGGGTGTGTTCTTATGTGTTTGTGTGTATGTTTTTGTATGATTGTGAATGTATGTGGTGTAAATACATATATATTTGTATGTGTCCGTGCATGTATTTGTATGTATGTGGGCTTGTGTGTGCGTATGTGTATGCGTACGCATCTTTGTACGTCTGTTTGCGTACGTATGTAAACTGCAGCCGTGCGTGTGAGAGTATGTGCGAGTGTGTCTGCGCACGATTGTGTGTATGTGTGTGTATCTACATGTGTGTATATATCTGTGTAAATGCTTGAGTGTGTGTACGCGTGCGTATGTGTGTTTTGTCTGGATGTGAGTAAAAGACACCCGTATAAATCAGGGACTTCTTCTTGGAACGTTCCATATCGATCACTTGCTAAACTACTCTCTATGATCTGTATGTGAACCGAGCCTAAGAACGTTATGCACCTACAAGTAGGCAAGCATATCCTTTTTCTGTGACGCTGTTTATTAACTAGGGTAGCTTCCTAGGCTCCTACCTCAGTCGCCTCTTACGACATGCCTTGTAGGCAGCAGTGGTACAATTCTTTGCTCCCCTTTCGAACTCCGGCAACACATGGGCGAAATAAGGATCTAAAGTAGAATGACTTACTTACTTGGACCTGGTTTCCCCAAATGGATCTGCTCCTGTTTGCAGAAACGAATCACCATCTACCGAGAGTGTTGCTCGACATCTACCGAGAGTGTTGCTCGACATCTACCGAGAGTGTTGTACGACATCTACCGAGTGTTGTACGACATCTACCGAGAGCGTTGCTCGACATCTACCGAGTGTTGTACGACATCTACCGAGAGCGTTGCTCCACATCTACCGAGTGTTGTACGACATCTACCGAGAGCGTTGCTCGACATCTACCGAGAGCGTTAAACGACATCTACCGAGAGTGTTGCTCGACATCTACCGAGAGTGTTGCTCGACATCTACCGAGAGTGTTGCTCGACATCTACCGAGAGTGTTGCTCGACATCTACAGAGAGTGTTGCTCGACATCTACCGAGAGCGTTGAACGACATCTACCGAGAGTGTTGCTCGACATCTACCGAGAGCGTTGCAGACATCTACCGAGAGTGTTGCTCGACATCTACCGAGAGCGCTGCAGACATCTACCGAGAGTGTTGCAGACATCTACCAAGAGTGTTGCACGACATCTACCAAGAGTTTTGTACGACATCTACCGAGAGTGTTGGACGACATCTACCGAGAGTGTTGTACGACATCTACCGAGTGTGTTGCTCGACATCTACCGAGAGTGTTGTACGACATCTACCGAGAGTGTTGTACGACATCTACCGAGAGTGTTGCTCGACATCTACCGAGAGTGTTGTACGACATGTACCGAGTGTTATACGACATCTACCAAGAGTGTTGCTCGACATCTACCGAGAGTGTTGTTCGACATCTACCGAGTGTGTTGTACGACATCTACCGATTGTGTTGGACGACATCTACCGAGTGTGTTGCTCGACATCTACCGAGAGTGTTGTACGACATCTACCGAGAGTGTTGCTCGACATCTACCGAGAGTGTTGCTCGACATCTACCGAGAGTGTTGTACGATATCTACCGAGAGTGTTGCTCGACATCTACCGAGAGTGTTGTACGACATCTACCGAGTGTTGTACGACATCTACCGAGAGTGTTGCTCGACATCTATCGAGAGTGTTGTTCGACATCTACCGAGTGTGTTGGACGACATCTACCGAGTGTGTTGATCGACATCTACCGAGTGTGTTGGACGACATCTACCGAGTGTGTTGATCGACATCTACCGAGTGTGTTGGACGACATCTACCGAGTGTGTTGGACGACATCTACCGAGAGTATTGTTCGACATCTACCGAGAGCGTTGCTCGACATCTACAGAGTGTGTTGGACGACATCTACCGAGTGTGTTGCTCGACATCTACCGAGTGTATTGGACAACATCTACTGAGTGTGTTGCAGACATCTACCGAGTGTTTTGGGACAACATCTACTGAGTGTGTTGCAGACATCTACCGAGTGTATTGGACAACATCTACCGAGTGTATTGGACGACATCTACTGAGTGTGTTGCACGACATCTACCGAGAGTGTTGTACGACATCTACTGAGAGTGTTGCTCGACATCTACCCAGTGTGTTGTACAAAAGATGAACCTTGGAGCTCCAGCAACAATCCTAGAAATATCATTTAAAACGTAGACAGTTAACTCGTTCCAGATTCGAACCCGCAACATTCAGAACGATAGATAAACATCTTAATCACATCTTCATAGAATACCCCCTCCACCTTTACATTCGTATGTCCTTCAACAATCCGAAACGTGTGTTTGACATCTATTATATATGTTCTGGTAATTCCTAGTGACTTTTTTGTTGACTTTGTGTTCTGGTATTTAGACTTCCTTGTTGTATATTTACTATTAATATATATATAATAAATACATCGGTTCCAACAAATAGGGGAAACTAGTTGATGACCGAGTTATATGGAAAACAACACTACGTAAAGGTGCAGAATATTTTGAAAAGAGACTTAGGGATGAGCTGAAAGACAAGAGAGACAAGCGTAAACTCTGACGTTGTCACAGTAAAACACTTGCCAGTTGTCCGCCTGTAAAGGCGAAAAGACCATATAAAAAAGGCCAGTTAAAATATTTGATATAAGACAGAGAAAATTGAGATATTTTGGACATATAAAAAGACATGAAGGGCTGGAGAAGACCATCATGGAAGGAGGCATACCGGCAAAGACAAGAAGAGGAAGACCACGGAGAAGATGGATTCAGGATGTAACTAATGGGTTGAACATGACGGGTGCAGAGGCAGGACATCTAGCCTATGAGAGAGAGAGATTTCGGAGGACTGTTGGGGTGGCAAATTTCTGCTCAAAACAAGCTATTTGGTGATGATGAGTTAAAATATATGCAATTAGCATTTCTATATTATCTTATCGCCTTTTCATTCTGTTCAAGACTGTCTTTTCAGAGTCGCATAAGGACGGGACATATTTTTGACTCGATTTAAACTAAAATTGTTGTATTAAAATCAATAAGTTGTTGCTTTTGCTCTCTTCACTCTTCACTCCCTTTTTCCATGTGGGTTCTAGCCAAATCTATGTCTAGTAACCGAGTAATTGGGAAAACAACATTACGAAAGGTACAGAATTTTTTTTTAAACGTAGCGTTGAGCTGAAAGGCAAGAGAGACGCGGAAACTATGTTATTGTGATAGTAAAACTCTTCGACCAATCGACCGCCTGTAAAGACGACAAAGGCCATATATATATATATACATACAGTTTCTTCTTCTGTTTGTTGATTTTGTTCAGAGTACAGTTTTGTTGTCTATCTATTCTCTATCCCTGTTTTTCTCTCCTTATGCGCTTTGCACAAGGTGGAATTTAGTGCCTCAGATATTCCGTCGATCCATCGTTTACATTGTCGTCCTCTTAGTCTGTTGCAGTTGTATCTGAGTACTAGTGCTCTTTGTGGGAGACTGCCTTGTGGTAACCTTGATACATATCCGAACCATTTGACTTGTTGTTTCCTGATATATTTTGTAACACCGGCAAGGATACCACTCTCCTTCTGATGTCATCGTTTCTGAGCTCATCTCTTCATGTAACATTTAGAATTTATTGTCGTCTGTACTAAATATTAAATAAAATTTTCCCTAAAACAAACACTAGCCTGTGTGAAGAAGCTTGGAGAATCGCTTAGTCTTTCTCCTCGAACGTCCCATATCGACAAGCTGTTAACCACTCTGTGTGATTTGTATGTGATCTGAGCTTAAGAACGATTGTATGCTGTACAAATTAGACGCCTACAAGTAGGCCATCATATCCATTTTCTGCGATGATTTTTGTTTACTAGAGTAGCTTCCCTATGTCCTACATAAGTCGCCTCTTGCCATGTGCCCTATAGGTGACAGTGGTACTATTCGTTGCTTCCCTTGCGGGCCCCGGCACCAAACGGGGGGAATGGCTTAGTAAAGTAGCTAGTTTTTGTATTACTTATATATATCTAAGACACAACAAAGAAAGATTACAACATGTGAAATGAGATGTCTACGAAAAGCTGTCAACGTTACAAGGAGAGATAGAGTGAGAAACGAGAATATCAGAAACATCGTTGGTACTAAACCATGCATACAGTACATCGAGAAGCAAAGAATCAAGTGGTTCGGACATCTAATGAGAATGGAATAACATTTGCTACCATCACGTGCCTACAATAATCGACGCTCAGGTCGCAGAGCACGAGGCAGGCCAAGAACACGATGGATAGATGAAATCTCAGAGTCCCTGCGAAAGCGTGGACTGACAACGTCAAGCGCAACACACCTGGCACACGATAGCAAACTAAATTTTCCCACGACGCTTCACGGCAAATGTGGTTAAGATAAGATAAGATAAGATATATTTAAAAAATAAAGTAAAGGAACCCTTTTTTTCCGATCCAGAAGCACTTGAGCTGAAAGCTTTCGGCTCGGTGTCATGGACATCGTAACCCTTCGGCTCGTGCCACAAACACCGTAAATCTGGCGAACCTGTAGCTTTTCTGCCAGTCCGCAGAGTTGAACCCGCACTTACAGAGGACTAGTCACCCGTAGTCCAACGCGCTACGAACACGCTGGGCACTCGGGCAAAAGGAACCATTTCATATCTCGTGGTGCAAAAAATAGTGAGCAAAAAATGAGGCCTGTATTTTTCATTGACCGTCGGCACACGATCACGCCGATCGCCTTTACTTTCCCAGAGCATATCTGGTACCCAGTTGAGGCTGGGTCGACCTTCGAGGTCGGGTAAAATTCACGCGCACTGCGGGAGTTGAATCCAGACCACCAGCCTTGAGAAGCGAGTTCACTAACAACAGATAAGATATATATATATATAATCAACATGAACTCTTGTATCACATACATATGTGTGCATTTATCAGCGCGAATTGCTGTAGTCATTACATATCTGTATATGTGCTAGAGAATTGCTGAAGTCACTGCATATATGTATATGTGCTAGAGAATGCTGTTTCAACACATGCATACAACGACTGTGGAGCGTCTGACTGAAAAGACTAGAACGTCTGCTCCAATTCAGGAGATCCGGGTACAATTCCTGGGTTCAAATATCAATGTGTTATTTTTGTGTGGCAACATAAAGACAAATCATAACCTGAACAGTTTCGCTGTGACTGCACTATCCATGCAGCCATTAAATTTCATAAACACATATCCCCTGTCCGCACCGTCCAAGATGTATTACATGCAGTAACCACCGTTTTGTGTGTGTGTTGCTTTTTTTTATATAAGGACTTGTTGAATAACCAGGAAGTAGAGACTTATACAAGAATGGAATGTTCGGGTGACTGTGTGACATGCCGCCCAATCATATCTTGTATAACTGGTCATGTGACAGATTATCATTGCTTATGCATGTATACTGCATGTTAGCGCAGTCTGGTCTTTTATATGCTTTGTTTACATAGTAACATCATCAACATCAAGTGCCATGCCAATAGACATAGGTTATCATGTTCTTCAATAGCTCTCTGTCTCTTGTTCTAGCAATAAGTTCTGATATTGTTTTCATGCTGTGTCATGATGTTAAGCTGTCTAAAATCTTTCTCTCTGTCACTTTCCATCTCGTTCTCTTCTGTTATTTTTGTCAGACATCTATTTTCAAATGCAGTCAAATATGTAGAAAATAAATTGAATGAATTTAAAAATAGATGTCTGCGTAAAATAATAAACAGACGAATAATAATAGAGACGAATCAGAGAAAAGATGAGATCAGAGAAATGTCTGGTCAACTACTAGTGATAACTGTTATAAGTAGGAAGATGGAGATATGTTGGACATACCTTGAGAAGAAATGTCTGGTCAACCACAAAGTGACCACTGTATAAGTAGGAGAAGATGGAGATATGTTAGGCATACCTTGAGAAGAAATGTCTGGTCAACCACTAGTAAGATCTGTTATAAGAAGGAGAAAATGGAAATATGTTAGGTACACCTTGAGAAGAAATGTCTGGTCAACCACTAGGACAACTGTTATAAGTAGGAGAAGATGCAGATATGTGGGCAACTTTGACAAGAAATGATCAAAGAATACCAAAGCAGGCATTGAAGTGGGAGGCAAATGGTTCAAGAAAGAGTGGTTGCCCTAGGGAAACCCTGAAACGAACTTTGCTGAGAGAGGCAAGAAAAACATTGGGGATGGAGGTCCTGTGGCTAACTGGTTAAGCATTATCTTGCGTCCCGAACATCGTGTATTCGAATCTGGACTGCGGCGTTCTGTTCACAAGAGCATTTTTGTTCAAGAGACCATAGCATTGTTGCCGGAGCTACGGTGTTTGTGCTTTGCGTAATACTCTCGGCTGGTGGCGTACCATTTCTGCGGAGAGGGACCGAATCACATGGAGTAAAACTCGTCGCAATGAAGTCAATCCTTTAGCATTACACCCTTTACACTCAACACATATACATTATATACTCAATACATATACATAGTACACTCAACACATATACATTATACACTCAACACATATACATAATACACTCAACACATATACATTATACACTCAACACATATACATAATACACTCAACACATATACATAATACACTCAACACATATACATTATACACTCAACACATATACATAATACACTCAACACATATGCATAATACACTCAACACATATACATTATACACTCAACACATATACATAATACACTCAACACATATACATAATACACTCAACACATATACATAATACACTCAACACATATACATTATACACTCAACACATATACATTATACACTCAACACATATACATAATACACTCAACACATATACATAATATACTCAACACATATACATAGTACACTCAACACATATACATAATACACTCAACACATATACATAATACACTCAACACATATACATAGTACACTCAACACATATACATAATATACTCAACACATATACATAGTACACTCAACACATATACATAATATACTCAACACATATACATAATACACTCAACACATATACATAATACACTCAACACATATACATAATACACTCAACACATATACATAATATACTCAACACATATACATAATACACTCAACACATATACATAATACACTCAACACATATACATTATACACTCAACACATATACATAATACACACAACACATATACATAGTACACTCAACACATATACATAGTACACTCAACACATATACATAAACACTCAACACTATACATTATACACTCAACACATATACATAATACACTCAACACATATACATAATACACTCAACACATATACATTATACACTCAACCATATACATAATATACTACTACATATACATTATACACTCAACACATATACATAACACATAACACATATACATTATACACTCAACACATATACATAATATACTCAACACATATACATTATACACTCAACACATATACATAATATACTCAACACATATACATTATACCCTCAACACATATACATAATACACTCAACACATATACATTATACACTCAACACATATACATAATACACTCAACACATATACATTATACACTCAACACATATACATAATACACTCAACACATATACATAATACACTCAACACATATGCATAAAACATATAAACAGGAAGAGATATCGTGTTTAACTACATTTACATAAATTACAGCGCTGAAATTGGTTATATACAGTTTGTAAAAAGAATAAGTATGTACATACAAACAATAAATATGTACGTACAAACAATAAATATGTACATACAAACATGTTTGATTATGTCTAAAGCTGATAAACACGACAGCATTTCAACAAAGTAGTAAAAGTTGCAAGTCACCATTGTCTTGATCTTGTTTAACAACAATAATGTTACTGACTAATCATTTAATCCAGCGTCTGTGTTGTCGTGTTAAACAACTAAAACAGTATGGAATAAAACTGATAAGAAAACAAAGATCAGAATCCTAAGAGCATTCATAATCCCAGTGACAACGTATAGGTGTGAAGCATGGACATTTAACAAGGCAGTGGAAAACATATAAGTGCTTTTGAATATAAGTGTTATAGAAGAGTCCTTCGTTTATCATGGATAGAGAAGAGAACAAATAGATCTAGACAGAAAGAACTCAAAATCAAAGTCCCGCTCAAAGCAAGCTATCTCATGATGATGAATAGTACATAAATTTATTTATAGAATGAGATATTATTCACTCAAATATTTTTGAAAGAAGAAAACTTCAGCTAAAGGCAATAGTTCTCTACGTGAATACAGACAGGATAGAGAGGAGGAAAGAACTACTATAAATAATTGGAAGGGGGTGAAGGGAAGGAAGGACGGGGGTAATGAATTATAATACCACAGATATCATGTGTGTTTTTAAAATTAATTTTGCAGCTTAGTCTTTGTTTCTCTGTCTCTCTCCGATCGTTCTTTTTCGACCATTTTATCATTTTATCATTCTTATTGTGATATATAAATAGCCTTTGCCAAGAACGTTTTTTTACGTCACATTTTCAGTCCCATTTGGAGCTCTAGTACTTTTCCTTCGGCGACGTGTCCTATTTCAACCAGCGTTTACTGGGTTCGCTCTCCATCAGTCTTTGACTGTCCCAGCCAAAACCTGCATGGCAGTAAGTTATTATTTGTTTCAACAAAACAACAACTTACAAACGCATGCAGATACTACTACTACTACATAGTATTTTGCTACATGGCATGAATCTATGCACCGTTAGATTGTTGAAGAAGAAGAAAAAGATGTAGACAGGTGTTCCTATTTGAAGTGCTGTATTCGGTGCGGGGCCTGATTGCGTCTGAATGTATAGCCAACAAACGAAATGGAAATAAACATAATAATGTGAAAAATAATGTTGTGATCCAAGATGTGATTCTTCATATCTGACGTCATCACACATGCTTTAACTCTTTCACTCTGCTGAGCCGATATATCGGCACGTGATATTTGTTTAAGATAACGCAAAGTCAGTATACCGGATAATTTAGTACACATTGCAATATAGTTGCGTCCGGAGATGCAATAAAATTACGGAGTGAAAGCGCGATGTACTGAAATCTAAAAATCTGAGGTGATCAGACCAGACTAGATCTGGAGACAACCGTGGGTAGGCTACGGTGATACTAAGTACATTGGCGTTTAAGGACAAAGACACGTGTGTATAGTATCATATAAGTAAGCAAAAATGTCATTAAATATAAAACCGAAAGTGTTAAGGCTGTTGAAGTCCGAACAGGTCTATAGTAAGCGGCGTCATGTCTATAACACTTGTCTAGATTTCATGTCCATCTCTTGGACATGAATGCAGCGTTCTCTCTCTCTCCTGCTCTCTCCTCTCTCTCTCTCAGTGGGAAGTAAGTCACTGAAGTTTTCTCTCTCATGACCTAACAATAGAAAACATTATTGTACAGTTGTATGGAATAAAATGAAGTTGATTAAACTAAACATTATTGTACAGTTGTATGTAAAGGTTAAACTAAACATTATTGTACAGTTGTATGTAAAGGTTAAACTAAACATTATTGTACAGTTGTATGTAAAGGTTAAACTAAACATTATTGTACAGTTGTATGTAAAGGTTAAACTAAACATTATTGTACAGTTGTATGTAAAGGTTAAACTAAACATTATTGTACAGTTGTATGTAAAGGTTAAACTAAACATTATTGTACAGTTGTATGTAAAGGTTAAACTAAACATTATTGTACAGTTGTATGTAAAGGTTAAACTAAACATTATTGTACAGTTGTATGTAAAGGTAAACTAAACATTATTGTACAGTTGTATGTAAAGGTTAAACTAAACATTATTGTACAGTTGTATGTAAAGGTAAACTAAACATTATTGTACAGTTGTATGTAAAGGTTAAACTAAACATTATTGTACAGTTGTATGTAAAGGTTAAACTAAACATTATTGTACAGTTGTATGTAAAGGTTAAACTAAACATTATTGTACAGTTGTATGTAAAGGTTAAACTAAACATTATTGTACAGTTGTATGTAAAGGTTAAACTAAACATTATTGTACAGTTGTATGTAAAGGTTAAACTAAACATTATTGTACAGTTGTATGTAAAGGTAAACTAAACATTATTGTACAGTTGTATGTAAAGGTTAAACTAAACATTATTGTACAGTTGTATGTAAAGGTAAACTAAACATTATTGTACAGTTGTATGTAAAGGTAAACTAAACATTATTGTACAGTTGTATGTAAAGGTTAAACTAAACATTATTGTACAGTTGTATGTAAAGGTTAAACTAAACATTATTGTACAGTTGTATGTAAAGGTTAAACTAAACATTATTGTACAGTTGTATGTAAAGGTTAAACTAAACATTATTGTACAGTTGTATGTAAAGGTTAAACTAAACATTATTGTACAGTTGTATGTAAAGGTTAAACTAAACATTATTGTACAGTTGTATGTAAAGGTAAACTAAACATTATTGTACAGTTGTATGTAAAGGTAAACTAAACATTATTGTACAGTTGTATGTAAAGGTTAAACTAAACATTATTGTACAGTTGTATGTAAAGGTAAACTAAAGCTTTAAAATAATTTACAAGACTAATTGGTCATTGAACTTATGTCAATTTAGTATCATCATTTACTCAGTTTGACCAATCATCATTTTATCATCGTTTCTGTCTCAGACCAATCATCATTTTATCATCATTACTGTCTCAGACCAATCATCATTTTATCATCGTTTCTGTCTCAGATCAATCATCATTTTATCATCATTACTGTCTCAGACCAATCATCATTTTATCAACACTTCACTTTAACTAATTATCTTTTCCCCATCATCTCTGTTTGACTAATCATAATTTCACCATCACCTCACTTTCATCAATCATTATTTCACCATCATCTCACTTTCATTAATCATTATTTTACCATTATCCCACAATCATTATTACCATTATCCACTTCACAATCATTATTTTACCATTATCCCACTTTCACCAATCATTATTTCACCATTATCCTACTTTCACCAATCATTATTTTATCATCATTCCTTGACTTTTATCCATCGCCGTTTTGTCATTATGACTTCAATTTAATCAATTATCCATTTATCAACATTAAATCAGTTTGCTGGTGGGACAAAAATTATTGAAAAATTTTGTAAAGATTTTTTGTTCATATTTTACTATTCTCAAAAATGTCATAAGGATCGTAGCCGGTGCTAGGAGTTCGTGCAATTCTGCTGAGATCTCTCTCTATAAGAAAGAAATCGGAACAAACATGTTTGTTCCCCGAAGTGCAATGGTGATGATCTTACCGGTCAATAATGTGCCGCGTCAAAAGGAAAAAACAGGAATCCTTTCATACCTCGTGGTATATAGGACAAATTGTGTTAGGCCTGTATCGTTCATTGACCGTCGACACACGATGTGTGATGTGGTCAGCATCACGCCGGCCGTGTCAAAGTTTGGCTGTAATGGTTCTCCAAAAAGTGATGATCATTGCTTTCACTGTACACTCTACAAGACTTTTGTCTGTCCATTTTCTGATGTTGTCCTCTCAACTGTATCTACTTATCTCCATTGCTCTCCTGCCTTATTAGTTTAGTTGTCAGTTCAGCATCACTGTACATTGCTCTCCTGCCTTATTAGTGTAGTTGTCAGTTCAGCATCACTGTACATTGCTCTCCTGCCTTATTAGTTTTAGTTGTCGGTTCAGCATCACCGTACATTGAACCAATTAGTCCATGAGTGTTCCAATCTCCTACTCAGTATGTCTCTCAGCATGAGACAACTAACAACGGTTCTTTGTTGGTTTACTATTCCTTTGTGGCTAATAATATCATGCTCTAGTCTAGCTACACCACATATGACTTGCTATTCCTGCAGTCTAGCTACATCACATATGACTTGCTATTCCTGCAGTCTAGTTAAGACTATATATAGAAAAATAGGCAGAGTTTCATGGACAGAAAAACAGACAAATAAACAAGTTTTATGAAAACGGCATAAAGAAACAATTATTAAGAGAAATAAATTCAGACAAGTAAAGTATTTTGGGCACATAAAAAGGCATGACACCATGATAAAATATTTACTAGAGGGGAAAGTTAAGAGGGGAAGAGCAAGAGGAAGACCGAGAGATAAGTGGGAGGAAACTTTAAGAAATGGAGAGGTTACAGTCTGGCAGTGTGCAACACCAAGACGAAAGACAGAGGATGTTGGAGATTCATTACAGCCAACCTTCGATGTAGGAACGGCACCTGATGATGATGAGTTAAGACTGCATATTCACTACATTACTTAAATCACTTACACGGCCTCTCTCCATTATGGAATTCAGAATATCATGATTAATTTATGACTAATACGTAAACACACAGAAATTAGAGAAATCGAACCTAATTGTGTGTATTACTCTCTTCTGTTGAAAACTTCAAATCTGAAAACATAGAAAATATTGTATGTAATTAATGTTGATGAAGATGTAAATGAAGATGATAATGTAAATGAAGATGATAATGAGCATTAACTCTTAGTGGACAAGGGCAAAAGCCATGTTTTTACAAGCCATTTGTTTTTAAAATAAAAACGCCCTTTAGTGTGGCTCCTGGTAAAAGGGCGTTCAACCTAAAGCCACATAGTGTGACGTTTGACAACAAGCAGCATGACAACGGAGGTACTGGCGGTGACCAATGCACTATTCTGGCTAGAGTCACAAAACGACACTCATGCGTGCATTTTGAGTGACTCATTGAGTATGATCCGAAAAGTGGAGGCCGGTTCGGTGCGCATGCAATTGACTGAATCACTGCAGGCGTCAACAATTTGCAGAATTACACTTGTCTTTGTTCCGGGGCACATGGGTGTCGTTGGCAATGAGAGAGCAGACAGACTGGCTGGCTCTGCCGCTATATCAGAGGGCCAGCCAATGGACAGAGCTGACATCGTGAACGCCCTCATAGAGCGTGGCCGCAGAGAAGACCTTCATCTAAACCAATCCACGTCAACTACTAGATTGTGAGAGCTGGGTTTGAAGATTGGTGTGGCAAGAAAAGAACGGTACAACAGGTATACGAGTAGACTCATCAATCAAAATAGAACTGGTACGGTCAGTGGCTGGACGCTGTTGGAGATATTGCGAAGGAGATCGGAGCACCTATGGACATGTCCGGAGTGCAATGAAGATATTCCAAACTGAAACTGATACAGTGTGACGTTTAGTCCACAAAGAGTTAATGTGTTGATGGATATAATATTGATGATAAATGAAATGAGGATGATGATACTAAATCGATAATGATACTGAAAATATAAAGGGTATCAAGCAGAAGGATTGGTTTCATTGCACCGGGTTTTACAATATATGGCTCGGTCCCTTTTCACAAAAATGGCACGTCGCCCGCCAAGAGTATTGCACAAAGCACGAACTCCGTAGCTCCGGCAACAATTCTAGGAATCTCTGGAAAAATATTAACTCGTGAGCAGACGGCATGGTCCTCATTCGAACCTACGAACTTCGGAACGCAAGGCAAAGTCTGAACCACTGAGCCACTGAACCACTGAGCCACTGAACCACTGAGCCACTGAACCACTGAGCCACTGAACCACTGAGCCACTGAACCACTGAGCCACTGAACCACTGAGCCACTGAACCACTGAGCCACTGAACCACTGAGCCACTGAACCACTGAGCCACTGAACCACTGAGCCACTGAGCCACTGAACCACTGAGCCACTGAGCCACTGAACCACTGAGCCACTGAACCACTGAGCCACTGAACCACTGAGCCACTGAACCACTGAACCACTGAACCACTGAGCCACTGAACCACTGAGCCACTGAACCACTGAACCACTGAACCACTGAGCCACTGAACCACTGAATCACTGAGCCACTGAACCACTGAACCACTGAACCACTGAGCCACTGAGCCACTGAACCACTGAGCCACTGAACCACTGAGCCACTGAACCACTGAACCACTGAGCCACTGAACCACTGAGCCACTGAACCACTGAACCACTGAGCCACTGAACCACTGAGCCACTGAACCACTGAGCCACTGAACCACTGAGCCACTGAACCACTGAGCCACTGAACCACTGAACCACTGAACCACTGAGCCACTGAACCACTGAGCCACTGAACCACTGAGCCACTGAACCACTGAACCACTGAACCACTGAGCCACTGAACCACTGAGCCACTGAGCCACTGAACCACTGAACCACTGAGCCACTGAACCACTGAACCACTGAGCCACTGAACCACTGAGCCACTGAACCACTGAGCCACTGAACCACTGAGCCACAGATACATCTCCCCCACCCCATCCCCCGGCACCACTGAAACTATAGTAATATGTAAGAGGTGACGAGACTGAAGAAACAATGCCATTAAAGTGATTTATACGATATGTCATGGCGGCTGGCGTTGGCGCTCATGAATCTGCACAAACGTACCTGTTAAGTACTTCTTTTTCATTCACCTGCTACGAATGCAGACATAGTAATGGTTCCTAATATGACGCCTCTATTATTTTCGTGAAGACTTGCTTTATTTTCTTATCACCAGTAACTCTCACAATTCAGGCGAGCATTATTTCGACTTTAGATGCACTTGTAATTTAGAGCCCCAAGTAAAGGATCAGGGTTTCCTTTAGTCATACTGTCTACCGTACATACCAAGAATTATTTTTTCATTTTGCCAAGTGGTGTGCAACTCGCTGAGTCTCTTCCCTCAAATTGAGTCCGATATTTATTGCCTCTCTCATCTGTCCTTCTCATGTTTTTTTTTTCTCTAGGTCATCCTCTCTTTCTTGAACACTTTGTCTTCCATTTCAGTGTCTTCTTTTGTATTCTTTCATAATTTCTTCTCAAGATGTGCCCAACATTTCTCCATCTTCTCCTTCTTATAACAGTTGTTACCGCTTGAGTGGTTACCAAATTGGGATGTAAAGAATAGAACCACTGTTACCTGCCACGCATGTTGTAAGAGGCGACTAATGAGGTTGGGATAGCTACCCCACACCGTAGAAAACACTAGACAGCTACAGAACGGAGTGCGAACCGAGTAAACGCTGGATGAAACCGGACGCATCACCGAAGGATAAGCCTCCAGAGCTCCAAATGGTGCTGAAGATGTGACGTAAAACACACCAATGCTAAGGTGCATGAATCAGATTTCCACATGAATAGAATTTATGGGAAATCTGGTACATCGGTCTGGGCGGTGATCGCTAGAGGGAGAGAGATAACAGTTGTTTCTAGTGGTTGACCAGACATTTCTCCCGTTTATGATGGTAAAAATAAAATTGACAATATAACAAAATATTTTAAATATTTTTTCAAGAAATCATTCTGGTCAACATAAAGATGATCCTCACTACCAACACAGTAGAGAAGAACAGGTTACCATCTTACTGCTACATACTGAGCACAATATGCTGAGATATCATCTGGTTAACAAGTAAGTACTAGATATGCCTTACTGACATATGCACATGTGGCACCAACAAGAAGACAGACACACGAGTTGCAAATGTGTCCAACATACAATTGCCAGAGGAAACACAGGAGACAAACCACCATGGCAGTCCAAGACAAGCTAACTGGAGATGTGCACACACTCAGGTTGACCACTAACTACTTGAGAAGTATGCGAGTTGATGTCAGTCCAAGACAAACTAAATAAAGATGTGTCCACACTCTAGTCGACCACTAACAACTTTCGAAGTAAAAAAAATCGATCTCTGAAAACGTTGGAAGAAGAAGATTGTAATATTCGTTGTTTATGTTATTCTTCTTCTTTCGATCGTTCTAGGCTTGTTTTTATCATTCTTATTGTGATGCATAAACAGCCAAACATCAGAACGTAATGTACGTGCACCAACCTTCAACCCCTATTGGAGCACAGTTGCTTATCCTTGGGTAGGGTGTTCGATTTCAGCCAGCGTTTGATTGCGGTACGCTTTCCGTAAGCCTTTGGCTGTCCCCAGCCGAACCCACAAGGCAGTGGGTTGCCATTTTCTTTTAGAGCAGCGACCCTTAGACGGCCTGCCCTCCCGGACTTGTGAACGCCATCTGCCCAGCAAAACCGGTCGTTTTAATGAACACCTTGGTTTGCCGCCCGTTTAGGTTTGTTTGCGGTTTGCTCCGCTAGACTCTGATTGTCCCCAATCAACTACAAGGCAGCAGTAGTTCCTGCGAGCGGAAACGCGCACTGGCTTTACCTCTGCTGGGCTGTCCAGTTGTTTTGCACATTATGTTATTCAACAATTTTCAGAACATTTTGGCAGATTGAGTTATCTAAGTTTATTGAGTTATTGACACCTTTTCTGTGTGCTCGAGATTCTAATCAACAAGCAGACGACTCTATAGAACTTCGTTACTTTTTCTTTTCGTTAATTTGCTTCGTTATTTGTATCCAGTACGTTACATATCAGTTTATTGTTTATACTTACTGCGTTCGTAGAAAATTAATTAGTGTTTTATCGATTGTATTGTTCAAGGCTACAATATGAGTCTAAATAACGTAATTTATTCAGTCAAATTGTTGACAAACGAAAGAGGATGATGATGATTATGATGATGATGATGATTATTATTATGATGATGAAGAAGATGATGATGATGATGATGAAGATAATGAAGAAAATTCAATATAATAATCCAGAAAGTACAGCAATCTTGGTGATGTTACGACTGTATACAAATATTGATCAGGGAAGTATAGAACATATGCTTTACTTTGTTTACCTTCTTATCTTTATTAAGTTATTTTTAGCATATGACATCAGACGTTGTATACGTGTAGATTATTGTTATTGTGTTGACATTGGCGTAACTAAGTGGAGATATAGGACAAAGTTCCCCTTTAAAAATGTAACCCTCCCCTCCTTCATCCATAGCCAGTTATAAGGCATAAAAATGGAATCTCGGATGTTAGGCAATCTTTAGCACCCATAGACCCAACAGCCGGTTACACCCATGAGTGTTAACTGTTGCTTACTTAAGTAGTTTTAAAATAAATCTAGTTTTTTGAGCGTCTATAACTCAAGCAGTAGTGAGCTCGATCACCTCCGGTTCAAACTCTGCGGTGGGTAAGTTTGAAGCAAATTCGTTTCCGTTGGATTTTACAAAAGTAAAAATATACCTCACTGTTCAGAAAGCAATGGCAAACAACTGAACGTATAAGTGGTACCTAGAAAATCAACGACTTGTTTACTGTGATTGATGGCTACGTCCTAAAGGATATGCCACGATTATCATTTCATAGTTTTTTTTAACAGTTTTTAAATGGAAATTTTTTCCGCCCCTATGTTCACAGTTTTAGGTCACGTTTTGCCCTTTTTCAGGTCTTAAATGACTGCCTTTTTGCCCATTTTTGTAGGTCCTAGTGATCCTTTGGTCTAATTATAACAATAATGAAGACATCGTAGAAGTTTATAACAAAAATGAAGTCAACGTACAAGTTTATAACAAGAATGAAGTCAACGTACAAGTTTAAAACAAGAATTAAGTCAACGTACAAGTTTATAACAAGAATGAAGTCAACGTACAAGTTTATAACAAGAATGAAGTCAACGTACAAGTTTATAACAAGAATGAAGTCAACGTACAAGTTTATAACAATAATTCATGATGTGAGCTGAATATAAAGAATATTCACAAGAACACTAGAAGTATAATGACACTAGAAGTATGATGACACTAGAACTATGATGACACTAGAAGTATGATGACACTAGCAGTATGATTCCACTAGAAGTATGATGACACTAGAAGTATGATGACACTAGAAGTATGATGACACTAGAAGTATGATGACACTAGCAGTATGATGACACTAGAAGTATGATGACACTAGAAGTATGATGACACTAGAAGTATAATGACACTAGCAGTATGATGACACTAGCATTATGATGACACTAGAAGTATGATGACACTAGAAGTATGATGACACTAGAAGTATGATGACACTAGAAGTATGATGACACTAGAAGTATGATGACACTAGAAGTATGATGACACTAGAGGTATGATGACACTAGAAGTATGATGACACTAGAAGTATGATGACACTAGAAGTATGATGACACTAGAAGTATGATGACACCAGAAGTATGATGACACTAGAAGTATGATGACACTAGAAGTATGATGACACTAGAAGTATGATGACACTAGAAGTATGATGACACTAGAAGCATGATGACACTAGAAGTATGATGACACTAGCAGTAAGATGACACTAGCAGTATGATGACACTAGAAGTATGATGACACTAGAAGTATGATGACACTAGAAGTATGATGACACTAGAAGTATGATGACACTAGAAGTATGATGACACTAGAAGTATGATGACACTAGAAGTATGATGACACTAGAAGTATGATGACACTAGCATTATGATGACACTAGAAGTATGATGACACTAGAAGTATGATGACACTAGATGTATGATGACACTAGAAGTATGATGACACTAGAAGTATGATGACACTAAAGGTATGATGACACTAGAAGTATGATGACACTAGAAGTATGATGACACTAGAAGTATGATGACACTAGAAGTATGATGACACTAGAGGTATGATGACACTAGAAGTATGATGACACTAGAGGTATGATGACACTAGAAGTATGATGACACTAGAAGTATGATGACACTAGAAGTATGATGACACTAGAAGTATGATGACACTAGAAGTATGATGACACTAGAAGTATGATGACACTAGAAGTATGATGACACTAGAAGTATGATGACACTAGAAGTATGATGACACTAGAAGTATGATGACACTAGAGGTATGATGACACTAGAGGTATGATGACAAGGATAAAGACAACAATGTCTTACCACTCATTGGTGCTGAGCCGACACCACTATCACGTGTGTTCTGTCGACCACGATACTCTGACAGGGACATAATAAATCACATATTACATGTCTGTAACATAGTACATGTATGTAACATAGTACATGTATATCTGTAATATAGCACATATCTGTAATATAGCACATGTCTGTAACATAGCACAGTCTAAACATAGCACATATCTGCAATATATTGCTTTTGTTAATATAATGAGAATATGAGCAGCAACAATTACGTGCAAAATCTAAAATATATGATATTACATGTCTTCTTCATGACTAATGCTGCACACTAGATTACATTCATGACTGATGCTGGCTATGACACTACTAATTAATTCATGACTGATGCTGACACATAGATTACATTCATGACTATGCTGGCTGCACACTAGATTATCATACATGACACATGATAAGCTGACACACATTAGATTACATTCATGACTGGTGCTGGCACATTAGATTACATTCATACTGATGCTGGCTGCACACTAGATTACATTCATGACTGATGCTGGACACACTAGATTACATTCATGACTGTGCTGGCACACTAGATTAATTCATGACTAATGCTGGCTGACACACTAGATTACATTCATGACTGATGTGCTGACACATTAGATTACATTCATGACTGTGCTTGACACATAGATTACATTCATGACTGATGCTGACACATTAGATTACATTCATGACTAATGCTGGCTGGCACACTAGATTACATTCATGACTGGTGCTGACTACATAGATTACATTCATGACTGGTGACTGGCACATAGATTACATTCATGACTGGTGCTGGCTGGCACACTAGATTACATTCATGACTGATGCTGACACTAGATTACATTCATGCTGGTGCTGACACTAATACATTCATGACTGGCTGACACACTAGACTACATTCATGACTGATGCTGGCTGACACACTAGATTACATTCATGACTGATGCTGGTGCACACTAGATTACATTCATGACTGATGCTGCACACTAGATTACATTCATGACTGGTGCTGACACTAGATTACATCATGACTGTGCTGCAATAGATTACATTCATGACTGATGCTTGACTGCACACTAGATTACATTCATGACTAGTGCTGACACATTAGACTACAGTATGGATTTCCCATGCTCTCTTGTATCTTGCAAGTTCTAGTGCAGTATTCCACGTCGGGAATTCTGCAGATAGTTCTTTGTTCATCATTCTCTATGGCGTATAAGTCAGGTGTTCGTCCCTCTGTCCATAGGTTCCCGGTTCGTTTCTCTGTCCATAGGTTCCCGATTCGTTTCTCTGTCCATAGGTTCCCGGTTCGTTTCTCGTGTGGAGAGATCGGAATAATTTTTCCAGAGTTCCATAATATTATTGTTGGTGAGATCGAGTTCCAAGTCCTATCGGTGACGGACGATAAAACGGAGGTCCCGTATTTAAGTTGTGCAGGTAAAAGAACCCTTGGCAGTTTAAAATCGATAAGAGTAGGCCGCAAAGTCGCTGCCTGACAAAATTCATTACAAAATAGATTATCATAAATTCGAACACAATTTCCACCCTCTTCAAACTATTACATCGGGCACCCTCACCGCTGTCCTTCGGACATTCTTATTCTAAGGCACTTTGTAAGCTGTTATTCATTTTATTAAGAATTTTTTAATGCCGTCGATCCATCTTTTGCGTAGTCTTCCTCTTGCTCTGTAATGTTATACTTGTTTAGTGTGGCTCTCTGTGGTAAACGATACCAGGGCATTCTTGTCAGGTGTCAAAACCATTTAATCTGTTGTTCTTTTATGAATTGCATGACTGGTTTCACATCCAGTCTGCTTCTGATTTTTTTATTTCTAATTGTGTCTCTTATTGTCACACCTGCAGCTCTTCTAAGGATTCTATACGTATAATATAATTGAGAGCCGCGATAGTGTAGTGATTAGTGTACTCGCTACTTAGAGATGTTGTTCGGGTTCAAATCTACAGTGGGAGTAGAATTTTGTTCCCACAACAGCTCTCAGGTCGATCCAGCCTCAAGTGGACAAACAAAATCACTGGGTAGTAGCGGAGATTACATCACCCATCGTGTGCCGATGCTCAATGATAAACATGGGCGTAACATCAGGGTTAATATTATTATTGGTGCTCATTTTTACGTCACTGTAGTGTTTAATGATATTATTGGTGCACAGTTGCACACTACTATAGTGTTTAATGATATTATTGGTGCACATTTTCAAGCCACTGTAATGTTTAATATTATTGGTGCACAGTTGCACGCCACTGTAATGTTTAATATTATTGGTGCACAGTTGCACACCGCTAAAGTGGCTAACGGTTTAGATTGAGTTAACACATCTATTGATGACAGACGGCCATATATATTAACTCTCTACATGTTCATATTAACTAACCTCTTAAGGTGACATCTGTGACATCTGTGACATGGTTGTCGACGTAGTGTTTCATGTTTTCTAACAACTTTATCAACTCGGAGACTGATTCGCTAAAGTGGTCTGCGTGACGACAATGGGATACGCCATCTTCTGGGTGTAGATGAGTCATGAGAAATTGATGATACTTTTTCGTATCGGCAATAATATCTTTGTTCAAAATGTTGACACTAGAGCAGCATAGGCGCCGAGTATCTTCATTACATCTTGCCATTCTATGGAGAGATCATACAGTCTATGAAAGTACATATATACAAGCATATTTCTTCAGTTTTTCTAAGTCTCTGCTTTCTCACCGTTCACACTAACATACCATGCACATTACTATTTGATATTGTAGCTATTTCATAATGTGTGTAATGTTTTAATGTAATGTCTAATTAAGTAATGTGTGTTATGTGCATTTACTGCATTACCTTTAATTGATTGATGAGACTGTCATTATTGCCCGTCGGTGAGTAACCATCTATGCTCTAATCTCTTTCTTAAACAGGGAGATCTCAACGGCAGTGCACGAACTCCGTAGCACCAACGAGAGTCCCCTAAGTAATTTAGAAGATGATGACAGTATTTTGTAGGAATTTTATATATTAATCTTTCTAATGAATTTTGCCTGGGCAGCGGTTTTCCAGCCTGCTCGTTTTGATTTTGAACTGCCACATGATCTTTTACGTACTCAACTTGAGCAAGGGACGTTGCCCTGTGCGTCGCCGATAGGACTAGGAACTCGATCTCACCTACACAGAAATCAGGACTCTATGGAAAACCTTCTCGATGACTCCACGAGGGAGTCAACCGAGTACCTTTGAAACGAGAGGAGAGCACCTTACCTCTACGCCACAGAGATCCTCTAGAACAGTGTACATGATGATTGAACCAAGTAAGCTTCCACTGTGCACCGACGACTTTCTCAAATATATATGTTGAATTGTGCAGCCAATGAAACTCTTTTTCCTATAGCAATATATGGATGTGCATCATGTTTCTTCTTCTTCTTCTTCTTTGTCGTCACACTGCTACCGGGTTGTTGCCCAGTGTCGTGGTTTTCTGTTTCATGTTTCACTCACATAAATTAACTCCTACAATACGACAAACCAAAGGAAAACCCGTTAAGGCGGTACCAATTGCCTCTTCCCAAGCAAAAATGTTCCGTTAAAAAAATGATCCGCAGTATCATTCTTATTTATAAAATACATCTTTCAATGGTACGTTCTCAATTGTGTGACATGGGCGGGTCTCAGACACTGGAACGAGTTCGAGAATTAGGTGTTAAGTTTGGACATGCCAGACAGTGTCGTCTTCGTGGTAGAGAGAAGATATAGTAATCAACTTCTCATGGTACTGTGAGCAAATGGACTTTGGGATGGCTGCTGCAACGGAGGACAGAGCACGAATGGGAATGCCCAATGTGCCATGACGTCGATCGCATAACATAACATAACATAATATGTTATATCTAATTTTATTTTTTAAATGAAAATTGGGGCATATTCTTTACAGGACTTAGCGTTCAATAGCAGTAAACGTGTCGTCAATTTTCTACGCACCACTTATACGTTCAGTAGTTTGCCATTGCTTTCTGAGCGGTGAGGTGTATTTTTATCGTTCGTAAAAATCCAAGGGGACTTATTTGCTACCAAACTTACCCGCCGCGGGGTTTGAACCAGGTACGCTCGGGTTGTGATCGAGCTCGCTACCGCTCAAGCTAGAACGCTCATATATTATTAAAACATTCCGTAAAACATAGATTTAGTCTGCGTAGACTAGAGTTAAATTAAAAATTGAATGTTTTGAAACAGGTAATAATAATATTAATAATAATAATTCCACTCGTACCGTTATACGTTACATAGGGGGCTGCAAGCAATTTCTCCATACCGCTCTATCCTGGACAATTCCCTCAATCTCCTCCATGGAACTGAGACCGATATTTCTTGCTTCTCTCAGCAAAGTTCGCTTCAGTGTCTTCTTAGGTCGTCCTTCCTTTCTTGAACCCTTTGCATCCCACTTCAATACCTGCTTTGATATTGTCTGATCATTTCTCCTCAAGGTGTGCCCAACATATCTCCATCTTCTCCTTCTTATAACAGTTGTCACTAGTGGTTGACCAGACATTTCTCTGATTTCATCCCTTCTCCTGAATTCGTTCCATGTCTTTAAACAGATGCTGAAGAACATTTTTAGAACGATATTGGTAAAGAAAGAGCGAGAATATAAGCTTCCTGTAAAGCTTGAATATAGAGAAAGATGAACAATTTTACCTCCTGGTTACTGTGTTATTTTGTAGACATTAAATGTTACATAAACAAAGAAGAAGGATATTATATGCTGGTTACTGTGTTATTTTTTAGACATTAAATGTTACATAAAGAAAGATGAACAATATTATTTCCTGGTTACCGTGTTATTTTGTAGACATTAAACGTTACAGTGACTTAGATTGAGTAATAATGTAGGGCGTGGTTTCTGGAAAACCAGGTGGGGAATGACCAAGACGACAAAGGCAACAGAACATTAATGTAATTTTTAACACAACACTGGAGGAAGCGAATTTTCATCTGAATGTTTTAAGTGCTAATTAATTTTTTCTTTATTTTGTATCTTGAAGAACGCCGTTTGGTTGAGACGTGAGTTTTATTAATTTTTCTTGTCGTTGCTAAGAAACTATGAATACAAATGATATGTGTATGTACGTATGTGTGTACGTGTGTGTGTGAGTGAGTGCATGTGTGTGTGTGTGTGGTGCAGTGAGTGCATGTGTGCATGTGTGTCTTCTTCTTCTTTGTGTTCGTTCTTTACAACCAATTTTAATCACTCTTGTGATATGTTTGATCTTTGCTAAGAACGTGTATACGTTGCACATTGGTTTGGTAGGCCCTAAACGCATAGACTTCTACACGATTAGGACATGCATCCGATTTCAGCCAAACCTCCTTATTCGCCTCTTACGACATGCGTGGCAGGTAACAGTGGTTCTATTCTTTACACCCCAAATTTGGGCCCCGGTAACCACTCGGGCGGCGTATGTGTGTAACTATGAACATATGTCTCTATTTTACTGGATGACTGAATTCAGTTTCAGTTAGGAATATCTTCATTGCACTTCAGACATGTTGCTTCTTTGTCTTCTCCTTTGCAATATCTCCAACATCGTCAAACGACTAACTGTACCAGTTCGATGTTGATTGATGAGCCTACTTATCATACACCTGTTGTGCTGTTCTTTTCTGGCCACTTCAATCTTCAATCCAAGCTATTGCAATCTAAGCAGTTGACGTGAATTCATTTAAAGGAAGGTTCGCTTTCCTGCCACATTTTATGAGGACGTTCAGATTGTCGGGCGTGATGACAATACTTATAATAGACATGACACTTCAATCTTCAATCCAAGCTATTGCATTCTAGCAGTTGATGTGAATAGGTTTAAAGAAATATCCGCTTATTGGCCACTCTCTAAGAGCGTTCAGAATATCAGTTGTCCAGTGACAAGGAAAGTCCGCTTCCGGTCACACTTTATGAGGACGTTCAGAATATGAGTCTGTCGAGGACAAGGAAATCCGCTTTCCGGTCACACTTTATGATGACGTTCAGAATATCAGCTCTGTCCAGTGACAAGGAAAGTCCGCTTTCCGGTCACACTTTATGAGACGTTCAGAATATCAGCTCTGTCCAGTAACAAGGAAAGTCCGTTTTCCGGTCACACTTTATGAGGACGTTCAGACAGTCATCTTTACCCAGTAACTGATCTTCCCGATATAAGGGAATAGCCAGCCCTCCTGTCTGCTCTCTAACTGCCATCCGACACCCATGTCCGCTGGAACAAAGATAAACTTAATTCTGGGAAATATATATATATTTCTTATTGCCTAAATTAATATACAAAAAGCAATAACATAATTCGTCCCAACTTACTTGACTTTCAACAGATAATAATAGATGCGATTCCTGTCCTCCAAAATAAAAACACAAAATAGTTTCCAGTTGAGAATCGATTAGTTGGACAGCTGTATCGATTTATTCTATATTTTGTTTGTACATATCTTCGGATAATATCAATCTAAATTTGTAATTTTCCAAAACAAGCATGTGAAATGTTGCCGAAACAAACAATAAAGATACTCGTAATACCGTCCTACTTTTAAAAAAAGAAACTGTTTAACTTCAACTTGTGTGTCCTTTGCAACGTTCGTTGGGAAATATAACGATTCTATTTAGGAGATAGCATTAAATTAAACATACAGGGAAGTAAATTTCTTGGTTTCACAAGAGCAAATAATTTTCCTTAAGTGATTTTGGTGGAAATATAAATAGAGCTGACCAAGATATAGGACTGCGTAGCTGCGATGTAGTTGCACATATTACTATTCTCTTGTTATTAACTTCTCCAACTCATCAATAAGTATGGTATACGCTTTTTGTAATTTTTGGTCAAATAATCTGGTAATTTCTGTGACTATTTTAAGATCTGCTTTAGAGACGTTTCAAAATGTTTATCCTATTCACGCCGTAATTCTTTTGACTTCCGGGCGCATTTATTTTGTGATTGATACAGAACTAGTCAGTGTACTGGCTTTGCGTAATCGTCAAAAATACAGCTAGCCGATATATCGGATCTGAAGAGCAATGGGGTTAAATTCGAAAGATGATCGTTAAAAGATCTTCTTCTCTGCGTTCGTTCTTTACAACCAAT
Source organism: Arion vulgaris (assembly GCA_020796225.1). NCBI lineage: Eukaryota > Metazoa > Mollusca > Gastropoda > Stylommatophora > Arionidae > Arion > Arion vulgaris. Next base: position 3,995,119 of record CM036767.1, read on the forward strand.
TTTAATCACTCTTTGTGATATGTTTGATCTTTGCCAAGAACGTGTATACGTTGCACATTGGTTTGTAGGCCCCTAAACGCATAGACTTCTACACATTTAGGACACGAGCATCCGATTTAAGGCAAACCTCCTTAGTCACCTCTTACGACATGCCTGGCAGATAGCAGTGGTTCTATTCTTTACACCCCAAATTTGGGCCCCGGTAACCACTCCGGCGGATCGTTAAAAGAAAAACATGGATGTGGCCCCTACATGTCGTATGTCAGTAGGGACATTTGCTAGGGCAGCTCCCAGATGAACATCGGATGGGAATAGATAGTCTGCGAGTCTTAAGCAAACTTAGAGTCTAGAGAAGAACAGTGGTTAGAGAGTTAATCACAATATAGATGGAGACTGCAGTAAAACTATGGGAAATAATCACAATATAGATGGAGACTGTATAAAACTATAGATGAAGACTGAGTAAAACTATGAAATAATCACAATATAGATGGAGACTGTAGTAAAACTATGTGAAATAATCACAATATAGATGGAGACTGTAGTAAAACTATGTGAAATAATCACAATATAGATGGAGACTGTAGTAAAACTATGTTAGAGAGTTGAAAGATTGTTTAATGACAATGGGAAACAATTATAGTAGAAAGGCGGCAGAACGGCAACAACGGAAATTTCTTGTGGAAGACGCATGTATCAAATGATGCACAAAGAGAATATAGATAGAGAAAGATTTAACTCAGAAACTGCTAGTTTTTTCTTTGCTCTGTTTAGATTTGAATATGTTCTATTTTGATCATTTGTTCTGTAATCTGCGAAGAGATTTGAGAAAGAATTGATTTTTATTAAAACAGAGATATAAGGAAATCTACAAATCTGAGGTGGTCAGAGCGGATCAGATCTGGAGAAAACCGAGGGGATGCTGCGGTGATACTTAATAAATTTGCGTTTTAGGACAAAGGCACGTTTGTTTGGTATCACATAATCAAGCAAAATGTACAATCAAATCATAAAACTAACATAAATCCAACATTTCGACTATAAGTCTTTGTTAAGGAAACAGACACACATGCACAATTAATACTAAACAAACTTTGGTTATTGGTTATTGGTTACTAAACTGACGTCACTGCACTCCGGGCAGACCCATAGGTGCTCAGTCTCCCCAAACAGATATCGAATAGTATGCATACTGATGGTTCCTGTGGCTCGCTGATTAAACACACCTCTCACTCTGCCTCTCAGGCATCCAGTTCGACTTGAACAACGGGTAACTCCAAACTGCTTAAATCGCTTGATCGATTCAACATCGATTTTAGTGTCCTCATCCAACAGAGAGTCGCGAAGAGACCGAAGAATATCCCCCTTATCCATCATACGAAGAACATCCCCCTTATACGTTGAGATAGTTCATCATGCTATCATCTGTTGGGATCCATTCTTCCCTTTTTGGTAGAGTCGCAACCGTAGTCACATGGCCAATTGTTCTCTCAGCCTGGGCCATCCACGACATGCCACGCTTGATTCTCGTGCCCTAACTAAATCATGGATATAACTGGAATGGATGACTAAAGATGGATATATATTTTTTTTTAAAAACACAATTTGAATGTATTGGGAAGAAATATCACTCTAACCGTCTGTGCTCACTCTCCAAAGACAGTTTTGCATGAAAGCAGTGGCGGCTCGTGATCGTTTTTGTTGGTGGGGCCAGACACACATTTTTAGGGAAATTATGGCTTTTTGTTAGGTTATATTTTAATTTATTAATAATAAATGCGCATTACATATTATTTTTGATGGGGCCCGGCCCCTCTGGCCCTTAATGACGAGCCGCCACTGCATGAAAGGATCAAGTGAAAACAAAAGTAATACAGGAAGAACAATCAATGGGTTGGATAAAAGTTATAGATAAAAACAAATGGATAAAATAAAAGGTTTACTGAGAAAGAATTTATTTCATGACGCTAAACGCCAGTCACAAGAATATTATACTTGGATTCTCCGAAAGGAGTTAATTCTTATTTTTCATGTTTGTTGGCCTACACGCTCTGATATAACCAATAAAAGGTTCGCCTTAGGTTGAAAGGGGCGTGCCTCAGCTTAAAGAGGCTTTAATCCCTACTAAACAAAAAACAAACAATTTATTTCATTACATCGGGTTTCCCCCCATATGATACAGTCTTACTTCGTAGAAACCACACGGTATCTGCTGACGAGTGTAACGCACTAATCACGAACTCTTTATATCCGGCAAAAATCCAACAGGGCCTCCTGGAACAATGCACTTATTGTGAACACATCGGTGTGGTCCGGATTCGAATCCAGGAGACTTGGAACGCAAGGCAGGAAACGGTTTAACCATTTAGATCCTTCAACCCCAAGAAACACATTTATGCGACGTGGTTAGTTTATAAAAAAAGGAAATCAAGTGTTTAAGAGCCAGTGATTTTCTTTGGTAACATATGGTTGTGAAACATGGACAATTGACAAAGTGGCGGAGAATATCATTAATGCCTTTGATTGCAAATGCTACAGAAGAGTACTTAGAATATCATGGACAGAGAAAAGAACAAATGCTTCTGTTCTGCAACAGCTTGATATTAAAGATGTGACTTTTAAGAACAGAATATCAAGGAAAATTAAATATTTCGGACACATCAAAAGACATGAGTGCCTAGAGAAGATAATTTTGGAAGGTAATGGTGAATGGAAGAAGAATGAAAGGAAGACTTAGAAGACGATGGATGAAAGATGTCATTGATGATCTGAGAATGGTTGTTGCTGACGCCGTTAACTTGCACAGAACAGAGAGTTTTCAGGTCTGCTGTCATGGGAGCCAAGTTCCGGAAGGGACAAGCTACTTGATGATGATGATGAAGGCTTACATTCTAATTCTTCTTTTTTTCATCTTTAATTAAACTCCGAAGGGATCACAGGTCTTCAACATAATTCTTCCAACTCTTCCTCTATCTTGCCATCCTTTCCAATTCTTTCTACTTCTTGCATATCCTTTTAATATAAGTCTCCTGCTCTCTTCGCCAGATATTTCTAAGCCATCCCCTCCTCCTCTTTCCCTGCGGGTTCCAAAATAGTACCCGTCTTGCAATTCTTTCTACATCTTGCATATCCTTTTCTTCTTCTTCGCGTTCGTTCTTTACGACCAATTTTAATCACTCTTTGTGATATGTTTGATCTTTGCCAAGAACGTGTATACGTTGCACATTGGTTTGGTAGGCCCCTAAAGCATAGACTTCTACACGTTTAGGACATGTGCATCCGATTTAAGCCAAACCTCCTAGTCGCCTCATACGACATGCGTGGCAGGTAACAGTGGTTCTATTCTTTACACCCCAAATTTGGGCCCGGTAACCACTCGGGCGTTATATCCTTTTAATATCAGTTTCCGGCTCTCTTCGCCAGATATTTCTAAGCCATCCCCTCCTTCTCTTTCCCTGCGGGTTCCAAAACAGTGCCCGTCTTGGAATGCTTTCGGTCGGCCTTCTCAATATGTGTCATATCCATCGCCGGCGTAATGTTGACAACATCACCCATCGTGTGCCGATGATCGAGGAACATAATTGGCACCTACACCTTATTGTCCTATATATCACGTGGTATAACAAGTTCCTTTACTTTTACCTTTTTTTATTTATGTGTGTGTGTATGTGTGTGTGTGGGTGCGTGCGTGCGTATGTGTGCGTACGTATGTGTGCCTGTATGTGTGTGTATGCACGCGTGTGTGGTGTGTGTGTATGTACTCGAGATTTAATGAGGTGCAATATGTGTTTGTGTATCCGTGTTTATGTGCGATGGAGTGCATTGAAAAATGACTTGAGCGAAATTCAATACGTAAAACCGTATATATTCAATGATATAATTTCATTAAATCTATCTTTGCTGTGTGGTACTTTTGTGTAGCTATCTTTTTTTGTGTGGATTTTCCAGAGGGGAATGAAAATCACTACCGGGTTCAGGAATAAATTTGTGGGAAAATACCTACACGTAAACACGTAGTATTATTGAAGATCGCACATAGCGTAGACCACCATATTCATGTGCACGTCATTTATCCGAATGTTGCAATATCTGAACATGATTCTCACGACTATTTGGCAATATTTATTGTTTCCTTGTATTAAACCATTAAACGTTTGACTATTAAGAATCATCATCATCAAATACCTTGTCCTGAGCAGAACGTTGCCACCCCAACAATCCTTACGGAATTTCAATCTCTCTCATAGGCCAGATATCCCGCCTCTGCAGCCGTCATGTTCAAACCATTCTTCTTCTTCTTCTTTGCGTTCGTTCTTTACAACCAATTTTAATCACTCTTTGTGATATGTTTGATCTTTGCCAAGAACGTGTATACGTTGCACATTGGTTTGGTAGGCCCCTAAACGCATAAGACTTCTACACGTTTACATCAGTTACATCCTGAATTCATCTTCTCCGTGGTCTTCTCTTTGCTGGTAGGCCTCCTTCCGTGATGGTCTTCTCCAACCCGTCGTGTCTCTTTATATTTCCAAACTGCTTCATATGCGAACATAGAAGACATATTTATTGTTACACGCTATTTTTACAAAATGTTCAAAGAACTCTATAAATCCACTTGTGTATCTACAAAGAGACGCTCTATAAATCCACTTGCTGTATCCTACAAGAGAGCTCTATAAATCCACTTTGTACCCTACAAAGAAACTCTATAAATCCCTTTGTATCCTACAAGAGAACGCTCTATAAATCATCTTATCTACAAAGAACTCTATAAATCCACTTCTGTATCCTACAAAGAACGCTCTATAAATCCACTTGTGTATCTACAAAGAGACGCTCTATAAATCCCTTGTATCCTTCAAAGGAACGCTCTATAAATCCATTTGCTGTATCCTACAAAGAGAACGCTCTATAAATCATTGCTGATCCAAGAATTATATATATAAATTAAATGGATTTTGTGAATTGTGTACTACGGTATACCAGTTAGTGTAGAGACTTGTTAGAAAATTGATACAGTCAGTACGACTTTTTCAAGTGGCTTTTCCTATCGTCTAAGTGAAAACTTCCCTATTCTGATGACATCATCCACAAATTGTAATTATCTCTCTCTCTCTCTCTCTCTCTCTCTCTTTGTGTGTGTGTGTGTGTGTGTGTGATGTTGGTAATGAACTTTTGTCAAATAACCTTTCTCAACAAATTATCATTGTATTTTTAAACACTCTGTGAGATTTTCAATATTATTCTGCAAAACCAAATGTCTGTGGCATCTAGTTATCTCGTCTGTGTGTTGACAGGCCACAAGGACACTCATCAGTTATCTCATCTGTGTGTTACAGAGCCACAAGGACCTCATCTAGTTATCTCGTCTGTGTGTTACAGAGCCCACAAAGGACATCTAGTTATCTCATCTGTGTGTTCACAGAGCCCAAAGGACATAGTTATCTCATCTGTGTGTTCAGAGCCAAGACACTCATCTAGTTATCTCCTCTGTGTGTTACAGAGCCCACAAAAGACACTCATCTAGTTATTTCCTCTGTGTGTTGACAGAGCCCACAAAAGACACTATCTAGTTATCTCATCTGTATGTTGACAGAGCCACAAGGACACTCATCTAGTTATCTCAGTCTTGTGTTACAGAGCCACAAGGACACTCATCTAGTTATCTCTCTGTGTGTTACAGAGCCCACAAAGACACTCATCTAGTTATTTCCTTGTGTGTTACAGACTCACAAAAGACACTCATCTAGTTATCTCATCTGTATGTTGACAGAGCCCACAAAGGACACTCATCTAGTTATCTCGTCTGTGTGTTACAGAGCCCACAAAGGACACTCATCTAGTTATCTCCTCTGTGTGTTACAGAGCCCACAAAAGACACTCATCTAGTTATTTCCTCTGTGTGTTGACAGAGCCCACAAAAGACACTCATCTAGTTATTTCCTCTGTGTGTTGACAGAGCCCACAAAAGACACTCATCTAGTTATCTCATCTGTATGTTGACAGAGCCCACAAAAGACACTCATCTAGTTATCTCATCTGTATGTTGACAGAGCCCACAAAAGACACTAAGAATAATAACAATGCGACCTACAAGACATGTCGTAAGAAGCTTGGGGCTGGATCAGAGCCAACTATAAACTTATGAGCTTCGGGCTCATTTAAGAATTATGGAAATCAGACCACAACTACACCACGTGACCTCGCATTCCAGTATTGATGTATATAGTTGAATCCGTTTTAAAATTAAACAAAATACTAAATCGAAGTTATATTATGCAACAAGTTAAGTTTAATAATAAGGAATATCAGTATTATGAATATTTTTCACCAATAAATAACCATACACTCACAGAATTTAGAAAAATTGCAAAAAAAAGCGTGTAGTGTTCCATCAAACATTTTCCAGCCCCCTGCTCTGATCTAGGTCAGTGATTCCCCGGTCAGTTATCTGGCCTATTGATCTAGAGTTGGCTATGGCTGGATACCCCATCCGGTAAAATATTTTAGCTACAAAATCCAACCAACTATGAACAAGTCAAATACGAGGTGAGGAAAAGACCCCGACGCTGGATAGGGCACACTTTAAAAAAACTCGAGACGAATATAACAAGCAGGACTCTTTCATAGAACCTGTATGTAATGAGCTGAAATAGATTGTTAAAGATAGGAAGACTTGGCATGAGTTGATTGAGAACATATGTCCTAACAGGGGTTAAACGGGGAAAAGAGAGGTGTGCTCTAAACACTTACATCAGCTCGCACTGCTTGTTTGTGACAGATGTTTTCCCGTTTCCTTTGTGGGCTTCACTCAAGGGTTTATCTATTGACCAGTGTCGGCTCGTGATCGTTTTTGTTGGTGGGACCAGAGACAGATTTTCGGGAAGATCATGGTTTTGGGTTAGGTCATATTTTAATTTATTAAATAATAAATGCACGTTACACATTATTTTTGGTGGGGTCCGGCTCCTCTGGCCCTTATTAATGAGCCGCCACTGTGAAGACACTCCAATGTTTATGACAGCTATTTCCCGTTTCCTTTGCGGACTTCACTCAAAGGATTATCTATTGACACTCTAATGTGCATTCTGTAAGATATACCAGACACACCAACATTTATTAATTTCAGACTATGATTATCATAGGTTCTTGCTCTGCCTTATCCACAGATCTATGTTTGCCACTCTGTCATATCATCTCAGTCTAAGACTACATGGAAGACGTTTGTTGATAAAGGTCTATATGTGTTTTTGAGTTACAGGGTGTTCAAGATAATTGCATCCCCATTGACAAATCGAAAGTTGCCAGATAATCTATCGCGTTGTGTTTATGTACTATTTAAACCGGTTCTGACTAACTTGTCCTACGTCACATTTGTTCATCGCCCCTTCCCGCACCACAATTACACACCATCACACAACCTTGACCTATACTACGTCATAACTGAACCTTCTCATTTCCATACATATATGCCAGATTAGCTCCATTCATAGGCTGCTTTTAAGTTGAACACCCTGTAGAATAAAATACGTCAATAATCATATTAAATTAATACACATCAATAAGCGACAACTGATAACTTACATATTTCTACCAACTTTCTGTTATCAATGTCAAACATGGTCTCTAACTAAATCCCAAGAGAGAAAGATCACAACATGTGAAATGAACTGTTTAAGAAGAAAAGCCGTCAATGTTACAAGATGGGATAGATTAAGAAATGAGAACATTAGAAATGTTGTTGGAATCACACCATACATCCAACATATTAGAAGATCATCTAATGAGAATCACACCATACATCCAACATATTAGAAGATCATCTAATGAGAATCACACCATACATCCAACATATTAGATATCATCTAATGAGAATCACACCAAGCATCCAACTTTGAAGATCATCTAATAGAATCACACATACATCCAACATATTGAAGATCATCTATAGAATCACATACATCCAACATAGTGATATCATCTAATGAGAATCACTAACATCCAACATATTAGAAAATCATCTAATGAGAATCACCATAATCAACATATTGAAGATCATTAATAGAATCACAAAGCATCAACATATTAAATCATCAAAGAAATCACCAAGCATCAATCAATTAGAAAGATCATCTATAAATAACATGCATCAACAATTAGAAGAATCAGAGATCACACATGCATTCAACATATTAGAAGACATCAATAGAATCACACATGTTACAACATATTAGAAGATCATCTAAGATCAAATGCATAACATATTAGAAGATCATCTATGGAATCACACCATACATCCAACATATTAGAAGATAACAAATCAAATGGTTCGGTCACCTTATGAGAATGATACCAGATCTACTACCATCTCGCGCATTTAACATCCATCAACCCCAGACGCAAAGCCCGAGGAAGACTAAGAACCCGATGGATAGACAATATCACATAAATAATAATAATTCCTCTCGTACCGTTATACGTTACATAGGGCCTGCAAGTAATTTCTCCATACCGCTCTATCCTGGACAACTCGCTCAATCTCCTCCATGGAACTGAGACCGATATTTCCTGCCTCTCTCAGCAAAGTTCGCTTCAGGGTCTCCTTAGGTCTAACTCTCTTTCTTGAACCCTTTGCATCCCACTTCAATGCCTGCTTTGATATTCGTTGATCATTTCTCCTCAAGGTGTGCCCAACATATCTCATCTTCTCTTTCTTATAACAGCTGTCACTAGTGGTTGACCAGACATGTCTCTGATTTCATCACTTCTCCTGAATTCGTTTCATTTTATATTCATTATTTTTGGCAGACATCTAATATCCCAGATATCCTGGTTATTCTTCTTCTTCTTCAAACGCTCCATATCGACCACTTGTTAACCACTCTTTGTGATGTGTATGTGATCTGAGACTAAGAGCGATTGAATGTTGTGCCAGTTATGCGCCTACAAGTTGGCCAGCACATCCGATTTCTGCGACGTTTTTTATTTATTAGGTAACTTCCTAGGCCCCTACCTCAGTCGCTTCTTACGACATGCCTTGTAGGTAGAGTGTTACTATTCTTTGCTCCTTGCGAGCCCCAGCAACACACGTGCGTCAGATATCCTGCAACATCAAAGACTAACAACTTTAGATGCAACACACCTGGCGCAGGATAGAAAACTGAAACTCCCCACGCCTCTTCACGGCATATGTCAATAAGAAAGGACAAGACTCATCCATTTTCATTTGTATAACAATTTTTCAAACTTGTATCCACGTCACCACTAAACAGCGACTGTCACCGCCATCACTACCTGTCCTAAAGTTATCTTAAGAGAATGTGATCTTGATTGTACGGGCTGATAACACAAACAATTATCACTGTATGGGAACAATGTTCCACAGATAATTCAAATCATATTATATTATACAGTTTTGTATTAGCAATGTTAACTGGTTATCATAACCCCAAGCTCACGGTACTCGAAGCAGGTACTTAGGTGTTCATTATATCTTTCAGTGGTTTAAGTATATGCATGCTGGTGGTTCCTCTAGCACACTTGTTATAAGACCTTTCATTTAGACTTGCAGGTGTCCCGACGAACTGTTGAAATACTTGATTGCAAACTGGCAATTTAACTGCTTGTTTAGCGCCCACTAGCGCCCATGCCTCTATGCCCATTAGCGCCCATGCCTTATGCCCATGTAGGCGCCCATGCCTCTGCTCCATTGAAAGAATTATGTAGCGTAGAGGTTACGTGCCCGTCTCTCGTGTCAAAGGTACCAGGTTTGCTCCCTCGTGAAGCTGTCTGGATATTTTTCAAGAGATTCCTGATCTCAGTGTAAGTGATATCGAGTTTCTAGTCCTATCGGAGACGGACGATAAAACGTAGGTCCCGTGTTAAATTTACCCTTGGTAGTTCAAAATCGAGACGAGCAGGCTGGAAATCCGCTGCCCAGCAAAATTCATTAGAAAAATATTTAAAACTTCCTACAAAAATATATTCGCCATCTTCAGAATTACATCGTGGACCCTCGCCACGGAGTTTGTACACTGTCGCTGAGATCTTCCTGTGTAAGAAAGAGATCGGGCACACATGGTTACTCACCGAAGTGCGATGATGATGGTTCTATCTATCTATCAATATATGACAGGAGAACACTACAGAAGACGAGAACACAAAGTGTATTCAACAAAGATAAACTTGGATTGGATGTGATATTAGGAAACTGATCTTGACTTTTTGTTATTAATGAGTAAAATAGCTCAAGATAAAACATCATTTAGGACAATTACCACCCAAGTGGAGTGCAAAGAATAGAATTACTGTTACCTACCACGCTTGTCGTAAGAGGCGATTAATTAAGTTTGGCTGAAATCGGATGTACATGTCTTTAAACATGTAGAAGTCTATGCGCTTAGGGGCCTACCAAATCAATGTGCAATGTATACACGTTCTTAGCAAAGATCAAACATATCACAAAGAGTGATTAAAATTGGTCGTAAAAACGAACCAAAAAAAGAAGAAGAAGAGGACAATTCAAAACATGCTGTGCGCGAATTCACTGCCAACGATCCTGTGGTAAAGAATATATAACACTATCATGTTATATTGAACCAATATTGTTGTATGACAGCGAATAATGGACAATGAATAAACAATCAATACGTTCAATAGAAATCACAGAGATCTGGTAATAATGAAAAATGTTGATAATCCGATAGACAGCGGGGATAAAACGTTTTAAAAGAGGCTTTCACACAACGCAACCTGATTACAGGAGTAAGATATAGACAAGCAATGTTCTTCGGAAGCATAAAACAAAGAAAATATTTGAAACATTTAGTAACATTGGGTAAAACAGAGGGAGAATATGTCGTGGAAGGTAGAGAGAGAGAGAGAAGATGTTGGGGTGGTCTGACATTGTGGTTCGATAAGAGATCGAGTTCAGAACTAATAAACTACACCAGAGATAAAGGGTTGTGGAGATACATGATCGCCTACACCAGCATGCATGATACTTGATTGATTGATCGTGACACACCCCCAAAGTGGATTTGCGATTTGAAAATTATCTGGAACACATGTGAACAACACTGATAGTAAGAGATATTATTAAGAGATTAAATATAAAAATAGTGGGTGAACAGTCCATACCTTACATGTTTGAACAACTGCATTTATTATTGAAGGTAAGTTGAACATTATTTGCTTGGCCAAAACCTACAAATATTAGAATTGTGTTTTTGTCTGTCTTTCTTAAATATAAGTCTCAAAATCTCGTCTTATCCTGACACTGTGAGACAAAACAGGAATGTAGAAAATTAAATGAAAATCGCAAAATTGTATCTGTGGCGTAGAAATTATGTACAAGCCTCCCGTTTCAAAGGTATTTAGTTCGCTCCCTCGTGTAGCGTCACAGTGTCTCCTGCCATACAGGTGGGCCCTCTCCGGCTTCAGATGTAAGGGGAATACTCTGTTGTCTCACCTTTATTTTAAAGTAATTCGTTGTTTTATTGTTTAGTTTAATTTGAGTTTTAGAAGTTGCATGCATTTCGTTGCAATATTTAATTATATTGCATACATCTGTCACGTGAATTATTTTAAACAAATGCCCATACAAAGAAAAAGATATAATGACACATTAATGAAATAATGATGGAACCATCAGTATGCATACTCTTCGATATCTGTTGGGAGACTGAGCACCTATGGGTCTGCCCGGAGTGCAATGACGTCAGTTTAGTAACTAATAACCAATAACCAATGAAATAATAATTTTGTTTTCTTTACTTTCTCAAACCTTGTTTTACCTCACAGGGTCAGGATAAGAAAAAATTTATAGAACGGGCATTTGTATGCGCTTCAAAACCAGTGTTTTTCACTGCATATGTTATTTCTGAATGAGAATGATCAAATGCCGTATATATCCTATATTAATGTATGGCTCGAAACATGGACAATGAACAAGCAGTTAGAAGACAGAATTGATGCATTTGAGATGTGGATATATAGAAGAATAGGCAGAGTTTCATGGACAGAAAAACAGACAAATAAACAAGTTTTAGGAAAACTAGGCATGAAGAAACAATTATTAAGAGAAATAAAATTCAGACAAATAAAGTATTTTGGGCACATAAAAAGACATGACACCCTGATAAAACATTTACTAGAGGGGAAAGTTGAGGGAGAAGAGCAAGAGGAAGACCGAGAGATAAGTGGGAGGGAAACTTTCAGAAATGAACAGGTTACAGTCTGGCAGTGTGCAACACCAAGGCGAAAGACAGAGGATGCTGGAGATTCATTGCAGCCAACCTTCGATGTGGAGACGGCACCTGATGATGATGATGTTATTTCTGAGGACCACCTGTTTCAAGTCTTTGTCTTTGTATCCACTATATCAGAGTAACTTTGCTCGTTGATGTGCACTATCTGTTAGTACACTATATCAGAGTAACTTTGCTCGTTGATGTGCACTATCTGTTAGTACACTATATCAGAGTAACTTTGCTCGTTGATGTGCACTATCTGTTAGTACACTATATCAGAGTAACTTTGCTCTTTGATGTGCACTATCTGTTAGTACACTATATCAGAGTAACTTTGCTCTTTGATGTGCACTGTCTATTAGTACACTATATCAGAGTAACTTTGCTCTTTGAGTGCACTTCTGTTAGTACACTATATCGAGAGTACTTTGCTCTTTGATGTGCACTGTCTGTTAGTACACTATATCGGAGTAACTTTGCTCTTTGAGGTGCACTGTCTGTTAGTAATAGTGCATGTCATAGACAGGAGATCATCTTCTATTTTTCCATTGTTCCTCAGTGGGTTGTTAGTGTGTGGAGATATATGTAAGTAGTTTCTGTGTACATGGTATAATGCGCTGTGTAAGTTGCAGTTTATTTCTTTAAAGGTGTACTTGATTTTGTCCTTTCTTTTACTTTTTCTTTTCTTGCGCTCTATTCATTATAATTTTTCAGTGTGATTCCCTGTGGTAGACAATACCAAGGCATTCTAGGCAGGTGACCAAGCGCAAAATATCAAGAAACAACAGCTTAAATGGTTGGGCCACATAAGCAGATTACCAACAAACAGTGCGCTTCAAAGAGATGTGTTGCTACCATACACGACTTTTTGGTTGCATATTTGTCCTTAGATACTTTACACTATATACACGACTTTTTTGTTGCAAATTTGTCCACAGATACTTTACACTATATACACGACTTTTTTGTTGCATATTTGTCCACAGATACTTTACACTATATACACGACTTTTTTGTTGCATATTTGTCCACAGATACCTTACCTGTTGTCATGACAACGCACCTGTTATAATCAGACCGTAATGGCCACATCAGAAGATATAGAACGGAAACTGATCTGCACAATATGCTTGCATATGCTAACTGAGCCCAAGCTACTGACGTGCGGGCACACATTTTGTCTGCGTTGTCTACAGTCACATATCAGTCATGTTAAGTCATCTGAGACTGTGCGGGGAGTCCTGGGCTTCCGTTGTCCAGTTTGTAGAGAGTTTGTTGCTGCCCCAGACAGGTAAATTATTTAAATGCTTACTCTTAAAATCATTATTTGTCGGTGGATATATATATACATACACGAAGAATTCAGGCTTTTGAATATAAGTGTTACAGACGGGTACTACGTATTAATTATATAGAACATAAGACAAATATTTTTGTAAGAGACCAAATAAACAACGTTGCAGGTCGACAAGTACCACTCTTGACAATCGTGAAACGGCGTAAACTTGCATGGTTCGGGCATGTAATGAGACATAGCTGACTCTCTAAGACTATCCTACAGTGAACAGTTGAGGGTAGAAGAAAGTATGTGATGAGACATAGCTCACTCTCCAAGACTATCCTACAGGGAACAGTTGAGGGTAGAAGAAAGTATGTGATGAGACATAGCTCACTCTCCAAGACTATCCTACAGGGAACAGTTGAGGGTGGGAGAAAGAAAGGAGGGCAGAGAAAATCCTGGTTTGACAACATCAAGAGCTGGTCGTGGCAGAGTTTCTCCACACTCGCCCGAGGAGTTGAAGACAGAGTTTTATGGCGTGCTTTTTGTGCTGATGTCTCCACAGTGACATCCCTACGACCATAACGGGTTATGGGCTTTATTATTATTATTATTATTATATATATAAATATTGCCAGATCAGGTGTTTCACGTGCTATCGTATGACAATAGACGGTTCTAACTGCAGTTATCAAAACCACTGCCTTATTTGGGAATTGGGCATGGAGTAACCTCGGGAGAGTTAAAGGCTAGGGAAGTAAACCCTGATTTTAAAAAACCCCTTTGCCTTGTGCGCGGATGAGGGATGAGGGGAGGGGGTTAGCCTCAATAGAGCTAATGGCTAGGGACGAAAACAACGATAGAAAATCTCCACTGCCTTGTGGGTCAGCACGGATAAGCAGAAGGCTAAGGAAGTAAACCTCCACCACAAATTAGGATGAATGGACAGCAAGTCATAGTTAAGTTCCATTCCATCTTCGGACAAACCCTGCTTAATTCCAAACTTATAGACTTCGTTTTTTCTTTGGATGAAAACAGCAGGATCGAGAAGGGGTTTATGAAAAATGGGCAATGCACATTCCCAATATTAGCTGCACATGCCATGCAGGAAGCATAGATGGAGATGATACTTCATCCTTTAATGTCCGTCTGTATAGACAAAAAGGTGCCTACATTTTGAAAAGAATTCCTTAAGATGTATACAATTCAGTGAATATCATCGCATTGCAACATCACAGAAAAAAATCAAATAGAAGACAGACTCGAAAGACGAACTTGAGCACTGTAACATAATGACATGAACAAGATATGAAGTGGACACGGCAACTATAAATATTACACTTAAATAACATAAAAGGGATTGAAACAATCAAGTCAAATAAGAAATTATGTTTATCATAGTTTCCCAGACAGGACCAGGACATAATGCTTTGACTCATCCTAGGGTACAATAGATTGAGATACCATCTATACCACAGATAAAAGATTGGTACAATAGATCTGTGAACCTAGTGTACCTAGAACACATTGCGATAACCGGTAAAATCGAGGATTGACAAGACAGAAGAAGACAGAGAGGAGAATTTTGATAGCCTGATTTCATGGCACGGTAGAGCGTCAACATCTGAGTTGATAACAAACACCAACGACAGATATTTGTGGAGATCCATGATCGCCTATGCCAGCCGGTACGGTACCTGATGATGATGACCAGTGTATTAGCTACATGGCCGCTGTCTCCTCCTCTCTCTATCTCTCTCTCTCTCTAGTCTGTGACGCCCCTGGTGCTTAGGACAGCAACAAATGCACACCATTGCCTTCCACAGTATTGTGTTCAAGCTGTGATTTATTTTTCATTTCTTGTTCTTCTGTTCTCCTCCAGGTCGTTTTTGGTCTTTCACGTTTTCGTTCACCTCTGTGTCCATCTCAGTGCAGTTTTCGTGACAGTTAGTTTACATAAGTATCGCATGTCCGATCCATCCACAGCGTCTATGTTAGATGATGGGGCTTGTATTCTTCTTCTTCGTGGCTGATAACACTTCCAAGATATGTAAAACCAGTTGTATTTGGACGGATTTCAGTTTCTAGTATTACTGGTGCAGGGGTCGAGATGATCAGAGCAATTATTTATGTTTTATTCTGATTTATTTTCAACCCAACCATCTGGTTCTACTGATTAAGGCAGAAGTCTTTCCTGGATGTCTTTGTGAGATAAAGTGGGATGTCATCAGCACAATCTAGGTCTTCCAGGGTGGATGTGATCAGGTACCTATTGATACCTCTTGATTTATACAGCCGAATACTTGTCTCCAACATTCGATAGTCAACGGAGAGTCACAGTCAAATCGTAACACCGTTCGTGGACAAAATTGTAGCTTACCCTTGGGTTCTTTGAATTCGTCCTTCACTTGAAACATTTGCAACAACGTTAGTAGTCTATATGTTACTGCTGCCTTTGTCAACGTTATTAATGTAGGATAATGGGATGCTCTTCGGTCTCTTCGTGACTGCCTGTTTGATGAATACACTAAAATAAGTGTTGAATCGATGCACTGATTTAAGCAGTTTGGAGTTACCCTTTGTACGGATAGAATTGGATACCTGAGGGACAAAGTGAGGATTGTGTTTAACCAGCAAGTCACCGGAAGCATCAGTATGCATACTCTTCGATACCTGTTGGTGGAAACTGAGCACCTATAGGTCTGTCCGGGGTGCAATGGCGTCAATTTAGTAACAAATAAACAATAATTGTGTAATAATTCTGAAAATAACTGATTATTTAATCCAAACATGAACATAATCCTATCCATCTTTTTCCTTGAAAACTATTTTGTTATATTACAGTATATCTCCGCCCCTGGACTGGGCACGCCAGTACAAACCAAACTACATTGTTCAAGATATACTGGAAGTTCACTGCGAGAACAGAAAACGAAAGCAATTTTGTCCGATGCATGATGGAAAATTAGTTGAACTTTACTGCAGAGACTGCAACGCTGGTGTCTGTGACAGGTATTATATTAATAAAAATCATCACGAGCCATGCCGACTAGCGTAAAGTATCAAAGATCTTGTATCACATATTATGGAATCATCCGTCTTGAGCACTGGTTATCAGTTCTTTGATTCTGTAATTTGTCCATGCCAAGAAGTTAGACTGTCAATAATTTTCTTTCTCTGTCGTCCTCTATATAATCTCCAAATAATCTTATCAGTTTAAATTATGTTTTCTAATCCACATTTTCTCGTAACATGCGTGAAAGATGATGATTGTCTCTGTCTTATATTGATAATAAAATATTTATCTGCGTATTGACCTCCATCAGTACATCATCTTTACTCAATGTTTCAGTCCATGCGATTCTAAACATTCTTCTTTAAGATAACATATAAGCGGACTTTAGATATTTGTTGTATGCTTATTTTCTATCCATGATTCCCATCCATATGTCAGTTTTGACTTTATGTAATACTGGATAATTCTCTTTCGTACATCAATAAACAACCACTTGTATACAATATCCTTCATTATTTATGGAATGCTATTTTTGTCCAGCCAGTGCTGTTTTTTTTCTCTCATCTGTATCAGTGTTTAAATGTATTTGAATTGATGAGCTTGTCATAGAAGCATCTCATTGATTTCTTTTATTTTCTGTTCTCTAAACCTGTCTTGCCTTACATCATCATGATAAGAAGAGATTTCTACAACGGACTTTTTTGTGCGCCTCATAAATTGTGTTTTTCACCGCCTCTGTAATTTCTGAGGTCTACCTTTTGCGTGGACGTCCTTTTGCTTTGTACATTGTACTTTCGGAGTAACATTGCTCTTTGATGTGATCCACTATCTGTTGGTAATCTGCTTATGTGGTCTGCCTCTTGCTTTGTATCCACTATATCGAAGTAACATTGCTCTTTGATGCGCACTATCTGTTGGTAATCTGCTTATGTGGTCTTCAGTCTTCAGTATTTCTAAAGTTATTTATATTGTAAAATACATTCTAAGGAGTAAACCCTGATAGAAAGCCCCCACTGCCTTGTGGGTCAGCACATTTATATAGAAGAGGAGTAAACCTCGACCACAAATTTGGAGGAGAGACTCAAGGTAGTTAATGGTCACGTGTGTATTCCATTCCATCTTCTTGCATCCACTATAAACCCTGCTTGATTCAAAAAATGTCTTCTTAAGACTGTTCTTGATGCCATCTATCCATCTTTTGCGTGGTCGTCCTCTTGCTCGTGGTATATTGGATAATACAGTGTTGGGCCTCTATTTTTCATTGACCGTCGGCACACGATGGGTGATGTGCTCAACATCACGCATGCCGCCTTTACTTGATTGTGTTTTTCTAGTACCCAATTGAGGCGGGTCGACATGAGAGCCGACAAAGGCGAAAAATTCCACGTCCACTGGTTGATTGATTGATTGATTTGACCATCATCAATGCACTTCGGTGAGTAACCATGTGTGCTCCGGTCTCTTTCTTACATTCTCTCTCCTAGCCCACATGTCATGCCTCTACAGCTATCATGCTCAACACATCAGTAACATCTTGAAACCATCTTCTCAGTAGTCTTCAACTTTTCCTCTGTGTAGGAATGTCTAGTAATTGACTAGGTGCAACTACTGTAATAACATTCTTCTTCTTCTTCAAACGCTCCATATTGACCACTTGTTAAACCACTCTTTGTGATATGTATATGATATGAGCCTAAGAGCGATTATACGTTGTGCCAGTTATGCGTCTACAAGCAGGTCAGCAAATCAGATTTCTGCGACGCTTTTTATTCACTATGGTAGCTTCCCTAGGCCCCTATCTCAGTCGCCTCTTACGACACGCATTGTAGGTCGCAGTGTTACTATTCTTTGCTCCCCTTGAGAGCATCGGCAACACACAGACAGGGGTAATAACAGTTATGTAAAACGACTGACACAATCTTCTTCTTCTCTTCCACCATTGACTTCTTTATAGAAGTGTTGGGGGTGAAACGTAGTGATCTTCTTGTGCTTGTTCTTCTCTTCCACCATTGACTTCTTTATAGAAGTGTTGGGGTGAAACGTAGTGATCTTGTGTGTGCTTGTTCTTCTCTTCCACCATTGACTTCTTTATGGAAGTGTTGGGGGTGAAACGTAGTGATCTTGTGTGCTTGTTCTTCTCTTAAACCACTCTTGATATTATATGAGTAAACGATTATAGTTGGGTTATGGTCAAACAGTAGTCAGATTCCTTGTCATGTGCTTGCTTCTTCCCCTTCGACACGCATTGAGGTCGCGTGTTACTATTCTTTGCCTTGAAGCATCGGGAACACACAGGCGGTAAACAGTTAGTAACGACTTGCTTCTTCTTCTTCTTCTCTTCCACCATTGACTTCTTTATAGAAGTGTTGGGGGTGAAACGTAGTGATCTTGTGTGCGCTTTTTTAAGGCACTTTGTAAGCTGATGTTCGTAAGGCTGTTCTTGATGCCGTCGCTTCATCTTTGCGTGGTCTTCCTCTTGATTTGTACTCATTATACTTTTTCTGTGTGTCTCTCTGTGATAGGCGATACTAGGGCATTCTGGTCAGGTGTCCAAACCATTTAATCTATTGTTCTTTTATGAATTGCATAACTGGTTTCACATCCAGTCTCCTGATTTTTCATTTCTAATTTTGTCTCTTATTGTCACACCTGCAGCTCTTCTAAGACACCTCATCTCTGTCGTTATAATTTTCCGCTCATCAGCTCCTGTTATTGGCCATGTTTGACACTGGTAACATAGTGTTGGCCAGAAAATCGACTGACATAAACTGTGCACATAAATGTTTGAGATGTATCCCAATAACCATGTCTCACATTACTTTTAGTTATTGTATTTCTCTTCCAGATGTGTAGCACTGCATCATCGTTCTTGCAATGATGTTGTTGAACTTGTAGTTGTACTAAAAGAACGACAGAATGTCTATAGCCAACAGTTGTCGTCTGTCAATAGAATGGTAGCACAGGTTAGTGAAATATGACACAATTTTAGTTGACTTTTACTATAGTTCGTTCCAAAATTCGTGATCATCTTTACGACCGATATAAAATCATCCTCGTGACAGAAATTCTTGATTTTTGCATTTTTTTATAGGTAACAGTGACGACGTTCCAAAAGTATTTTTGCCCACCCAAACCTTTAGTTCTGTAAGAATTTTATTATATGTTATTACAAAATTTACCGCGATGTTGATCTGGTATACTTGTCGAAATTTTTACAGTACGATTGTCAAGTTTGTCTATAACTAAGCATGTCCGTGTTCCAAATGCAATTCAGTGCAAGCCAAAATCGGGAATCCCGTGGAATTAATCAGTTCACAATGTTTCCTACGACTGTCATTGGCGTATGTACGCAACATTTACTTTCATTTATAGAAGTGGAAGGTATCATTTGTTCACTATGTGACCTTTCTTTTATAATATGTAATAGGAATACGCCTTTTCAATCATTCGCCACCATTTTGTGTATTACTGTAAGTTCTAAACTTTGATTATCATTTTGTTGTGCTTATGCAAAATTATATAACAAAAACGTTTTTGCATCAACCAAGCTACCTACCAATTAGTTAAACATGGATTCGTAACGTCGTGAGGTATATAAGACTGCATGAACAAAAATTACTTGTATCCATCAGATAGATTTCGTACAAATTAAACCTTAGTGTGATTACGAATTTTGGAACGAACTATAATATATTCAATGGCACGTTCATTAAAAACATCAAAGGAATTGCCACTGAATGTTTGTTCGCATTTTCAAGTTGAATCATGAGAGTGTACGAGGGAAAACGAATAGAAGAATACGAAGAGGAAGTATAAGAATAACAAAAAAAAAGGGAAAAAAGTAAACAATTAAAAAAGGAACTAAACAATGAGAAATTAATTTTTGTTAAAGAAAAACAACGATATTTACTAATATACTACTTTGGTGTCTCCCTGGTGCAAGATCGTCAAATGTAGTGCTGTAGCAACACAAGAAGAGCTCGCATAACTGAGAATTGTCGTGCCGTGGAAGCACAGAGAAAACGAGATGCGCCTAAAAGAACAGAATACACAACACCCACATGTCTAACCTTGATCATGTATGTCCCGCCTGTGGTAGGGGATTGTGTTCTAGGATTGGACTCTACAGCCACCTCCGCACACACCAGAGAGGTGCAGCAGCACACGTCTGAGGCTGTTGACATCATCGCTTGCGATGGACGGCTATTAACCTCGGTGTTTCGTGGATGTTGAATTTTACAACTCTGAGCAAAAGGTTTCAATGCTTTGATTCGTTGGACAGGTTAGATGACATAGCAAAATCATGTTAAAGAGCAGAATCATGTCAAAGAACAGAATCATGTCAAAGAACAGAATCATGTCAAAGAACAGAATCATGTCAAAGAACAGAATCATGTCAAAGAACAGAATCATGTCAAAGAACAGAATCATGTCAAAGAACAGAATCATGTCAAAGAACAGAATCATGTCAAAGAACAGAATCATGTCAAAGAACAGAATCATGTCAAAGAACAGAATCATGTCAAAGAACAGAATCATGTCAAAGAACAGAATCATGTCAAAGAACAGAATCATGTCAAAGAACAGAATCATGTCAAAGAACAGAATCATATCAAAGAACAGAATCGTGTCAAAGAACAGAATCTTGTCAAAGAACAGAATCATGTCAAAAAGCAGAATCATGTCAAAGAACAGAATCATGTCAAAGAACAGAATCATGTCAAAGAACAGAATCATGTCAAAGAACAGAATCTTGTCAAAGAACAGAATCATGTCAAAGAACAGAATCATGTCAAAGAACAGAATCATGTCAAAGAACAGAATCTTGTCAAAGAACAGAATCTTGTCAAAGAACAGAATCATGTCAAAGAACAGAATCATGTCAAAGAACAGAATCATGTCAAAGAACAGAATCATGTCAAAGAACAGAAATATTTATCACACTAATGATTTCGCCCGAGTGGTTACCGGGTCCCAAATTAGGGTGTAAAGAATAGAACCAATGTTACCTGCCACGCATGTCGTAAGAGGCGACTAAGGAGGCTTGGATGAAATCGAATGTACATGTCCTAAACGTGTAGAAGTCTACGCGTTTAGGGGCCTTAAAAACCAATGTGCAACGTTTACACGTTCTTGGCAAAGATCAAAGGTATCACAAAGAGTGATTAAAATTAGTCGTAAAGAACGAACGCAGAGAAGAAGACTATCACACAAGCCGCCAGAACAACACAAGACAAAAACAGAAAACCACGACACTTGGCAACAACCCGGTAACAGTGTGACGACAAAAGAAGAAGAAGAAAAAGATTCGTTTTCATGTAATGTTGTGTGGTCGCAATGTCGAAGATGATAACACTACGCTAGCTGCTACTTGCATTGCAATTTCGAAGGTTCAAGGGGTAGAATCATACATATACAAAATTCGAATATTTGACTCCAATGTTAATTAAAGCAGTTCTGCTGTAAGGGTCACAAATATGGAGAATGACTAAAACAGTAACAACTATATTGTTGCAAACATTCATCAGCTGGTGTCTGCGCAGAATAGAGGGGTTGAAATGGTCGGATAATGTCCCAAACGAGGAACTTATGTAGAGAGATAGACAGATTCCAGTGTCCCAAACGAGGAACTTATGTAGAGAGATAGACAGTGAATCAAGAGGTGAAGAAAAGGCGCTGGCGCTGCGCATGACACACTTTCAGAAAACATCGGGAGAATATAACAAAAAGGGTCTTTTCTTGGAACTCACAAGGTAAGCAAAGAGATGAAAGTCTAGAAATACATGAAGAAGAGATTTGGGAGTAGAGATTAACGATATCTTGATGAGCTGGAAGTAGCTGCAAGAGATAGCTAGCTAAAGATAGGAAGATTTGACATGAGATAGTTGAGGGCATATGCCCTCCAGTGTAAAACAGTAACAAGAAAGAGATTAATTTTAGTTTAGTCGTCGTATCATCATCACCGCACATCAAGCATATTAGTCTATAAATGCTTCGATCTCCTCCGCAGTATGTATCTCAACATGTGACAACTAACAACACCGGTTCTTTGTTGGTTTATTATTATTCTTTGGCTACTAGTACAGTGCTCTTGTCGAGCTACATCACATTTGACTTGGAATTCTTGCAGTCTGGTTAGGGTTGTAGATTCACTGAATCGTTTACACGCCCTCTCTCCCTTAAGGATTTAAGAATATCAGCCTGGTTCATTGTTCGCCCGATTTTTACAGCAGACGTATCTGCAAGCTTATTATTAGCGCATTCCTTTCCCTTTACATCTGCATGCCCTGGTACACAGATAAAACGGATTTTTGTCAACCTAGACCTTTTCAGCGACCTTGTCAACTCTGTTCTACACCGCGCTAAAAAGCGGTATCTTCTTCTTCTTTTGTCGTCACACTGCTACCGGGTTTTTGTCCTGTGCTGTTCTGGTAGCTTAGGTGATTGTCAGTGGCGGCTCCTGATCGTTTTTGTTGATGGGGCCAGACATATATTTTCGGAAAAATCATGGTTTCGCTTAGGATATATTTTAATGTATAAAATAATAAATACACGTTACACCTTATTTTTTTGTGGGGTCCGGCCCCACTGGCCCCTAATGACGAGCCGCCACTGGTGATTGTTATTTTTGCTCTTTTATAGGATTCTGATAAGCCATCTAACCATGTTTTTCGTGGTCTTCCTCTCGCCTTCTTTCCTGATGTTCTGGTGTAAAATACTGTATACTGTGGAACAGTGGCGGCTCGCCATTAAGGGCCACTGGGGCCGGGCCCACCAAAGATAATGTGTAACGTGTATTCATTATTTTTATAAATTAAAAGATAACAACCCAAAACCATGATTTTTCCGAAAATGTATGTCTGGCCCCACCAACAAAAATTATCACGAGCCGCTACTGCTGCGGAGTTTGGATGCATCAAAAAGAGGTATTACATACAGTAAAGTCAGTTGTTTTTGTTAAAGAGAGAGGGAGCGTGTGTGACTGAATAAAATCAATATTTGACCAGAGAATTAATTAAGTTGTTATTACTATATGACAGTGTGTAGCCAAGCGTAAGAGATGTGAAACTGGCAAGTTTGAGCTGGACTGCATACAACATGACGTCACACAGAAGATTGACAGAGAATGTCGGGATATTATCAAGACAGTAGCCTCGTTTGTGTTGAAAGAAGGTGAAAGGCTAAAACTCGAGGTCAAAGGCCAGTGCCATTCAGGACGTACTATGGTTAGCAGTTACGTCGGGAAATGTGAAGAGCTTGAGCTAGTTCTTCACAGAATGAAAACTTATCTGCAGAGCAAGGTAGAGTAACTTGTGTGGTTATATATGTATATGTTAGCATCAGTGTGTTTAACCAGCGAGACACAGGAACCATTAGTATGCATACCCTTTTATTTCTGCTTTGGGTCTTCCTGGGAGTGTTATACCAAGGTAAAAGAATCAACTATCTCAAACCTGTTGTTTGCTGATGACTGCGCCCTCGCCACCAATTCTGTGGAAGAAATGCAGACTTACATGGACAAGTTCTCAATGGCCTGTGATTCGTTTGGCCTTACCATTAACACCAAAAAAACAGAGGTCATGTTCCAGTCCGCCCCTAGAGAGCAATACTATGATCCAGTCATCAACATTAAACACCAGCGTCTCCTGCCAGCGGACAACTTTGCCTATCTTGGCAGCATCCTGTCCAGATCGGCAAACATAGACCATGAGGTCCACAATAGGATATCCAAAGCCAGTGTTGCGTTCTGAAGGCTACGTATCACTGTGTGGGAACGGAAGTGGATAAGCTTAGCCACAAAGCTGAAAGTTTACCAGGCCATAGTGCTAACCACGCTGCTGTACGCAAGCGAGACATGGACAGTGTATAGCAGACACGCAAGAAGATTGAACCACTTCCACACAAGCTGTCTGCGCAGAATACTAAAAATAAACTGGCATGACAAAATTTCAGATAGCGAAGTCCTCACAAAAACAAAGATCCCAAGCGTCAACACCCTGTTGCAGAAGGCCAAAGTGAGATGGGCCGATCACGTTGCTCGGGTGCCTGATAAACGCATCCCAAAACAGTTGATGCATGGCGAACTTGAAGGGGGCAGACGTTCTGCTGGTGGGCAGAAAAAACGCTTTAAACACACTCTTAAAGTGTTTCTGAAATGCTTCGACATAGACACCACTTGCTGGGAATCCCTTTCGCAAGATTGCCAAATGTGGCACTGTAACAACACAAGAGAAACCCGCATAAGTGAGACTCATCGTGCCGTTGAGGCACAGAGAAAATGAACTGCGCGAAAAGACAGAACACACAACACCCACATGTCTAACCTTGATCATGTATGCCCCACCTGTGGTAGGGGATTGTGTTCTAGGACTGGACTCTATAGTCATCTCCGCACACACCAGAGGTGCAGAAGCACATGTCTGAGACAGTGGTCATCATCGCTTGCGATAGACGGCTATTATGCCGTCAGTTCAATTACTTCTTTAGCTCTGTCCATGATGATCCGATCTCTAACATCCTCTCCTACTGTTCTTCTTTTCTTTCTTGCTCTAATTCTGAATAAGATATTCCTATAACGGACTCTTGTGTGCGCTTCGTAAATGGTGTCTTTCACTTTCTAGTTCATATGGTTCATATGTACTGTTCCAACTTCACTGCAACGGGTCACCCCATTATTGCTGCGTTCCTGTGCCAACGAAAATCACAGGAAATGCTAACAACTGTGTTATGGACTAATTCCAGAATGAAACTGCTGTACCGCCACACAAAAACACCCAGCAATACATAAATGCATATGGCCGTGGCTAAAGTGTCAACACAAAACTATTCATCACTTGAATTACAATTAATGTCGAAGGGAAAATCAATCACGACAAAATCCAGCCTTCTGCACTCAAAACACCTCATATGGCAGATTAGTTGGTTCGTCATAACCGCTGTCCGCCATTTTCTGAATACCCACAATCACAACATACGCACTGTTGACACTTCCTTAGTTATTTATGTGGTCCACCTCTTATACATTTGAATTTTGACTTCGTATCAGTTCCCCTTCATATGTTTTATCGTTCTTTTAAATTCTGCAGAGGTTTGGTCCCTGTTTTGTAGAACTCATCATCAAATAGCTTGTCCTGGGCAGGACTTTGCCACCCTAATATTCCTTCGAAATTTCTCTCTCTCGTTGGCTAGATGTCCTGCCTCTGCTTTGCCACCCTAATATTCCTTCGAAATTTCTCTCTCTCGTTGGCTAGATGTCCTGCCTCTGCAGCCGTCATGTTGAAACCATCAGTTACATCCTGAATCTATCTTCTCCGTGATCTTCCTCTTCTTCTCTTTTCCGGGACGCCTCCTTCCATAATGGTCTTCTCCAACTCTTTGAGTCTCTTTATATGTTCATAATTCTAAATTTCAAATTTTCTCTGTCCATGGGATAGGGAGGGCTCTTCTGTAACGCTTACATTCAAAAGCACATGTTTTACCACGCTTGTTAAATGGAAATGTTTCACACCCATACGTTACCATTGGGAATATGCATACTCTTAGTATTCTGATCTTGGTTTTCCTATCAGCTCCGTTCTATACTGTTTTTAGTTGTTTAATTGTTGTGTGAAGCCATGTTTGTTCTTCTTTGAATTTCATTCATCCCCTTTCCATCTTTTTTAGCAATGATCCGAGATATTCAAAACTGTTCACATTTTCTATTGTCTCTTCATTGATAAAAAATATGCTTTGTCATGCTAGTTTTATCCCATTGTCATTATTTTTTGTTTTTGCCACAATGAGAGATAGATATTTATATACCATTTCTGTCATATCCTCATGACTAGCAGTAAGCATGAGATTTTGTAAATGTCATCATTATCATCAAATAGCTTGTCCTGAGCAGAACTTACCACCCCAAAAAGTCCTCCGAATTTCTTTCTCTCATAGGCCAGATGTCCTGCCTCTGCAGCTGTCATGTTCAAACTATCAGTTACATCTTGAATCCATCTTCTCCGTGGTCTTCCTCTTCTTCTCTTTGCCGGTATGCCTCCTTCCATGATGGCCTTCTCCAGCCCTTCATGTCTTTATATGTCCAAAATATCTCAATTTTCTCTTTCTTGATAAATATGCCAACATAAAATTCACCAAACTGGGAAGGAATTACCAGAGACAGAAAAATATCCTGTCATGCTAGTTTTATCCATTGTCATTATTTTTGTTTTTTGCACAATGAGATATAGATTTTTGTGTCTGAACTGAAAAATCATGGCATACCCTTTACAGGACCTAGCCATCAACCATAGTCAAGGAGTCGCTGAGTTTCTAGACATCACTTATACATTCAGTAGTTTGCCATTGCTTTCTGAACGGTGAGGTTCATTTTTACCTTTCATAAAAATTTCATGGAAACGAATTTGCTTCCAAATTGCTTGCCGCTGAGTTTGAATCAGGTACGCTAGGGTTGTGATCGAGCTCACTACCGCTTAAGCTACAGACGCCCACAACTAACTTTTGTCTGAGCTACCATTTATAATTTATATTCTTCTTCTATCTTAGGTGAAGGAGCTTACAATCCCAACATCATCAAACCAGCAAGATGAGAAGAGGGTTGATACTACTCTGGATAAATTAGGCAGGGCGGTTGTTTCTCTTGAAAACCCTTGTCACTTTGAGGGTGGGCTATCCTTAGATGACACAGCCTTGACACACATACTGTCTAACCTTCATCTTGGACAGGTCAACACAATCACGATATCTAAACGGGTGGACAGTGTCACAACAGAAGAAGATGATTACAGATTTTCTATTAGTGACACAAGAAATGAGTCTTCGACATCCAGAAGATCTTACAATCCTCTTATCTGTGTCCAGGAAGATGGAAGCAGCTGTAAGAATACAGGTTTTGAAATCTCTGAAACACAAGAGAATTCATGTTTACAGTATGATAGATGTCAGTCTCATATTAATGGGTGGACAGATGATATGTTCAGATCTGGTGATGGAAATTCCACAGCTCCAGAACAGCCATTCATTGTTGAGTCGCAGCGTCGGGTAGTGGTCTCATCTCAGAGACGAAAGAGTGTATCTAAACGTGTATCATGAATAGATTTGTATATGTTTCCCATCCAGGAAGAATTTTACCTGTTGTATTACTGTGGTTGCTATAAGAAAGAGAAGACTGAGATCCGTTGGGATCCCGAATGATCTTAAGAAGAAATGATCAAAGATTACAAAGGCAGAAGAGGGAGGCAAAGGGTTCAAGAAAGAGAGGACAACATAGGAAAACCCTTAAACAAACTTTGCTGAGACAGGCAAGAATTATCAAACTCAATTCCATGGAAGAGATTGAATGAGTTGCCCAGGATAGAGCAGTATGGAAAAATTACTTCCAGGTCCTATGTAACGTATAACTTTACGAGAGGAATATATAGATATCACTGCGGTGTCCCACATGTAGATCACACATCAAATAGTTCTCATGTTATTATCTACTTGGGTTCATGAAGTGAATATTATCAGTTAAATTAGGTCTATCATGATAGCACTCTGAACATGTCCATAGGTATTCCGATCCTTACCTCAACAAATCCAGCAGCCTCCAGCAATTCAACATGCCAGTTCATCTTATATAAGGTACAAAAATGGACCTCTGGTCAGAGACGACACGCCTGTATGCAGGAGACACTGATAAGGAAAGCAGACCTTCATGCAAAAATCAGTCAGAAGATCCATATCAAGCACCCTGACTACGCCTGAATTCATAGGGGGAACGCAAGAAATTTCTCACTATCTCAGAAACCGATCACCAGTTAAACCTGCTACGACTAACGGAAAAAAGCAGAGGACAAAAGAAAAGAAGACAGAACGCAAGAAGAAGAAGGTACAAGAGAGGAAGATCATGGTGTGTGAGATGAGGTGCTTGCGCAAAATCATCCACTTTACATGAGAACAGACATTTTTTTTTTAAAACTAGGAACCCTAACAGCCATTAAATTATGTAGAGAAAGAGAAATAAGATTGTACTGTCATTTTATGAGAATGAAACAAAAATGACTACCATTTTGTGCCAACAACAGTAGAAATGCCAGAGCGAAGGAAGGCCGAGAGCAGATAGAGAACCAATTCTTGCAACATACCTAATACAACAAGAAGAACATAAGCTTCTCATGACTCCCAACATATAATAAGTGCTTAAATAATATTGATGGAAAGTGATAGAGAAAATGAGACTGCACACAAGCGAAATGCTGTTCTCCTCAGGGCAAAAAGAAGACAGAACACATCATATTACAGAAGGAACCCTCATGTTGTTCAAACAAGACAGGTACTATTTTGGAACCCATAGGGAAAAATAAGTAGTGGAAGGCCAAGAAATGCCTGGAGAAGAGAGCTGGGGAATGATTTTAAAATGATACGCCAAGACGTGGAAAGAAATGGAAGGGATGGCAAGAGAGAGGAGAGGCTGGAAGAAATTTGTTGACGACCTAGCTCCACTGGGAGTTGAAAGGTGAAGAAGAAGAAGAAGCAGACAATATTGAGAGAACATGTTTCCTCGACACTCAGCAAAGTACTAGATAAAACAGTTCAAACACAGACAATATTGAGAGACTAGTTTCTCGACCTCAAAGCTATGACTAGATAAAACAAAGTTCTGAAACACAGACAATATTGAGAGAACTTAAGTTACCTACAACACTCAAAAGCTAAAAGGAAAGGAGGTAAAAGGAACCCTTTCATACCTCGTGGTATATAGGTCAATACAGTGTTAGGCCTGCATTTTTCATTGACCGTCGGCACACGATGGGTGATGTAGTCAGCAACACGCCGGCCGCCTTTACTTTCCCAGAGCATGTCTGGTACCCAGTTGAGACTGGAGTCGACCTGAGAGCCGTCGCGGTCGGGAAAAATTCCATGCGCATTGCGGAGCTGAACCCAGACCACCAGCCTTGCGAAGCGAGTTCACTAACAACTACGCTACAGCGGCTCTCACTCAAAAGTTAAGTGACTAGATAAAACAAAGTTCTGAAACACAGACAATACTGAGAGAACTTAAGTTTCCTACGACACTCAAAAGCTAAGTGACTAGATAAAACAAAGTTCCAAAACAATGAAAAGTTTCCAAGCTAGGAAACCAGACACCTTCCATAACGCTTGTGACTGTGGAGTTTTTAATACCTCGCAGAGTTAAAACATTATAAACTATGTGCATTGTAAACTATATGAACATAATTTTCCACTTCAGATTCATAAGCACTCGGTACTTCTTCTGTTGTTGTGACACTGTTACTGAGCTGTTGCCCAGTGTCATGATTTCTGTTTTTGTCTTGCGCTGCTCTAGTAGCTTTGGTTATACGTTAGATTTGCTTTTTGACAGGATTCTCCTACGCCATCTAAGCATCTTTTTATCGTGGTCTTCCTCTCGCCTTCTTCACAATATTCTATTGTAGAAGGCTCTGTATACTGTAGAGTTTGGTTACATTCTTATTAAGTGGCGAACCACTTCATTCTTTGTTTCTCAATGTAATTCAAGCAAGGTTTTGTCCCAACTTTCTTATGCTGATGACTGTCTTTTTTGGTGTTGTTCGTAACTTTTTGTAGGCATTGCATTTCACATGTATTTATTTTTTGCAACTGTGCTTTGCTCATTGACACTTTGATACAGATAATCAACATTTCAAAGTTGATCTTTAATTCTGTCAATACAACATCTGTTGCATATCTGCAGACTTAAAGCATTCAACATTTATTACAACAGAAATACTAGTTGTCATGTGATAATTTCAAGTATAGTTATATTTAATCTCAGGGAGCAAAGGTTGTCATAACAAGATTTGTACAGTATACACAAGACATCATGATCTATCTTAACTCTTTCGCCCTTCAGAGCCAATATACTGGTTCCCAGTATTTGTTAAGATGAAGCACAGCCAGTATACTAACTAATTTAGTATAATTGCAAGTAAAGCGCGTCCGGATGTAAAATAAATTACGCAGTGATAGGGTTAACCTTCGACCTACCTGAACCACAGTTTATCATAAACCCTGACCTACAATAGATTTGGTTCTGTTACTAAGACCATAGACATTAGCACTTTGAGACATAACAATGTGTGCTTTGATCTCTTCCTTACATAGGAAGTTTTCAGCATCAGTGCACAAAGTCTGTAGCACCTGGTGAGAGTGCCAGATGTAACCATTATAGCCCTGATTTTCATAGAAATGTTCAATAGATCATCATGTATTTTTTTTAAAAAGCGTTTTAAAGCCGAAGGATTTACTTCATTGCACCGGGTTTTACTCCATATGGCTCGGTCCCTCTCCACAAAAATGGCACGCCACCTACCGAGAGTATTGCACAGAGCACGAACTCCGTAGCTCTATCAACAATCCTAGAGGTCTCTGGAAAAACTGCACTCGTGAACAGACCGGCGTCCGGGTTCGAACCCATGACCTTCGACTCACAAGGCAAAGGGCTTAACCACTTAGCCACAGAGACCCCGTATTTTTTTTACATGAGCAAACGTTGGTCTCCAATTTATCTTGTCTCAAAGGACTACAGAATGACTGTCCCTATCGGGGGGTCTCTCTGGCTAAGTGATTGTCTTGCGTTCTGAAGGCCGGACAGCACCATTCTGTTCACGAGTGCATTTTTTTCCAGGCATCCTTAGAATTGTTGCCTGAAGCTACGAGGTTCGTACTTTGTGCAATACTCTCGGAAGATGGTGTGCTATTTCTGCGGAGAAGGACAAAGCCATATGGGGTCAAACTCGCGCAAAAAGTAAATCCTTCTCTTTAGACCCCCTTTTTTCTATCTGCTGTCAACCAACAATTTATTTTCATAAATTCTTCAAGGATGCACCCATCTTATATACTTGGTAACAAAAAGTCTACTAAACTTAAATTAAAAAAATGACATCGGGGACACTCATCAATACTACAGAGTTTGTGCACTAACACAGAGACCCTCCTGTGTAAAAAACAAAAAGATAACTGAAGCACACATGGTTATTCTTCAAAGTGAAATGATAATAAAGGGTTTTAAAGCTGAAAGATTGACTTCATTGCACCGCGGTTTTACCCCATATGGCTCGGTCCCTCTCAGCAGAAATGGCACGCCACCTACCCAGAGTATTGCACAAAGCACAAACTCCGTAGCTCCAGCAACAATCCTAGGGTCTCTGAAAAAAACTGCACTCGCGAAAAGAACGGTGCGGTCTGGACTCGAACCCACGACCTTCGACTCACAAGGCAATGGGCTCAGCCACAGAGACCCCCAGTGAAATGATAATGATCCTGTTGGTCAATCAATTACAACAATTATTATATAAAATGTGCATGTATCAAATACGTTTGTCAAACTTCAATATGGCATATCTCAGTATGAACAAATCTAATAATCAAATCATTATTATTTGTTTCAAAGAGTTAACATATTGAATGACCTAACAAAAATAATACTTGATTGGATGAATTGAGAAATATGTACATTTACATTTGTTAATAAAACAGAACAGTTAGAACTAGGCACTTGAATGGTCTGGCTAGAGTCACAGACTTTTATCCATGCATGTTTTTCTCAAGGATTCAATAAGTATGCTCAGGAAGATTAAAGCAGGTAAGGCTTAAAGACAATGGTCGGAGTATCTGAAGCGGTCTAGGCTGACAAAAATCAGTTTAGTTTTGTGTCAGAGCATGCAGGCGTAAAACGGAATGAATGTGCTGATATGTTTGCAGGTATGGCTACTGCAGAAAGCGAGTGAGCAATGGACCAGGCTGATATTCTGAATTCACTAAAACATAAGGAACTCTATCAAGACTGCAAGAATTTCAAGTCAAATTTTGGTGTAGCCAGACAAGAGCACTATACTGGTAGCTAAAAAATAATAGAAAACCAACATAGTACTGGTGTCGTTAGTTTCATAAACGCTGAGAGACATACTGAGGAGATCAGAGAACTTATGGACGAATTGGTTCGATGGGCAGTGATGATGATCTAACAACTAAACTAAACGAACTGAATGAGAAGTATGTCCAACTAGTGAGCCATGCCACATGAAATATCAGAAAGCATACCCTTCACAAACTACTGGGGAAGACTGAGCACCTATGGGGCTACTTGAAGTGATACAGGTAGGTTCTATAAGAAAATTTACATACTGCAACAAAAGAAGTGGCAGAGAATATGGCTGGATGTTGTTCCAACTGCCTGTATCAGAGTAGTGTCACAGTCTAAGCAGTATTTCAAACTTATAATATCTGGGTAGTCAATGGATTAGAGCGCTAAGGTAAAGGAGTTTTTATCTGTCGGGGGCATAAAGAAAAATTATAACCTGAAAGTTTCACGGTGACTGCACTAGCCATGCTGCCATTAAATTACACAGAATCAAGTTCCCTCCCTCCCTCCCTCCCTACACCACCCTAAAAAGTAGTATTACAGGCAGTAACGACCGTAGTCTGGGCATGCTACAAATATTCCCAGAACCATGTCAATAAGTCACATATTATCAATCATTATTTGCTTAATATTCAAAGATATCAACAATATGAACTAAGAGATGGTTGCATCATATCTTCTTCGTTCGTTCTTTACGACCAATTTTAATCACTCTTTGTGATATGTTTGATCTTTGCCAAGAATATGTATACGTTGCACAATGGTTTGGCAGGCCCTAAACACATAACACATAGACTTCTACACATTTAGGACACGTGCATCCGATTTCAGCCAAGCCTCCTTAGTCGCCTCTTACGACATGCATGGCAGGTAGCAGTGGTTTTATTCTTTACACCCCAAGTTAGGGCCCCGGTAACCACTCAGGCGGTTGCATCATCTAATATGAACAGTTTCTTCAACAAACCGAAGGCCTATGTTGTTCATAACAAGAACTGTGCATATAAATTATGCTTTAAATACTGTTGTGACTGTATAAAATTTTTCTCAAGTTCCAGAGCTTTAGATCCACTACCCTTTCCCAATATGGTGTTTTTTCTAGGTTTGGAAGATCTAGCGGTGACTCTAAATTCAACTTTTTCTTACTTGTAGTGCCACTGTCTTTTTATTTCCCCAATAATCAAATTTTGACTCATGGAAAATATGTTCACCTATGGCTCGATTTTTATGACATTCTGCATATTTTATTCTTCTTCTTTTGTCCGCACGTTATGAATTCAGATGTAGTCAGAGCGGTTGGTATGGCGCTTCTGATTGATTTTTGCGTGAAGGCCTGCTTTTCTTATTATCAGTGTCCCGCCATACAGGCAAGCCTTCTCAGTATCAGAGGTTATGCATATTTTATAACTCTTGAGCTTTT
Source organism: Arion vulgaris (assembly GCA_020796225.1). Taxonomy (NCBI): domain Eukaryota; kingdom Metazoa; phylum Mollusca; class Gastropoda; order Stylommatophora; family Arionidae; genus Arion; species Arion vulgaris. The sequence continues at coordinate 4,028,959 of CM036767.1, forward strand.
CCGCTGCAGTACAACATTTCGTTGAATTAATTTTTAATCCTCAAAAAAAAAAATGACAAACTTCACAACCAAGTTTAATATGAAAACAGATTGAAGATCAAGAGTATGTGAAATATGTTTTGCAAGAATGTCTAGATATACAAGAAAACATATGGGACATTTAATTGAACAACATTTTCACTGTGAAATTATGATAAGAACTTGAAAGACTTTCCAATATATATTACTTAAAATGATTGAAAATGATGTATTTTTAGTATTTGAGTATAATGTACACCGTCTAATACTGAGATAACCAGACGTACAGATATCAACAATTTCAACAAGGAAATAAAAAGAAGATGGAAGTGGTTGGAACATAAACTGAAAATTCAGAAAACCAAACACCCACATGTGGATCTGAAATGAAATCTGGGAGACAAGAGGGGTAGAGGAAGACTTAGAGAGACGAGACTAACTGTAGACAGAGTAAGGGAAGAGGAGAGAAAGACCTGGAATGAACTACGCTCAAGATCAATCTTCTTCATCTTTCAGCTCCCAACAGAGCACAGGTCTTCACCAAACTTCTTTCTGCTCTTCCTCTCTCTTGCCATCCCTCATATAGTTGAAAGAAATTTGTAGATGCTTTATGCTTCAAAATGAGTTAAGAGAAGAGAAAGATAATATGCATCAAGTTTTAGTGTACAAAAATTAGATTTTAAAAAAGTGTGCATATTATACGTAAGATTTTATTGCCTTTGTCTCTGACTTCTTCATGATAATCTTGCAACTTTTCCTGTACATATTATTGGTGATCAACATATATTTATTGTTACATTCCCAGTTTGATGTTCTGACATCATTTGATCACAATCATTCTTCATATATATATATGTTACTATCACATTCCACACAAATATCACGGGTATCTTTGATGTCAACTCCCTCTAGTAGCTTTTTGGTTGAGATCAAATTGTAGTGCCTACTTAATCACGGTCAAAGGGTGGGAGCCTTCATTAAACATCAAATGGCACAATAAAACCCCAGTAAACAAACTCAGAGCGATCTCATTCGAAGGAACGATGACTCTCTGAGTTTTACAAGTTTTCACCTTCACTTGTACTGGGTCCACTTGTGGCACTTCCGGGTAGGGCTCGATAAAATTTTTTTTTTTAAAATAAGATCAAATTGTGGTGCTCGCTTGATCACGACCAAAGGGTGGGAGTCTTCATAGAGCCAATAGGCAACTTAATACATTTAAACAAATCTGAGCAGCTCTCATTTGAAAGAAGAGTTTTTACACATTTCAAACGTAACTGAGTCGACCCACTACAGCATTACAGAGTAAGGGTCCATCGAAAAAAAAAGATGTGCACCCACCTTGATCAACAAAACAAATAATAAAGCATTGTTATTTATCAATAATAAATATATCATAAATGATTTCAAATATATTTTGTGCTTTATTTTCTGTTAATTTTGATTTTTTTCATGCATTTCATCGACTTAAAATCATAAGCTAGTATCACAAGATAGATTTTTCACTAGACACAAAAGAGATATGGCAAAAAAATAGATATGGCAAGAAAGATATATTATTACAAGGATAGGTCAATCCCATACAAAAAAATCCTTTCCCAAAGAGAGCCATTCCACAAAAGAGAAACTACAAGAAAAATCCATCACAAAGCAATATAAGAGAAATTAAAAGTGATCTATTCATGAAGAGATCCGTTCAACAAAATTTTTTAAAAACAAGCACTCCAAACTATATTCCTAATAATTTTATAACCATTAAATTTGCCTCTAATAATTATTACCCCTTTAACAAACTTAACCCTTTAGCTGCTAAGGACGTATATATCGTTTTCCCATTCATTTCTAAAGACGCATTAACATGTCTGTTATTATCTCTCCTCTGTGGGCTATGGATGTGTTAACACGTTATACATTGCTACTGTCACTGCTATAGGCGTACATTCACGTTTGTGACCTAGAAACAAAGAGTAGCTATTTTTAGCTCAGCCTTCATAAAGTATGTAGCAGCGAAAGGGTTAAGGTGATCTCAATAACTATGCATAATTCAGATAATCTTCAAACATAAATATGAAATGAAAATTGCGGCATATCCTTAGCAGGATGTTGCCAACGTCCACAGTAAACAAGTCGTTGATTTTCTAGGCACCACTTATACGTTCAGTAGTTTGTCAAACATAATGCATCCTATGAAAACATCATAAACATCAAGTTGAAGAAAATTACATCAAGTTAACGAGACAGAAAGGGAAAAAATAAAATGGATTCTGCCAGACTGCAAAATTCAGTCAATCAAATGTTGCTCACCCATGTTGTGCGGGCCCAAGAAAAGCAAAGAATATTACTATTGCAACCTACAAGATATGCTGTAAGAGGTGACTGATGTAGGACCTAGGGATGCTACCTTGGTAAATAAAAAGCATTGCAGAAATCAGATGTGCTTGCCTACTTGTAAGCGCATAACTGGTACAAGGTACAATCGCTCTTAGGCTCAGATCACATACAAATCACACAGAGTGTTTAACAAGTAGTCAATATGAACGTCGAGTAGTCACAAGAAGAAGAAATATGGCTAACACAAGCACATCAATTTCAATACAAAATGGTAGGTGTTGGCACAAAAATAAATAATGAAATAGACTAAACAAAAAAAGACAAACAATAGACTAAACAAAGACAAAAGTAAAGACAAATAAAAACAAAGACAGAAATAGACTAAACAAAGACAGAAATTGAAGAAAGTGAACGGTATTAAATGCAACAAGTTGTTGTCTGTACAAGTAAGCAAGAAAGTTCTTTGGTGATATAAACAGTCAGTTCTGACTGATGCAAGTTAAGGGAATCTATGATGTTTGTGGCTAAATGGGAAAGTCAGTTGTCTTGCGTTTCAGATTTCATGATGTTCTTATGATTTGCCTAAATGAGCTATGGAATGTGTTGTGTCATGGTTTCATTTCTTAGAGCGCCATAGTAATCATAAATTAATCTTTAGTGTCAATATAAGATGTTTTTGTTATTAAGATCTGCATAAAATTTCTTCTTTAGACACCATAAAATGTTTTGACCAGCTAAGAAATGTTTCGGCTAAGCACAGAATAATTCTTTAAATATCAAGTAAATTTTTCTTAGAAGTCTGATAGAATAGATTTATCTATAGACCATTGACATGAAAGTAATGTTCTCCTATACAGTCTGACAAGTAGTGTTCTCATATACATCTGACTAGTAGTGTTTGTAGAAATCCAATAATATGTTTTCTGTTGACAGTCTACAGAATGTTTTTGAGTAGTCACATAATGTCTTCTGCATACCACGACATATAATTTCTTATATACAGTCGACAAGTAAAATGTTCTCTGTTATACGTTGACATAGAGAAGATGTTCTTCTGTGTATATGAGACATACTTGTCAGAGAGAAAGATGTCTTATGTGCTATTAATACATCTGACATAGAAGTAAGATGTTCTTCTGTGATAAGAGCCAGTCCTGACAGGAATAAAGATTTCTTCGTCTATTAGAATCAGTCCTGACATAAGAAAGATGTTCTTCTGTGCTATATAGAGCCAGTCCTGACATAGAGAAGTAAAGATGTTCTTTTGTGCTATATAGAACCAGTCCTGACATAGAAGTAAAGATGTTCTTCTGTGCTATATAGAGCCAGTCCTGACATAGAAGTAAAGATGTTCTTCTGTGCTATATAGAGCCAGTCCTGACATAGAAAGTAAAGATGTTCTTCTGTGCTATATAGAACAGTCCTGACATAGAGAAGTAAAGATGTTCTTCTGTGCTATATAGAGCCAGTCCTGACATAGAAGTAAAGATGTTCTTCTGTGCTATATAGAGCCAGTCCTGACATAGAAGTAAAGATGTTCTTCTGTGCTATATAGACCAGTCTGACAGAGAAGTAAAGATGTTCTTCTGTGCTATATAGAACCAGTCCTGACATAAGAAGTAAAGATGTTCTTCTGTGCTATATAGAATCCCGTCCTGACATAGAAGTAAAGATGTTCTTATGTGCTATATAGAACCAGTCCTGACATAGAAGTAAAGATGTTCTTCTGTGCTATATAGAACCAGTCCTGACATAGAAGTAAAGATGTTCTTCTGTGCTATATAGAATCAGTCCTGACATAGAAGTAAAGATGTTCTTCTGTGCTATATAGAACCAGTCCTGACATAGAAGTAAAGATGTTCTTCTGTGCTATATAGAACCAGTCCTGACATAGAAGTAAAGATGTTCTTTTGTGCTATATAGAACCAGTCCTGACATAGAAGTAAAGATGTTCTTCTGTGCTATATAGAACCAGTCCTGACATAGAAGTAAAGATGTTCTTATGTGCTATATAGAACCAGTCCTGACATAGAAGTAAAGATGTTCTTCTGTGCTATATAGAACCAGTCCTGACATAGAAGTAAAGATGTTCTTATGTGCTATATAGAACCAGTCTGACATAGAAGTAAAGATGTTCTTCTGTGCTATATAGAATCAGTCCTGACATAGAGAAGTAAAGATGTTCTTCTGTGCTATATAGAATCAGTCCTGACATAGAAGTAAAGATGTTCTTCTGTGCTATATAGAATCAGTCCTGACATAGAGAAGTAAAGATGTTCTTCTGTGCTATATAGAGCCAGTCCTGACATAGAGAAGTAAAGATGTTCTTCTGTGCTATATAGAGTCAGTCCTGACATAATAGAGAAGTAAAGATGTTCTTCTGTGCTATATAGAGCCAGTCCTGACATAGAGAAGTAAAGATGTCTTCTGTGCTATATAGAATCAGTCCTGACATAGAGAAGTAAAGATGTTCTTCTGTGCTATATAGAATCAGTCCTGACATAGAGAAGTAAAGATGTTCTTCTGTGCTATATAGACCAGTCTGACATAGAAAATGTTCTTCTGTGCTATATAGAATCAGTCCTACATAAGAAAGATGTTCTTCTGTGCTATATAGAATCAGTCCTGACATAGAGAAGTAAAGATGTTCTTCTGTGCTATATAGAATCAGTCCTGACATAGAGAAGATGATGTCTTCTGTGCTATATAGAATCCAGTCCTGACATAGAAGTAAGATGTTCTTCTGTGCTATATAGAATCAGTCCTGACATAGAGAAGATGTTCTTCTGTGCTATATAGAATCAGTCCTGACATAGAGAAGTAAAGATGTTCTTCTGTGCTATATAGAATCAGTCCTGACATGAGAGTAAGATGTTCTTCTGTGCTATATAGAATCAGTCCTGACATAGAAGTAAAGATGTTCTTCTGTGCTATATAGAATCAGTCCTGACATAAGAAGTAAAGATGTTCTTCTGTGCTATATAGAACAGTCCTGACATAAGAAGTAAGATGTTCTTCGTGCATATAGAACCAGTCCTGACATAAAGAAGTAAGATGTTCTTCTGTGCTATATAGAACCAGTCCTGACATAGAGAAGTAAAGATGTTCTTATGTGCTATATAGAACCAGTCTGACATAGAAGTAAAGATGTTCTTCTGTGCTATATAGAATCAGTCCTGACATAGAAGAAAGATGTTCTTGTGCTATAGAACAGTGACATGAGATCAGAAGATGTTGTTTGCTATAAGAAGTTGAAAAATAAAGATGTCTTTTGTGCTATAGAAAGCGACATAGAAATAAAGATGATTTATGTGCTATGAAAGTAGAAATAAAGAAGAGATGTTTGTGCTAAAGGAAATAAAAGAAATGTTTGTGCTAAAAGGAGAAATAAAGAGCTCATGCATATGATAGTCCTGACATGAGAAATAAAGAGTTTTGTGCTTGAACAGTGACATAGAATAAAGAGCTTCTGTCTATATGTGTCTGAAAAGAAAGTAAAGAGCATGTATGATAGTCTGACATAATGAAATAAAGAGCTTGTGATGTTCTGAAAAGAGAATAAAGATGTTTGTGCTAAAGAAGAATAAAAATAGAATGTTTTTGCTATAGAAAGGAAAAAGTAAAGAGCTGGTTTGAATCAGTGAGAAATAAAGAGCTGTTATGTGCTGCAAGGAGAAATTTCCCATTAAACAGTTGAAAGAGTAAGATGATCTTGTAACTATGATAGCAAGAACATATATGAACATTTGAATAAGAATGTTCAAAAAGTTGTAATGACATGTTGATGCGAGGAGAAATAAAGCATGTGATGCTGAAAGAAAAATAAAAAACTGGCTGATGCTGAAGAAAAAAAAGAGAATTGAGTCTATGGAAATAAAAAAACAATTTATGTGCTGAAAGAAATCAAAGTTGATGAGCTGAAGGAAAGAAAAAGAGAATGACCAGGAGAAATATAAGAGAATGTTGATGGTGCATGACAGGGAATAAAGAGCAAATTTGTGCTGAAGGAGAAATAAGCATGTTGACTGTTGGGGTAGGCAATTGTTGCTCAGGGACAAGATTTGATGATGATGAGGATAATGCAAGTTGATGTGCTAGGAATTAAATATCACCTTTGATTCTTTACAAGACTGTCTTTCAGAGAAATAAGAGCAATGTTATTGTGACCAGAGAAACTAAAAAATTTTGTAGTAAAAAATAAATTTGCTTATGTTGATTCTACAGTGGAGTAATAGCAATCTGATGTCTGGAGTAAATACAAGTTTTGCTGAAAAAAATTAAAAAGCATATTTGATGATGCTATGATAGAGAAATAATGGCAAATGATTGAATGGGTCTGCATGGAAGATAAGGTTTGATCTCAGATACAGAGTTTTGCTAGGATTAAAAAATCCTCTGATTTTCAATTTAATCAATAATCAATTTTAAAATGCAACCTAAAAGTTTTATCTACTTGTTTGTTAGTTTTTTTTACTTCAATGTTGTAGTTGTTATTTTCTTCAATAATATGTAATCTATATCTCATCCACAAAAGAAGAAAAATATTGGATCAGTTTCATATAAAAGACATGGGGCTGAAGACCATCATGGTGGCATACAGCAAAGAGAAGAAGAGGAAGACCTGAGAAGATGGATTCAGGATGTATCCTGATGGTTTGGCATGCCGTGAGGTCATGACATCTGGCTATGAAGTAGTCCCTTGGACTGTTGGGTGGCAGAGTTCTGCTCAGGACATGCTATTTGATGATGAGTTAAAATATATGCAATTAGCATTTCTATATTTATCTTATCACCTTTCCATTCTGTTCAAGACTGTCTTTTCAGAGTCGCATAAGGGCAGGACATATTTTGACTCGATTTAAACTAAAATTTATGTATTAAAATCAATAAGTTGCTGCTTGTGCTCTCCTCACTCCCTTCTTTCCATGTGGGTTCTAGCCAAATCTATGTCTGGTAACCGAGTCATATAGAAAACAACATTACGAAAGCTATTTGATGATGAGCTATGATAGAGGAACATCTGGCCAAATGGATTAGAGATGAGGCTCCCATTCGGGAGACCCAGGTTTGATCTCCGATACAGGAGTTTTTCTTCTGATTAAAAAATCCTCTCGTATTTTTCAATTTAATCAATAAATCAATTTTTAAAATGCTAACCTAAACTCCAGTTTTATCTAAAATGTTTTTGTTTGTTAGTTGTTTTCATTTTTCTTCAATGTTTGTTAGTTGTTATTTTCTTCAATAATATTGTATTCTATATCTCATCCCACAAGAAGAAGAAAATATATCTGGCATCCAGTTCTCATGTTGAAAAATGGTGCTGCTGAACTTGTGGTTGGTACTATCATCAGGGTTGGCTCTGTATACCTGTAGACTTTTCTTCTAGTATTACCCATGATCCTTGCACTCAGCATGTTTCCTGCTCCTATGGGTTGCTTGATTGCTTGTAGAGTTATTGCTTGAGAATGAATAAGTTAATCCTTGGCTCCACTCTAGAACTAGTCCAGGATGGAGCATACATGATCACAAATTGTTAAAGAGTACAACTAAGCAGAGAGGAATGGTCAATCTTCATCAACAATGTCCTCATCGTCATCTGAAATGTCATCGCCATCATCATCATCCTCATCTTTGATCTAAAATGCAGAAAATACACAAATATTAGGATACGGTTTGTGTATCACAGTCACATTTTCTAGTTCATAATAAGGAAATGTTATTTTACAAAATTAAGTAATCCTTCTTTATACAATGAGGTATATTGGATAATACGGTGTTAGACTTGTATTTTTCATTGCTAGAGGCACACGATGTGTGATGTGGTCAACATTACGCCGGCCGCCATTACTTCTAGTCCTTTCCTGGTACCCAATTAAGGCTGGGTTGACATGAGAGCCGATACGGTCAGAAAAATATTTCACACCACTGCGAATTTAACTCGGATCACTAGACTAAGAAGTGAGTTCGCTAACAACTACACTACTGCAGCTCTCAGTAAGATTATGTGTTTCCAAGTAATATTTTGAGCTTTATATTATATTTCGAGCTATAGGATGAAATTGTGAATATCACAAACAAGTTATTTGTCTGAACAATCTTGCCAGAAAATGTTAACGTTCACTTTTAAGTAAACAAACCTGAAACACAAAATGTTCATCTGAAATCTGTGGGAACATACAATGTTGAACACTAAATACTAGATCTAGAACCCCCTGTGTGATGCTGGTGTCTGCAAGGGGAGCAAAGGATAGTAACACTGTCACCTACAAGGCATGTCGTAAGAGATGACTGAGGTAGGAGCCTAGGGAAGCTACCTAGTAAATAAAAAGCATAGCAGAAATCGGATGTGCTGGCTACTACGTTGTAGAGCGGGTTCAAATTTGATAGCTGAGCACAATGCTAAAAATCGCTAATCCTTAGGGCTTGGATCGACATCACTAAGAAATCACCAAAAGAGTTTAACAAGTGGTTGATATGGAGCGTTCGAAGAAGATCTAGGACAAATGTTTAACACTAAACTCTCTGTGGCTAAGCCCTTGTCTGGAGTCCTTTAGGTTGTGGGTTCGAATCCGTACTGTTCTGTTCATGAGTGCATTTTTCCTGAGATCTCTAGGATTGCTGTCGGTGCTACGGAGTTCGTGCTTGTGTAATACGCTCGGCGGTGGCGTGTCATATCTGCTTGGGGGCTGAGCCATAGGGGTAAATCCTGGTGCAATGAGATCAATCCTTAAGTTTTAGACCCATTTTTTAGACTAGATCTAGAACGTAGTCTATTCTTTTAACCTTGAAATCTTCAAATAATCTTGTCGCATGAACCTACCTCCTGACCAAGAGCTTTCAACTGTTCCTTATATTTATTCTTACGGACATCCTGGTCTGCCAACAAAACTAACAAATCCTCTTGTTCCTTCTTTATAGTCTCTAACTCGTCCTTTAAGACAAGCTTTTCCTTGTCATAGTTAGCTTCTCCTCTTCCAAAATCTAAACACAGAAAGTAAAACAGGATGTTACTTGAAACATTATATAAAGTTCAATGAACAAAATACTGTGTATCTGTATCGTCTCATGTATCAGACTTGAAAATGTATCAGAAACTGTGTCAGAATGCAGACAAGAAAACCCAGTGTTCATGGAGGCAGACATTCAGGCGTTAATTTCTGAGAACTCGTCCTGACTTATTTCTCTCGCTCCTCGTGGAGCATTGGGCCTCAACAGTTGTTCGCCACTCTTCTCGGTCTCTGGCTTTTCTTTATGGTCTCCAGGACATTGAGCACTCTTCAGTTCCTCAAGAAGACTTCGTCTCCAAGTCTGTTTAGGGCATCCTCTTTTCATTTTCTTGAGGGTTCCGCTCAAGTGCTTGTCTGGTGACACTCGACTGTGCCTTCCTTAGGGTATGCCCAACCTAACACCATCTTCTCCTCTTGACCTGGGTCATTATAGGTTCCTGTCCGGCTCTCATCAATGGTCGTGTTTGCAACTCTATTATACCATCTCAGTCTGAGGATGATGTAATCATTTACATAGATGGGTTAGTGATTAGACACATGCAGAGTTCATATGCTTTCACTGCTCAAGGCAAAGTGGTTCTTGTTGTTGTGAAAGAAGACAGTGGTGGTTTTGCTATGACTAAAAGCAGTCTCACTATGGAAACCATGGCAGTAACTAAAGCGATGGTCTGGCTGGAGTCACATACTTTTATCCATGCATGTTTTCTCAGTGACTCAATGAGTATGCTAAAAAAAATTGCAACAGGCTGAGTTCGAAAACAATGGTTAAAGTCGCTAAAGAGGTCTAGGCTGACAAAATCAGTTTTATTTTTGTGCCAGAGCATGCAAGTGTACCTACACAGGGAATGCAGGGGAATGAATGTGCAATGCTTGCAGAAGCTGTAAAAGCAGGCACAATAGACGACCATATTTTGATTCTAAGGAAAGGGTTTTAAATGTCAATATGGGATCCTGCTGACAAGTTATCTTGCTATTAGTACAAAAAGTTACAATTTGTCTTTGACCAATTTCAACTTGTCTATAGTAGAAAAAGTTATCAACTTGTCTATTAGTAACAATTTACAACTTGTCTATTAGTCAAACGTTATCAACTTGTCTATATAGCAACAAGTTATCAACTGTCTATAGTAGCTAAACAAGTTATCAACTTGTCTATTAGTACAAACAATTATCAACTTGTTTATTAGTAGCCCCACACAATATTAATTCTATGACATGTTATTCATCATCATCAGGTGCCATGTCGGCTGGCATAGGCGATCATGGATCTCCACAAATCTCTGGTGTTTGCTATCCTCTCAGATGTTGACCTCTTCGTGCCAGGAAGATCAAATTATATTTTCTCTATGTCTTCCGCTGTCTCATCTCCCCTCAATTTTACCGGTTGTCACAATGTGTTCTAAGCTTCCCCTTCTCATTAAATGTCCAAAAAAAATGATGACTGCCTCTTTCTTATATTAATAATAAGTTTTCTCTGCGTCTTGGCCTCATTCAACACCTCAACATTCGTCATTTTAGCAGTTTATGGGATTCTCATCATTCTTCTGTAAAGCCACATCTCTGTGGCCTCCAGATATTGTTCTATCTGTTTGTTTACTGTCCATGATTCGCATCCGTATGTCAGTATTGGTTCTATGTAGCACTGAATATCTCTCATTCTGACCTCAATTGACAATGACTTGTTGCATATAATGCTTCTTCTTTTCTGGAAAGCTGCTTTGACCTGCCCTTTATTTCTGATCTGTTTAAGTTATTCATGCACTATTATAACATTAACCCTTTAGCTGCTAAAGACGAATATATACGTTTTTACCATTCACTTCTAAAGACGCATTAACACGTCTGTTATTATCTCTTCTCTGTGAGCTAAAGACGTGTTAACACGTTATACATTGCTACTGTCACTGCTATAGAAGTACATTCACATTTGTGACCTAGAAACAAAGAGTAACTATTTTTAGCTGTCTTCAGAAAGTATGTAGCAGCGAAAGGGTTAATTCTATTCCATAAATGGATGCTGACATAGCATAGAGAGACTGAGATGGTATGATAAGATTATGAACGAGGAGCTAGGAGAAAGAACTAAGCAGATACCAGTGGAGAAAGAGCTAAGGAAGAGATGCAGGTGATGGATAGAACACACATTGGGAAGACAGACCGTAAGCATTGCAAGAGGAGCACTGTTTTGGAAAGGTCCAGACATACCTGGAGAAGGGAGCTGGAGGCTGATATTAAAATGATAGGTAAAACATGGAAAGAATTGGAAGGGATGGCATGAGAGAGGAAGAGCTGGAAGAAGTTTGTTGAAGACCTGTGCTCCATTGGGAGTTGAAAGGTGAAGAAGAAGAATTCTATTCCAGCACATTGATAAGCAATTAGAGATATGTGACTGATGAGCAGGCATATTAACAAAACTGACTACAAATGTACAAGTCTTACTCTAATGATGTTGGTAAGCCGAAGGTTCTCCTCGTTTGACTTTCTCAACCTATCTTGTAAAGTGTTCCTCTCATCTGTCACAGTTTTCAACTGGGATTCTGTGCCTTGTAGCCTTGATGTCAACTCACTAGAACTAGAGCTACCATCACTGGTACTGGGAATAGATGTCTGCTGAAATAGAAGATGAAAAATTGAGACTGTTTATTGTTTTAATCCATGATAAATTATCTCCCTCTCTCTTGTGCCTTTCTAACTTTGATTAGGACATATAAAAGTTAACAAAAAGTAAAGGAACCCTTTTATACCATGTGATATATAGAGCGGTACAGTGTTAGGCTCATATTTTTCATTGACAGTCAGCACACGATGGATGATGCTGTCAACATCACGCCGGTCGCCTTTACTTCTCAGTCCTTTCCTGGTACCCAATTAAGGCTGGGTCGACCTGAGAGCTGTTACAATACCTAACAAACTCATACTAAGTCTACCTGTCTTTAGCTATTTCTTGAAGCTCTTTCCAGCTCTTTCGAATATCGTTAGTTTCTGCATGCAAATCTCTTCTCTGTGTATTTCTACGCTGCCTTCTATTTCACTTTCCCAGAGGATTCCAGGAAAGGATCATTCTTGTTATATTTCCCTCAGATTTTCTCAAAGTGTATCCTATTCAGAGGCTGCATATTTTCTACAGCTCTTGGAAGACACTAAAATAGATGTTGAATCGATCTCACGGTTTAATGAGTTTGGAGTTACCTGTTGTACAAGTAATACTGGATGCCTGAGGACACAGCGAGAGTATGTTGAACCAGCGAGCCACAGGAACCATCAGTATGCATACACTTCAACATCTGTTCGGGAGAATGTGCACTATAGATATCTGGAATCCAAGACCCTTTCAGTTATATAACAAAGTTAAATTATTTAGGTCATGTGATTCCTATACATGACCTACGGTTGTGAAAGTTGGAAATCAACAAAGAAAATTGATAGAAACTGGACAGCTTTGAGAATAAATTCTACTGGAAATTATTAAAAGTAAAATGGAGTGATTTCGTTTCTCAACAAGTGAGAGATAGAACACACCAACAACCCGTATCAAATATTATAAGAAACGAAGGTGGAAATATTTAGGTCATGTTCTTAGATCAGAAGAAAAGAGACTAAATCGACAAGTCCTTATGTGGTCACCAGTTGGGAAGAAAACTGTGGAAGACCAAAGACCACTCTTCGAAGAACCATCTAACAAGAAAGTAAACTATTGGGATGTAAAACCATACAAGATCTCAACTGCTAGCAAAGAACCGTATCACATGGAGATCTAAAACCTCTGCCCTATGTGCCGCCTTTGGCACGAAAGGAACAAACTAACTAACAGGTGTATGACCTCAATAAACAACAGTACATCATCAGGTAATACAGGTACAAGTGGTAGGTAACAGATGATGTATATATGGAAAAATCTATGAAATTCACAAAGAACAAAATCGACTGATTACCTGCTGTATAGAAGTCTTGATCTGACCCAGCTCAGTCTGCAACCTATTAATTTCACTATCCTTACTGGCAATATCTGCCTGCGACCTCGATAAAGATGCCTGAAGAACTGCTGCATCATCTTGGCCATTTCTTTGTTCTCATTGCCAAATGTCTGGACAGATAAAAAACAATAGATCATCATACTCACATATGATTCAACATAAACCAGATATATTTTATAACAAATTAAAGCCGTCTGCCAGTGTTGTGCGCGTTGACTACAGGTGACTATCCTCTGTGTGCGGGTTCAATTCGCGGATGGCAGAAAAGCCAAGATTCCCAGATTTACGGTGTTGTGGCACGAGCGAAGAGCTGAAAGCTCAAGTGCTTCTGGATGAAAAAAATTTCAAATGAAAAATAACATATGAACAAAAAAAGGGATAACATATTTTCGACATATATTTTTCCAGAGATACCTCATCTCAGTGTAGGTGAGATCGAGTTCCTAGTCCTATCAGAGAAGGATGATAAAACTGTGGCTCCAAGTTCAAGTTGAGCACATAAAAAAACCACTGACAGTTCAAAATCAAGAAGAGTCGGCTGAAATCCATTCCAGGAAAAAATTCATTAAAGATTTTAAAATAAAATTTTGACAAAATATTTGTTACCATCTTCTAAAGTACACCGGGAACCTCGCTGGTGTTATGGAGTTATGCACTACCACTGAGATCTTCTGTGTAAGAAAGAAATTGGAGCACACATGGTTACTCACCAAAGTGCAATGATGATGGTCCTATTTTTTTTTTTCGATCCAGAAGCACTTGAGCTGAAAGCTCTTGGCTCGGTGTCATGGACATCGTAACCCTTCGGTTCGGTGCCACGAACACCATAAATCTGGGAACCTGTGGCTTTTCTGCCAGTCCGCGGAGTTGAACCCGCACTCACAGAGGACTTGTCACCTGTAGTCCAACGCGCTACTGACGCGCTGGGCAGGAGGGCATGATGGTCCTATCAATCAATCAATCAAACAGATAAAAAGATAACATATTTTCCTTCATGTTTCTTTATGTCTAAAAATACTTCAATTTTTTCATTCTTATTCGTAGCATCAGCCAGTTTTCTTTGATTTGTAATTCTTTCTGGATACATCTATTTGTTCTCTTCTCTGTCCGTGATTTACGGGGCACTCTTCTGTAAGTTCAAAAGCACAGAGAGAGAGATACTTGGAAGAGATTCTCTCGCGATCCCCAGGAAGAGATACTCTTTCTCGCTCTCTCTCGCGATCCCCAGGAAGAGATACTCTCTCTCGCGATCCCCAGGAAGAGATACAATACATAAAGAGATAAAATAAGAGATAACATATTTTTAGTAGATATCATCATCAGTCCTTGTCACTTACAAGGGCATATAAGGCAGAGATCCAACATTTCTTGTGCCTTTCTACCTCAAACCTAGTCATATGCATGTCCTTGAGCTCTGCTTCAAAAGGTTGGTACCAAAGTGCTTCCTTTTTCTGCTTTCCCTGTGATGTTCACTGCATGTCTTGACAGCTTTTTTTTTCTCATCCTGAGTAGATGTCCAATCCATTGACATCACCTCTTTTATATCTCTTTATTTTATGTCTTCCAGACTAGTTAGCTTTTGAAGTCTTCTTCTTCTTCTGCATTCTCACTAGATTGGGATTTCAGATTCTCTAATAAAGGCAACCATCTGCCTCAGATTATCAGCCACGCCATAAAGTTTGTCTTGGACGCTGGTGTAAGTGGTTGTTCTCAAGTCTGCATACTGGGGACAGTTCTGTAAGATATAATTCCTATGATTTCTGCTTCCCCGTTTGTGTCGACCTCTTCCCGCAGTAAGTTATAGCCACCCCCATGATGGTAGGTCTGACATTCTTACTGCGTGGCTAAATCTCCTAGGCAGATTGGCGACCATAGAATCCATTATCCCATTCCTCATTGTGAGGGTCGTTGCACCATGTTATGCGCTTTGCGCCTGGTGCATCCGTTTTCTGCAAGCATTTGTTTCGGGTTAGTATTCCCTAGCGGACATGTTCATCCGATTTCATCCAAACATCCTTAGTCGCCCTTACTACATGCTGGCAGGTAACAGTGGTTCTATTCTTTACACCCTAAATTTGGGCCCTGGTAACCACTCGGGCGAGCTCTTGAAGTCTGAAATTGCTAATCTTATCCTTCCAGGTATACCCATGTATTCTTCTAAGAAGTCTTCCTTAATTCTTCTTAAGATACTTTCTGTTTTCCTTTCCTGAGAAGAAAGAGTGCCCACTTACACTAGCGTCCAAGACAAACTTTATGGCGTGGCTGATAATCTGAGGCAGACAGCTGCCTTTATTAGAGAATACTTCTGAGAAAATCTAATCTGAGGCAGAATGCTAAGAATGAACCAGAAGAGAAGAAGTTTTCCTTTCTGTTTTTCAATTCTCAGATCTATAGAGCAGGACTGTCCTAACATGTTTTGTATTTCCTGCACTGTGTCTTAATGTCATAAATGTTAGATCTCCAAATGTTGCAAAGTTTGCTGTAGGCTATATTTGACCTTCCAATCCAAAGATAAAGAGATATTTAATTCTAAAAAGTTAAGACAGATACAAGGTAATTACCAGAAGATAAACATGATGGCCAGTACGAACAATTCTTACACATAAACAGTGTACATACACATTGCACATAAACCTTGTACACAAAAGCTATTATAATCATATGCCCACATAAAACAACAACAAAACTTACATTTGGTATCAACTTATGTACATCTTTGTCTTGTAACTGAAGTCTCAGGCTGTCCACTTCTCGTCTTAAGCTTTCAATTTCTTCTCCAGCAGAAGATGATGTTGTTGATGTTGCTGGTATGGCAGAAATACTTTTGTTACTTTTATAATTAATAAGACAATTGACATTCAGTTATCTACAACATATATATATATATATATATATATATATATATATAATGGCCTTTTCGTCTTTACAGAGGTCAATTGCAAGTGTTTACTGTGACAACTTCTGAGTATTCGCTTTCTCTCTTGTCGTTCAGCTCATACATGTCTCTTCTCAAAAGACTCTGCACCCTTTCGCAATTTGGCCTTCCACACAACTCTGTCATCAGCTAGTCCTTCCATGTGCTGGGACCTATAGAAAAGTTTTTCATTGAGGCTTTGCAGACATCTTTATATCTGAGCAAATATACATACACAAATATAAATAAAATTAATATACAACAAAACTTTTTTTTAAAACTCATATAAACATAAAATAAATCTATAACAAAAATATAAATACAATTACAAAAAATATCAATAAATGAATCTATTCTATCCCAACAATATAAATACAATTACAAAAAATATCAATAAATGAATCTATTCTATCCCAACAATATAAATACAATTACAAAAAATATCAATAAAATAAATCTATAACAAAAATAAATAAATTTAATATACAAGACTAGAAAAAAAAATTAATCTACAGCAAAAATATAAATCTACAACAAATATCAAGAAAATAAATCTTCCAAACAAAACAAATATTATCTTCTTTTTTGCGTTTGTTCATTACAACCAATTTTAATCACTCTTTGTGATATGTTTGATCTTTGCAAGAACGTGTATACGTTGCACATTGGTTTGGTAGGCCCTAAACGCATAGACTTCTACAAGTTTAGGACATGTGCATCCGATTTCAGCCAAACCTCCTTAGTCGCCTCTTACGACATGCGTGGTAGGCAACAGTGATTCTATTCTTTACACCCTAAATTTTGGCACAGGTAACCACTCGGGCAACAAATTTATAAATTTACAACATTATACAGAAAATTAATACAAGCAACAAAATAATGCAGAAAATTAATCTACCTTTCTGTGCTTTCAATAAAGCATTTTGGTCTCTCAACTGCTGCACTTGGCTTTTAAGATCAGATATTGTTTTATCTGCATTGAGAGATTTTATCTGCTGGTCATCAAGTCTTTGGCGTAAACTTTGTAAACTATTCTCTTGTTCCTTCAGTAAACTCTTGTAATCTTCTGTACCTACTCCTGATGATTTTCTTCCATTTATACTGCATCCTTTTCCAGATACAGACTTCAGTATATCGTCTGTAGAGAAACATCATTTATAGACATTAATCAAGGGTTATTCAGTATCTCTTGTATGGATGTGAAGCATGGACATTTAACAACGCAGTGGAAAAACATATATGTGCTTTTGAATATAAGCGCTACAGATGAGTCCTCTGTATATCTTGGACAGAGAAGAGAATAAATAGATCTATCCAAAGAGAACTCAAAATCATAGAAAACTGGCTAATGCTACAAATTAGAAATTTAAGTATTTTAGACATATGAAGAGACATGAAATGCTGGAGAAGACCATCATAGAAGGAGGAATCCTGGCAAAGAGGAGAAGAGGAAGACCACGGTGAACATGGATTCAGGATTTAACAGATGATTTGAGCATGACCGCTGCAGAGGCGGAACTTGCTATGAGAGATAAAATTCGAAGGACTGTTAAGGTGGAAAAGTTCTGCTTAGGACAAACTATTGATGATGATGAGTTATGACAGAGATGAAGTGTCTACGCCGAATGCTGGGAGTATCAAGAAGAGACCGGTTTAGAAATTAAGACATTTAAAAAAAAGTGGGTACACCATTAGTACTGAATTTCATCAAGAAACAACTTGGCTGAAATCAGATGCACATGTCCTAAACGTGCAGAATTCTATACGTTTAGGGGCCTACTGAACCAATGTGCAACGTATTCACGATCTTGGCAAAGCTCAAACATATCACAAAGAGTGATTAAAATTGGTTGTAAAAACGAACGCAAAGAAGAAGATCAAGAAATAACAAATTAAATGGTTCTGCCACATAAACAGATTACCAACAGACAGTGCATCTCAAGAGTAATGTTACACCGATTTTGGGCATATAAAGAGACACGAAGGGTTGGAGAATACCATCGCATTGTTGGTTTCCAATATTATGTTGTTTCAGAGTCCCTTATAAAACAAACAACCTTTAAGATACTTAGTAAGAGCCTAAGATACTCGATGAGAGCCTAGATATGGTGAAAGCCTAAGATACTCAGTGAAAGCCTAAGATACTCAGAGCCTAAGAACTTGTGAAAGCCTAAGATATGTAGAGCCTAATACTCGGTGAGAGCCTAATCATTCTGAGATACTCACTCTCTAGACTTTTGAACAATCTGGTAAACTCATAGTCAAAGACAATTTCATTAGGATGCATGTGGTAAAGGTGAGGCTTCTTAGCAGCCCTAGTGTAGGTCTCATTCTGTGCTACCTGTGTCAGCTTGTCAACAAATGACTCCAGTCCAATACGGTTCTGAATTATCTGTATTAATGAGAACCTAAATGGGAATACACAAAATACAAGATGAAAGCAGCTGGGGAAACTGGTTAGAAACAGCATCTTTGCATTCAGGACATACACATAAGTGATTGATTGATGAATTGATTGATTGGACCATCATCATTGCACTTCAGTGAATAATCATGAGTGCTCCGATCTCTTTCTTACACAGGAAGATCACAGCGCAGTGCTCCGACCTCCTTAGCACAGGCGAGGTCCTCGATGTAATTTAGAAGATGGTGAAAATATTCTGTACGAATTTTATTAATAAATCTTTCTAATGACTTTTGCCTGTGCAGCAGCTTTCCAGCCTGCTGTTCTTGTCGATTTTGAACTGCCAAGGGTTCTTTTATGTGCACGACTTTAATAACGGAACCTACATTTTATCATGTATAAGTGATAAACTTTACAACGCCAACTATTACATACTCGACAGACAAGGGCAGACTATAATCTTCTGTCTCAGGACAGGTCATAACAGACTAAATAAACACTTGCATAGGCTATGATTGTCTCCATCCCCTCTGTGTCATTGTGGCCGCTCAGGTCAGGGCATTACAGACTGAATAAACACTTGCATAGGCTATGATTGTCTCCATCCCCTCTGTGCCCATGTGGTATCTCTGATCAAAACACACATGTCCTGCAAGACTGTCCCCTGTATGTCCTCCCTAGAAAGAGATACTGGTCCTACAACACAACACTCAAAACTACAGGGGACCATAAATGAGCTCCAGACAACAGTCGACTTATCATAAGAATGCAGCTGATAAGCTCCAGACAACATCGATTATAAGAATGCAGCTGATAAGCTCCAGACAACTTCATCATAAGAGTGCAGCTGATAAGCTCCAGACAACATTTGACTTCATCATAAGAATGCAGCTGATAAGCTCCAGACAACAGTTGACTTCATCATAAGAATGCAGCTGATAAGCTCCAGACAACAGTGACTTCATCATAAGAATGCAGCTGATAAGTTTCCCAGACAACAGCCGACTTTATCATAAGAATGCAGCTGATAAGCTCCAGACAACAGTCGACTTCATCATAAGAATGCAGCTGATAAGCTCCAGACAACAGTCGACTTTATCATAAGAATGCAGCTGATAAGCTCCAGACAACAATCGACTTTATCATAAGAATGCAGCTGAAAAGCTCCAGACAACAGTCGACTTTATCATAAGAATGCAGCTGATAAGCTCCAGACAACAGTCAACTTTATCATAAGAATGCAGCTGATAATCCAACAACAGTCGATAGCAAGTAAGAAGACATGGGTGATCGTTTTAGAAAGATGACTTCCTTCTTCTTCGCTCGATTGAACTATTATCTGTATGTCAAATTGCTCTGTATAAACATCCGCACGCGAGTGGTTACTGGGCCCAAATTGGGGAAAGAATGAACCACTGTGTCCTAGAATGCTAACTCAAACAAATGCTTGCAGAAAACGGATGCACCAGGCCGTAAGGTGCATAACATGGTGCAACGACCACTCACAATGTGGAATGGGATAACGGATTCTACGCGCCAGTCTGCCTCTGAGATTTAGCCACGCAGTAAGAATGTCAGACCTGCCATCACGGGGTGGCCAAAACTTGCTGCGGAGGAGGTCGGCCCAAGCGGGAAGCAGAAATCATAGGAATTATATCCTACAGAACTGTCTCCAGTATGCAGACTTGGGAGGAAAGAGGTGGCCCCCTTACACTAGCGTCCAAGACAAACTCTATGGCGGGGCTGATAATCTGAGGCAGGCGGCTGCCTTTATTAGAGAATCGAAATCCCAATCTAGTGAGAATGCAGAAGAAGAAGTATAAACATGGCTATTTTTTGTAGCTCAAACAGAAATTCTTGTAGTTGTTTCACTAGACCAGTGTGTTTGCTTCAGTATATCATTTTAAGGGCAGTCTTAAAGTATTACTCTTCTTCTTCTTCTTTGCGTTCGTTCTTTACACCAATTTTAATCACTCTTTGTGATATGTTTGATCTTTGCCAAGAACGTGTATACAATGTTGCACATTGGTTTGGAAAAGTATTACTCTATAATCTGAGGTGACTGTTCACATGTAAACACTGCTGAATTGCCAATCTTGAACTCTGTATAACGTGACTGCAAAGTTGATTGTGTCCTGTTCTAAGTCACAGAATGACAACTTGTTCTAATCTGCTCATATTACGGTAGTCGCCTTTTCTTCTATTTTTTTCCTTTTATCTAATCCTGTTTTGTCTCACGTCAGGATAAGAAGAGATTTCTAGAATGGGATTTTGTGTGCGCTTCATATATAGTGTTTTCCCCACCTCTGTTATATCTGAGGTCCACCTTTTGCTTTGTAACCATTGTATTGGAGTAGCGTTGCTCTTTGAAGGGCAATATCTGTTGGTAATCTAATGGTGGTCATCTTGTGTTAGTATTTAGGGATTTCTGATTGATTTAATCATCATTTTCTGATGGTGGTAGATAACAGATACATCCGGTAGTAAGTTAGCCAGAAGCATCGACAGCAGAGTACTTATACAGCAATTCCAACTAAATTTAGAACTTCCTGCAAACTCAGAAAGATCTGGTACCCATTTCCAGCTAGGGAGACTATGGAGTACTGAGATCACTGGAAACACAAGCATATATCTGAAGGTTGTCTCACCATACATCACAAATTAAAGTTGTTCACCCCTACAACAAGACTGCCTATTTTACTTACTTCCAGTTCTATAGCAGCCCCCTCAGGTTTAATATAATAAGATTGTCTAAAAAAAGGGGTCTAAAGCTAAAGGATTGACATTATGGCACTGAGTTTTACCCCATATGGCTCATGATTCGGTCCTCTCTGCATAAATGGCATGCAACTGTCACGAGTAAGCAAAAAAGCACAAACTCCATAGCTCCAGCAACAATCCTAGGGGTCTCTGTGAAAAAAATACACTCGTGAACAGAATGGCGCGGTCCGGATTCGAACCCACGAACTTCAGAACAAAACAAAAGTGTAACCACTTAACCCCCATAGATTGTTTATGGTTTGAGAAAATGGACTATCGCTTATTTAACTTCTGCATATCTTCTGCTAAAACAATATTCAACTTACTTTGAGAAAATGGACTATCCCTTATTTAACTTCTGCATATCTTCTGCTAAAACAATATTCAACTTACTTTGAGAAAATGGACTATCCCTTATTTAACTTCTGCATATCTTCTGCTAAAACAATATTCAACTTACTTTGAGAAAATGGACTATCCATTATTATGATATCTTCCTAAAAAAATTGAACATAATCTTGAATGGACTATCGCTTATTTAACTTCTGCTAAAACAATATTCAACTCATTTTGAGAAAATGGACTATCCCTTATTTAACTTCTGCATACCTTCTGCTAAAACAATATTCAACTTACTTTGAGAAAGATTCGTTACGGTCATCATTATATATGATACAGATTCCTAGTAAAAATGAACATAATCCTTGAATGATCTCCTGGTCTTCCCCTTCACTTGAAGAAACTTGTGAAATTAGCTGAAGACTTCGGTTAAAGACTTATAAAATCACATTTTTTTAAAAACTAGTCATTATGTGAGACGAATTACTAGTACAACTCTGAAGATATTTCTAATAGTTTGATTGATTGATAGGACCATCATCATTGCACTTCGGTGAGTAACCATGTGTGCTCTGATCTCTTTCTTATACAGGAAGATCTCAGCTGCAGTGCATGAACTCTGTAGCACCGGCAAAGGCCCCCAATGTAATTTTGAAGATGGTGAAGATATTTAATAGGAATTTTATTTTTAAGCTTTTCTAAGGAATTTCGCCCGGGTTGCGGTTTTCCAGCCTGCTCTTCTCGATTTTGAACTGTCAAGGGTTCTTTTACATGCTCAACTTGAACACTGCATCTACATTTTATCGTCCGTTTCCGATAGGACTAGGAACTCGATCTCACCTACAATAAGATCAGGGATCTTGGGAAAAATATCTAGATGGCTCCACAAGGCAGTGAACCTGGTACCTTTGGCATGAGAGATGATCTCCTAACCTCTACGTCACATAGAGCTCCAGAAGTTTAAAGATGTGTATACTTGTACAGTTTTTATTGCTTCACGTAGCATGTCCTTTGCAAAATGCCACTTCCATCACATCATCATCAAGTAGCTTGTCCCTTCGGAACTTGGCTCCCATGACAGCAGTCCTGAAAACTCTCTATTCTGTGCAAGTTGACAGGCGTCAGAAGCAGTCATTCCCAGATCGTCAATGACATCTTGCATCCATCGTCTTCTAGGTGTTCCTCTCATTCTTCTTCCAGGCATCATTTCCTCCAAAATTATCTTCTCTATCCTATCAAGCATCTTAAAACTCTTGATCTCCAGTCAGTTTCACCCCCCTTCTCTTCCACTGTCCTATTCAAGGTTTATTTCATGCATTATTGCAACCATCGTCTTGGTCATTACCTGCCTTGTAGTCTTCAAATGATATATGTATTACTTATTCTGACTGGATTATTTTTCTTCTTCGAATGCTACATATCGACTACTTGTTAACCATTATTTGTGATTTGTATGTGATCTGAGCCTAAGAGTGATTGTGCGTTTGCCCTTATGCGCCTACAAGTAGGCCAGCACTTCCGATTTCTGCTACGCTTTTTATTTACTAGGATAGTTACCCTAGGCCCCTACCTCAGTCGCCTCTTATCTCTCTCTCGCGATCGTTCTTAGGCCGCTTTTATCATTCAATTGTGATTTATAAGCAGCCAAAAACATCAAGACGGATGTACATGCACAGCCTTTAGTAACTATTGGAGCTCAGGTGCTTATCCCTCGGTGGTGTGTTCGATTTCAACCAGCGTTTACTGGGTTCGCTCTCCGTTAGCATTTTGTGTCCCCAGCCAAAATCTACAAGGCAGCAGGTTGCTATTTTTTTCAGGAGCGACCCGGTCTCTTATAACATGCCTTGTAGGTCACAGCGTTACTATTCCTTGCTCCACTTGCGGGCTGCGGCAACACACTAGCAAGCTGGCACTGGATTCAATAGTTTATCATGAAAATAAGAAAAGGATACAAATGGAACATTGGTAGCATTGGTGAGGAATTGTGAGACTGCCACAGGACACTCTGCAAGCCAACCACACACAAACATTAGAAGACCAATTCTTGCTTGTAGCTTTCCTCCCTGATCAAACAAACAAATGATATCAAACAAAGAAAAACAGATCAAACAAAAAATTACATCTAAAATCGACGGATTGACTTCATTGCGCCGGGTTTTAACCCATATCGCTCAGCCCCTATCCACAGAAGTAGCACATCACCTGACTAGAGTACTGCACAAAGTACAAACTTCGGTAACAATCCTAGAGGTCTCTGGAAAAATGCATTGTGAACAGAATGGCGCTGTCCGGATTCAAACTCACGACCTTCTGAACGCTAGGCAAAGGCTTTACCAGTTAAATCCATTAAAATTATTTTTTTTTATAATTCCTACCACATATTTTTAATATCTTCTAAATTGCACCAAGAACCCTTATCGGTGCTACAGAGTTTGTGCACTGCCGCTGAGATCTTCCTGTGTAAGAAAGAGATCAGAACCCACATGGTTACTCACCGAAGTGCAATGATGATGGTCCTATCAATCAATCAACCACTTACATGACACAATAAATTAGAACTAATTATAAATTAGAAACATAGAATAGATAGATACTGCAATGGCACTAGCCAGATACTGCAATGATACTAGCTAGATACTACAATACATAGCCAGAACTGCAGATGGCACTAGCCAGATACTGCAATGGCACTAGCCAGATACTGCAATGGCACTAGTCAGATACTGCAATGGCACTAGCCAGATACTGCAATGGCACTAACATAGACATGGTAACAAGCACATGAAATGAAAATCATGGTATATCCTTTACATGACCTTGCCATCAAACACAGTAAATAAGTTGTTGATTTTCTAGGTATCACTTATACGTTCAGTAGTTTGCCATTGCTTTCTGAACGGTGAGGTCTATTTTACTATCGTAAAATCCAAGGAGATAAATTTGCTTCTAAACTGCCCACTGCGATGTTTGCACTAAATACTCTTGGAGGCGGTGAACTGGTTGGCATCTCACAATTACTTTCGTGTTTTCATACTCAGTGACTCCATGAGCATGATTTGTAAAGTCGAATCAGGTATGGTGAGACGCAACTGGGTGGAGGTACTGGTACAGACAATGATCAGAGACATCACCTTTATTTTTGTCCCTGGGCACGCAGGGAGTTAGGGGTAATGAACGAGCTGATAGATTGGCTGGCTTAGCTACAATATCAGAGGGAGCTGCAATGGATCGAAGTGACATTCTTCACGCATTGAGAGGGTCTTTCCGAACAGAGGAGTTTCAGGGCTGTGAATTCCACTGCTGACCAGATTGAAAGAGATGGGTGTCAATATTGGTGCAGCCGAAAAGAACGACATACTAAATATGCAAAGAGATTGATTAATCAACATCGAACTGGCGTGTCGGGTCGCTGGACGCTGCTGGATTTGCTGAGGCGGAGATCAGAGAACCTATGGACATGTCCGGAGTGCTATGATGATAGTCCTCATATAACTGATAACTCTTGGGTTGTAAACATGCTCACTACCGCTAAGCAACAGACATCCAAACGTGCATACAGGAAAACTATTCTACTTCTTTGTTGCGTTCGGTTTCGTTTGCTCGTCTAAACCATGAGATGGGTTGCCTCTATGAAGCTGCATGTCAGTTGAAGTTCTTTGAGAGTTCCCCATAGCTTGCTCTGTAAGCTTTGTTCATGAGGCCATGTTTCATTTCGCTGGTGTATGTATGATGGACATGACTGCAGGATATGCTCTGGAGTCTGTATTTCTGTCTGGCATGCACACTGTGCAGTCTGAGCAGGCTTTATTCTGTGCATGTGGTGGTTGAGCCTGCAGTGATCTGTTCTTAGGCGAAAGATTGTTGTGTGCTGTTTTCTGTTTAGTCTGCTGATGGGATCTTGTGGGTGTTTGCTGTGGGTTTGTTGCCTCCACATCTCTTTGTACTTTTGGAAAAATATTCTAAAAAATAAAGTTACATAGTTTTATACTAGGTTCTCTCTCTCTCTCTCTCTCTCTCTCTCTCGATCGTTCTTTTTGGCCATTTTGATCATTCTTATAGTCATATATAAACAGCTTTTGCCAAGAATGTATTTTTACGTCACATCTTCAGCACCATTTGGAGCTCTGGTGCTTATCCTTCGGCGATGTGTCGGTTTCAGCCAGCGTTTACTCAGTTCACTCTCCGTTCTGTAACCATCTAGTGTTTTTTATGATGTGGGGTTTTTTATGATGCCCCACCTTCTTAGTAACCTCTTATGACATGCGTGGCAGGTAACAGTGGTTCTAGTCTTTACACCCCAATTTGGGCCACTGGTAACCACTTGGGCTATACTAGGTTCGATATGAGAACTTAAATTTATTATATGGATAAATTCAGGGTCAACAAAATTCCTGATATTTTAGGATTACAACAAAGCAGCAACATCACTACTATGTGCTTCATCACAAAGACACATTCTTAATCTATTTAAAGAAACAATATCTCTAACTTGCTCCATCTCAAATACAAAATCTTGATATTCGAGGAGTCAAGTGATTACCAAAGAAAAACAGACAACTTGTCATCTATAGCATCAAAAGTTGAACTGCAGATAAGCTATGAAAAGACAAATATAATGAAGACACCTATGACAAGTAATGCAGATATCACCCTGGAATCTAAAATGATAAAAATAACAGAGCAGTTCACCTATTTAGGTAGCATGTTTGATTGCACTGGAAATGGTAAAATAGAAATTGATACGAATTGTCAAAGCAGCATTAGCTTTTAAAAGTCTAAATAAAATATGGAACTGCAAGTTATATAGTTTTGAAGCTAAATTACGAATATTCCATTCAAATGTTGAATCAATTTTAACATATGCCAGCGAGAGTTGAAAATTACCTAAAGATATAGTTGGGAAAATAATATGGGACATAAAATGGGACGAATTCAGGAGGTGATGAAATCAGAGAAATATCTGTTCAACCACTAGTAACATCTTTTATAAGAATCAGAAGATTGAGATATGTTGGGCATACCTTCAGAAGAAATGATCAAAGAATACCAAAGCAGGCATTGAAGTGGGAGGCAAAGGGTTCAAGAAAGAGAGGAAGACCTTGTGAAACCCTGAAATGAACTTTCCAGAGAGAGGCAAAAAATATAGAACTTAATTCCATGGCAGAGATTGAGCGAGTTGCTGAGGACAGAGTGGTATGGAGAAATTACTTACATGCTCTATGTAACGTTTAACGGTACGAGAGGAATATATATATATATATATATATATATATATATATAAAACTGTAGATGTGAAAGTTAGACTACAATAACAATGGACCGAAGATACTTACTTGAGATAACATATTGCAGCACTGCTGAAGTAATGACACAGGAGGGTTGCCCAGACTTGCAGTCAACTGAACACGAAGCAATTGCTCCTTCTGGGTTGGGTTCTCAATAATTGCATGAAGCAATGCCACTGCAGCATACCAGTTGGACAATGAGTCTGTACTAAACAGTCCCCCACACAGCAGCTGGCCAGCAGTGATAGAATTTGCTGGTAAATATAAAGAAGACACTCTAGACTTGACCACAATTTCAACTTCTTGCTGCACTCAACATTTTAGACTTGACCATAATTTCAACTTCTTGCTGCACTCAACATTTTATAATAGAGATTGCAAAATGTCTAAAATCCCTTGTGTATTTCTTTCCTTTACTTAAAATATTATCTATATATTCAATGTTGTCTCTTGCATGTATGCACGCACAAATAATATAGGTATAATTAATTTTGTCAGCTGCTTGATTACTCATTTATATATTGCAACATAATGACAGTACTAGTCGTGAAGTACTAGTCTACGCAGAATGCTGGGAGTATCAGGAAGAGACTGGCTTAGAAATGAAAACATCCGAAAAAAAGTGGGTACAACATCAATTCATCTTCTTCTTTGCGTTAGTTCTTTACGACCAATTTTAATCACTCTTTGTGATATGTTTGATCTTTGCCAAGAACGTGTATATGTAGCACATTGGTTTGGTAGGCCCCTTAACGCATAGACTTCTACACGTTTAGGACACATGCATCCGATTTCAGCCAAACCTCCTTAGTCGCCTCTTACGACAGGTAACAGTGGTTCTATTCTTTACACCCCAAATTTGGCCCCGGTAGCCACTCTGGCATCACATCAGTACTGAACTTCATCAAGAAAAAACAAATTAAATGATTTGGCAACATAAACAGATTACCAACAGACAGTGCACCACAAAGAGCAATGCTACTCCGATACAGTAGATACAAAGCAAAAGTTTGTCCATACAAAAGGTAGACCACAGAAATAACAGAGGCAATGAAAAACATTATTTATGATGTGCACACAAAAGCCAGTTCTAGAAATCTCTGTTTGCTTTTAATGTAATATCTTATCAGTACTTTTAGGGGTCTCTTCTGACTAATTTCTACTTAGTAGATTCACTACTGCTGCCCTAAAGTGTAGAGATTTGTCAGAAGGAACACTAGACTTCTCATTGTTTGCCCTAGTACAGCCACTTATAAACCACTCTCTAAGATGATTTGTGTGTGTAATTTGAGCAATTTAAGAGTAAGTACATTGTGCTCAGGAAGAGACGTTGGCGATGGATAGGACATGCATTGAGAAGACCGACCGGAAGCATCGGAAGACAGGCACTGTTTTGGAACCCTGAGGAAAGAGGAGTAGGGAAGGCATAGACAGACCTGGAGAAGAGAGCTGGAGGCTGATATTAAAGGATAGGTAAAACATAGAAAGAATTAGAAGGGATAGCAGAGTGAGAGGAAGAGCTGGAAGAAGTTTGTTGAAGACCTGTGCTCTGTTGGGAGTTGAAAGGTGAAGAAGAAGGCATGTGCTATGTTTACAGTATAACTCTAATATTAGTACCTTTCTTTCAGACACACATCTTTGAAAATATGCCAGAAACTAATCCCACAAGTTTTGAAATATGCCAAACTAATCCCACAAGTTTTGAGAATATGACCAGAAACTAATCCCACAAGTTTTGAAATATCGAAACTAACCTAAGTTGAAATATCCAGAAACTAATCCCCACAAGTTTTGAAAATATGACCAGAAACTAATCCCCACAAGTTTTGAGAATATGGCCAGAAACTAAACCCCAAGTTTTGAAAATATGGCCAGAAACTAATCCCACAAGTTTTGAAAATATGGCCAGAAACTAAACCCCAGAAGTTTTGAAAATATGGCCAGAAACCAAACCATGTACATTTTATATTTCTCTTCTATACACAACAAAGCTGAAATAATAAAAAGTACAAGACACTTTCTCTCACCATCAGCAGTTGTTGGCAGCAGCGTCTGAATGATCTGTGACTGTCCTACTTCATTCTTATAAAGGAAAGATTGGAAACAGTACAGGACAGCACATCTCAGGACAAAAGGCTGCCTCTCGTTCACCATGGACATCAATAAGACAACTATGGCTGGCCTGTATGACAAAAAACTGGCAATGATTAATCATGTCTCTCCAGTTCATCAGAAGTATACTGACTATGACAGCTAGACTGTTAACCGCTAACTATTTTTCTTCTCTATTAAAGACTGGACAAAGAGATTATTTTTTTGTCCAATTTAGAAGCACTTGAGCTTTCAGCTCTTGGCTCGTGCCATGGACATCATAACCTTTCGGTTCGGTGCCACAAACACTGTAAGTCTGGAGCACCTGTGGCTTTTCTGCCAGCCCGCGGAATTAAACCGCGCTCACAGGGAGCTTGTCACCTGTCGTCCAACGCCTACGAACACGCTGGGCAGGTGGGCGCCAAATAGATTAGGCGTGGACTCCAATTTGGGAGACCTGGGTTCGATCCCGGTATGGTCAATTAGTTTTTTCTGCTGGGGGCATAAAGAAAAAAACCTAACCTGAATAGTTTTGTGATGACTGCACTAGCAATGCAGCCATTAAATTCCTCAGACTCATGTCCCCCTGTCCTGCGCTGCCCTAAAAGCGGTAGTACACAGGTAGTAAGAGGTTTTTCTTAGTTCACATCTGTGGTCATGTGAGATCTTCAGGATCTGGTCAGCATCAAGTTCATCATTTTTCCCAGGTCAACTTGATGACCGATTAGCTCGATCAAGAGGATAGCTATATCTATTAGTTCTACATCAAGAGGATAGCTTATATCTATCAGCTTGCCCGAGTGGTTACCGGGCCCAAATTTGGGGTGTAAAGAATAGAACCACTGTTACCTGCCACGCATGTCGTAGAGGCGACTAAGGAGGTTTGGCTGAAATCGGATGCACATGTCCTAAACGTGTAGAAGTCTATGCGTTTAGGGGCCTACCAAACCAATGTGCAACATAAACATGTTCTTGGCAAAGATCAAACATATTTCAAAGAGTGATTAAAATTGGTCGTAAAGAACGAACGCAAAGAAGAAGATCTATCAGCTATAACAGAGATAAATGTAAAATGGCTCTAAAAGAGAGTATATCAAGTGTATATATATATATATATATAATTACCTAGGTGGAGTGGAAGGTGCTAGTACTGATGCAAAATGTTCCTGATTCTGGTTACTTCCCCTGATAACCTCTGACACTGTGTTGATTGTCTGTAAAAAACAAGATGGAGAACTCAACAAACTATCTCCAACATGTATATCTTAAACTCATATTAGCAAATCAACAATCATCTCCCATAGTGTGTGGATGGCCATTGGACAAAGATATATACAGGCCTAATACTGAATTAGTTGAGTGACTGACTTAGACTGAACTAAGTGGCTTGCTTAAGACAGATCTGGTTGGAGTGAATCTATTGATGCTATATGCTTTAAGGGGAGTTAAGAGAAGAATAATATTGCATTCACAAGTATAAGTCATCATCATCAGGTGCAGTGCCGGCTGACGTAGACAAACATGGATCTCCACAAATCTGTCTTTGGTGTTAGCTATCAACTCCGATGTTGACACTCTACCATGCCATGAAGTCTGGATATCAAAAATTTTCTTTCTGTCTTCCTCTGTCTCGCCTACCCTTGATTTTATCGGTTGTCACAATGTTTTCTAAACCTACCTTCCTCATCACATGCCCAAAAAATTATGACTGTCTCTTTCTTATATTAATGATAAGCTTTCTCTGGGTCTTGATCTCATTTAACACCTCAATATTAGTCATTTTAGCAATTATAAGTAATTTATATGAAACAAACAATTCTTCACTTAACTCTTTCCACGCAGTTATTTCCTCAATTTTTAAGTAGTTAATTCAAGGAAGTAAAAATTTAAAAAAACATCCCAACTACTCGTCAATAAATAAACATATATATTATTATATACTAAATTGAAGAAAACTGGACAACCTAATAGAATAACAAGGTTGAAAAGTAGTATAAGTAAAATAGTAGAAGTAAAACTAGAAAGACTTCTCATAAGGGAAGCAACTCTATGGCACAGTGTGCGGCTTAAGGCGTGGAAAGAGTTAAAGATAACCTTACTCTTAATAAGGAAAATGAGTGAAAGAATAATTTTTTGCGGTTCTGGATTGTTTTTTTAAAACTTGATGCAAGA
The DNA here is from genome assembly GCA_020796225.1 of Arion vulgaris. Lineage (NCBI taxonomy): Eukaryota > Metazoa > Mollusca > Gastropoda > Stylommatophora > Arionidae > Arion > Arion vulgaris. Next base: position 4,060,254 of record CM036767.1, read on the forward strand.
TGTTTGAACTAGGGAAATAATCTGAAGTTCATCATCATCGCATAGACTGTCCTGAGCAGAACTTGGCCACCCTAACAGTCCTTCAGAATTTCTCTCATAAGTCTGATGTCCTGCCTCTGCAGACATCATGCAGTCTGAAGTAAAAGATGCAATAACAGCAGGAAGCAGAATAACAGAAAATCAAGACAAAACACCTAGATCTAAACAATACCAAATACAGAACTTTGGATTGGCTATGACAGAATGACAATCTCAACAGTTGTAGTACTCAATAAAATAAATAAATTAACAACTAAAAATGACATTATGTATGGCCCTTTTCATCTTTACAGACAGTCAATTGGCTAGTCCTCTCCATTAATACATAGTCTGAGCAGCTGATACAGGGAATGTGCCTTGTCCATTTTGCACAAATCCCCGCTTTATCCTACTGTTTTATTCAAAAGAAAAGCAAAAGTCTATAGGTTTGGAATCAAGTAGAGTTTGCAGGGTATACCAGTAGATGTCATACTGTGAGAATACAAACATAACATCAACTGCCTTACGGTCCTCTCTGGATTTATTGTGGTCAGGTTTACTCACTCTAGTCTTCTGTATAACCATGCTGACCCACAGGCAGTGGAGTTTCTATCTGGGCTACTTGCAAGTCTTTATCTACTGTAAAGCCTACAATGAAAGTGGATCTGCAGTGGGTTTAACAGTTCAGATGGAACTCTACTGTCATATGTAGCAGATGAAACATCTGATCTGACAGTGGGTTTAACAGTTGCAGATGTTATTATCTACTGTCATAAGGTAGCAGATGAAACATCTGATCTGACAGTGGGTTTAACAGTTGCAGATGTTATTATCTACTGTCATAAGGTAGCAGATGAAACATCTGATCTGACAGTGGGTTTAACAGTTGCAGATGGAATCATCTACTGTCATATGGTAGCAGATGAAACATTTGATCTGTTAGTGGGTTTAACAGTTGCAAATGGAACCATCTACTGTCATATGGTAGCAGATGAAACATTTGATCTGACAGTGGGTTTAACCGTTGCAGATGGAACCGTCTACTGTCATACTGTATCAGATGAAACATCTGATCTGACAAATAAAAATGACATACAGTCTGTTTTAACCAATATTAAACTATATTACCTCAGTCAAGATATCTGCAGGCACACCACTGGCCATTAGAATTGAGCAAAGGTCTTGTAGTAATCCTGAAAAACACAATAAGTTCTCTCAACAACTATTGGCTAACAATGAAGTCTGATCCCAGTCTTCATTTCCGACATGAACAGTTACAACTGTTGTTATTGTCTTTTTTTAAACTGATATTACAGCACTTTATTCCCAAGGAGAGACCGGTTTAGAAATGAAGACATCAGGAAAAAGTGGGTACAACATAAGTAATGAACTTCATCAAGAAACAACAAATTAAATAGTTTGGCCACACAAGCAGATTACCAACAGACTCAAAGAGCATAGTTACTCCGTTACAATAGATACAAAGCAAAAGACCATCCACGCAAAAAGTGTCCCTCAGAGATAACAGAGGGATGAAAGACACTGTTTATGAAGAACACATAAAAGCCTGTTCTATAAATCTCTTCATATCCTGACACTATGAGGCAAAACAGGATTAGGAAAGAAGAAAAAATGTCCACATCTGAGATTACATTGGGAGATTGTATAGGCTGAGGAATTAAGGCTATTTGTCCAAAGCTGTTCAGGACTTGTGAATAGGTCATCAATTTTATTTTTGCCCCAACAGATTAAAGTGTTGACCTTACCAAGCGGTCCAACATTGGATGCTCTTATGAAGATACACCATAGCCTGTAATCATTCGATCACCTTTTTTTCTTTTTTCTTTCGCCCACTTTCAACTCAGACGAAGTTTCATCTCTGAAACTGATTTTTGGTGAAAATCCGTTTTTCCAATTTCTTACAATGGCAGCAGCGTGCACATTGTAAATTACTTTACACTGGCAGCTGTGTGCTCAATGTACTCGTAATTAGTTTTCCCCTCACCATACAGGCAGATTTTCTCCGACTTCAGAAGTACTCACGTTATCGTCCTGAGTAAGACCAGGGACTCGAACAAATGCCGGACATTAGGTTTGTACCCGAGCTATGAGGCGTCTCACAGCTAGCAGGCCGAGCTACTATCAACTACTCTAGGCAGTCCCCCATTCGATCATCTGCATCCCCTAGTCATAATATCTATCAGAACCCAATCAGGGAAACTAAAATTATGTTTCAACAGTAGCCATGATACTAGTAATAACAAAATAACAATATTAAATCATAACAATAGTCTTCTTCTTCTTCTGCTTGAACCTCCATATCGACCACTTGTTAACCACTCTGTGTGATTTGTATGTGATCTAAGCCCAAGAGCAATTGTACGTTGTGCCAGTTATGCCCTAGAAGTAGGCCAGCACATCCGACTTTGCGATGCTTTTTATTTAGTAGGTAGCTTCCTAGCTCCTACATCATTTGCCTCTTACGACATGCCTTGTAGGTCGCAGTGGTATAATTCTTTGTTTCCTTGTGGGCCCGGCACCACACGGGCACCTAACAATAACAACATTAACCAGAGCAGTGGCAACATTGACACTAACAATAGTGACAATAATCCTAGAAATATTAACATTAACCCCAACAACAGGTCACCATATCTTCACATCTTAAAGTCTAGTACTGCGAGACTGCTAACACTTCACACACATCCCCCCTATTATATGCTGTGGTTATACCTTGTTACTGTACTTTTGTTTCAGTTTTAAAGTGGTTACTTAATTAGACTCCCAGATGCTTCACAGCAAATGTGGTTAAGATAAGATAAGACTTAATTAGAACATACCACAATGATTCATGACTTTCTGACAGGCAACAGTTTGATTCTGTGGGTTGTTTGGGGATACTAGTGTTCGCACAAGCTGCAACAAAATACAAAACAGGAATGAAATAGTAGCACAATTCTTTGAGCATACAGTGAAAAAATTATCCTAAAATTTAATTTCTAATTGATCCAAACTATCCACTGCTCACCTGTAACAAAATATGCATATTGGTCACTTTTTGGGATGACCAGCTAAGATTCTTAGTTTGTGGGTCTTGGTCTAAGTGGAAGAAATATTCCAACTTTTGAATGTAGCTGCCCTCTTTAAAGAAGTTCTGGTTAGATGCATTATTCCTCAACAGGTTCTGCAGAAGTAACAAACAATCCTCCACTACAATGCCTGTAACAAAATGGAATAAATAATGAGCAAACATTACATCTAATACCAGAAAGTAATATTACATTTTAGTTTCATTTTAGTATAGTTTAGTCGTCAGATCATCATCACTGCACATCGAACCTTCTTCTTCGCGTTCATTCTTTACGATCAATTTTAATCACTCTTTGTGATATGTTTGATATTTGCCAAGAGCGTGTATAGGTTGCACATTGGTTTGGTAGGCCCCTAAACACATAGACTTCTACACGCTTTAGAACACTCGCATTTCAGCCAAACCTCCTTAGTCGCTCTCATTATAAACAGAATCACTGTTACTATGGCAGGTAACAGTGATTCTATTCTTACACCCCAAATTTGGCCCCTGGTAAACACTTGGCGACACATTGAACCAATTAGTCCATAAGTGCTCCGATCTCTTCCTGAGTATGTCCTCAGCTGCGGTGACTAACGACAGTTCTTTGTCGGTTTACTAATCTTCTTTGATAAAACTGACATCAAATCTCCTATAAAATACCAAATCTCATACCAATATTGGTTATTGGTTACTAAACCAAGTCACTGCACTCGGGCAGACCCATAGGTGCTCAGTCTCCCCAACAGATATCGAAGAGTATGCATACTGATGGTTTCCATGGCTTGCTGGTCAAACACACTACTCACTCTGCCCCTCAAGCATAAAGTTCTACCCGTAGAAAGGGTAACTCCACACTACTTAAATCCCTGGATCAATTCAACATCTATTCTAGTGTCTTCATCCAACAGGCAGTCACAAAGAGATTGAAGATCATCCGCCTTATTCATCTTCAACTCCACAACAATTGATGCTGTTGATGCTGTTAATGCAAGCCTGTCCACTCTTTCATTACCGCCAACACCAGCATACCCATGACAGTAGGTCCACCTCAGCCTCTGAAGGTTAGAAACTTATATAGATGACATCCACTCATACCAAAATCTGCCCTTTTGGATCTTGTGAAGCATCGACTGAGTCAGATACAACAACGGCCCCAGTAAATGGAGTCCCAGTGAGCCAATAGAGGGCAGCAATAACTGTCTCAACCTCCATCCTCATACTGGAAGTAGTTGTCCTGTATGCTCCACTTCACTGGGTACCAATAAGCAAACATTGAAATGTGTTCACACTGTCACTTCTAATGAATAATTATATACAAATTATTATTATACTCAATACATTATGATCTGTAAACGAAATTAATATTATACATTTTACAAATAAACATACATTCCTACCTCCATCTGAGCCTCCCTCTTCTCTGATGATATCAATTATTCTTCCAAATGCATTTTCAAAAGCGACAATCTTCTGAATATTGGCATGTCCCTTGGTAAGCCAATTTAACAATAGTAAGGCCTAAAAAAGGAAAGGCAGACATTTGATGCTGTTGATTATTTTAAAGTTTTGCAATGTAAAGACAATGCAGTATCTAGAAGAATATGTTCAAAAAGTATAGAGGAGTGGACCAGAAATCATTTTCAATGTAAATGTGTGCTTGTAAGATAACTGTGCCCGTGTTTGATCCCTGGTACGGTCAAGGAGCTATTACTGTGGAGGATGGGGGAGTTAAATCTTAGCCTGAAAAGTTTTGCGGTGGCTGCACTAGTCATGTGACCATTAAATTCCTCAAGCTCATGTCACCACCATTCCTACACTGCCCTAAAAAGTGGTATTACACAGGAAATATAAAAAAATAAACTATGCTACAAAATTATCAAAGCAACATCAGCTTTCAATTCGTAAATTAAATATGGAACTCTGTGTTACACAGTTTGAAAACTAAATTACAAATTTCAATGTTGTCCGAATCCTAAAATATGCCGGTAAGAATTGAAAAATAACTAAAGATATATAAAGTAAGTTAAATGCATTTGAAAATAGATGTCTGAGAAAAATAATGAACATTAAAGGGGGTGAATTCAAATGTTATAAAATCAGAGAAATGTCTGGTCAACCAATGAATAGTGACAACTGTTTTAAAAAAAGAGAAGATAGAGATATGTTGGAAGAATTAACAAAGAATCACAAAGCAGGTATTGGAGTGGGAGGCAAAAGGTTCAAGAAAGGACGCCTAGGAAACCCTGAAATGAGCCTTAATGTGAGAGGTGAAATATCGGACTTAATTCCATAGAAGATATTGCACTAGTTACCCAGGATAGAGTGGTATGGATAAATTGTTTGCTGGACCTATGCAACGTATAACGGTGCAAGAGAAGAATATAATAATAAAACATCATAGGGTTGAACGTACATTGGAAAATAACTGCTAAATTGTTTTTCCCCACCGACCAAAATAGATTTGAAGCTGCTATTGAACGGTCTTAAATGTTGCCTTGGAGACTATCATTAAAAGGCGAAGATGGAGGTGGATTGGACAGGTATGCCAGTAGAGGCATTGGCTAGGACAGTTCTCATATAGACCGCGGATGGGAAGAGAATGCCTGAACATCCAAAGGAAACATGGAAAAGAACTGGAGAGAGAGTTGAAGGAGTGTGGCCTGACGTGGGAGACTGTTGGTAGAAAAACAGCAGAACAGCAACAGTGGAAATCTCTAGTGGAAGACTTGAGTGCCAATCAGGATATGAAGAGGATATAGACAGAAATTTAGCCAGATTTCCGCTCTTGAACATTCAAATATGATATTACACATAACTACTAACATCATTGCGAATAATCTCACGGCTATCAGAAAGCAGATCCATCAACCGTGACACACCCATGGGTACCACTAGTATGATTTCTTGCAGTTCCTTCAGTCTGTTTGTCAACAAAACAGTGAGAAGCTTTACACTTGGCCACCGAACATGGAAGTCGTACTCCTAGAGAGAAATGCAGAGTTTTATTTCATTTATGAACAAGGTCAAAGACATATTTCAGTTAAGCATTAAAATGCAAAACAATCTGACAATCATTTGAAATGTATTAGTGATTAGTGACTCCGGTCAGTCTCATAGGTGTTCCGTCATGGCACTCCTGACAGTCTCATAGGTATTCCGTCACGGCACTCCTGACAGTTTCATAGGTGTTCCGTCTCGGCCTCCTGACAGTTCCATAGGTGTTCCGTCATGGCACTCAGGACAGTCTTTTCTTTCTTTCTTTTCTCCAATCCTGTTTTGCCTCACAGCTTCAGGATAGGAAGAGATTTCTAGAAAGGGGCTTTGTGTGCGCTTCATAAATAGTGTCTTTCGTCACCTCTATTATCTCTGAGGTCCACCTTCTGTGTGGCCGGTCTTTTGCTTTGTATCCATTGTATAGGAGCACCATTGCTCTTTGAGGAGCACTGTCTGTTGGTAATCTGTTTATGCGGCCGAACCATTTAATTTGTCGTTTCTTGATGAAGTTCAGTACTGATGTTGTACCCATTTTTTTCCAGATGTCTTCGTTTTTCAACCGGTCTCTTCTTGTTACCACCAGCATTCTGCGTAGACACTTTATCTCTGTCGTGACTAGTTTTCTTCTACCATATGATGTCATCGTCCAGGTTTGGCACTGATAGCATAATGTGGGGAGAAAGATTGTGTTGAACATTGCTCTTTTTGTGTTAATGGTGACATACTTGCATTTTAAAAATGAAACACTGGACAGTCTCATAGGTTAAAAATAAAATTCCGATATACTTTTTCTTTCTCTTCAAAATTACATTTGAGACCCTCTCCAGTGCTATAGAGTTTGTGCTACTGAGGCTAAGATCTTCCTGTGTAAGAAAGGAACCAGAGTACATGTGGTTATTCACTAAAGTGCAATGATGATGGTTATCCACCTCTGAAAGGACTAGAAACTTGATCTCGTCTACATTGAGATCAGGGATCTCTGGTAAAATATTCTAATTGCTACACACAGGTAACAAATCCAGCAACATTAGAGAGATAGTAACATCCCGTACCTTCCCGCCATGGAGACCCCAATAATAATAATTAGGAATGAATTTCCTCATAGGAGGAACTGAAATAAAATGTCATTCTTCTTCTTCTTTTGTTGTCACACCGTTAACGGGTTGTTGCCCAGTGTTATGGTTTTCTGTTTTTGCCTTGCGCTGCTCTAGTAGCTTGTGTGATATTTATTTTAACTTTTTTTTAAACAGGATTCTGCTATGTCATCTATCCATCTTTTGCATTGTCTTCCTCTCGCCTACTTGCCTGATGTTCTGTTGTAGAGGGTTATGTATACAGTGGAGTTGGTTGCATTCTTATTAAGTGGCTGGACCACTTCACTCTTTGTTTTTCAATGTAATTCAAGCAAGACTCTGTCTCAAATTTCCTTGATTATACTAATGTTGGTGACACTGATAGCATCAACACTACTTCAAATACTATAACTACACAAATTTCCTTGATTATACTAATGTTGGGGACACTGATATCATCAACACTGCTTCAAATACTATAACTACACAAATTTCCTTTCTTATGCTAATGTTGGGGACACTGATATCATCAACACTGCTTCAAATACTATAACTACACAAATTTCCTTGATTATACTAATGTTGGGGACACTGATATCATCAACGCTGTTTCAAATACTATAACTACACAAATTTCCTTGATTATACTAATGTTGGGGACACTGATATCATCAACACTGCTTCAAATACTATAACTCCAAGCATGAGAGAAACTTGCGACACATATAGTTGAAACTTACATCAAGAAGTGTTAAAAGGAGAGTTATGTTTTCTTGTTTCTTGATGAAAATTTCTGTAAACTGTCCACCCAGTTCAGTGCTAACATGGCCGCCACTTACATCATCTGTGGGCAGAAATAGTTCATCAGTGATGGATATCTTTTACATTATCAATCTCATGAATTCTCCATCCAACTATATCATCTAATTTTTAACATCTGACTATGCCAGCAATCTAATCATTTGGCTACATCCGTGCTCTATCCACTTGCTTGACTATACCAGCTCTCTAACCACTTGACTATACCAGCTCTCTAACCACTTGACTATACCAGCTCTCTAACCACTTGACTATACCAGCTCTCTAACCACTTGACTATGCCAGCAGTCTAACCACTTGACTATGCCAGCAGTCTAACCACTTGACTATACCAGCAGTCTAACCACTTGACTATACCAGCAGCTAACCTGTCCAGCGTTAACCACTTGACTATACCAGCAGTCTAACCACTTGACTATACCAGCAGTCTAACCATTTACTATACCAGCAGTCTAAACACTTGACTATACCAGCAGTCTAACCACTTGACAATACCAGCAGTCTAACCACTTGACTATACCAGCAGTCTAACCACTTGACTATACCAGCAGTCTAACCATTTACTATACCAGCAGTCTAAACACTTGACTATACCAGCAGTCTAACCACTTGACTATACCAGCAGTCTAAACACTTGACTATACCAGCAGTCTAACCACTTGACTATACCAGCAGTCTAAACACTTGACTATACCAGCAGTCTAACCATTTACTATACCAGCAGTCTAACCACTTTATACCAGTACTCTAACCACTTGACTATACCAGCACTCTAACCACTTGACTATACCAGCAGTCTAACCATTTGACTATGTCAGCACTCCAACCACTTGACTTGGCCAGCAGTCTAACCACTTGACTATGCCAGTGATGTAATCATTTGACTATAACAGCACTCTAACTCCTTGACTATGTCAAAATTCTAACCCGTTGACTATACCAGCTCTCTAATCACTTAACTATGCTAGTGATCTAACCACTTGCTTGACTATACCAGTCTTCTAGCCTCTTGACTATGCCAACACTCTAATCCACAGACTACAATATACTGTATGTCAAATTTACACATACCTTTATATATACTAACAAACAAAACAAACAATATATACCTTTATCAACTGGTTCATTAGACATCACATTGTAGAACACATCCAGTGTGTAGCCAATAATCTCTGTGTCATTTCTAAAATACAAAGACAATCAGTGATAGAATTAACACTAATATTTTCAACTTCTTTTAAAACAAAGGGTATAAAGGGCAAAGAATTCACTTCATTCCCCGGGTTTCCCTATATGGCTCCGTCTCTGTCGGCAGAAATAACACACCATCTACCAAGAGTGTTGTACAAAGCCCAAACTCCATAGCTCCTGCAACAATCCTAGGGATCTCGTTAAATAATTGCACATGCGACTCAGTTTGAATTCGAACTCACAACCTTCAGAATCACAAGTAAATGTCTTAACCATTTTACCATAGAGACTTCCGATAAAGACTTCTTTATTAGTTTTAACTCTTTCCACGTCCATTTATTTCCTCAATTTTTAAGCAGTTAATTCAAGGGAAGTAAAACAAAAAAAAAAAAAATTACGATCCCAACTACTTATCAATAAATAAACATATATATATTATTATATACTAAATTGAAGTAAACTGGACAACCTAACAGAATAACAAGGTTAAAAAGTACTATAAGTAAAACAGAAGAAGTAAAACTAGAAATACTTCTTATAAAGGAAGCAACTCTATGGCGCAGTGTGCGGCTTAAAGCGTGCAACGGACTTCCGCCATGGCGCAGTGTGCGGCTTAAAGCGTGGAAAGAGTTAAATTACTGAATTGATAATATAGCATTCCGGACACTCATTGGTGTTCAGCCTCCCCCAGTAAATAGCAAAGGGCTAGATTGATTAATAGAATCATCATCATTGCAATTTGGTGAATAACCATGTGCTCTCCAATCTCTGTCTCACACAGGAAGATCTCAACTGCATGTGTTATACATGCAATTATGTTGCTATACAAAGGATAACTGTTGTGCATCTCCAACATAGTCTAACTCTTGTAATGTTGGTACATTCGGCCAGACTGTTCATATCTTTGTTTTTTCCCACTAGTAGTGTTTCCCTTTCGCCCGCCTACCCTCAACCTTTCCTTCTAGTGCAATTCTCTTTTCCTTCTTCTTCTCTATATCAACCACTTGTTAAATTGCTCTTTGTGGTCTGTATGTGATTTGCGCCTTACAGTGTGAGTTCATTGTGCCAGTTAAGTGCCTACAGACCCTTGGCCAGAATATTTCTGTATGCTTTTATTTGGGTTCGACTTCCTAACAAAGACACACAAAAACATGGTGCAGTGAAGTTCACCACCTAGCGAGCCAGAGCCCGTTAATCTTGGACCTCATGGTCAAATTTTCCCAGTCTATGCCACTAGGAAGTGGAGTTGGCTTGTGTGTTCTGTGGGTCATCAGCAGACTACTAATTTCCACATTTCTCCCTTCCTAAGAGAGACTGGACTAAAATGAAAATCGTGGCATATCCTTTACAGGACTTCCCCATAAACCACGGTAAACGAGTCATCGATTTTCTAGGCACCATTTATACGTTCGGTAGTTTGCCATTAATTTCTTGATGGTGAGGTCTATTTTTACCGTTAGTAAAAATTCACTTCCAAACTGCCGGCCGTGGAGTTTGAACCAGGTACGCTTGAGTTATGATCGAGCTCACTATTGTTTAAGCTACAGACGCCCACTTCTAAGAGAGATTAGCCGACCACAATTCTGCTGGATGCACAGACAGACACAGAACACACCTTGTAGACCATAATAGTGTGACTTTCAACATAGCCAGTAAGAAACAAGTATCAAACAAGGAATGAAATATGTACATGCCTGTCATGTTTCAGCACATTCAACAGAACCTCCATAGCCTGTGTTCCTACTTCCAATCTAAATTTCTGAAAAAAGAAAAACAAACAACAATCAGAGAACACAAAAACTAAACTAAACAAAGAATTTATTTTGAAATTATCAAAAATATGTCTATTTTATTAAAGAAACAATAACATGATGTTTGTTTGTTGTTTCTCTTCATGTTTATTAACCAAGTTAACCACTCTGTGATCTGTGTATTTGCATCGAGAATGTGAGTATGTTGTGCCCCATTAGGCTTCTACGGTATGTAGGACAAGCACATCCTAAACCAGATATTTACAACTAACAGCCATATTTATTTGCTAAAAATCATACTAACAACAGATATATAACCAACACAATAGTATCATTTATTATGCACTGCAGTATAATTTAACCCTTTAACTTTGGAGAAATTGTGGAGTGTAGTCACTCTCAGCTAGAGAACTTTTCCCCAAAAAAAATATCAAAATTATTCTATAATTTCAGTTCTGTATTTATACTTTTGGTATTAAAGGGAAATTTTAAAAAAGGAGATGGAAGTGGTTGGGATATACATTAAGAATGCAGAATACCAGACATCCCCATGTGGCTCTTAAATGGAATCCAGGAGATAAGAGGGGTAGGGAAAGACCTAAAGAGCCGTGGAGACTAACTGTAGACAGAGAGAGAATAGAAGTGGAAAGACCTGGAACAAACTAATCTGGCTTGCTCAAGACAGATCTGGTTGGAGGAAATTTGTTGCTGTCTTATATTCAAGGAGAGTTAAGAAAGGAAACCGTAAAGGCAAAACTAAATTCTCCACAATCTAGCAATAAATTGCAGGTATGCAAAAGGAGTAAAATATTGTTGTATTTTGTGTTATTTCAAAAAACTATAATCAAACTTCATGCAAAAGTTCTGCTTATCATCTTGAAAGTCCCATAAAACTCACAGAGTACATTAGAATTAATTCATAATATTATTTCTTTTCATTACGGCTTTGTAGCTAATATTCAGAATTTATCATGACTTATACAATATTACTTAAAAACATTTTATGCATCAACACTCATAAGGATACAAATCTAGATTTTATATATTATACACACACATACAAATTATCTGAATTCATTAAAAATTTTATCTAACGACACTTTCAACCTGTCTCCTGTGTTGCACATTCAAAATGAGTTAGTTATTCAACTGTTGTATTTGGTAAACTAAAATGAGTTAGTTATTCAACTGTTAGTATTTGTGAAACTAAAAATGATTAGTTATTCAATGTTGTATTTGGTAACAAAATGAGTAGTATTCAACTGTTGTTTTGGAAACTAAAATGAGTTAGTTATTCAACTGTTGTATTTGGTAAACTAAAATGAATAAGGATTGATTAAAGGTTAGCCAGTGAAACAAAAGAGGGGGAAGAGCAAGAGGAAGACCGATAGATAAGTGGGAGTGAAACTTTAAGAAATGGACAGGTTACAGTCTGGCAGTGTGCAACACCAAGGCGAAAGACAAAGGATGCTGGAGATTCATTACAGCCAACCTTCGATGGGGAGACGGCACCTGATGATGATGATGAGTGAAACAAAATATTCATGGACCAAGTTCGAAGTTGTCAATGGTTCTTAGCATAGCTCTAAGAATACTAAGTAAGCTCCCAACATTTCTTTGGTTTAAAGAGATAAAAACAAGAATGGAACAAAAATAAGAAAAGAACTTGGAATTATCAAAGGAAGAGAGAGTGCATCAAATGGTTCAGGAATATAGACTACATGCTATCAATGGTTACTGGTTACTAAACTGACGTCACAGCACTCCAGGCAGGTCCATAGGTGCTCAGTCTCACACAACAGATGTCAAAGGGTATGCATACTGATGGTTCCTGTGGCTCGCTGATTAAACATACTCCTATCTCTACCCCTGAAGAATCAAGCTATACTTGTACAATGTGTAATTTCACACTCCTTAAATCACAAGATAGATTCAACATCAATTTTAGTGTCCTCATTCAATAGACGGATACTTATCCACCCTCAATTCACCGACGATCCGTGCTGTTGATGCAAGCATTGTCGCTCTCTCGTTGCAGTGAACACCCACATGCCCAGGACAGTAGATCCATGTGAGTCTCTGGAGGCTGAAATCCCTCAATAGAGAACATCCACTCATATCACAACCTGCCACTCTGTATCTATCATGCTTAGTTAGTTAATCAACACAGCTTATTCCTAAATGATCATATGGGCTTGAAAGTGATCAGTTTGAGCCAGCTTGTACATTGTGCCATTAGCCTCTAGGCAGGCACCCACGTCGAGCAACTGGTAATGCCACATCTCCCTTCACGGCATGCTTGTCAGTGGTACTGCCTTTCTTTCTCTCCTGCCCACCGTAGTGTCCAAGTAGAAAAGCAATACATGCAAAGGCATCCCCCCTGTCCCATTCTCCACAACCTCTTCTGGCAGTACATCACACGCCCATTTGAACCATGATGTCAGGCATCCAACATCCCCCTCTGTCTTCAGACTCTCCTTCTGAATTTTCTGTAGTCACAATTTCTAACTTCTTTATTATATGCCGGCAGAACTGTTGTAGTTCTATCTGAAATCCTGGAGTGACCAAAGGGCCACATTTAGTCTGACCTCCACCTTGATCCTGTCGTCCATGGTAACTCCTTCCGGAAAGAATTCTGGGCATACTTTCTGATCATTGAGGCACGCAAGCCCCCCCACCACTACAAGGTAATGGCCTCATGGAAAGGAACATGCCACTCTGTATCTATCATGCTATAAAAGTTATAGTTAACTCAACACAAAGCATTACTTCTTCTTCAAATGATCCATATCGACCAGCTGTTGACAACTCTGTGTGATCTGTATGTGATTTGAGCCTAAGAGCGATTGTACATTGTGCCAGTTATGTGCCTACAAGTAGGCAGGCACATCCGATTTCTGGATGCTTTTTATTTACTAGGTAACTTCCTAGGTCCTACATCAGTCGCCTCTTAGGCATGCCTTGCAGGTGGTACTATTTTTGCTTCCTTGCGTGCCTCAGCACCACACAGTCTAAAGCATTACACAAGAGAATAAACAAATAATCAATCAAGCCATGCTGCCACTGAGGCTTCATGCTCTCACGCTCTCTTGCTTGCAAATCAGTTCTGACGGCGATATTTTGTCGAACCATGATGTCAGGCCATCCAACATCTTCCCCTCTGTCTTCCACGATCTCTCCTTCCTGAATTTTACCTGTAGTCACCAAATGTTCTAAACCTTCTCTTGCATTATATGCCCGAAGAACCTTGATTGTCGATTCTTATTCTTTTGATAAGGTTTCTTTGTGTGCAGGCTGATTTAAAACCTCCCGTTTGTTTTCTTTGCTGTCCATGATTCTCAACATTCTTCTGTAAAACCACATCTCTGTGGCTTTCAATGATCGTATTGATTGTTTGTTCAGTGTCCATGATTCCTGCCATACATAAGAATTGGTTCAATATACATTGGAGACTGCTTTGAGTGTCATTGGTAGTGAGTTCACACATAGTGTGTTCTTCATTTTCATGAAAGCTGCTTTCGTTTGAGCTATTCTACTTCTAATCTCTGTTGTACATCTTCCATCTGGTGTTAAGAATGTTCCTAGATACTTGAATCGATGGACTTGTTTCAGTGTTGTGTTATTTATTTGATATTGCATGTTGGTGTTTCTTGTTTCTTGGAGACAACCATAACCTCTGTTTTCTTTATATTCATGCTTAATCCTTTCTTTCACTTTCTCTCACTAGTATGTCTATCAAGTTTTGCAGATCGTGTTCATTTGTAGCCATGAGAATTGTGTCATCAGCGTACCTTAGGTTATTTATATTTTGTCCACCGACTGCTATTCTGTCTTTTCTTCTATAGATTTCATGATGTTTTCCATATAAGTTGAATAGGTCTGGTGAGTACGACCTTGTCGTACAAATAATCAGAGCAGGTTTTCTAAACACCATCTTGTACTCACTTTAGACAAGGCTTTCAATGCTCTCACGGCATCTCTGCGATCATCAAGAAGGGTGGAGGATGACACACGCTCACATAAGCGTTCAATCTAAATAAAGAATGAGAAAATACATACAAAGATAGTTACATACTTGAACAAGTACAAATTTCAACCTAGCATTGATCAGTACAGAGTTAAATCAAATTTGAATAATAACTTTGATGTGGTCAACACCAGAGCCAGTGGCGGCTCGTGATAATTTTTGTTGGTGGGGCCAGACAGATATTTTAGGAAAAATCATGGTTTCGGTTAGGATATATTTTAATGTATAAAATAATAAATACACGTTACACCTTATTTTTGGTGGAGTCCGGCCCCACTGGCCCTTAATGACAAGCCGCCACTGACCAGAGCTATTCAATGACAAACCCTATGGAGAGGGGTAATAATAATTCCTCTGCATGCCTATCGTTACATAGGGCCTGCAAGTAATTTCTCCATACCGCTCTATCCCTGGCAACTCGCTCAATCTCCTCCATGGAACTGAGACCGATATTTTCTGCCTCTCTCAGCAGTTCGTTTCAGGGTCTCTTTAGGTCGACCTCTCTTTCTTGAACCCTTTGCATCCCACTTCAATGCTGCTTTGATATTCTTTGATCATTTATTCTCAAGGTATGTCCAACATCTTCTCCTTCTTATAATAGTTGTTACTAGTGGTTGACCAGACATTTCTCTGATTTCCTCACTTCTGAATTCTTTCCATTTTATGTTCATTATTTTTCGCATACATCTTTTTTTAGAATGCATTCAACTTGCTTACTATAACTTTAGTCATTTTCCAACTCTCACTGACATATATGTTAGGATTGATACAACATTTAAATTGAAAATTCGTAAATTGGTTTTAATACTTTATAAATTGCAATTCCATATTTTATTTCAACTTAAAAGCTGATGTTACTTTGACAATTCGTAGCATAATTTCTTTTGTAACATTTCCTGTGCAATCAAAATTGCCACCTAAATAGGTGAACTGCTGTTCTTTTTAGGTAAAATTAAATTATTTTCAAATGTAAAGATTAATTAGTGTATATATATATATTCTGATTCTTTACCACCTTGATGTTGAATATACTACAAGATTATCGCCAGAAGGCAGTCCTCTAAATGTCTAATTAAATCAGAATTTGATGGTAAAGTGAATTTATAACACAATTTGTACAGCATATCACATTTAATTTTGTTTTATTAGTACAGCGTTGCATGTATTATTCTTTTAGTGTTTGATAGTAGTCCATTTATATATCTACAAAACAAGTCATAACAATCTGTTGAAAACTACAGTTTAATTTTTACATACATCCATGGAATAAAGATGTGAGCATATATTTATTCAGTCACATCTTGCTTTTAAATTTGGTAGTGAATGCCCAATGTGTTAAACCTAAAAATGTACAGCCAGAAAAATGCTTGTAGAACACCAACAACGACAAAATGATAGTAAGATCTAAGCAAAGAAGATTACATCCACTATTCACCATTATAAAGATTATTTATATGGAATTGAATATTATGTCAAATATTCATTAATAACTCGATAGACAACATCGTAATAAATGGCCAAACACTGGAGAAAGTTTAAAATTTTACATATTTGGGTAGTAAAGTGTCAAACAACGGAGACACGATGAAGAAATAAACTCTCGTATTGCTCTAGCAGCTAGTGCCTTCACTAAATTAACGAATATCTGGCAATCTCAAGACCTTAGTATATGCACAAAAGTTAAATTATTTAGGTCATGTGTGATTCCTGTACTGACCTACGGTTGTGAAAGTTGGAAATCAACAAAGAAAATTGATAAGAAACTGGACAGCTATTAAAAGTAAAATTGAGTGATTTCGTTTCTAACAACACAGTGAGAGATAGAACACACCAACTGGGGACTGCCTAGAGTAGTTGATAGTAGCTCGGCCTGCTAGCTGTGGACGCCTCATAGCTCGGGTTCGAACCTACTGTCCGGCATTTGTTCGAGTCCCTGGTCTTACTCAGGACGATAACGTGAGTACCTCTGAAGTCGGAGAAAATCTGCCTGTATGGCAAGGGAATACTAATTACGAGTACATTGAGCACACAGGTGCCAGTGTAAAGTAATTTACAATGTGCACGCTGCTGCCATTGTAAGAAATTGGAAAACGATTTTCACAAAAATCAGTTTCAGAGATGGAACAGTCTGAGTTGAAAGCGACGAAAGAAAAAGAAAGAAAAAAAAAAAGAACACACCAACAACCCGTATCAAATATTATAAGGAAACGAAGGTGGAAATATTTAGGTCATGTTCTTAGATCAGACGAAAGAGACTAAATCGACAAGTCCTTATGTGTTCACCAGTTGGGAAAAGAAAACGTGGAAGACCAAAGACCACTCTTCGAAGAACCATCCAACAAGAAAGTAAATTATTAGGATGTAAAACCATACAAGATCTCCAACTGCTAGCAAAGAACCATATCACATGGATATCTAAAACCTCTGCCCTATGTGCGCCTTTGTCACGAAAGGAACAAACTAACTAACTATTCATTAATATATACTAATTGATGCAGACTTATCTGCTTTGATCTCATGCCATTAGATACTTTTGATAAATTTGTCATCATTGTTTTCGCCGATGTTATCATTTTCATGATCTTGTATCATCATTATGCTGGTATTGGTATAGATAGAAATGTTACGTAACTACTTTTCAACTTATGCAACTGTTAGTGTTACTAGTGTGTTTTAACAACTAGTATAACACTAGTGTTACTCATTCATCCAATTCATGATACTCATCATACTGTGTACAGTGTGTTAATTTCTTACAAAATAAAAATAAACCCAACCATGAACCTAGAGGCTACTATAAACTATAACTGACTCAACTGACTCACTCACTAGTTAGTTATGTTTGCAGTGGAGTGGTAATTAGTGTGTAAGTTAGAATCTTATGTTTACCACTAACTTGAACTGTCCTCGGAGATCATGCATTATTGTATTACATTAATTATAACAAATTGCACTGTGTGTTTTTCTATTTATCAGCTGTTCAACTTGACAACGTCAGCTGTTTCAGAACTCGGATCACCAGCAGTCCTGCGTCAGCTGAGATTTCGGTTCGTGTTCACATGTGTGTGTGTTTTTTTAATCAAGAAACATATATCATTTTCTAAACTTTAAGACTGCTTGAACTCTCTAGTAACTGCTGTTACCGTTTCTGCGCTGCTAGATGTGTGCACATCTCCTTGAGGTCCTCCCAAAACTTTGCGAAAATAGTCCATTGGATTATTTCTAGCACGAAGTTAGGCAATAAGTTGTTACATAGAATGTAGTCGTGTCTCCCGGAAGTTTATGCTGCAAATAATCAACGCATGCGCATTCTAGAAATTATAGATTTCGTTTCAAGTAGAATATTTAAACGACATGACAATTTGTGATTTCATATTGACACGGCTAACAAACGAAACTATTAGAGCCATTGTTTGCAGATATCTGGGAGAAAGAAGAATTGCCTAAGGATTGGACTAGGGTACTGTGGTGAAAATCCCCAAGAAAGGAGACCTAACAGATTGCAATAACTGGAGAGGAATCACGTTGCTTTCAATCCCAAGTAAGATATTCTGCAAAATTGTCATAATGCGAATACAAGAAGCAGTAGACAAGTGTCTACGAATGGAGCAAGCAGGATTTAGGAAAGGAAGAGGAACAAATGAACACATATTTACCCTGCGTAACATTTTAGAACAATGTAGCGAGTGGCAAAGGACTATATATATCAACTTCATAGATTTTGAAAAGGCATTCGACAGCGTCCACAGAGACAGCCTATGGAAGATACTGAGACAATACGGCGTACCGCAGAAGCTTGTCAACATCATAGCCCTCTTCTATAAAGATTTCTCCTGCAACCTAAAGAATTCCAACAAAACATTCCCAGTAAAATCTGGTGTAAGACAGGGATGCGTAATGTCCTCTCTTTTGTTTAGTATTACAATTGACTGGGTGCTAAAAAATGTCATAAAACAACAAGCACCAAGAGGAATAAGATGGACCCTTTCGAGATGCTTGAGGACCTGGACTTTGCAGATATAGCCCTGGTGTCACACAAATATGAACATATACAAGAGAAAAGTACAATACTTCACAGCACGGCAAAGACAGTAGGCCTCAAAACAAACACAGGAAAAACAAAAATTATGACAAACAGTGAAATCCAACAACCAGTAATGTTAGAAGATGAAACACTGGAAAGGGTTGAGCAGTTTACATATCTTGGTAGCGTACTGACACTAAATGGTGGCACAGAGGAAGATATAAAATCACGTCTAAGTAAGGCCAGAACCGCTTTTGCCAGAATGAAACCAGTATGGAAGTCCAAAATCTACAATAGGACCACAAAGCTTAAACTCTATAAAAGCATTGTTTTGCCAGTTTTGCTCTACGGATCGGGTGTTGGAGGATGACCAAAGGAGATACTAGCAGGCTGTCAGTTTTCCACCACTCTTGTCTTCGCAGAATCTTGGGAATCTTTTGGCCAGTAAAATATCCAATAACCAACTACTCCAAGACACAAGACAAGAGGCAATGAATGACATACTCAAAAGAGAAGATGGAAATGGCTCGGACATGTTATGAGAATGAGACAAGAAATGCCTGCAAGGATAGCCCTCACTTGGACACCAGAGGGAAAGAGAAAGAAAGGCAGACCACGGATAACATGGAGGCGCATGATGGAAGAGGAACTGGACACCGCATCTCTGACGTGGGGCTCTGCGCTGAAGGTTGCACGGACAGGAGAGCATGGAAAGTCCTTTCTGAAGCCCCATGTGTCACTAGGCATGACGGGATTAAGTAAATAGGCTAAGAAATAGCATGTCATTGCCCTGTGTTTCTGGGGCTAGCAAGGAAAGGAAAGAATAGTACCACTACGACCTACAAGACATGTCGTAAGAGGCGACTGAGGTAAGGGCCTATAGAAGCTACCCTAGTAAATAAAAGCGTCGCAGAAATCGGATATGCTGGCCTACTTGTACGCGCATAACTGGCACAACGTACAATCTCTCTTAGGCTCAGATCACATACAAATCACAAAAAGTGGTTAACAAGTGGTCGATATAGAGCGTTCGAAGAAGAAGAAGAAGCATTTCGTGATCAGCATAGACAAAACCTCCACGACATTCTTATCCATCTCCCATACGGAAATAAAATACTGACAAATATCTAGGAATAACCATGATCAAAGAAGAAAGTCATCCTAATCATCTCAAGATTACATTTGACAAGAGGTTTTAATTGAGCAAACACATCGAAAATTCAGATAGACAAACCAGAAGACGATTAGTCACTCTAAGAAATCTGGCAGACACCAGTTGGGAAGAAATTAATGAACTCTGAAAATATGGCTAATGATGTAATAAGACAGCGTCTAAGGTTCAGTTGCACAACTCATTTAACGAAACTTGGCAAAGTGCAAAACTACATTCTCAGGGTTATCGCTTAAGCTATGATGAATACCACATCGATCTTGGAGGTGCAGAAAGTAATTGTAGAATGCAGACACTCTTCTTCTTCTTCTTTGCGTTCGTTCTTTACAACCAATTTTAATCACTCTTTGTGTTATGTTTGATCTTTACCAAGAACGTGTATACGTTTGGCAGGCCCCTAAACGCATTGACTTCTACACGTTTAGGACATGTGGTGCAGACACTTCTTATAGAAGAGATATAAAAAGTATGATCCAGATGGAGAAGTACAATAGTATGCTCCTACACCCAATGAAAGCATGACTAAATGATCTTACCATGAAACGTTAAAAAGATAGCAGATTTATAAATCGTCGAAAAGGAACTAAAACGATATAATCAAGAAGGCGTAATTATGAAAAATTTCTTTGAAACCACAATTTATTTGAAACTCATCCCTAAAAATTATGGAACTTGAAAAGCCAGCGATATACTTGACTAGAATTCGTTACAACAATCAGTGGCCTCACAAACTCTTCTTCTTCTTCTCTTCCACCATTTACTTCTTTATAGAAGTGGTTTTTTTTTGAGGGGAGAGAGGGCGTAGTGATCTTGTGGTGCTTTTTAAGACACATGTAAGCTGAATTAATTTTTGTAAGGCTGTTCTTGATGCCGTCGTTCATCTTTTGCGTGGTCTTCCTCTTGCTTTGTACTTATTATACTTTTCTGTGTGGCCCTCCGTGATAGGTGATACCAGTCTTCTTGTAGGTGTCAAACCATTTAATCTGTTGTTCTTTTATGAATTGCATAACTGGTTTCACATCAAGTCTTCTTCTGATTTCTTCATTTCTAATTTTGTCTCTTATTGTCACACCTGCAGCTCTTCTAAGACACCTCATCTCTGTCGTTATGATTTTCCGCTCATTATCTGCTGTTATTGGCCATGCTTGACCTGGTAACATAGTGTTGGACGACTTATTGTCATCCTGCAGCTCCTCTAATGCACCTCATCTCTGTCGTTATGATTTTCCGCTCATTAGTTGCTGTTATTGGCCATGCTTGACACTGGCTGATTCAAGAATACTATTGTACGCAATCACAGATACATACATACACGGATAGGTACGCAGTAATGCAGCTAAGAATGGATGCGCTGGAATATGTATTTCATATCTGGAGAATTACCAAGAAGAGAATGTTGTTTCTACTGGCAGATTCTGTTCAAACTACACAGCAGATGTTTTGATATTGTAAGAATGAAATATATGCTTGGCCTTCTGTCACTACGTTTCTGACATGTTATTGCCCAAGCCAACAAATGTATGCGGGTTCTTCTCTTTGTCGTAACAGTGTACTGGCTGTTGCCCATGTCGTGGTTTCAAGTTTGTCTTGTGCTGTTCTGGCTGGTGAATTATTATCTTGCTCTTTCACAGGATTCTGCTACGCCATCTAACCATCTTTTCCTTGGTCTTCCTCTTGCCTTCTTTCCGGATGTTCTGTTGTAGAAGACTCTGTATACTGTGGAGTTTGATGCATTCTTATTAAGGGCAAACCATTCTTCTTTATTGAGTTACTGTGGATAAAGACATTCACTGCACAAAAATATAATGGTGTTAAAGAAAGGCATGTCGTGGCTGGTCCAGGCTGAGAGAACAATTAGAAGTAGAACAGTTGCAACCTAACAAAGGGAAGAATGTATCCCGATAAATGGAGCTATCGTAACGTTATCATTACTTGAAAGAATGTGAGATTTTCTGACAGAGGCTGAACTCGTAATTATAAGCTGATATAAGATATGAAGTGATGATGATGTTGTGTTATACCGATTGATCTGTACATCGTGCAAAGTTAGGCTGTGGTTTCTGACTAGCGTATGGATGGGTATGTTGCAGAATGGAGCTACAGCACAACTACTTAGTATGATGGAGGTTGAGGCTAGTTCTGCCCTCCATAATATATATATAATGGGACTCTATTTACTGAGGCCGTTGTTGTATCTGACTTTCAGTCAATGATTCGGAAGATCAAAAATGACAGGTCTCAACGGCACAATGATTCTCAGCTATACGGGTTCCTCTTGTATTGTTACAGCACCACATTTGGCGATCTTGCGCAAGGGATTCCCAGCACGTGGTATCTATATCGTAACATTTCATGGACATTTTAAGAGTGTCTTTAAAGCGTTTTTATGTCCTCCAGCAGAACGTCTACCCCCTTCAAGTTCGCCATACATCAACTGTTTTGGGATGCATTCATCAGGCATCCGAGCAACGTGACAGGCCCATCTCACTTGGGCCTTCTGCAACAGGATGTTGACGCTTGGGATCTTTGCTCTTGTGGGGACGTGAGTATCTGGAATTTTGTCCTGCCAGATTATTTTTGGTATTCTGCGTAGACAGCTTGTGTGGAAGTGGTTTAGTTTTCGTGTGTGTCTGCTATACACTGTCCATGTCTCGCTTGCGTACAGCAGCGTGGTTAGCACTATGGCCTGGTAAACTTTCAGCTTTGTGGCTACGCTTATCCCCTTCCGCTTCAACACAGTGACACGTAGCCTTCCGAACGCAGCACTAGCTTTAGATATTGTATTGTTGACCTCAGAATCTATGTTTGCCGATCTGGATAGGATGCTGCCAAAATAGGCAAGTTGTCAGCTGGCAGGAGACGATGGTGTTTAATGTTGATGACTGTACCGTAATACTGCTTTCTAGGGGCGGGCTGAAACACAATCTATGTTTTCTTGGTGTTAATGGTAAGGCCAAACATACCACATGCCATTGATAACTTGTCCATGCAGGTCTGCATGTCTTTCTCCGAGTTGGTGGCGAGGGTGCAGTCATCAGCAAACAACAGGTTTGAGTGAAAAAGTTGATTCTATTACCTTGGTGAAGGATTTTAACCTCCGAAGATTGAATAGATTACCGTCTGTCCTGTAACTAATCTTTATCCCATGTTCGTCGCCTTCCCAAAAAATATCCGTGAGCATGGCAGCAAACTTCGTGCTGAAGAGTGTTGGGGCCAGCACGCAGCCATGGTTGACGCCGTTGGTGATGTGGAAGGTCTCCAACAGCTCCACTTCATCAAGTACACGCGCCATCATGTCCTCGTGAAACTGTTGGACGATCTTAATGAATTTCACTGGGCATCCCTGTTGACCGTGGCGTAAGCCTTCATCAGATCGACAAAGCGCCCGAGTGGTTACCGGGGTCCAAATTTGGTGTAAAGAATAGAACCACTGTTACCTGCCACGCATGTCGTACGATGCGACTAATGAGGTTTGGCTGAAATCAGATACATGTGTCCGCCAGGGAATGCTAACACGAAACAAATGTTTGCAGAAAACGGATGCACCAGGCCGTAAGGTGCATAATATGGTGCAGCGACCCCTTACAATGAGGAATGGGATAACGGATTCTACGTTCGCCAATCTGCCTCGGAGATATAGCCACGCAGTAAGAATGTCAGATGTACCATCACGAGGGTGGCCAAAACTTACTGCGGGAAGAGGTCAGTACAAACGGGGAAGCAGAAATCATAGGAATTATATCCTACAGAACTGCCCCAAGTATGCAGACTTGAGAAGAAAGAGTTGGCCCATTTACACTAGCGTCCAGACAAACTGTATGACGTGGCTGATAATCCGAAATCTGCCTTTTTTGGAGAATCCGAAATCCCAATCTAGTGAGAACGCAGAAGAAGGAGAAGATCGACAAAGACCATGTAGATGCTACATTGCTGCTCTTGGCATTTCTCCTGTAGTTCACAAGCAGAAAATATCATGTATGCTGTTCCACGACCCTCTCTGAAGCCACATTGGGTCTCAGGGAGTAAGTCCTGTTCTAGGTGATCGATTAAGCGATTAAGGAGGACTCTGGCCAGTATCTTGCCAGCAATTGACAGGAGGGAGACCCAACTGTGATTACCGCAGGTTGGCGGTTTTTGCTCTTGTACAGGTGGATAATAGCGTTTTTAAAAAAAACATGATTGAAAAGACATATCTTGAACAAAATTGCGCATTTGACTTTGTTTCTGTATGTTTATATATTTATACTAGAAAGCTTTTGACAGAGTCCAACATGAAAAGCTAATCATATGTCTACAAGAAATAGGCCTAGATGGGGATGATATCAGACTAATAAGTAACATATACTGGGAACAGACAGCAATAATAAAATATGAAAATAGCTACTCTCCATACATAGACATAAAGAGAGGAGTGAGACAAGGATGCATACTGTCACCAAGCCTATTTAACATCTACACAGAGAAAATCTTCAAACAACTAGAGGGAATGCCAGGACTCAAGATCAATGGAAAAATAATAAATAACTTAAGATATGCAGATGACACAGTATTGGTAGCAGAAAATGAACAAGATCTACAAGAATTAGTGGACCAATTGGACAGAACTAGCAAGGAATATGGATTAGACATTAACATACAGAAAACAAAAACTATGGTAATCAACAAGGAAATGGAAAAACCTAAAATGAATATAAAAATACATGGAGAATTACTACATCAAGTAAAAGCTACTCCTATCTCGGTCAGATGATAACAGATGATGGCAGATGTATAACTGAAATTAAAAAGAGAATAGGAATGGCCAAGGATAATTTCAATAGTATGAGAAAGTTACTGACATCCAAACAAATCACAAACAGGCTAAAAATTAGAATGATCAAATGCTATATATATCCTATATTAATGTATGGCTCGGAAACATGGACAATGAACAAGCAGTTAGAAGACAGAATTGATGCATTTGAGATGTGGATATATAGAAGAATAAGCAGAGTTTCATGGACAGAAAAACAGACAAATAAACAAGTTTTAGGAAAACTAGGCATGAAGAAACAATTATTAAGAGAAATAAAATTCAGACAAGTAAAGTATTTTGGGCACATAAAAAAGGGATGACACCATGATAAAACATTTACTAGAGGGGAAAGTTGAGGGAGAAGAGCAAGAGGAAGACCGAGAGATAAGTGGGAGGAAACTTTAAGAAATGGACAGGTTACAGTCTGGCAGTGTGCAACACCAAGGCGAAAGACAGAGGATGCTGGAGATTCATTGCAGCCAACCTTC
Source organism: Arion vulgaris (assembly GCA_020796225.1). NCBI lineage: Eukaryota > Metazoa > Mollusca > Gastropoda > Stylommatophora > Arionidae > Arion > Arion vulgaris. Next base: position 4,085,678 of record CM036767.1, read on the forward strand.
GATGTGGAGACGGCACCTGATGATGATGATGACTAGAACTAGTCCTTTCGATTTACCCAAGCTTTAATAACTGTGTGACGTCACACTCGGCAGCTGTTCCAGCTAAACACCGGTCATAAACGGGTCGAAGATAAGGTGTGGACTCCCGTGTTTGCAAGCATATCTTTCAATTGCTCATCTTACACAATGTATATCTAACATAATAAAGGATGGAGGTAAGAACTACTTTATAATATAAATTTAGAGTTGTTTTAATTTCTGAATGTTAAGTTTTTAATTGACGTTGTTTTGACCGAGCTCTTAATAGTTTAAAATACGCTAGTAGATGACATGAAAAAAATGTGTTTCTTTCTTACCTGCAGCAACTAACAAGTAACAACAGGTGTATCTTAGATGTTAAGTGCTGCAGGTAAGAAAGAAACACATACTAACTATCTCGGAAGGGAAATAAAATAAAAGCTTTAAGTATAAATACAGTTGCAATTCTCTGGAGACTGGTAGTTTTTAAACCTAGAATTATACCATAGGAGAAACATAAAATAATTAAAGCATGTTGAGAAATTAAGTGCACACCCATCAATAATAAATACCACCTGCATAACCTACCCAATAATGCAAGAAACTGCCTTATGCAGTAATAAAAATATTTACCGCAGTCACAGAAAATGATCTAATGATGAATTGTTATCAATCTCTGCCTAATCTAGTCAATGTTTTTTTAAAATTTTATCGAAACATGCACCAACATTATTTCTCATGTTTCTTGACTCTATAATTAATGATGCTTCTGTTATTTTGCAGGGTTCAATCATGAGTCTGGGATTAATGGGAAGTACAGTAACGTTAACAGGTGTTTTAAATTTCTTAAAGATGACAGCCAGTTTACCATCTATACCTCTTTTTGTCGGGTACGTGTTGATTTATATTGTTTCTGGACTTTGGCAGAGGTGGACTGCACCATATGATTTAAAATTGGTGAGTTCTTTGAATGTTAGATATAAAGTTAAGTCTTGATAATATTTGTTACAAACTCACTGTTGTAATTAATATTACAAGTTGTTCATAGTTGTTTATAATGTATAATAATGGGTCACATTTCAACCCTTTACTTGCTGAGGGAGAAAACTGCTACAACTGAAGTTTATTTTAAAAATAGCACCATGAACTACTTATATTTTTTTAAATGTTCATTGAATACACGGTAATCCACTACTTTGTGAAATCACATGTGTTGTTATTATTGTATATATTTCCAGAATGTACATCCTGTGTTAGTGCATGTAGTCTGTGTTTCAATAATTCTCATTGCATATTGAGTTATCAATTTTTCTTGTAGACAGTTTTCAATATCAATCATACATTTTTATGTTTTGGCAGCCCGTCTGCCCAGCGTGTTCGTAGCGCGTTGGACTACGGGTGACTATCCCTCTGTGTGTGCGGGTTCAATTCCGGGATGGCAGAAAAAGCCACATATTCCCAAGATTTACGGTGTTCGTGGCATCGAACCGAAGGGTTACGATGTCCATGGCACCGAGCCGAAAAGCTGAAAAGCTCAAGTGCTTCTGGATCGGGGAAAAAAAGGTTTGGGAAAATGTACTTTTTATTTATATATATATATATATATATATATATATATGATTAGTGAGTAGAACCATCTTATAAATTATTTTAATTTTTAATTCCTACCAATTTTATTTTTTGTTTAGTTGATGATTGTTCACAACTTTATTTGCTGTTTAGCAAGTGCTGCAACATTTGGTGGTTTCTCTTATTCCTTATTCAAATATGGTTCAATCTATGGGAAAACACCTGACCCGTTTCTTACACAAGTTTTCAGACTCTATTGGATAACAAAGGTAATGTTTGTTCTATTGTTAAAGTTTTAAAAAATGTTTTATTTTGCAAATTTTATGTTAGAGATATTATTTTTATCATTCCCAAATATGTGAGTGATAAGTCTGATGCTCTGTCCATCAGGGTGTGATGACCACAGAAATTTTCATCAAGGAATGTAGTTGCGCTATGTTTGTCTGTGTGTGCGTAGATGACTAGTGAGCCCGATACGGCTTGAAATGTTCTTGTACAGTGTGGGCAAGGTATACTTGGCACTTGTGGGAGTTTACTGCCTTTCTGTTTTGACATTTTTGCTCCATCCATGCTGTTCTACCTGCTCTGCAGGCCGAGGAACCGTATCGAAGAAGTGTGCGCCAGGCTGATCTGTCTTGAGCAGTATTCTCCCAGTTGTTGACATCTATGCCAAAGTGAAAAGTCTATTGTGCATGTCAATAGTAGATTTTAGTTGAGAATAGAAACTGTTATTTGTTATGGAATACCTATCATGTCATTGTAATTTTATATTTTTATATTTGATGTCTGTTTCATAGCTACTGTTTGATGTAATGGTTTGGCCCAAACATTGAAATCTCGTACTTGTCAGTTATCAGTTATACACAAGGACTATTTTTTTTATCCAGAAGCACTTGAGCTCTTCGGCTTGGTGCCATAGACATCGTAACTCTTCGGTTCTGTGCCACAAACACCATGAATCTGGAGAACCTGTGGCTTTTCTGCCAGCCCGCAAAATTGAACCCATACTCACAGGGAGCTTGTCACCCGTTGTCCAACGCGCTACGAACACGCAGGACAGGCGGGCCGAGTCAGAGTGTTAAAACCTACAACCTATAAAAACCTTTTAGAAAGTCCCCTATTTGTGCTTTCCAACAATTTTTCAGTTTACTGATATTATGAGTGTGTTTGACAATTATCATAGCCATTGTTACTAACCACTTGGATTAAGAAATAGGAAGTGACCAGCACATTATACCCTAAGGTCTGAAAAGGCTACTGTCTTGTCTTATCCATATGTGCTGTGAAGCGTCATGTGGAGTTTCAGTTTTCTATCTTGTGCCAGGTGTTGTATCTGTAGTTATTAGTCTTTGATTTTGCAGGATATCTGTGATACTATATATCCCGCCAGTGGTTACCAGGGCCCAAATTTGGGGTGTAAAGAATAGAACCACTGTTACCTGCCACACATGTCGTAAGAGGCGACTAAGGAGGTTTGGCTGAAATCGGATGCACATGTCCTAAAAGTATAGAAGTCTATGCGTTTAGGGGCCTACCAAACCAATGTGCAACGTATACACGTTCTTGGCAAAGATCAAACATATCACAAAGGATGATTAAAATTGGTCGTAAAGAACGAACGCAAAGAAGAAGACTATATTTCCATCAGGTTATTACTCTTCCTCTGCATCCAGGTTGCCAGTTGCTATAAGTGCGCATGGTAGTAGAACTGGTTTCATTCTCATTAGGTGACCGAATCATTTTATTTGTTATCTTTTAATATGTTGGATGCTTGGTGTGATTCCAACAACATTTCTAATGTTCTCATTTCTCACCCCGTCTTGTAACATTGACCACTTTTCTTAAACAGTTAATTTCACATGTTGTGATATTTGTTGGGACAGTTCATTTCACATGTTGTGATCTTTATTGGGATTTAGTTAAGAACCATGTTTGACATTGATAACAGAGTAATTAGAAATATGCAATTTGTCAGTTGTCGCTTGACTGCAATGTCTATGTTTCGGTGTTTGAACAGTGAGGACAAAAGGTATGTTATTGCATTGATTTAATTTTGTTACAAACATATAATCCAATATATTTCTGCAGGTCGTGGAATTGTTGGATACTGTGTTCATGGTGTTATGTCATCAGCAGCGTGACATCTCATTTTTCCATGTATATCAACATGCCAGCATATTACTATTCTCAGATATGGCCAGATTATTTTATCAATGGCCATCAGTTGCTTCGTTCTTTACAATCAACTCTTTGATACATGTCTTTCAGTATGTAGTTTTGGGGATGTCACACTTTAACCATGAAGAGTAAGTAATCTTTGTATTATAACTTCTTTCTTTCCTATTAGAATTAAGTAGCTATTACATTTTTTTTTTTCGATCCAGAAGCACTTGAGCCGAAATCTCTTGCTCGGTGTCATGGACATCGTAACCCTTCGGCTCGGTGCCACGAACACCGTAAATCTGGGAAACCTGTAGCTTTTCTGCCAGTCCGCGGAGTTGAACCCGCACTTACAGAGGACTAGTCACCCGTAGTCCAACGCGCTACGAACACGCTGGGCACGCGGGCTAGCTATTACATAAGTTTGGTGGGTTGGGCATACCCTATGGAAGACACAGTCGAGTATCACTGGACAAGCATCTGAGTGAAACCTGCAGGGAAAACAGAAAAGGGATGTCTTAAACAGACCTGGAGATGAAGTCTTCTTGGGAGTTGAAGGGGCCTGAGGAGTTGAAGGGTGCTTGACTGTCCTGGGGCCTCATAAAGCAGTCAGAGACCGGAAATGTGGTAAACAACTGTTTGTTTTCCGATCCAGAAGCACTTGAGCTTTTCAGCTCTTCGGCTCAGTGCCATAGACATTGTAACCCTTCGGTTCGGTGCCACAACACCGTAAATCTGGGGAATCTGTGGCTTTTTCTGCCATCCCGCGAATTGAACCCGCACACACAGAGGGATAGTCACCCGTAGTCCAACGCGCTACGAACACGCTGGGCAGACAGGCGTAAACAACTGTTAAGGCCCTATGCTCCATGAGAAGCAGAGAGAAATAAGTAAGTACAAAAGTACATCTTTGTAAACTGGCTGATGCTACAAATAAGAAAATTGACAGAATTGAAGAATATTTTTATTTTAGGGCTGTAGGAAATTTATTGTCTGATTGTATATGTTATATCTACCTTTAAAGAAGTCTTAATTTCTTCACTTCCGGTGTATCCTTTGCTTTTATGGTGAGCTGCATAGCGGTAAACGCTCACAGGGGGCTAGAAAAAGACACTTCTTCGACACGGTTCCTCGGCCTGCAAGGCAGGTAGAACACCACGGATGAAGCAAAAACATCAAAACAGAAAGGCAGTAAAACTTCCCACAAGTGCAAGTATACCTTGCCCACACTGTACAAGAACAGTTCAAGCCCGTATCGGGCTCTCTAGTCATCTACACACACACAGACAAACATAGCGCAACTACATTTCCTTGGATGAAAATTTGTGTGTCATCATCACCGTGATGAATGAGCATCATCATCACCCGTGATGGACGAGCATCATCATCCTTTGCTTCATAAAGGCCTTTTGGTCGAAACATCGCTGTGTATTGTTTTTGTACTAAGGAAAAAAGGAATATTTTTCCTGTTCCTTACCTATTATCATTCTGGACCTATTTTACCTATATTATCTATTTTCATTCTTTTCTTCCATTTATTAAAAAAAAATTTGTTGGTGCCAGTCAAATAATGTATGACTATTTTCGTCCTCAGTTCTTCACAATGGAAAAAAACTATTGCACAGATACAGCTAATTCAATTCTTTGCTGTACTCTTCCTTGCGTACAATGGTTACCGTCATCGCAACTTCTGTACTTATTGCATAATTTTTGGAATGACAATGTTTATCTTATCATTAAATAGTTTTATTCGTGAGGTTTTTAAAAAGCAGCCTGTCAAAACTGATTTGCGGAAGAGGTTTTAAAATATTTATATAATATAATCAAATTATTTATAGTGAAAAGGTTTCACAAAGATATTCAATTTACATCAAAATATTTGGCACTTATATATTAAAAAAAATATTTTTATATTTTTGTGTCTGAACTTTTGTTCATAAGTTTACATGATTGATTGATGAGCCCATTATCATTGCACTTCGGTGAGTAACCATGTTTGCTCTAATCTCTTTCTCACACAGGAAGATCTCAGTGGCAGTGCAAAAAATTTTTAGCACCAACGAGGGTCCCTTGTGTAATTTATAAGATGGTGAAAATATTTTGTAGGAATTTTATTATTTAATCTTGCCAATGAATTTTACCTGGACAGCGCTTTCCAGCCTGCTTTTCTCAATTTTGTACTGCCAAGGGTTCTTTTATGTGCTTAACTTGAATACATTTTATTGTCCGTCTCCGATAGGACTAGGAACTCAATCTCACCTACACTGAGATCAAGGATCTCTGCAAAAATATCATGATGGCTCCACGTAGGAGCGAGTCGAGAACCTTTTGAAAGAGACGCGAGCAGCGACCGATTTTACATGATGAACATTTTAGTGGTGTTTGCTAGCACAGGAACGGAACAATTGTGAGGCAACTAGTTGCTGTGAAGTTAGATCCGTGACCACTATATTTAAAAAAAACTACATTTGATGTTTATGTCATATTTTTGTGTGATTGTTTTTGTCCTGTTTAATATAGTTAGTGTTCTGGTCAACTAATAATGCAATTTGCTCAAAGTTGAATTTATTTTGTTATATTTCAAAAGCAAACAATTTTTTAAGAAACCAGTCCATCTGCCACTTTACAAAATAATGTTATATGTTTAATTTGATCTAACTCACATAAAATGTACAATTTATTTGTTGTAACAAAGATATCAAATATATATACTAATTTTTATATGTATGTTGATATTAGTGAAGTGCTCTTATATTACAAGTCGTATGCACTTTTTTTATATTACAGGTGGATCATATCATATGTGTCCGTTCGATGATCTACTGATAAAATAAAACACACTACTTCCAGCTCAATAAATATGAACAAGCAATTATCTTCACACTATACACACGTCAACTTACTAATTAGCAAATGTTGCACATCTTTCATAGATAGTGTAGATTTTATAGTGTAGACACTGTAGATAGTGTAGATTTTATAGTGTAGACACTGTAGATAGTGTAGATTGTATAGTGTAGACACTGTAGATAGTGTAGATTTTATAGTGTAGACACTGTAGATAGTGTAGATTTTATAGTGTAGACACTGTAGATAGTGTAGATTTTATAGTGTAGACACTGTAGATAGTGTAGATTTTATAGTGTAGACACTGTAGATAGTGTAGATTTTATAGTGTAGACACTGTAGATAGTGTAGATTTTATAGTGTAGACACTGTAGATAGTGTAGATTTTATAGTGTAGACACTTGTAGATAAGTGTGAACAAGAATTTTATAGTGTAGACACTGTAGATAGTGTAGATTTTATAGTGTAGACACTGTAGATAGTGTAGATTTTATAGTGTAGACACTGTAGATAGTGTAGATTTTATAGTGTAGACACTGTAGATAGTGTAGATTTTATAGTGTAGACACTGTAGATAGTGTAGATTTTATAGTGTAGACACTGTAGATAGTGTAGATTTTATAGTGTAGACACTGTAGATAGTGTAGATTTTATAGTGTAGACACTGTAGATAGTGTAGATTTTATAGTGTAGACACTGTAGATAGTGTAATTTTATAGTGTAGACACTGTAGATAGTGTAGATTTTTATATCAGAATTAGATAGTGTAGATTTTAATGAAGAACACTGTAGATGTGAAGATTGAATTATAATTCAAATTTTGAAGAATAAATAAGACATTGTTTGAAGAACTGCTCATATGTATTGATTTCAATTAGTTTAAAATTATGTCTGCATTTTAGGAAAGCAAAGATTGTTAGAAACAGTAGAATGGTTACAATAAAGAACAAGACTGCAAAAGTGAGAAGACTGCGTTCACAGGAGTTCTACGAAAAATTAATTAAACATTTTGGTATTCAGAAATGCTTTTATCTCCTTAAAATTCTAATTGATGTTAAAACCGGCAGAGTAACAGAGGAAGTGCTGCATTGAACTGGTTACTCTACAGAGATGTCGATAGCCCAAGTTTATCAAATGCTCTTTTTAGAAATATTTTTAAAGAGTTTACATCTAACACTGTCTGTGGGAGAAAAACATTAAAGGTGTTCATTGTGTCATGAGTAAATTCATTTTCATAGACATTCCTTCAAAGAACTCTTCATATAAAGAAAGAGTTAAACAAAAGGTCTGTTGACATTCATGTCACCTAGACCTGTTTTCCTGTATCTAGACCAGATTTTTTTTTTGCTATCAGCAATATACAACCTTGCACTGTTTTTGTAAGATTCTGCGCAGTTTTTGCTTTGAAGATCTTGTCACTGTTTTTTGTAGTTCAGTGATTCTACACAAAAGTTGTCATTTTAGTCAACAGGACCTCTCGTCTGCCAGATTTATTCTACTAATCACTGGCATATACTCTCGAAATTCACGTTTGTGATTTTTGTATTTTATTATTATATAATATTTTGTTTACATTTATGCTGGAGTTCTTAGTTCTAGTTAAAATATTGCTTGTGCAGCCATTTGTAATTCCGGATATAGAATCAATCTCTAAATATCCTTAAAGGCAACACAACTCATATAACGTATATATATGTCAAGATCTATCTGTGTCTACTGACTTTGTTAAAAGAACTGACATCCTTTGTTGTTATGTTCATCTAGCATAGTTCTGGATCTAAATCTATGACTTTTTCTTACATTTATTTATGAGATAGTTTTATATTTATTCGTTATCAGCTACAACGAATGCAGATTTATATATTTATTCGTTATCAGCTACAACGAATGCAGATTTATATATTTATTTCAATGACAACAAAATATAATTGGTTCTCGTTTTCAAACTTAAATGAATAAAGTAAATTTTATATAATAGAATGTTTAATTAGGATGTACATAAATTATTTCTTGTAAATTCCACTTTCACGTTGTTTATGGCACATATCGTTGTTTCTATTATTTATTCAGATGGAAACATTGAGCCACCTCTACATTTAACCTCATTACAGGAAGTATGCGGTTAAGCTTTTATCAGTTGTGCCTTCTGTAGCAACTTGTTTAACATTAACAATTTGCTAGCCTCGTTTACAACACTCATTAGTTAGCACATTGTATGATGTTAGTGGTACGGTACAATGGTTCTAAGTAACAGTGGTTTGAAGAGAACAATAATGGAAAGTATGGTTCCTGGAAGGTGAGGCAAAGGACAGCCAAGATGACGATGGCAACAGTTTATTAATTTGTTTACTTTCATTCTTATCAACCAAGTTAATAATTCTTTGTTATCTGTGTGATTTGCGCAGAGAGCGTGAGTACATTGCGCCCACGTTAAAGCCCCTATGGCATGTAAGACAGGAACATCCAAATTTCTGCCAAAGTGTGCGCATATTATCCAACAGGATACAAATTTGTAAAGAAGACTTGTAACTTTAAGATTTTATAAACAGAAAAAACCCACTTTAAAATACCACACTTGGAGTCATATTGGACAATATTACCTCTGGCTATTCACATAGTCATAATCAGTGGCGGCTCGTGGTCATTTTTGGTGGTGGGGCCAGACAAAAATTTTCGGAAAAATCATGGTTTTTAGGCTAGGTTTATATTTTAGTATTTACTATTATTTGTCTATTCCACGAAGTTATTGCCCTTTTACTATAATGATCTTTGGGGAAAATATGCTGAATTTCAGAATGTGTGTGATATTTTAGCGTTATATATAAACTTTAAAAACTAAGCAGTATCCTGTTGAAAGTAATAATTATAAATAAATAATGTCTGAAATAATTAGTACAGGTTACTCAATATTTTTGGTGGGGCCAAGCCCCACTGGCCCTTAATGACGAGCCGCCCCTGGTCTTAATTAAATGTTTTACTATTTCATTTTCTGCATTTGATTGCACTTTTTATCTAACAATTTACAATAAAGATACTTAATGTTTTCATGCATCCTTGTGTAATAATAAGGGATGCCACTCCTAATGACTACTTATGGGACAAAAGTTAACTGCCCTAAACTAATTATTGATCTTGTTTTCCTGAATGTCAGAAATGGTTTTTACCCTTATGTGATGGAATCTTAGATTTTAAAGCATGTTTATTATTACAAATATTATAATATGATTCAGTTTTGACTTATTTTGTACGTTTTCTTTGCTTAAATTATTTTCAATAACTTTTGTATGTTTTCCAGGGTGCAATATATTCAAATCTTTGATAATGAATCTCGATATTTTTAATTATCAACTTATTCACTGCGTTTTTGACTCCTAGTCTCATGTATAACTCTCCTATGTCAATACTTACAGTCAGGGTTTATTTAGTGTTATATTTTACATGATTAGAATATATTTTTTTATATGGCACCATGCTACTACACCCTAGTGGTTTCCTGATCCCAAATCAGGGGTGTAAAGAAAAGAACCAATATTACCTGCCACACATGTTGCAAGAGGTGACTGTTGAGATTGGGCATGGGGCTAGCTACCAAAACACTAGATAGCTGCAGAAACTACAGCCAATGAAGAAAAACTCTCGAGGAAGACCCTGGAGGTGGGAGTTGGAAAGGGAATGCAAGAATATGAGGAGAGAGTGGAGAGATCTGGAAAAGCTGGCCTTGGATAGAAGGGCTTGAAAAACCTTGACTGTAACCTATGCCTCCCTAGGGGTGACAGGTGAAGAAGAAGAAGACAATGCTACTAATTAGAGCAATACATTCCTAAGTATGTGCATGAATATTAATCGGGAAAACTTAAACTATATTTTTATATTTCCTTTCTTGAAACAATTAGTATTGTCTGCTTCTTTCTTGATGTCCTTTATTTTGGGAGGTTTTTCTTTCCAGTTTTTAATGTTATTTTCCGATTTATTTTGTTAGTCATACAAGATATGCTCCTCATTAGTTCCGGGTGGCGTATTTCTTAATGTGCAATAATATTTTGTTGTATATTTATCTTGTATCATTTACTTGATAAAGACCTTTTGATCGAAATGTTGGTTTAATTTGCTGTTGTACTTTGTATAGCTAGCTACCTTACTTTGTGTTTTGATATTTTGACCATGATAAGATTTCTAGCACCATGAAAAACCCTAGTAGCTAAATGGCGTTCAATTTCTGCGTAGAGGGACCAAGCCATATAGGGTAAAACCAGGCGCAATGAAGTCAATCCTTTATCTTTAGACAATTATTTTGATGTAAATTATCGCCCGAGTGGTTACCGGGCGAAATTTGGGGTGCAAAGAATAGAACCACTGTTACCTGCCACGCATTTCGTAAGAGGTGACTAAGGAGATTTGGCTGAAATCAGATGCATGTGTCCTAAACATGAAGAAGTCTATGTGTTTAGGGGCCTACCAAACCAATGTGTAACGTATACACGTTCTTGGCAAAGATCAAACATATCACAAAGAGTGATTAAAATTGGTCGTAAAGAACGAAGGCAAAGAAGAAGAGGAGAAGAAGATATAACTTATGGGTTTTCGATCTCAACAATATTGCCTATTCTCATGTAATGTGTTTGATGTTGATCTACCACAATTAGTTTAGTTTATTCCTTTCGAGCCAAAGGCGGCACATAGGGCAGAGGTTTTAGATCTCCATGTGATACGGTTCTTTGCTAGCAGTTGGAGATCTTGTATGGTTTTACATCCCAATAGTTTACTTTCTTGTTGGATGGTTCTTCGAAGAGTGGTCTTTGGTCTTTCACGTTTTCTTTTCCCAACTGGTGACCACATAAGGACTTGTCGATTTAGTCTCTTTTCGTCTGATCTAAGAACATGACCTAAATATTTCCACCTTCGTTTCCTTATAATATTTGATAAGGGTTGTTGGTGTGTTCTATCTCTCACTGTGTTGTTAGAAACGAAATCACTCCATTTTACTTTTAATAATTTTCGTAGACATTTATTCTCAAAGCTGTCCAGTTTCTTATCAATTTTGTTTGTTGATTTCCAACTTTCACAACCGTAGGTCAGTACAGGAATCACACATGACCTAAATAATTTAACTTTTGTGCATATACTAAGGTCTTGAGATTGCCAGATATTCGTTAATTTAGTGAAGGCACTAGCTGCTATAGCAATACGAGAGTTTATTTCTTTCATCGTGTCTCCGTTGTTTGACACTTTACTACCCAAATATGTAAAATGTTCAACTTTCTCCAGTGTTTGCCATTTATTACGATGTTGTCTGTCGAGTTCGTGAGGTCCATAATTTTGGTCTTGGCAGAATTAATCTGGAGACCAACCTGTTCTGCAAGTGTGCAAAGATTGCTCGTTAGTTTACCACAATTACTATGCATATATAATACACCTTGTTGCAATATTGTTTTGCCTGTTTGGCTTATTATTATTGTGAAAAAAAAGCATTTATATTAAACTGGCTTTCTGTTTTTCAGTTTTTAAAATTATTATTGTGATGGTTTGTTTTTGTAATGACAATATTTTGTTTATATTTGTTTCTTCTTCTGTAATCAGTTTTCTAAGCTCAGAAGTCTCAATAGTGAGATAAGTTGACGTAACAAATTCAATTGTCAGCTGGTAGCTCTCGTGAGTGCCCACCAATATTTTTTTTCAATTTAATCTGACTTGGCCAGATTTGAACAATCAGGTCATTGAAGAAGGAAATGCTTGCAAAATGTTTTCAGAAGTCTGGTAGCAATTCTAGAATGTGCATACATCCAGTTTTAACAGCTTTAATGTTACGTTATGTGATCAACTTCATGGCACATTGGGCATTCCCATGCGTGCTCTGTCCTTCGATGCAGCAACCATCCTAAAATCCATTTGTTCATGATACCCATGAGAGGTTGATTAGTGTACCTAATCTCTCTATCTCGACCACGAAGACAACACTTTCTGGAAAGTCCAAACTAAACTCCAAATTCTCGGACTCGTTCATTGTCTGAGACTCACCAATATCACATAAATGAGAGTGTACCGCATTGATATCGGCTCCATGTCCATACTTCTGCCAGCTTGAGTCAGGGGATTGTTTGCAAGAAAGCCACCACACTCGTTACCCTGCACTGCAGTATGTCCGGGTGTGAACAGCCAGGTTATTTTCTTGAGATGTGATCTCCGAATGCTGTCCACCGTTCCAGCGCAGACTTCCAGATTCAATTCTTTGAAGCATATTCATCAATTCTGATATCATAATCGTATGGGTTACCTGTTTCTCAGCCATCCATGAGAGAGCCCTGGAGGCAGTGGTGATCTCCATAGTCTTGCTCGATGTTGTTGTATTGAAAGCACCTCAGTCCTCATTAAATATGCGTTTTGTTGTGCTGAATAAGCCCATGATGAGCTGGTTCCGTGTCTGACAGAGTCATCGGTGTAAATAATGATATCACCTGGATGGGAGTGCTGATCGACGAGTGCAAGTATCTCCGCATTGGCAACGCTAGGTGCCTATTCTCTACTGCAGTTTCCAAGTGTACTGACAACCCTGAGGTAAGCTTTCATTTTATGGAGATAGGTTTGTAGTATAACAATGTCCTGAGCAGAATCTGGTGATGGTGGCTTGCTGAGTTCTATTTAACTTCAGGATTAGGTCCATTGTGTAATTACTGCCTGTTCTATGGCTCCATGTACATTTTTATTTCTCTTTGATAAGTGTTTTTTCCTCCCTCTGTGAGATTCTGTTACATATGTTTAAGATGCTACTTGATTTGCACGGACTGTGGGCTTAGAGTTTCAATCTAGCGCACCAAGTCGACTTCCTAATATTTATATTCTATGCAAGATCTTCACTAAGGATGCATAATCCTGAACTATGTGGAATTTATTACCAGCATATCCATATATTCCTCTCGACGTTATACGTTACAGAGGACCTGCAAGTAAGTTCTCCATACCACTCTTTCCTGGGCAACTCGCTCAATTTCGTCAATGGAATTGAGTCCAATATTTCTTTCCTCTCTCAGCAAAGTTTGTTTTATGATTTCCCTAAGAAGTCCACTCTTTCTTGAACTCTTTGCCTCCCACTTCAACACCTGCTTTTGGTATTCTTTGAAAATTTCTTCTTAAGGTACTGTCGTTACTGCCTGTAGTAACGCTTTTTAGGGCAGTGTAGGACTGGTGGGATGAGAGCCTGAGAAATTGAATGGCTAGTGCAGTCACCGCAAAGCTATTGAGGTTAGGATTTTTCTTTAATCTTCACAACAGAACAAACCCTTGGCCTTACCGTGGATTGAACACGGGTATCCCGCATGACAGCTGTGCTCTAATCCATTCGGACAGACGCTCCTCTTCTCAAGGTACGCCCAACATATCTTCATCTTCTCCTACTTATAACAGTTGTTACTCATTACCAGTAGATAAAAGGGAAGTTACTCATTACCAGTAGATAAAAGGGAAGTTACTCATTACCAGTAGATAAAAGGGAAATGAATCTACATGTTTGATAATGAGAATCTGTGAGAGAGATTTTTTTTCAGCAGTCAGAAATAGAAGTTTTGAGGCTCACGTGGATCTACTCTCCTAGGCATGTGAGTGATCGCAGCAATGAGAGAGCGGACAGGTTTGCATTGAAAAAAGATTGTCAGATAGTTTTATGGGATTTACTCCGACTTCTGAGATACATGTAATTTTGATCCTCTAGTAAAGGATCAGGGTCTTTTGTAGCAAAATCTCGCACCATGTGCACCAATTATTTTAGCTAAGATGGTCTCGAAACCCAAACACTCCACGGCATGCAGTCACTAGCACAGAGTATTATCAACTTCGCTGTCGGCGACGCCTAGCGAATAGTAGCGATATGGTTCGGAAATGTAGCGAGTCAACAAGTTAAATACAAATAAAATTCAGACCTTTGTCAACGGATGTTTTCTGATGATTCTCAGACAGATTGTATTATGAGCTGCAAACACAGGCCTGTGGATAAGAACAGGACAGGAACCCATGATGACCAAGGTTAGGAGAAATTCTCAATGGGTCGGGCATACTCTATGGAAGACGCAGTCGAGTGTCACTAAACAAGCACATGAATGGAACCCACAATGAAAACGGAAAAGAGGACGTCCTAAACAGACCTGGAGACGCAGTCTTCTTGAGGAACTGAAAAGTGCTCGACTATCGTGGAAGACCATTAAAAAAACAGATAGAGACCGGATAAAAGTGGCGAACAACTGTTGAGATCCTATGCTCCCCAAGGAGTGAAGTGGAATAGGTCAGTAAGTCAATTCTTTCTGCAAATAATTTATTACTACATTCAATAGTATTGAATTTGTGACGTACTCCTTCCCTTCGTTCGCTTGAAAATTTGTCTATATATTCAATGTTGTCTCTTGTATGAACTTCACTGTCTTTTGTAGCTCACACAGAGGTCCGTGTAGTTTTCTGTCGAGTGTTGTTTCGTTAGGCCATTGAGTTTGCCTCAGTGTATCATATTCGGTGCAGTCTTGAAGTATGTGCTCTGCAGTCTGGTGTGCCTGTCCACATGTACACATGGCTGAATTGCCAACCTTGAATTTTGTAAACATGTGGCTGCGGAGTCAATTGTGTCCTGTTCTAAGGCGCAGAATAACAACTTGTTCCACTGCTCATATTATAGTAATCGTCTTGTGTTGGTATTTGTGGCTTTCTCATTGATTTAATCATCCTTTTCTTTTGGTGGTAGGTAACTGGCACAACCGGTTGCTCTCCTGCAGCACCTTCCTTGGCCAATCGGTCTGCTGTTTCATTTCCTGGTATTCCACAGTGAGAGGGTATCCACTGCAAGACGACCCCACGCTGCTTGGACAATTTAGACAGTAGGGTCTGTAGACCTGGCAATTTTCTGGACTGAAGTGCTTGGAGTGCTGATTTTGCCATCAATCAAAAATACAACAGGTTGAGGATCGGGTTTGGTATTCAACAGTTGACGTAATATAATCCTGTTTTCGCATATTGTTTTAATTCGTCTGTCTTCAACAATACTGGAAGGCAGGGTGAGGGGTCTGATTTACAAAAAATATTCTTGAACTGAACAGACTTATGACTACAAGGGACGGAGTTGCGGATATCGAAATTGATAACACGCTACTCTAGTGACTACATGCCCTGAAAATTCCGGGGTTCGATGTCAGGTTCGTACCAAAAAAAATTCGGTGTGCACACGGTTCGGTTACAGGAAAGCCTGATACTTTACTTGGTGATGTAACTTACAAGTATCTCTGAAGTTGGAGTAGGGCTTGCCTAAATGGTGAGGGACACCGGTGATTAAAGAAATTAAGCCTTCACGCAAAAATTAGTCCAGAGTCGCCATTCGACTACGATCGAATACATAGCGAGCAATATTTTGTTTAAACTACAATAGGTGGGGAGGTGGGGGGGAAGAGATTATGGATTTATTCTTCCAACGCTCAACAACGATCACTTGTTAACCACTCTATGTGATTTGTATGTGATCTGAGCCTAGGATCGATTGTACGTTGTGCCAGTTATGCGCCTACAAGTAGACCAGCACATCCAATTTCTGCGACGCTTTTTATTTTTTTAGGGTAGCTTCCCTTGGTCCTATATCAGTCGCATTTTACGACATGCCTTGTAGGTCGCAGTGGTGCTATTCTTTGCTTTCCTTGCGGGCCCCGACACCACACAAGCGAGATTGTGGATTTGAAGATACACGTCGTGATGCTAAACAAAACCGACAGTCATGGCGACCCTTACTCCAACATTCTACAGCAGCTATTTCCCAACATTCAATACGTTTACAGGCAGACGATAACGTAATTTGGCTCGTCAACTAGTTTAATTAAATAAGCATAGCTTGTCAAACTGATGAAGTCAATAAACAGTAACTGTTTAATTATTGCAATCAAAAACAGTACATCACATTAGATAGTAATCTGTCATCATGGCAGGATTAAGACCGTTATATTCCAAAAGCACTGAAATAGTGGGTGTGCCACCGTGTGTTGTCCAATTCAAAATATGCTTAACGCGGCATATACTAACACGAGAACAATCAGGTGTCTCGGGGGACATTGTGGCACTAAAGAGTTTTCGGATTCTAATTTTGCTGCACTCGCAAATCAATGTATACAAGTAACATTTATTATCGCCCCTGTGTTGCCGAGGCTCTCAAGGGGAGCAAAGAATAGTAACACTGCGACCTACAAGGCATGTCGTAAGAGACGACTGAGGTAGGAGCCTAGGAAGCTACCCTATTAAATAAAAAGCGTCGCAGAAATCGGATGTGCTGGCCTACTTGTAGACGCATAACTGACACAACGTACAATCGTTCTCGGATCACATACAAATCACACAGAGTGGCTAACAAGTGGTCGATATGAAGCGTCCGAAAAAGAACTTTTATTATTACTATTTTATTACAATTAATATTGATTCTTTGGTTCATGGCAAATGCGGCAATGGAAAATGTTAGTGGCGTCTCTTTCCCCTTCCTTAGGAGTACTGTGTGTGTGTCAGCAGCCAATGAAAATGTAAATGTGTATTAGAGTTGTAAATGCAACGTACTGTTTAAACTCATGTGCTCACTGGATGGTTACTTAAAACTTCGCATGTGATCTCTCTCTCTCACGATCACCGCCCAGACCGATGTACTAGATCTCCCCATAAATTCTATTCATGTGGAAATCTGATTCATGCAGCCTTAGCATTAGTGTGTTTTACGTCACATCGTCAGCACCATTTGGAGCTCTGGTGCTTATCATTCGGTGGTGTGTCCGGTTTCAGCCAGTGTTTACTCGGTTCGCTCTCCGTTATGTAGCCTATTGTCTATTCCCAGGTGGAAGATGTAGTTGGTTGTCCATTCTTGCCGTTAAGCGTAGGGAACGGAGCTTTAATTTGCGTTCTAGGGCTAGATGAGTCACCCTTGTTGTGTTATATCCGTGTTTATGTAGTGTTCTGTAGCCATCTAGTGTTTTTTATGGTGTGGGGTAGCTAGCCCCACGCCTAACCTCCTTAGTCGCCTCTTACGACATGCGTGACAGGTAACAGTGGTTCTATTCTTTACACCCCAATTTGGGACCTGGCAACCACTCGGGCCAGCATGTGATATATCTTATTTATTCAAACATGACCTGTCAAAATAGAGAATGTTTAAAACACAATTGGCTACCGTTTTTAACATCCATAGATTGTATATATTTATTATTATATTCATCTCGTACCGTTAGACAGACAGTAACGACCCAGCTAAATGTTACATATGGCATGCAAGTAATGTCTCTATACCGCTCTATCGTGGGTAATTCGCTCGCTCATTCTCCTCTATGGAATTGATATATTTTTTAAATATTTTTAATGTAAGCTAGCTTCCCCAATTTTATATACTACTATAAGAAATAAATTTTAAAAAAAAAGAAATCAAAAATGTAATCCTTAATATAAAAAATAAAATAAGATTAAAATGTTTTTGTGAAACAAAAATAATTAAATCGGATAATATAAAAATACATATATAAAATGAACAGCACGAACTAAAGAAAACTTGCTACTCTATGTGTAATCAAACAAAATTGATAACTTGGTATGTGAAAGATAAAACAAGAAAATATAGACTTAGAGCAAGATGTAAAGAATGTAATAAGCCATATAAAATGAAAGATTATCAAGAAAATAAAGAAAAATATAAAAAAGCTTATGATGCATTTTTACTTAGAATCATAATTATCCAAATAAATATATATATTAACATTTTTTGTTATTTAAAATGCTAAAATTGTAAATTCTAAAAATAATATATATATATTTTCAACAACATTAGAAGCTATAAACATTACTCCGGCTATTGAGAAAGTTGGCTACTTATGGTTGTGAATCATGGACCATTACACAAACAACAAGAACGAAAATCCAGTCCTTCGAAACTAAATGCTACAGAAAGATCCTACGAATACCATGGACAGAAAAAATAACACTGATGTCCTGAAAGAACTGAATGTTAAAGAGAATTTGCTAATAAACAACATAGTTAGTTAGTTAGTTTGTTCCTTTCGTGCTAAAGGCGGCACATCGGGCAGAGGTTTTAGATCTCCATGTGATGCGGTTCGTTGCTAGCAGCTTTGAGAATAAATGTCTACGAAAATTATTAAAGGTAAAATGGAGTGATTTCGTTTCTAACAACACAGTGAGAGATAGAACACACCAACAACCCGTATCAAATATTATAAGGAAACGAAGGTGGAAATATTTAGGTCATGTTCTTAGATCAGACGAAAAGAGACTAAATCGACAAGTCCTTATGTGGTCACCAGTTGGGAAAAGATAAACAACATACTATACAGAAAAATTACATACTTTGGCCACATTAAGCGTCACAATGGTCTGGAGAGAACAACATTAGAGGGTAGGGTCCCAGGACGTAGAGGCAGACCAAGAAGAAGATGACTACAAGATATTAAAGAAACCATGAATATGACCATCGACGAAGTGGGTGAACTGGCTAGAGACAGAGTGAATTTCAGATGTGCTGCAAAGAGAGCAACGTCCTATAAAGGATACGCACCATGATGATGATTGAGAAAGCATTTGAGTTAAATTCTTTAAATGAACTCGATTGAAAATTACTTTTCCTGATATGTTTACCGGTTGCTATGTGTATCTAAGGAACGATATTTAAGGAGCGGTAGTTTTGTAATGTTAACTGGTGGTTATACTTTTTCTGTTAAATTTTTCCTTTCAAAATGGAAAGTGAACTGGTTTTTAGTGTAAATGCTATACTTGGTATCTCCCGGTTTTTTTACCTAGATAAGTTAAAAAAATATAATATTGTTGAAAATAATTATGATGAAAAATTCTTGCAGAATAGACTCCATTTTAAAAGGAAGTTTTTGCAATTCTTTTCATAAAATGATCCAATAATATCTTCACCTTCTAAATCTGTAATCGTATAAGTAACTGGATCAGTATATATCACTATCAATAACAAAGATAACAGCCTACCAACCACCAATAACAGCATACAATAAAATGAGAGATCGGGTACTAGAGCTAATGCGATATACATATCTGTGGGACACTTACAGTGTGATACTGTTGACAACCCCCGGAACATTGGAGTACATACCCGCCTTTGTTATCGAAGTGTATGCAATCCATATTAGCCGAATAGGGCTCATGTTGTATGGGGGTGTACGTGTTTACACATCAGTATGCTATGTCGGTCATTAACGCTATTATCTGACGTTTCTTCCACCTACCTCTCCTGCTCTTCCCACGTTGGGTCTTTGTTCCCACCTGTACAAACAATATCTTACGTAACCTGCCACTGACCCTTTCCGATTGACCAGCCAATCGGTAACCTAATAGTCTTCCTATTTCCTGTCCATTCTATCATTCACGAGATGCTGACCAAGAGCCACGCAGGTACGTATGCCAGTATCTTTGATTCAGATCATTTGTTAGTATCATGTTTTAGTTAATTTAGTTTTTGTGTTCTTGATAAAGGTCTTAAGCACCGAAACGTTGAGTGTTGTTTTTTCATATCTTATAATTAATTTTTCCTTCTTATGTAATACTGTATATACCAGTCTTTGCTCTACGCTAAGGGAAGACCAAGAAAAGATGGATAGACAATATCAAGACCACACTACATAAACACGGATTCAACACAACAAGGGCGACTCATCTGGCCTTAGAACGCAAATTAAAGCTCCCATCCCTACCCTTAACGGCAAGAGTGGACAGCCAACTACATCTTCCACCTTGGAATAGACAATAACAAAGATTTATGTTGTCCATTTTGGTGTATAATCTTTTCAAAAACTTATTCTTCTTTGCTATTATATATATATATCTATACAGTAGAATCCGGTTATGTCGCCGGCCTAGGGGTTTGCCAAAAAGCGTCAGGATAACCGATGATCGAGATAAACGAAAACCAATATGGCGGCAAAATATTAACATGTGCTTGAAATTTCTTTATGTACATGATGTGCGTTAATAAATGAGAATGTACATGCACGTGTTATTTGTTTGATGAAGCGATCGGCATGCTATAAAAATGTGCATACATGTTTGCTAACAACAAAAGGCATATGTGCACCAACTAACAGCATAAATTTACCAATATAAAATAAAAATCACCGTCGATTCTCGATACAAACCTTTATTTATACAAACTGACACAGCTCTGAAAAGTATCGTACACGCGGTTACTATGGTTTCTTTACAAAGTCTAAAATGCTTTGTTGCTTTTTGCCTTTAACAGTCTGCTTGAAAACAAATGCTTCAATATTATTTATGCTGTCTAAAACAGTTTCATCTCCTACAAAAGAACCATACCGTCGAATTTTCTGTAGCATTTCTACCACCTCACCAGCTGAGGGAATTGGTTCCAAATCTTCGTCCGCATCTTCTTCATCTTCTTTGTCATTGCCGCATGCAGATGTGCTTGCCAGTGCTGCACACTTGATACAATGTCTTCATCGGTGATCACGCCACCAGTAACGACGTCTTTGTCGATTTCTGTGTAATCTCGGAATTCCTGGACAGTGATAGCTAACTCCTGTGCCTCCTCTTCCAAGATAGCATCTGTAAGGCTTGATTTTTCTGCCACTTCCGTGAGTTCTTCTGCGGCTGCACGAAACTGTGCCTGAAACTCATTATCGGAAATATCCTGAATGACGCAAAATGGGATCTCCATTCCCACGAAAGAAACTTACATGAGTCAACACCTGCCAATATTGGACTGTATATATTACTGTAGCATAAGTTAACACCCATGGTCATGGGGATCGAGATAACCAACGTTAAGTGGCAAATTTGGCCCTCTTTTGTGCTCGAGATATTAGGGTTCGGCGACATAAAAGAATCGAGATATCCGATGAGAAAATGCTAAGACAAAGAGAGAATTTGGCGGTTCCACTTCAAAAGCGTCGACTTAATAGGGTTGGCGAGTTAACCGAGGTCGAGATAAGTGGGTTCTACTGTGTATATATATACTATCCTTTCCAACACTATCCTTTGGTGGCGTACAGACGGGACAGAAGCCTTAAGGATATGTTAGTTCACAGTCGCCTCAAGCCTAACATCCAGAGTCATTTTGGCACCATCCAGTGTGGCCGTCGGCGCTGTAACACTTGTGCTTATGTAATACAGACCCACACGGTGTCTTTTCCAAAAGCCACGTTCGTTGTTGAAGACAGTTTCACGTGCGAGTCCCGTAATATTATCTATGCCATTATCTGCAAGCGGTGCAACAAGGCCTATATTGGGGAAACCGGCAGGAGACTCAGTGACCGATTCGCCCAACACTTGCGCGATATACGCCAATGCTCTGTGACCCCTGTAGCTACCCATTTCAATGATACTGGCCATTCAGGAGCTTGCGATGTCCAGGTCACAGCCATCCGATCATGTTCCTCTGATGATCGTAGTCGATTTGCTCTGGAGAATCGGTTGATTTCTTTGTATGGTACCTTGCGACCACGCGGGCTCAACGTATTACATTCTTATGCTTCTTAGTACTTTCTCTTCCCATGCTTTATAATCTATATGGGTATATGTTGCATGTATTCAAGTTATATATTTACTAGATGTTTCATTGTTTCTTTTCTATTTCTAGTTTTTATGTGTGTTTTTGTGTTACATTTATTTCGTTATTCGTTTTTATTCCAGATTTTCCTTAGATACGTTGGTATTTGGTCGTCCATTTGTGTTTCATTTTAATTTGTCACTCCTGTTTGTTCGTTTGCTTGATAAAGGCCTTGTTGGTCGAAACGTTGCTGTTTATCGTCACTGTTTATGTATTTTGTAAAACTATAGTACTTTGTGTGTACGTGTTTTATATATATATATATATATATATATATGTGTATTTAAATACATTCAACTTGCTTTCTATATCTTTAGTCATTTTCTAACTCTCGCTGGCATATGTTAGGATTGATACAATATTTGAATTGAAAATTCGTAATTTAGAATTACATTATATTTGTGATGACAGACGATCGTCAGTCGGTGTTGAGTATCGTACGCACCAGGTTTATGAATATTTTATTATCTGTGCTGGTAATCTGACTCATGTTGGTAATGTGATCGTTTTCGTCAAATCATCAGCAAATTAACCACACATCCAGAAATCCCACACGAGTATAATATTAATATACTAATATCAGTATAATATTTTTGTCCGTGTGAATATGACTTAATATATGCAATAAATGTTTACGTGCACACTTTTATGTATATTTGCATCGAATAATTGTGTCGACACAAGTGTATGTAAGTGCTTATATTTATATCTTGAACGTGACATGTTTGTTATATTAATTTGTAATTTGTAAAACTACAGTACTTTGTAATTACGTGTTTTGCCAATCAAATAGTTTTACTGCAGTTCCATATATATATACTGTATATTAATCCTGCACATTATTGCTTCTGTTGATTTTTCTTGATTGACCATATTCATAAACATTATCATAAACAGTGTGTCATGGTATAATACATCATAATAAGTGGTACTTTGTCATTAGCCGGCCGCAAAAAGACCTGAACAACGAGTTCCGGGTAAACCCCGGGTATCCCGTAGGCGTGTCGGGGATTGTCCAGTGATTTCCAAAGGTCGAACAGTCTGCGCGGTTTATTCCATTTGCGTTTTTAGGGTTTCATGTTAAAAACCTTTCGTTTTGGCTTTTAAAAAAAAATTAAGTAGTAACAAACAATCGCAAGATTTTATATTTTGTGGCAGGGTTAGGGTTAGGCAATTTCTGTGTTTTTTTCCTATAATATAATTGTTCCTCCTTTCCTCGCTGTCTTTGTGTTGTTATCACTGTATATGTATCCACATACTAATGCTTGACCTACCTGGGTCCCAAAGTGGACTGTCCACGACTATTTACAACATATCTAAAAATAGATGACACTTTCCGACAATTTCTAAAAATAGGTCTTTCTGTCAGTTGTGGCCGGCTAATGACAAAGTATTTCTGGTATATGTACGTTCAAATTGTTTTGTTTCTCTCTGTGATTTAAGATTGTTTCGTTTAGTCTGTGTCTGTTACTGTTTTATTGAATTCTTATTTTTACTGCATATTGTTCAGAAAACGACGACACTGGGCAACAGCCCGGCAGCAGTGTGATGACACTGGACAACAGCTCGGTAGCAGTGTGACGACACTGGACAACAGCTCGGTAGCAGTGTGACGACCCTGGGCAACAGCCCGGTAGCAGTCTGACGACAAAAGAAGAAGTTCCTTCAAGTTGTCTGCGGTCATGGTGTATACATCTTGTAAAGGATTGTTCGTCATATCGCGCCAAAATAAATACTGTCTTGATTTACTCCGACTCACGTTGTCATTGCAAAACTTATATCTGCTTTTCAAGTTAATTTCTTCGACTTTTTTGTGTGTGCATATCCGTCTGCATTGTGTGCTTCTGAACTACGAACCTATTTAAACTTCTTCTGCATTGTAGGCTCACGATTAGTGATTGACTGATAGGAACAGTGGAGGCTCGTCAATAAGGGTCAGTGGGGTCGGGCCCCACCAAAAATAATGTATAACGTGTATTTATTATTTTATAACTTAAAATATAGCTACCAAAAACCACGATTTATCCGGGAAAAATGTCTGGCCCCACCAACAAAAATGATCACGAGCCGCCACTGGATAGGAACGTCATCATTGCATTGCGGCGAATAAAAATGTATGCTCTAATCTCTTCTTTAAACAGGAAGATCTTAGCGGCAGTGCATGAACTACGTAGCACCATGCACTGAGGTCGTGGTGTTTCGTTTTAAATCAGAAGATTGTGGTCTGTTCATTTCTGATTGTTTATGCTTAGTGCTCTGACTTGTATCCTTTGTTTTTCCTCCACTTCATTTTATCGATGATTTCGTTTGCTCATCATCATCATCAAGGTGCGTATCCTTTATAGATGCATCCGGATGTTGACACAGGGAAAATGCATGTTCTTGGAAGTTTTACTTTTGTTTAAAGGGCCTGAAGTCGAAGCATTGACTTAATTGCTCCGGGTTTTGCACCATATAACTTGACCCATCTCCTCAGAAATGGCACGCAACCTGCCGAGAGTATTAAACAAAGCACGAGCTTCGCAACTCCTGCAACAATCCTAGGGGTCTCTGGAAAAAATGGACTCGTGAATAGAAGGGCGCGATCCGGATTTGAAACCATTACTTGTGGAGCGCAAGGCAAAGGCGTAACCACTTAGCCACAGATACCACATGAGCATTATACTTTTGTTATGTTACCTGTGTTATCTTGCCTGTGTTCTGTTGCCTTTATTATTATTATGTTACCTGTGTTATGTTGCCGTTGTTACGTCAACAGTTCTTTATAACCTGAGCATTTTACTGTTGTTATGTTACCTGTGTCATGTCAAAAGTTCTTCATAAGAAAAAAAAACACACAATAGAATTCGGTGAAGATCAACAGCTGTTGCCCCATTTGAAAATGGAAAGAACAATATTTAGAAGCCCTAGCAAAATTATTTATAGTTTAGGAAGTGACAGAATATTCTCCTGCTGTCAACGGCGGACTGGCCACGTTGACAGCTCGCACAATATCAAGTGGGGCCCCTTGGCGTTAGAGAATGTGTTGAAAATGTTTAAAAATTTAATGTAATAGAAGATCAAGTATTAAATCTATCATCATTATCAAGTAGCTTGTCCCTTCCAGAACTTGGAAAAGTTGAAAGCTTTACTGTATAAAGTTACCCATTGTGCTTTACAAAGAATTGTACACACGTATTGGTTCCGCTACACCCGTGTGGTGCCGGGGCTCGTAAAGCAAGCAAAGAATAGTACCACTGCGACCTACAAGGCATGTCGTAAGAGGCGACTGATGTGGGACCTAGGGAAGCTACATTAGTAAATAAAAAGCATTGCAGAAATCGGATGTGCTGGCCTACTTGTAAGTGCATAACTGGCACAACGTACAATCGCTCTTAGTCTCAGATCACATCAGTGGCGGCTCGTGCTTATTTTTGTTGATGGGGCCAGACAAAAAATTTCGGAAAAATCATGGTTTTGGGTTAGGTTATATTTTAATTTATAAAGTAATAAATACACGTTACACTTTATTTTTGGTGGGGTCCGGCCCCAATGGCCCTTAATGACGAGCCGCCACTGGATCACATACAAATCACACATAGTGGTTAATAAGTGGTCAATGTGGAGCGTTTGAAGAAAACGGTTTGTCAAGTGTCTTGTTGTATTTTATGGAGTTAAGGGATACTAACAGTGGCTGAAATAATAAAACTAAAATGATAGCTTAACAGTTATGTGTGCTCCTCACCTCTACCTCTTTCTCTCTCTCCTCCTCTCTGTCTACTTCTACAAAGCGTAGCCACAAAACTGAAAGTTTACCAGGCCATAGTGCTAATCACGCTGCTGTACGCAAGCGTGACATGGAGAGTGTATAGCAGACACACAAGAAAACTAAACCACTTCCACGCAAGCTGTCTACGCAGACTACTAAAAACAAACTGACAGGACAAAATTCCAGATGGCGAAGTCCTCACAAAATAAAAGATTCCAAGCGTCAGCACTCTGTTATAGACGGCCCAAGTGAGATGGTCCGGTCACGTTGTTCGGATGCCTGATAAACGCATCTCAAAACATTTGATGTATAGCGAGCTTGAAGAGCGCAGACGTTCAGCTGGTGGACAGAAAAAACGCTTTAAAGACACTCGTAAAGTGTCTCTGAAATGCTTCGATATAGACACCACGTGCTGGGAATTCCTGTCGCAAGATCGCCAAATATGGCGCTGTAACAACACAAGAGGAACTCGCATAGCTGAGAATCGTCGTTCCGTTGAGGCACAGAGAAAACGAGCTTCGCGAAAAACAGAACACACAACACCCACATGTCTAACCTTGATCATGTATGCCACACCTGTTGTAAAGGGTTGGGTTCTAGGATTGGAATCTAGTCACATCTGCACACACCAGAGAGGTGCAGCAGTACACGTCTGAGGCTGTTGTTATCATCACTTGCGATGGACGGCTATTATTTATTAATTAACCTCTCCAAACCATATTTGCAATACTATTATTTATGATCAAATTTATCAACCCGCCAGTCTTGCAGTCATGCAAGATTATTTCAAATAGCATGCGGGTATATTACTTCTCATTCCTTTCTGTTCGTTATTATACATGATACGTTAGCCCTGGTAACAAAACATAACACATATCAGTCCCGTTTCGCAACGCTAGCTACGGTTCACTATGCTCTCAGATATAATCGTTATTGTAAAAACCAAATGTGTGGTTGAAAGAAGGGGGTGAAAAACTGCAAGTAGTGGTGTCTGCAGCTAACTGTATGCGTTATATTATATTTTCCACATTTGATAGCAACTGACGTGTGTCAAACGAAAAAAAAGTTGTAGTTTAAACAAATACACATGAAAGACACAAAATCCAACCTTGCCGTACAGCCGTTTGAATAGACAGACAGAAACGCATTCAATAGAATCAAGTTTCTGACACGTTTGAACGTGGCCAACGTTACTAACCACGGTTACGTTGGCCACGGTTTGAACGTGGCAGTTGTTTAAAAATATGAAGTTGGCATGCATTTATGTGAACAAATCATTGAAAGACGAAATAAATAATTTAAAAATGGCAATCAATATGTTTCTCTGGATATCTTTTTTCCCCCTGTTTGAATAGTTAGCACTTCCCAAGAGTGAAAACTTGCAGCCTTGGTTGGATGAAGAGGAATAGTTAGCATTTGTTTCTAGTTACTCTATTCAACCATTCATGCATGTCATTGTATAGACTGTATTGGGATTCGAGCCACGGGCGTCACTAGGGGGGTGCAGGCCGCACAGGGTGACACCATCAAGGGGTGACACCAAAATAAAATTTTACAAAGCAGACATAGCTCTGTCTAGTCGGGTTTCATAACCGTTCATTGTTAAATACATGCAGGCACGGGGTGCCACCATGCAGAGCGTCTGGTGCTTAAATGAATAAGATTCAGATCTGCTCGGAGTCGGAGTAGAATCGTGGGTCATTTGCAAACGCGCCAATTAATGACGTGTGGAGTCACGTGGTTGCAGAAAATTACAGACGTTGTTTACAGGTTAGTTTTTTAATGTAAATAATTATGTTTGCGAAATTTTATAATTTTATCAATATCACTAACATATACATTTTTTAAAGTAAAGTAATTAGGACATGACATAAATTTTAAAGGAGAAAAACAGCGGCAGGCTTCCACTCAAAAAAGTTAGTATTACTATACTATAGTTACCGTACAGGAACACTCGGAAGAAGACCATGGTGAAAGTCTAGAGGGGTGACACCAAGAGTTTACCGCACTGGGTGACACCAACCCCAGTGACGCCACTGATTCGAGCCAAACCATTATTTATTACGGTGTCCATTGCCAAGCCCTGCAAACGAGCGTTCTCCAAAAAAAGAGCTTCACTAAGTCGTGTCTTTCATAAACAGATTCGTCTTATGAACAGGTCAGATTTGTTCGAGCAGCGTTTGCACAAACACATGCGATAAGCTTTTTGTGATTTTGTATTTGAGACGAAACAACAGCATACATACAGACAAGTATCTATAGAATCAACAGACACACCCTCATGGTGTCTTTAAATGAGCTCAGTCCTTTTTAGCAGTTCAAAGTAAAGCGTCAGAATACTTACACAGTAGCTCCAACTATACTAGGAAACTGAACTGGTGCGAGAATGCAGCTCCCCTATATATCCTAAGCATGTTCCAAATAATAATAATAATAATTTCTCTCGTACCGTTATACGTTTCATAGGGCCTGCAAGCAATTTCTTCATACCCTCTATCCTGGACAACTCGCTCAATCTCCTCCATGGAACTGAGACCTTTCCTCTCTCAGTAAAGTTCACTTTAGGGTCTCCTTATGTTGCCCTCTCTTTCTTGAGCCCTCTGCTTCCCACTTCAATGCCTGCTTGGATATTCTTTGATCATTTCCTCTCAAGGCATGTCCAACATATCTACATCTTCTCCTTCTTATAACAGTTGTTACTAGTGGTTATGTCATACATTTTTCTGATTTCATCACTGCTCCTGAATTCGTTCCATTTTATGCTCATTATTTTTCGCAGACATCTATTTTCAAATGCATTCTTCTTCTTCTTCTTCTTTGCGTTCGTTCTTTACGACCACTTTTAATCACTCTTTGTGATATGTTTGATCTTTGCCAAGAACGTGTATACGTTGCACATTGGTTTGGTAGGCCCCTAAACGCATAGACTTCTACACGTTTAGGACATGTGCATCCGATTTCAGCCAAACCTCCTTAGTCGTGTAATACGACATGCGTGGCAGGTAACAGTGGTTCTATTCTTTACACACCAAATTTGGGCCCCGGTAACCACTCGGGCGGTCAAATGCATTCAACTTGCTTTCTATATCTTTAGTCATTTTCCAACTCTAGCTGGCATATGTTAGAATTGATACAACATTTGAATTGAAAATTCATAATTTAGTTTTAAAACTATATAACTTACAATTCCATATTATTTTTAGACTTTTAAAGCTGATGTTGCTTTGACACCTCATAATTTCTTTTTTTTAAAAACATTTCCTGCGCAATCAAACTTGCTACTGAACTGCTCTGTTATTTTTTATCATGCTCTAAATGTTAACGAAGAGAGAATAACCACGTCCTTATTCACTGTACATTTTCTTAACGATAAGTGTCAGCCATATTGGTTTTGTATCCTCAGTTCTAGTCAGTATTTTCTTATTTCTTTCCTACCAAAGAGGATGATGATGCACGTCCATCACGGGGGATGATGATGACCACACAATTTCCATCCAAGGGTATGTAGTTGCGTTATGTTTGTCTGTGTGTGCGTAGATGACTATATAGTGAGTCCGATACGGGCTTGAAATGTTCTTGTGCAGTGTGGGCAAGGCATGCTTATACTTGTTGGGAGCTTTACTGCCTTTGTGTTTTGACGTTTTTGTTCCATCCGTGCTCTTCCACCTGGCTCGCAGGCCGTAGAACCGTGTCGAAGAAGTGTGCGCCAGGCTGATCTGTCTTGAGCAACATTCTCCCAGTTGTCGACATCTATGCCAAAGGATTTCATCGAGTTCTTGTGTTTGTCTTTGAATCGCTTTTTCTGACCACCCTGTGAGTGTTTACCGCTATGCAGCTCACCATAAAAAAGCCGTTTGGGTATTCTGCAATCCGGCATTCTAGTCACATGTCCTGCCCATCGTGTCTGGGACTGCATCAAGATTGTATAGATGCTGTGGAGAGCGGATCTTCTTAGGACCTATGTGTCTGGGATCATATCCTGCCATTTGATGTTCACTAAAATAGGGTGCATGCATATTGTCTGACAAGATATCTATTTATATAAATGGGCAACCGGCAAGGATCTATAAACAGACACAATCTCGTTTTATAGTAATGGCGAAATACGTAAAAACAGAGTACTGTAGTCTTCCATTATATCGATAATACTTTTTTGCTTTATAGTACCACACCTACTCAATTATACTGCAGCATGGTGTCAGGACTGATTGATCCCGGGTGAGGCCATCATTTACTGACTCATTTCCATGTTAAGATATGATAACGGTTTCAGTTATCAGTTATATGAGGACTATCATCATAGCACTCCGGACATGTCCATATGTGCTCCGATCTCCGCCTCAGCAAATCCAGCAGTGTCCAGTGGCCCAACACGCCAGTTCGATTTTGATTAATCAATCTCCTTGCATATTTAGTATGCTGTTCTTTTCGGGCTGCACCAATATTGACACCCATCTCTCTCAATCTGGTCAGCGAGTGGATTCACAGCCCTGAAACACCTCTGTTGAGAAAAACTCAATGCGTGAAGAATGTCATTTCGATCCATGGCAGCTCCCTCTGATATTGTAGCCAAGCCAGCCAATCTATCAGCTCGTTCATTACCTCTAACTCTTGCCTGCCAAGGGACAAAAGTGAAGGTGATTTCTCTGATCATCGTCTGTGCCAGTACCTCCACCCAGTTGCGTCTCACCATTCCTGATTCGACTTTACGAATCATGCTCATGGAGTCACTGATAACGGTTTATGTTGTTTTTACAATGCAACACCTTCTCTGAGTCGGAGGACGGCTGACCTGAATGTCGCACTACTTTCTCTGAGTCGGAGGACGGCTGACCTGAATGTCGCACTACTTTCTCTGAGTCGGAGGACGGCTGACCTGAATGTCGCACTACTTTCTCTGAGTCGGAGGACGGCTGACCTGAATGTCGCACTACTTTCTCTGAGTCGGAGGACGGCTGACCTGAATGTCGCACTACTTTCTCTGAGTCGGAGGACGGCTGACCTGAATGTCGCACTACTTTCTCTGAGTCGGAGGACGGCTGACCTGAATGTCGCACTACTTTCTCTGAGTCGGAGGACGGCTGACCTGAATGTCGCACTACTTTCTCTGAGTCGGAGGACGGCTGACCTGAATGTCGCACTACTTTCTCTGAGTCGGAGGACGGCTGACCTGAATGTCGCACTACTTTCTCTGAGTCGGAGGACGGCTGACCTGAATGTCGCACTACTTTCTCTGAGTCGGAGGACGGCTGACCTGAATGTCGCACTTCTTTCTCTGAGTCGGAGGACGGTGACCTGAATGTCGACAATATCTTTCTTGATTGGGACGGCTGACCCTAAATCAGACTAATCTCTGAGCGGAAAGACGAGTAATGAGTCTTAATGTCGATACTACTTTTTGAGTCGGAGACGCTGAATTCCTGAAGGGTCGGACTGATTTCTCTGAGTCATTACTGACTCATTTCCTGAATGATTGAACGGTTTCTGTAGTCGTAGAGGACATCATCACCTGACATGTCCATATTTCGTCTCGAGCCCCGGGAGGACACGCCAGTCGATTGAAAATGTCTCCTTCTTTTGAGTCAGGTCGGCTGACCTAATATTGCACTCACTTCTCAAGTCGGAGGAGTGACCTGAAGCCCTGCACTCTTTAAAACTCATGGTCGGAGGACGACTGACCTGAATGTCGCACTACTTTCTCCTAGCTCGGAGGACGGGTGATCCTGAATGTCGCATACTTTCCTAGTCGGAGGCGCTCACCTGAATGTCGACTTTACTCTGCTCTGGAGTCACGATACGGTGACTGATGTTTCGCACTACTTCTCTGAGTCGGAGGACGGCTGACCTGAATGTCGCACTACTTTCTCTGAGTCGGAGGACGGCTGACCTGAATGTCGCACTACTTTCTCTGAGTCGGAGGACGGCTGACCCGAATGTCGCACTACTTTCTCTGAGTCGGAGGACGGCTGACCTGAATGTCGCACTACTTTCTCTGAGTCGGAGGACGGCTGACCCGAATGTCGCACTACTTTCTCTGAGTCGGAGGACGGCTGACCTGAATGTCGCACTACTTTCTCTGAGTCGGAGGACGGCTGACCTGAATGTCGCACTACTTTCTCTGAGTCGGAGGACGGCTGACCTGAATGTCGCACTACTTTCTCTGAGTCGGAGGACGGCTGACCTGAATGTCGCACTACTTTCTCTGAGTCGGAGGACGGCTGACCTGAATGTCGCACTACTTTCTCTGGGTCGGAGGACGGCTGACCTGAATGTCGCACTACTTTCTCTGAGTCGGAGGACGGCTGACCTGAATGTCGCACTACTTTCTCTGAGTCGGAGGACGGCTGACCTGAATGTCGCACTACTTTCTCTGAGTCGGAGGACGGCTCACCTGAATGTCGCACTACTTTCTCTGAGTCGGAGGACGGCTCACCTGAATGTCGCACTACTTTCTCTGAGTCGGAGGACGGCTGACCTGAATGTCGCACTACTTTCTCTGAGTCGGAGGACGGCTCACCTGAATGTCGCACTACTTTCTCTGAGTCGGAGGACGGCTGACCTGAATGTCGCACTACTTTCTCTGAGTCGGAGGACGGATGACCTGAATGTCGCACTACTTTCTCTGAGTCGGAGGACGGCTGACCTGAATGTCGCACTACTTTCTCTGAGTCGGAGGACGGCTGACCTGAATGTCGCACTACTTTCTCTGAGTCGGAGGACGGCTGACCTGAATGTCGCACTACTTTCTCTGAGTCGGAGGACGGCTGACCTGAATGTCGCACTACTTTCTCTGAGTCGGAGGACGGCTGACCTGAATGTCGCACTACTTTCTCTGAGTCGGAGGACGGCTGACCTGAATGTCGCACTACTTTCTCTGAGTCGGAGGACGGCTGACCTGAATGTCGCACTACTTTCTCTGAGTCGGAGGACGGCTCACCTGAATGTCGCACTACTTTCTCTGAGTCGGAGGACGGATGACCTGAATGTCGCACTACTTTCTCTGAGTCGGAGGACGGATGACCTGAATGTCGCACTACTTTCTCTGAGTCGGAGGACGGCTCACCTGAATGTCGCACTACTTTCTCTGAGTCGGAGGACGGCTGACCTGAATGTCGCACTACTTTCTCTGAGTCGGAGGACGGCTGACCTGAATGTCGCACTACTTTCTCTGAGTCGGAGGACGGCTCACCTGAATGTCGCACTACTTTCTCTGAGTCGGAGGACGGCTGACCTGAATGTCGCACTACTTTCTCTGAGTCGGAGGACGGATGACCTGAATGTCGCACTACTTTCTCTGAGTCGGAGGACGGCTGACCTGAATGTCGCACTACTTTCTCTGAGTCGGAGGACGGCTGACCTGAATGTCGCACTACTTTCTCTGAGTCGGAGGACGGCTGACCTGAATGTCGCACTACTTTCTCTGAGTCGGAGGACGGATGACCTGAATGTCGCACTACTTTCTCTGAGTCGGAGGACGGATGACCTGAATGTCGCAACTTTTCTCTGAGTCGGAGGACGGCTGACCTGAATGTCGCACTACTTTCTCTGAGTCGGAGGACGGATGACCTGAATGTCGCACTACTTTCTCTGAGTCGGAGGACGGATGACCTGAATGTCGCACTACTTTCTCTGAGTCGGAGGACGGATGACCTGAATGTCGCACTACTTTCTCTGAGTCGGAGGACGGATGACCTGAATGTCGCACTACTTTCTCTGAGTCGGAGGACGGCTCACCTGAATGTCGCACTACTTTCTCTGAGTCGGAGGACGGATGACCTGAATGTCGCACTACTTTCTCTGAGTCGGAGGACGGCTGACCTGAATGTCGCACTACTTTCTCTGAGTCGGAGGACGGATGACCTGAATGTCGCACTACTTTCTCTGAGTCGGAGGACGGATGACCTGAATGTCGCACTACTTTCTCTGAGTCGGAGGACGGATGACCTGAATGTCGCACTACTTTCTCTGAGTCGGAGGACGGATGACCTGAATGTCGCACTACTTTCTCTGAGTCGGAGGACGGATGACCTGAATGTCGCACTACTTTCTCTGAGTCGGAGGACGGCTGACCTGAATGTCGCACTACTTTCTCTGAGTCGGAGGACGGCTGACCTGAATGTCGCACTACTTTCTCTGAGTCGGAGGACGGATGACCTGAATGTCGCACTACTTTCTCTGAGTCGGAGGACGGATGACCTGAATGTCGCACTACTTTCTCTGAGTCGGAGGACGGATGACCTGAATGTCGCACTACTTTCTCTGAGTCGGAGGACGGCTGACCTGAATGTCGCACTACTTTCTCTGAGTCGGAGGACGGCTCACCTGAATGTCGCACTACTTTCTATGAGTCGGAGGACGGCTCACCTGAATGTCGCACTACTTTCTCTGAGTCGGAGGACGGATGACCTGAATGTCGAGAGACAATAGTCTTCTTCGAACGCTCCATATCAACCACTTGTTAAACCACTCTGTGTGATTTGTATGTGATCCGAGCCTAAGAGCGATTATGCGTCATGCCATTTATGCGCCTACAACTAGGCCGGCACATCCGATTACTGCGATGCTTATTATTTACTAGGGTAACTTCCTAGGCCCCTACCTCAGTCTCCTCTTACGACATGCCTTGTAGGTCGCAGTGTTACTATTCTTTGCTCCCCTTTCGAGCTCCGACAACACACAGGGGCGGAGCTAAGACACAATAAAGGTTTTAGTTATTTTTATAATACAACACCACCTCCAAGTCCAAGTCGAAGTAAGGCTCATCTGAATGTCGAGAGACATTAGTGAT
Source organism: Arion vulgaris (assembly GCA_020796225.1). Classification (NCBI taxonomy): domain Eukaryota; kingdom Metazoa; phylum Mollusca; class Gastropoda; order Stylommatophora; family Arionidae; genus Arion; species Arion vulgaris. Next base: position 4,120,391 of record CM036767.1, read on the forward strand.
AAGGAAAGCAAGACTTCATGCAAAAAGCAGTCATAAGCGCAATGACTACCCCTGGAAATGTATTTTCAGAAACAAGATGTCCGACTTCTCTCAAGAGAGTGTACTCCTAGCTAGAGGTTTCTGTAGTGTAGAGGTTAAGTGCACGCATATCGTGCCAAAGATACACGGTTCGCTTCCCCGTTGAGCCGTCATGATATTTTTCCAGAGATTCCAGTGTAGGTGAGGTCGAGTTCCTAATCCTATCGGTGACGGACGATAAAACGTAGGTCCCGTGTTCAGGTTGAGCACTAAAAGAACCATTGGCAGTTCAAAATCGAGAAGAGCAGGTTGGAAAGCCTCTATCTCTCTTTGCCTTCTTACCCCGGGTTGGGGCATAGGCCCTCAACCAACTCATGCCAAGTCTTCCTATCTCTAACTATCTCCTGCAGCTCCCGGAAAGCCTCTGCCGTTCAAAATTCATTAGAAATTTTTTTTTAAATGTCACCATTATTTATATTACACAGTGGGGTCTTGCCCGTGCCACGGAGTTCGTGCACTACCGCTGAGATATTTCTGTATAAGAAAGCGACCAAAGCACACTTGGCTACTCACCGAAGAACAATGGCTTTGGTCATATCAATCAATGAATCAATCAATCAAACTTGTAACTGCGAAAATGACACTGAAAGTGTTTAAACTCGTTACACAAACTTGCACTCATAAAATATGCAAGCTATTTATTAATCATATGTTGCAGAGTTCATGACGAAGAATGTAGGTAGACAAGTGAATGACAAGTACAAAACCATCATGTACACTAGCAAGCTACAGCTGTGACACGTCCGACTATTAAACTAATTAACAGTTCATCTCATATTTAATGAATTAGTTCAGATGAAATCCACATTCTGTGTTCACTTGAACATATCATTTATCTTCTGTATAAAATGACAGAGGTTAATGTCAGCATTTAAAAACAAAATCATTAGCAGCTTAAAGTAGGTAGTTCTGTAGTGCTGGTCCCACATTGGGACTAATGTCGACCGTGTTAGCCGCTTGCTTAAAGTAGGTAGTTCTGTAGTGCTGGTCCCATATTGGGACTAATGTCGACCGTGTTAGCAGCTTAAAGTATGCAGTTCTGTAGTACTGGTCCCACATTGGGACTAATGTCGACCGTGTTAGCAGCTTAAAGTATGCAGTTCTGTAGTACTGGTCCCACATTGGGACTAATGTCGACCGTGTTAGCAGCTTAAAGTATGCAGTTCTGTAGTCTGGTCACATTGGACTAATCGACCGTGTTAACAGCTTAAAGTATGCAGTTCTGAGTGCTGGTCCACATTGGGACTAATGTCGACAGTGTTAGCTGCTTAAAGTATGCAGTTCTGTATACTTTTCCACATTGGGACTAATGTCGACCGTGTTAACAGCTTAAAGTATGCAGTTCTGTAGTACTGGTCCCACATTGGGACTAATGTCGACCGTGTTAACAGCTTAAAGTATGCAGTTCTGTAGTACTGGTCCCACATTGGGACTAATGTCGACCTTGTTAGCTGCTTAAAGTATGCAGTTCTGTAGTACTGGTCCCACATTGGGACTAATGTCGACCTTGTTAGCAGCTTAAAGTCGGCAGTTCTATAGTGTTGGTCCCACATGGGACTAATGTCGACCGTGTTAACAGCTTGCTTAAAGTGGGCAGTTTTATAGTACTGGTCCCACATTGGGACTAATGTCGACCGTGTTAGCAGCTTAAAGTATGCAGTTCTGTAGTGCTGGTCCCACATTGGGACTAATGTCGACCTTGTTAGCAGCTTAAAGTCGGCAGTTCTATAGTGTTGGTACCATTTTGGGTCTAATGTCGACCGTGTTACATTCCCTCCGTTCGCAAATGCTGGACACATGTTAGTGATATTCGTTATCTTATCTTAACTTTAGTGACGTTCGTTTCAGTTACTTTAAAATATATGTAACTATTATAGCTACTCATTAAGTGAGCAACGAGTAGTTAGTACTCAGCGTCATTGGCGATCATATATTAAGACAAGGTAGGAAAGGTTGTAGGGAGGGCGGGGGTTGCGGAGGGTAAAGCTATTCCCTATAAAAATTGTATTCCTAATTTGTATCAAAAACTAAAAAGTACAAAACGAAAACTGAAATACAAACGAAGTTTCACAATGTATTCAGCATCAGAACGGAAATCAGTTAAAGCAGGCACAAGTCTTGGGTTGGTCGTGCTGCAGACACTGTTCAGGTCACGAATATTTACCCTGTGGCGTCTTGAACATACGGCAACAACTTTTCTACCATAACTAAATTCGACAAAGGATGCCAGAGAGAGAGAGGAATTCCGTGACGATGGATGCAGACGTCAAGGCCATCGGTAATGCAAACCAGTGAGGTTGACGTTGTGATATATACGGATGGATCGGTAGTTCGCCACTAAAAGTCCGTGAGGGTCTTCTTTGCAATCTCATACGGCAGAAAGATCAAGGACGCCGGTGGTGTTTTTTTCCCCCATCCAGAAGCACTTGAGCTTTGAGCTCTTCGGCCCGGTGACATGGACATCGTAACCCTTCGGTCGGTGCCACGAACACCGCAAATCTGGAGAACCTGTGGCTTTTCTGCCAGTCCGCGGAATTGAACCTGCACTCACAGATGACTTGTCACCCGTCGTCCAACACGCTACGAACACGCTGGACAGGCGGACAAAGCCGGTGGTATATTTAGTATGACAATAACTAGCATGACAATGGAAGTACTGAAGGTTATTAAGGCACTACTCTGTTTTACGTCACAAAACTACACTCGTGCTTGCATTCTGAGTAATTTATTGAGTATGATCCTGGAGCTGGAGGCTGGTTAGGTGCGAGGGCAATGGACTGATTCCCAGAAGGGTCAACAATTTGCAGAACTACATTCATCTTCGTTCCGGGGCACGTGGATTTTGATGGCAATTAGAGAGCGGACAGGCTGACTGGCTCTGCCTCCATATCGGTATGAATAGAAAGGAAGTGTCAGCCAGAGAGGACATTCTGAACGCCATCCCAAATTGTGACAGCAAAGATAGCGTTCATCTAAACCATAGATTCCCAAACTTGTTTGGGCCAAGCCTACTTTGCGCACAACATAAACTTTGCGCACAACATAAACTTTGCGCACAACATAAACTTTGCGCACAACATAAACTTTGCGCACAACATAAACTTTGCGACAACATAAACTTTGCACACATAAACTTGCACAACATAAACTTCACAACTAAACTGCGCTAACATAAACTTTGCGCACAACATAAACTTGCTACTGCAACATAAACTTTGGCACAACATAAACTTTGCGCACAACATAAACTTTGCGACAACATAAACTTTGGACATACAACTTCGCATAAACTTGCGCAAACATAAACTTTGCGCACAACATAAACTTTGCGCACAACATAAACTTTGCGCACAACATAAACTTTGCGCACAACATAAACTTTGCGCACAACATAAACTTGCGCACAACATAAACTTTGCGCACATAAACTTTGCACAACATAAACTTTGCGACAACATAACTTTGCGCACAACATAAACTTTGCGCACAACATAAACTTTGCGCACAACATAAACTTTGCGCACAACATAAACTTTGCGCACAACATAAACTTTGCGCACAACATAAACTTCGCACTAAACTTGCACAACATAAACTTTGCGCACAACATAAACTTTGCGCACAACATAAACTTTGCGCACAACATAAACTTTGCGCACAACATAAACTTTGCGCACAACATAAACTTTGCGCACAACATAAACTTTGTAACGCCCCCTCCCCATTATAACAGTTTGCCAACGCGCCCCTCATATACATATATATATATATACATGCTCTATTTTCACTTTGACATAGAAAAGTGATATATATTTCTGTCATACATGGTCAATTTTCAAATGATTATGTACATGAAATAGAAAATTGATGAAAAAATGGATCGTGTAAGATGGGCATAAGATGAATTAGAATGCAGAATTCAAATTTGTAATGATTATTCAATCGCAAAATCACGAAAAAAAACTCACCACAAATGCTTCTGAACCCACTATCGCCCAACCCCCTACCCTACCGGAAGGCTTCAGCGCCCACTGGGGGGCGGTACTGTCCACTTTGGGAGCCCATGATCTAAACTAATCCCCATTAACAGTTAGTCGATATGGAGCGTTCAAAGAAGACCCTTTAAAATTACTGCACCTAATTTGATAAACTTTTTATCACATTATTATTAAATGATATCTTCTTTAGAGAAGCCACTGAAGCATGCACATGCACCCGCAGGTTCATCCACCACACACCCGCACGTTCATCCACCACTCTCAGCCAAGGAATAGGAATACATACCGAGTTGTTGAATGTCATTTATTTAATTGCATTCCACAATCCAATTTTTATAATTTGTCCCCCAAAAAATAATAACATTTGAGTCAAACATAAGTGTATAGATTTGAAGTACTATCAAAACTCTATTTATAACCCATATCTTACAGTATCTAACCACAGCCAACTTTAGATAACTAGGCCAGACAACTGACCGGAAAACCCCTAACTGACCGAAAATCCTGACCTAGATCAGAGAAGGAGGCTGGAATGTATATATGTTTGATAGAACACTGCAAACTTTTTTGCAATTTTACTCAATTCTGTGAGTCTATGGTTATTTATTGGTGAAAAATATTCATAATATTGATATTCCTTATTGTTAAACTTGTTGTATAATATAACTTTGATTTAGCATTTTGTGTTGATTTTAAAATGAATTTGTCTATATACACCAATACTGGAATGGAGATCACGTGGTGTAGTTGGGGTCTGATTTCCATAATTTTAACTGAGTACAAAGGTCCATACGTTTATAGTTGGCTCTGATCTAACACAACTATATTTACTGGAAATATATACTTTTTCTTGAACGCTCCTATTGACCACTAGTTAACCACTCTCTGTCATTTGTATATGATCTGAGCCTAAGAGCGATTGTGTGTTGTGCCAGTTATGCACCTTTAAGTAGACCAGCACATTCGATTTCTGCTACGTTTTTTATTTACTAGGGTAGCTTCTTTAGACTCCTACCTCAGTCACCTCTTATGTAATGCCTTATAGGTCGCAGTGGTACCATTCTTTGCTTCCCTTATGGGCCCCGGCACCACATTGACAGGGAAATATGTGCTAAAGCAGACATAAAATAATGATGTAAAACTCACTTTTAAAAACTGTTGTTACTGTCTATATAATACCGCTTTTTAAGGCGGTGAAAGATAGGGGTGATATTTGCATGAGAAATTTAATGACTGCATAGCTAGTGCAGTTTACAGCAAAACTGCTCAGATTCTGATTTTTTCGTTATGCCCCCACAAAAAAACTCCTTGACCATACGAGGATAAAACCCGGTCTCCCAAAATGGGAGTCCACGCTTTAACCCATTCGGAAAGACGTTCCTCGTAAAACTCACTAAACCTATTACAAAATAAATCAACTCAAAATTTGAGAGCACGGTAATAGTTCATTTTATTTTACTACTCTGGAAACAAGAATTAAAAAAAGAATTACAAATCTATAATGTTTAGATTCAATCAGTTACTTAAGCCAAAATAAATAAACAGATTCAATCAGTTACTTAAGCCAAAATAAATAAACAGATTCAATCAGCCACTTAAGCCAAAATAAATAAACAGATTCAATCAGCTACTTAAGCCAAAATAAATAAACAGATTCAATCAGCCACTTAAGCCAGTATAAATAAACAGATTCAATCAGCCACTTAAGCCAAAATAAATAAACAGATTCAATCAGCTACTTAAGCCAGTAGAAATTAAAGCAGATTAAATCAATAATGATGTAAAACTTCAAACTATAAAACCTACAGTAAAATAAAAAAACTCAAAAAGTAGAAAGTACAGTAACAGATCATATTATTTTTACTGCTCTCTTCCTCTTCTCTCAGATCCACTTAAATCTCTCTCTCTCGCGATCCAGGCCTAGACTGATGAACCAACTTTTATCATGAATTTTACCGTGGGTTTAGGGGACTCCGTTCCTCCGTACAGCTTCTCGCAAAGCTCTGTGTTTTGGGGCCAGGTTTCTTTTCTTAGGCCTACTATCAGTTGAAATCTTGCAGTACGTGCTCTGCTGTCATGTCTGCCTTTTCGCAGGGGCACAGGCTAGTTGTGCCAATTTTAAATTTGTTAAACACATGGACGCGGAGCTTGTTGTGGCCAGTACGGAGGCAGATCCACTTAAATCATAAGGCATCAACACATTTTCTCAAACCAGAACTGTCTTGAACAAGTCAGCATAGTTCATTCAGGTCTTTCTGTCTCTTCTTTTTCTCTGTCTACAGTTCATCTCAATGTCTCTCTACATCGTTCCCTAACCGGATTCCACTTCAAAGCCACATGTGGGTGTCTGATCCTCTGCATTCTAAATATATGTCCAGACCAATTCCAGCTCCTCTTTTTTTTAATTTCCTTGTTGATATTGTTGATACCTGTGTGCCAGGTGATCTCAGTATTTTGTATTCTCTGATCCAAATGAGTTCAGAGAACTCTTCTGAGACATCTTCCCTCCAAGCTTCTTATGCGACTGTCTGTCTGTTTAACTGGCTCTTTGGAAACCAGAAAAACATAATGACAGATCTATAGTGTTGAGATTCAGTTACTTGGAGCCAAAATAAATAACAAATTCAATCAAAATGATGTAAAACTCACTGCAACTACTTAAAAATAAATAAACGCAAACATTATAGAGCAAAGTAATACAGTTCATATTGTTTTAACTGCTTTCCGCAAACCAGAAAATACAATAACAGATCTACAGTGTTGTGATGCAGCTATATACAGCCAAAATAAATAAACAAATTTAATGAAATATTAAAATTAAATAATAACATTATTTGAGCTTTCAAATCCAGTAAGTAATCATTAAACATATTCATAGACTCATATACTGTTCAGACACTAAGGACTTATATCCAGATATTCTAAGAATGTGTGTGATCATTCTCCTTCTTCTTCTTAGAACATTCTATATCAATCACTTGTTAACCACTCAGTGTGATCTGTACCTGAGAGTGATTGTACGTTGTGCCAGTAATGTGTCTACAAGTAGGCCAGCACATCCGATTTCTCGATGCTTTTTATTTACTAGGGTAGCTTCCCTAGGCCCCTACCTCAATCGCCTCTTACATGTCTTATAGGTCGCAGTGGTGCTATTCTTTGCTTCCCTTACAGGCCCCGGCACCACATGGGCGATGTATCATCAAGAAGATGGGATAGATAATGCATACACACCAAGTTAAAATGTAAATCTTTCAATGTTTTTCTTTTGTCCTTCTTTTCTTTTTGCTGTTAGATGTCGCATGTTTAACTGATGATCGGTTTCCGAGATAGTGCATGTTCCGTCACTTGATATGCTATGATATTGTGAAGTTTTAAAATGTCTGCTCCATCAATCTATCTTTTCCTTGGTGACTTTTGAATGGCTGCTGCAGTGGAGAACAGAGCATGCACGGGAATACCCAATGTGCCAGGGTGTAGGTGATATAACATAACAGACTGTTACGTTAATATATACAGCATTATTTATCTTTTTCTTCTTCTTTGAGTTCGTTCTTTACGACCAATTTTAATCCTCTTGTGATTTTGTTTGATTTTGCCAAGAATGTGTATACGTTGCATATTGGTTTGGTAGGCCCCTAAATGCATAGACTTCTACACATTTAGGACACATGCATCCGATTTCAGCCAAACCTCCTCAGTCGCCTCTTACGACATGCATGGCAGGTAACAGTGGTTCTATTCTATACACCCAAATTTGGGCCCCGGTAACTACTTGGGCGATCATCATTTATGAAGATGATTGTATACATCAGTGCTGTAGAACTTTGTTATATATTAGGGCTCATCTGACTAATGACTTCAGAGATGTGGGCACCATGTGACAATTGCAAAAAGCATAATACTAACAATAATAATAATAAAGTAATATTAATAGTAACATTAATGAAAATAATAAGAAACAAAAATGTAATACTTTAAACTTTTAATTTAAAAATATATTTTGCTTAAAAAAAAACTGAAACATACTGTTATTCAAAAATAATTTCTTTTCGTGAAACTCGAATCTGTGTTTAAACCGGCGGAATAAAATAGGGCACTATAGGGCCTGTATGCATAGCATAAATGTTGATTAATTTCAATATACAAATGAGATTTAAAAAGCAAACATGTCCCACAATTATTAATGTGTTTCAACAAATTGATATCAAAAATGATGTTCCACTAACATAACAATAACAGGTGGTAACAAACATACACCACAAATTGTTCAGCAATTTTGGTTCCAATGCATAGCAGATTTATCAGAAACAAATACTGAATATGCAAAGAGATTGATTAATCAACATCGAACTGGCGTGTTGGGCTGCTGGACGCTGCTGGATTTGCTGAGGCGATCGGAGCATGTCCGGAGTGCTATGATGATAGTCCTCTGATAACTGATCAGAAACAAACAAGGTCACATAATAGTAATTTAACAATACACCTCAAACCTACTAATTATACACAATAATGTCTTGAAAGCATGGTTGACTTGTTAAAAAACTTGAATCGAGCAAACATTACATGTTCATGCTATGATAAGTAATTGACCGTAAACAAGTATAGGACCTCTGCAAAAACAATTTACCAAACACGGTATTCGAACCACAACCTTAGTTCTTACGACACCCAATACCAAGTGTTTTTCAGGGCACAACCAGCTAGCTCTTAAAAAAAATTAAAAAGTGCTAGCTGGTTCTTCTCTTCTTCTCTTCACCATTTACTTTTTATAGAAGTGTTAGGAGGAAGGGGGAACATAGTGATCTTGTGTGTGCTTGTTTTAAGGCACTTTGTAAGCTAATATTCATTGTCATAAGGCTGTTCTTGATGTCGTCACTCCATCTTTTGCATGGTCTTTCTCTTGCATCGTAGTCATACTTTTTCTGTGTGGCTCTCTGTGACGATCATCATCATCAAGGTGTGTATCCTTTATAGGACGTTGCTCTCTTTGCAGCACATCTGAAATTCACTCTGTCTCTTGCCAGTTCACCCACTTCGTCGATGGTCATAATCATGGTTTCTTTAATATCTTGTAGCCATCTTCTTCTTGGTCTTCTAGGTGATACCAGGGCATTTTTTACAGGAGTCCAAACCATTTAATCTGTTGTTCTTTTATGAATTGCATGACTGGTTTCACATCAAGTCTTCTTCTGATTTCTTCATTTCTAATTTTGTCTCTTATTGTCACATCTGCAGCTCTTCTAAGACACCTCATCTCAGTCGTTATGATTTTCCGCTCTTTAGCTGCTGTTATTGGCCATATTTGACACTAGCTGGTTGTGCATTGAAAAACGCTTGTCTGCATGGCAATTCATATTGGCTTTGACAGGACTAAAAGCATAACATGAATATAGCAATACAAGTCAAAGCCTACATCTTATCTTCACGATGGTAGCATTCCCAGTCCAGTCAGTGACTATACACTTATTTCCATTCTGACTATGTACCAGGTGGTCTTCTCTTTCTTTTATCCTTGTCTGCTTTCTGCCGTTAGAGGTTTCATGTTTAATTGATAATCGGTTTCTGAAATAGTGAGCAGTCGGTTGCTTGATATTCTGTGGTGTTTTAAGATGTCTGTAACTCCATCAATCCATCTTTTCTTGGGCTGTCTCTTCCTCTTGATGATTCCATTTTCAGGTTGTATGCTCTTGCAACTGGTGTAGTCAGGCTCATTCTCACCAAGTGGCTAAACCATTTGAATCTCTGTTTTTCCATTAACACCAGGTGGTCGAGTCTCTGTTTTTAAATTAACACCCGGTGGTCCCACTGCAATTATAATATCATGGGCATGCTTTGTCAGCAATCAACCATTGATATAACCAATAAATGGAATAGTACAAATATACAATAGAGTTTAATTAGCCAAATTGTTCACATTAATTAAAACTACCAAGTATTCAAACACTCCTGTGTTTCTGTGGCAAATTAAAATAAAGATATAGTCACTGCAGTAACAAATTTTGCTCTGTTCAATTTTTACTTGCTGTAACAAAATGTAAAATTGTCATTTACATGGCTAAAGTAGAATCACATTAGAAAATCAGATGCATTATAATCCAAGAATTTTAGCAAAAATTAAGAAACAAATAAATCTCTTTTATACATGAAATCACCGGGAACGCAAGAGAGATACATGAAATCTTAAAGCAGATTATACAAACCATATTACCATAGATATGTCATTATTAAAAGTTGTAAACGTTATATAAATCCCAAAAAAGAACAGACCATTATGGGATACATTTAATTGAAGAATCACTTGTACAAAAAAATGAAATTATAGAGGATGTTGAAAACTTTGTATACTTGGAAAGTACAGTATCGCAGAATGGTGATTCAGAGAAAAAAAACGTCATTGGTAATATCACGAAAGCAAGTAAAATTTTGTCCATGTTCAACAAAATCTGGAAAGCCAAAGGATTAAATCTTAAAATAAAACTTAAAATATAGCAGTGTCCTGGAAGTGTTATTAGCCAGTAGTGAGTGCTGGAAAATGACCCACAACATAATCACACAAATTGGAAACATCACAAAATCAGATTATTTTTAAAAAAAAGTAAAGGAACCTTTTTCATACCATGAGATATTTTGAGGAGTACGGTGTTAGGGCTGTAGTTTTCATTGACCATCGGCACACAATGTGTGATGTTGTCAATGTCACGCCTGCCACTTTTACTATCCAGTGCTTTTCTGGTACCAAATTGAGGCTGGGTTTACCTGAAACTCATTATGGTCTGAATAAAATTCTACTCCCACTGTGGAATGGAACCCAAACCATGCGCCTAACAAGCAAGTACACTAATCACTATGCTATCAGATTAGACTGAATTTCAGTCAAGTTGAGACGTGGGTCTCTGTGGCTAAGTTGTTAAACCCTTTGCCTTGTGAGTCGAAGGTCGTGGGTTCGAGTCCAGACCGCCGCTCTGTTCACGAGTGCAATTTTTTCCAAAGACCCCTAGGATTGTTGCTGGAGCTACGGAGTTGTGCTTTGTGCAATACTCTCAGCAGGTGGTGTGACATTTCTGCTGAGAGGAACCGAGCCATATGGGGTAAAACTGTGCAATGAAATCAATCCTTCGGCTTTAAAACCCTTTATTAGACTGTATTATAAGTGTAATATTCTTTTTTTACATTTTTCTCCTACTATTCATTCACCTGTTGGTATCCAGTTTTAATGCAGTCTCATTGATGTACAAGACCCGCAGTAGAGTAGTTGTTAGTAAACTCACTTCATTAGGTTACACTCCCATGATATTTTTTTTCCGATCCAAAAGCACTTGAGCTTTCAGCTCTTCAGCTCGGTGCCATGGACATCATAACCCTTCAGTTCGGTGCCACGAAAACCATAAATCTGAAAACCTGTGGCTTTTCTGCCAGCCCAGGAATTGAACCGCACTCACAGGGGCGTACCCCATGATAACAAAAGAGTTCCTTTACTTTTTTCTTGTTGTACAATAACTAGACTTAAACAAACACATCATAATAAAAATGCTGCAAGCTAAGTGACCAATAAGTTTCTAGAAATCATATTACAAAATATCTCTAGTTGTATAAACTAGGATAATACACTTGAACAAAAACTTTAGAAAATAGATTTTAAATGTAAAATACTGTGAGAAAAAAGTATGCTCGTTTTGTCTTTGAGAGGCACTAACTTGGGCACAACCAACTCAGAATAGTTATTTATAATTACTCAAAGTTCTTTTATATCAGCAAATGTTTTATAGTATAGAGAACTTCCATTAGATGTCATCTGTCAATCAACCATCAATCTACTTTCAGAGAACTCTGGCCAAAACCAAATCCAAGGATACTTTTCTACAGTTATGTGTACCGAAATCCTGCTGATATCATAGTTAATTATTGGTCTTCTATAATTCTTTATTTTCCCTAATACTGTTTTCCCTCACACCAACAGGATACGAAGAGATTTATAGAACGGGTTTTTGTGTGAATTTACAGTGTTTTTCACAACCTCTGTTATCTCTGAGGTCCAGGATTTCATTAACTTCTCTGATATAATTAAATTCTTAAAATGCAGAAAGTTGAGGTTAGCAAAATTGAAATGATTTGAAATATGAAAGGTCCACCGGAGTACTCAGTACTGGAAGAGCATTTAAAAAAAAAATCATCTAATAAGCAATGTTATTAATCAGTCTTTTTCCTTCTATCAGATTTCAAAATGTATGTTGTATAGAAGAAATGTGTAAACAAAATAATGTAAGTGAAAAACATTACTGAAGAGTATGTCAAGTTTTCATAGCTTTGTTGACAAATTTCTCCTCTGCTCTTGATTTGATATATCCAAATATTGATGAGAATACCAATTATCATCTGTATCAGCTGCAATGATGTTATTACAATGTTCACATACTTTGGCATGCGGAGCTGAAGAGCACGTAGAGTATAATATGAGTACATTAATGCATGAATTGTATAGTTTATTACCATGAACCATCTTCCTGGAGCGGTGTGATCAGGGTAGCTGTACCAAACGTATATTAAAACTGTAATGTGATGGTACCAATGAAGAAATATAAGAGGTTGTTTTCTTAATACAATAAATAACGTGTCGCCAAGCTCGTAAACTTTGGAAACTGTAAACAGAAAAGCCCAAAAACTGGTGACTCCTTTGAAGTAAGTTGGAACACATACTGAATATTGCAAGCTGTGGTTTGTGATCGTAGAAATCAGCTCTGGCCATGTTCTCAAAGCCCCAGCTATGCTGAATAAAGCCAATATACCGCTCCATATCACAAGAAAAGGACGTAACTCATACCGAGGTCTACTCTTCATCAAGACCTGGCCTCCAAAGACAACTACAACATAAGCCGCTGAATACAAGAAACTGTCTGTCCATCGTTCTATCATGTACTTAAAAAACCTCTGTTCATGCCACTCTTTCTCAAACTGAAACACAACGCTGTAGTTATGTTCTCCTAGTTCCATTGAACTCCTATGTTGACTTAGTTGGTCTCAAAACTCAGAAAACCTAACGTATTCCAATCGGACTGTGTAACACAACAATCTAAACACTTCTGATTGAGCGAGACGTCTGCTAGACGAGGAAGCAAATGTCGGACTGGCAGTAACCGATTGGATGTTTGATGATGAACTAACAGAGGTTAGCCAATGAAATACTTACAAAAGTTACAACGATACCTAGCAACGGTCGAGAGTCGGACCGCAACTTGCCATATTGCACTAGCCATATAACAACAGCCATTTTGTAAAATAATTCAGCAACAAAAAATAATATATGTCACTACGAATAGGTAATAACTAATATGTATATGTCCTTCATAGAATTCACAGAAGTGTTTCACAGTATTCATTACTGAGAGTCAAATTAATGTATCCACAATGTAAGCCAAGATGGGGAAAAGATAAACTTTTGTACAAAGTAGTTTTAATAGAATAAGATCTGGCCAGAATTTCTTTCTTTCTTTCTCGAATCCTGTATGCCTCACAGCGCCAGGTCAGGAAGAGATTTCTAAAACGGGCCCTAGTATGCGCTTCGTAGATAGTCTCTTTCGTCGCCTCTGTTATCTCTGATGTCCATCTTTTGTGTGGCTGGCCTTTTGCTTTGTACCCATTGTATCGGAGCAGCATTGCTCTTTGGGGTGAAACACGTACAAACAAAGTACTATAGTTTTACAAAATACAGAAACAGTGACAATAAACAGCAACGTTTCGACCAACAAGGCCTTTATCAAGCAAACGAACAAACAGGAGTGACAAATTAAAATGAAACACAAATGGACGACCAAATACAAACGTATCTAAGGAGAACAGAAACGAGTTTTTTTTAGTCAGACGCACATAAATCTTACCTACTACGTCACAACGAATAGTTGCAGCAATATGGCGACGAATATCGAAATAGGGGAAGACTGCAGTAAAACTTGGTAAATAGTGAAACACGTACAAACAAAGTACTATAGTTTTACAAAATACAGAAACAGTGACAATAAACAGCAACGTTTCGACCAACAATGCCTTTATCAAGCAAACGAACAAACAGGAGTGACAATTCACCACAAGTTGAGAGACGTACTGAAGAGAAGATCGAAGCGCTTATTGCTCTTTGGGTGCACTGTCTGATGGTAATCTGCTTACGTGGCCGAACCATTTAATTTGTTGTTTCTTGATGAAGTCTAGTACTGATGTTGTACCCACTTTTTCCTAATGTCTTCATTTCTCAACCGATCTCTTCTTGATACACCCAGCATTCTGCGTAGACACTTCATCTCTGTTGTGACTAGTTTTCTTCTATCGTTTATTGTCAGCGTCCATGTTTGGCACTGACAGTATAATACGGGGGTCAATATCAAACACATAGTAAGATCATTTTACACAGTCAACTATATATTGGCTGCTGCACATGACGTCATATCATTACAGGCAGATCCGCTGGTTCTCAGTTTCACCCGCAATGTGGAAAAGTGTACATACCAGTGATTCATGCTGCTCGCTGGTTAAACACTCTCATTCTGCCCATCGGGCGTCCAGTTCTGGTTGTAAAACGTGTAATTCCAAGCTCATTAAACCGCTGATACGATTCAATAACAATTTTAGTGTCGTCATACAATAGGAGATCGCTGAGAAATCGAATCTTTTCCCTGCCCATCTTTAACTCCCAGACGATTCGTGCTGTTGATACAATCAGGTAGCCCGCCTTCCCAGCGTTTTTGTAGCGCGTTGAACGACGGTGTGACAAGCCCTCTGTGAATGCGGGTTCAATTCAGCGGGCTGGCAGGAAAAGTCACAGGTTCTCCAGATTTACAGTGTTCGTGGCACCGAACCGAAGGGTTACGATGTCCATGGTACCGAGCAGTAGAGCTGTAAGCGCAAGTGCTTCTGGCTCGGGAAAATACAATCAGGTCAGATCTCGCACTGCCGCGAGCCCATCATTTTCAAAACAGTAGGTCCAGGAAGATCAAAACCTGTATCTCAATACAATGACAACGAAGATATTTACAACTGATGAAATGTAATTGATGGCTAATATATGTGTCAACGGCTACAAATTAGAAAGTGTCGACAACTTTGAATACCTTGGAGCACTGCTGACAAATGACGGGAATGCTATAAAAGAAATTGAAAGATGGATGACCATTGCTTTGCAAAAACTAAAAGAACAAACTAACCTATGGAAGAGAACTGACATAAGAACAAAAATCATGTGTTTAAGAGCCTGCGTTTTTTCGTTGTCAACATATGGTTGTGAGTAATGGACCATTGACAAAGCGGCGGAGAAGATCATTAATGCCTTTGAATGCAAATGCTACAGAAGAGTTATGTTATGCGATCGACGTCATGGCATATTGGGTATTTACATTCGTGCGCTGTCCTCCACAGCAGCAGCCATCCCAAAGCCCATTTGCTCACAATACCCATGAGAAGTTGATTACTATATCTTCTCTCTCTACCACGAAGACGACACTGTCTGTCATGTCCAAACTTAACGCCTAATTCTCGAACTCGTTCCAGTGTCTGAGACCACAGCCAACTTTAGATAACTAGGCCAGACAACTGAGTGGGTGTTCCTGACCTAGATCAGAAAAGGGGGCCGGAAAATATAGATGTTTGATAGAACACTGCAAGCTTTTTGCAATTTTACTCAATTCTGTGAGTCTATGGTTATTTATTGATGAAAAATATTCATAATATTGATATTCCTTAGTGTTAAACTGAACTTGTTGCATAATATAACTTCGATTTAGCATTTTGAGTTGATTTTAAAATGAATTCGTCTATATACACCAATACTGGAATGCGAGGTCACGTGGTGTAGTTGGGGTCTGATTTCCCATAATTCTTACCTGAGTCCGAAGGCCCATAAGTTTATAGTTGGCTCTGCTGAGACCCGCCCATGTCACATAATTGAGAGCTTACCGCATTAATGACATCGGCTCTGTCCATACTTCTGCCCGCTTGAGTCGGGCATTGTTTGCAAGAAAGTCAACACGCTTGTTACCCTGCACACCAGCATGTCCAGGCGTGTACAGCCAAGTCATTTTCTTGAAATGTGATCTCCGAATGATGTCTACCCATTCCACACGTATGCTTCTAGATTCAATCATTGGACGCATATTTATCGAGTCTGATATGGTAATCGTATGGCATGGGTTACCTGTTGCTCAACCACCCATGACAGAGCTCTGGATGTAGCGATGATCTTCATAGTCATGCTCGATGTCGTTGTCTCGAAAGCACCGCAGTCCTCATATGTGTGCGATCGTTTTGTTGTGCTGAATAACCCCACGATGATCTGGTCCCCGTCTGCCATCGGTGTAGATAATGATATCACCTGGATGGGAGTACTGATCCACAAGTGCAAGAATCTCCGCATTGACGACACCCAGGGCCCATTCTCTACAGCAGCGTCCAAATGTACTGACAACCATGGTGTAAGCAGTCATATCCTCTGATATAGGCATCCATTCTTCCCCATACAGAAGAGTACTTAGAATATCATGGATAGAGAAAAGAACAAATGCTTCTGTTCTGCAACAGCTTGATATTAAAGAGAGTTGCTATTAAAGAGCATAAAATCAAGAAAAATTAAATATTTCGGACACATCAAACGACATGAGTGCCCAGAGAAGATAATTTTGGAAGGAATGGTGCCTGGAAGAAGAATGAGAGGAAGACATAGAAGACGATTGGTGCAAGATGTCATTGACGGTCTGAGAATGACTGCTGCTGACGCCGGCCAACTTGCACAGAACAGAGAGTTTTTCAGGAATGCTGTCATGGGAACCAAGTTCCGGAAGGGACAAGCTACTTAATGATAATGGTGAGGTCCAGGTAAGCTCATGGAGATTGGAAACATTAATAGACGACATCCGCTTATATCGAACCGGCCGTTTTGGGCCTTCCGAACCATCGATTGAGTCGGACACCCCAGAAAAAGGAGACACAGAAAGCCATTGTACACAGTAAAATAAAAAACCAGACCAAATCGATGTTTCGATCAAACAGTATTAATGAAGCAAAGGATGAAATGAAAATCGTGGCATATCCTTTACATGACTTCGCCATCAACCCAAGCAAACGAGTCTTCGATTTTCTAGGCACCACTTATAAGTTCAATAGTTTCCCATTGCTTTCTGAACGGTGATGTCTATTTTTTTACCGTTCGTAAAAATCAACGGGAACCTATTTGCTTCCAAATAGCCCTTCGCTGAGTTTCTGAGAACTCACATGAGAGTGATGTAATCTTTTATATAGATGGTTCGGTGATTCGACAATTGTGGAGCTCGTGTGCCTTCATTGCACAAGTCGGAGGGGAGGTTGTGAAGGAAGACAGTGGTGGTTTTGCCGTGACTACGATCAGTCTCACTATGGAAATCATGGCGGTAATTAATGCGATGGTCTGAGTATAATCACAAGACTTTTATCCATGCATGTTTTCTCATTGACTCAATGAGTATGCTAAGGAAGATTGAAACAGACTGGGCTCGGAGACATTGGATGGAATCGATGAGGAGGTCTAAGATGACAAAAATCAGTTTTTTTTTGGTGTGCCAGGACATGCAGGTGTAAGAGGAATGAAGGCTCCGATAGGTTTGCAGGTATGACTGCTGTAAAAAGCGGGCGAGCAATGGACCAGGCTGATATTATAAATTCTCTAAGTGAGAGAGGGCGTGTACATGATTCAAATAATAGTGGTGAATCTACAACACTATGACTATGCTGGTAGCCAAAGAAGAATAGTAAACCAACAAAGAACCGGTGTCGTTATGTCGTTAGTCGCCACAAGTTGAGAGACGTACTGAAGAGAAGATCGAAGCGCTTATTAACTAATTGGTTCGATGTGCAGTGTGACTGTGATAATGATCCGACGACTAAACTAAAACTAAATGAACACCTACCAGTCGCACGAAATATTAAGTTAAAAGACGCATTTTAGTTCGTAAATTCACAATCCTTGTTTTAGATTATCACAAGCAAGGGAGGATAACTTGATTGATACTTTTGCTACATTTTGATATTCGGATTTGCTTGTACCCTACATTGAATACTCAATAATTGTGTTGTGTTTTTGTAAACATAGTAATAATTGTGACAGTATTAGTATTATTACCGGCAAAGGCACTTGTATTCTTGCATGTATGGCAGTGCCTAATCTGTGTAGCATTAACGGAATTCAACGCGGTCACTTTGTTATTGTAAACTGTTGGGAACACTAGTTACACTTTGACTTTACTTTGAGTTTGACATTGTTGACTTTTTCGACTTGAATATTTTACTATTGTCATTTTGTGGCGACACTCAGTTACGTTCAGTCTGGCCTGGTGTGGTACACATCATCTCTAACAAATTAGTAAGTTACGTGTCCTTTAACTCACATTCGTGTCATAACTCAGTTATTAACTATGATAAGACTGATCACTGATAAGTGCAGAGACATACGAAGATTCCAACTCGGCAACTGGTTTTCCAGTTCAGTAGTTTATTTTTACTTGATATGACGGGTCTAAAATGTCTTCATCAAATTTAAATACATCTTATTATTCTTATGATAATGCTACACTGAAATAGAAATGTTTTCCTCTAATATTTAGCTAAAAGTAGCAAACATTCAACCATTCTGACGGCTAGATATATTATTAACTTTTGCTGATAAAATTCTGACATGATATTAATGATATACTCATTGATTTCTTTGAATATACGTATATGAATGATAGATGGAACGATCAACAAGAAATGATCCAAGACATTCATAGAACATTAATGATTACATGTCATCTTGTGTTGGTGTAATTACTGTAATGAGTCTCAGGTCAATCCTATGAAGGCATGCATGTTGTTGTGCACTTGAGTAACTCCACTGTGAAGGCTGATGTACTGGAGCATCTTTTATAGGAAAGTTATTGAACATCACTGCAGACTACACTATCTTGAAATATCCTTTGTTCAAGATCTTTTACAAACATCATGCTGATAAACAAGCAATTTGCAAGCCAAGTCTTGCAACTCTTAACACTATGGTATGCACACTTTGATCAGCAACTATTTATCTTCCTGTTCTACTTGTCACCTGGTTATGTCCATGGTAGATTATGGACTTGGTATCCTCATAATATGTAACACAATGAGCAACTGAACAGAATGAAAGAATATGTATATCCTGGCCACACTAGAGATAGCCCCAATGTGAAGATAAGATATATTCTTGGGAATCCATCATGCTATCACCCAAACCAAAGCATATATGTGGTTACTGCAGAGAATCCATTGAACAAGATACTAAGAATTTAAGGGCACTAGAATCAAATGTTGGATGACCAAAGTTGAGAGAACAAGTGACAACAGTTGAACTCCTTCCAAAGAGGAATACAAAATATTGGGTGACCAACTTCCAAATGTTATCATACTCTGGAAGGAATGTAAAGACTGAGCAGTATGAAGGCTAAGCTGTGAAATTAAACAGTTTGCTTAGGATAATGCAAGTCGCCCGAGTGGTTACCGGGCTCCAAATTGGGTGTAAGAATAGAACCATGTTACCTGTCACGATGTCGAGGCTACTAGGAGGTTTGGCTGAAATCAGATGCACATGTCCTAAACATGTAAAGTTTATGCGTTTAGGGCCTACAAACCAATGTGCAACGAAAGTCTAAAGATCAAACATATCACAAAGAGTGATTAAAATTGGTCATAAAGAACGAAGAAGAAGAAAATGCAAGTGATGGTGATGTATATATCTATAGATCTGTGCATTGATATGAGAAGTCAGACTGGGTGCAATGAAGTCAATACTTTACCTTTAGACTAGGGGAATGGGGAGAAAGAGAAAATAGGATGTCATTGAAAACAAAATAAACACATATTTTACATGTATGTTTTTAAAAATATTAAACACAATTTTGTTTGTTTTGTTTCTTATAGTGAAGACACACAAGATTCTGTGCAATCTGTGGCTCATTCTATGCGCTGTTTCATTTGGTGGAGCAGACATTCCTCATTCTGTGCCTGTATTAGAAGAATCCTGTGTAGAAGGAATTTGTGAAAGCAGCTATACGTTAACAGAGCAACTTTCGGATAGATATATCCAAGAACAGCAAAACAATGAGATTCCTGAAAATAGTGACCAAGATTTAACGTCTGATAATACAAAAACTGATACATTTATCCCATCTAGTTGTACATCTTGTGAAGATAGTTCTGAACACTATCCTTCTAGTGATCACACAGAGGAACTATACAAGAAAGAAATATTTACTGACAAACATTCTGATAGATCTGAAATTTCAGAAGGGTTTCTCGAAAAAGAAGCCAATGAAAAAGCTGAATCAACATCAGAAAATGTTGACGAAACTAATAATTTACTATTAAATGAAATCGATGAAAATAATGATGAAGAAACAGTACTTCCAGAGCTTAAGGTTGTGGGTTTTGATAAAATTAATGTAAATAAAAACAGCAATGAGGATGCTTTGCAAAAGGAGAATAGTGAACATCAAATTGAATCACCGCCACCCAAACGAAGATATTTCCCTCTGTTATACACTATTAGAACTTTGTTGAACTCTCTCCTTTCTGAGTTCGGAGATGATGGTGGAAATCAGGAAGTTCCATTCAACTCATCAGATACAACTTATGCCAATGTGACAACGTCTGAAGACCAGATGAAAGATTTAAATGCCACCAGCAACGGAACAGATACTATAAGAAAAACACGGTTCCAGTGTGCTGTGAAGAATATTACTGATAATTCTACAGGAGAGGTATTGTAATATATGTATATATATTTTTTCAATTAAAATGTTGTATGCATCCTAACATATGCCAGTGAGAGTTGGAAAATGACTAAAGATATAGAAACCAAGTTGAATGCATTTGAAAATTGAAGTGCGAAAAATAATGAACATAAAATGGGACGAATTCAGGAAAAGTGATGAAATCAGAGAAATGTTTGGTCAGTCACTAGTCTTCTTCTTTGCGTTCGTTCTTTATGACCAATTCCAACCACTCTTTGTGATATGTTTGATCTTTGCCAAGAACGTTGCACATTGGTTTGGTAGGCCCCTAAACGCATAGACCTTTACACGTTTAGGACATGTGCATCCGATTTCAGCCAAACCTCCTTAGTCGCCTCTTATGACATGCGTGGTAGGTAACAGTGGTTCTATTCTTTACACCCCAGATTTGGGCCCCGGCAACCACTCGAGTGGGTCTGTCACTAGTAACAACTGTTATAAGAAGGAGAAGATGGAGATACGTTGGGCATACCTTGACAAGAAATGATCAAAGAATACCAAAGCAGGCATTGAAGTGGGAGGCAAAGGGTTCAAGTAAGAGGATGACCTAGAGAAACCCTGGAACAAACTTTGCTGAGAGAGGCAAGAAATATCAAACTCAATTCCAAAGAAGAGAATGAGCGAGTTACCCAGGACAGAGCAGTATGGAGAAATTACTTGCAGGCCCTGTGTAACGTATAATGGTACGAGAGGAATATTATATATTTATGTATCATCCAATAGCTTGCCCTGAGCAGAACTTTGCCACCCTAACAGTTCTTCTCTTTCTCTCTCGTGAGCACCGCCCAGACGATGTACGGATTTCCCATAAATTCTATTTATGTGGAAATCTGATTCTTGCAGCCTTAGCATGGGTGGGTTTTACGTCACATCTTCAGCACCATTTGGAGCTCTGGTGCTTATCCTTCGGCGATGTGTCTGGTTTCAACCAGCGTTTACTCGGTTCGCTCTCTGTTCTGTAGCCATCTAGTGTTTTTACGGTGTGGGGTAGCTAGCACCGCATCCAACATCCTTAGTCGCCTCTTATGACATGCGGGGCAGATAACAGTGGTTCTATTCTTTACACCCCAATTTGGGCCCCGGTAACCACTTGGGCGACAGTTCTTCTGAATTTCTTTCTTTCGTAGGCTAGAGGTTCCACCTTAGCTGTCATCGTACACAAGTCATCAGCCAGACCCTAAATCCATCTTGTCCATGGTCTTCCTCTTTGTCTGGATGCCTCCTTCCATTATGGTCATATCCAACTCTTCATGTCTTTTTTAATATCCAAAACTGAAGCTGTTATTAGTAATAGAACATCAGGTCTACATAGTGTGTTCTGTGTCTGGCTCTGCATCCAGCAAAGTTGTGGTCATTTAGTCTTCCTTGGAAAGAGCGGAAAATTATAATTAGTAGCCTGCTAATGACCCATAAAATACACAAGCTGACTCCACTTCCCAGTAGCATAGATCAGGAAACTTTCACAGCAATGTCCAAGACTCTGGCTTGCCTAGGTCAGATTTTTCCTACGTGGGGTGAACCCAAATAAAAAGCATGCATGAACCAGATGTGCTGACCTACAGGTATGTAGGCGCCTAACTGGCACAGCGAACGCTTGCTCTAATGTGCAAATGACATGCAGACTATAAAGAGGGCTTTTTAAAAGTTGTTGACATACAGAGTCAATGAAGATAGAACTGCTGCAGTTTTTCCAATATTACTACATGTACTTAGTTTCTTATTCCTCTATGCTTCTCGTGGAGTTAGGTCCTCAACAGTTGTTCGCCACTTTTCCTGGTCTCTGGCTGTTTTTTTTATGGCTTCCCAATATAGTAAAGCACTCTTCAGTTCCTCAAAAAGACTTCATCTCCAGGTCTGTTTAGGACATCCGTTTTCCTTGCGGCATCCACTCAAGTGCGCGTCTAATGACACTCAAGCGTGTCTTCTGTACGGTATGCCTGACCTAGCGACATTATCTTCTCTTATCCTGGGTCATCATGGGTTCTTGTCCTATTCTTATTTACAGGCCTGTGTTTGTCTTCTTCTTCTTCTTTGCGTTCGTTCTTTACGACCAATTTTAATCACTCTTGTGATATGTTTGATCTTTGCCAAGAACTGTGTACGTTGCACATTGGTTTGTAGGCCCCAAACGCATAGACTTCTACACAGCGTGAGACACATGCATCCGATTTCAACCAAACCTCTTTAGTCGCCTCTTACGACATGCATGGCAGGTAACAGTGGTTCTATTCTTTACACCCCAAATTTGGGTCCGTAACCACTGGCGGCCTGTGTTTGCAACTCAGTTATACCATCTCAGTCTGAGAATCCACCAAAGACATCCGTTGACAAAGGTCTGAATCTTATTTGTATTTAACTTGGTGATTCGCCACATTTCCAAGTCATCCAGCAACACATATTTAACATTTGAGTTAAATATCATGAGCTTTGTTTCAGTGGAGATGGTAGTAGATTTCCACACTGTGTGCAGAATAGCAAAGACTTGTCAGGCTTACCTAATCCTGACATTAATGTACCTCTGTTCCTCTTGATTTTCCTAATATGCTTGTCCGAAATTATTTTTATTTACACATTTATTTTTTTAATTAATGAAACGTTTGCAGGTAAAGATAGTCAACAGCACAGAGTTGCTTGAAATTCTAAATGTCAGCAAGAATCAGAAGGTGTCGCCATGTGTTCTTGTCATGTTTTATGCACCATGGTGTCACTTTTGCGCACGGGCAGCACCTCACTACAATGCCCTTGCAAGAGCATTTCCCCAGTTGGATGTCTTAGCTGTGGACACATCCCACTTTAGCTAGTGAGTATGTTAATCTAGTTTGTGCTAGTTATGTATAATGATGGTTGATTGAATGATAGAACAACAGCTCACTGCCAGTGTCAACAGGTGGAACAGACACCTGAGAATGTCCTGCAAGACTGTCCTCTTCTGTCTGAGCTGAGAAGCAGCATGTATGCACACCCAGTTGACCTAAAAACTAAGCTTTGGGGAAACCTGAAGCTGACTGCCCAGTTTGTGGTCCACAGTAAACTATATGCATGACCAGAGATCGCTGAAGAAAATTAATAGTACTATCATCATTACACTTCGATAAATAACCATGTGTGCTGAAATTTTTTTTGTACACGGGTAGATCTCAGTGACAGTGCACTAACCCCATAGCACCAGTGGGTTTCCCAATGTAATTTTGAAAATGCGGAAAGTTTTTGCAGGAACTTTCTTTTTATCTCTTAATAAATTAATGACATGAAAATCAACAACACTAAAACAGAAACAATGAATATGGGAAGAAAACAATAAACTAGACATTCATGTTAATGGCACCACAATAAACCAAGTGAAAGAATTCAAATACTTAGGAAGCATATTCACGGAAGACTAGATAGAGAGATAGAGTTCAAAAAGCAAATGCTGTAACCTACCAACTAGCCCCATTGTTAAGGCACCCAAAAATTTCACTGACAGCTAACAACAGATGATCAACAGCATTTTTATACCTACTTTGTGTTACCAGAGCCAAACATGGACATTGAGCAAAGCGCAGTCAGAAAAATAACTACATGTGAAATGCGCTGCCTGCGAAAAGTTACCAACATCAGAAAAGACAGAGTAACCAACATCAGCATAAGAAAGAAAGTTGGCACAAAACCTTTCTTGAATTACATAGAGAAAGAAAGAATGAAGCCACTTAACAAGAATGCATCCAA
Organism: Arion vulgaris; assembly: GCA_020796225.1. Taxonomy (NCBI): domain Eukaryota; kingdom Metazoa; phylum Mollusca; class Gastropoda; order Stylommatophora; family Arionidae; genus Arion; species Arion vulgaris. Next base: position 4,144,986 of record CM036767.1, read on the forward strand.
ACTCCACAGTATACAAAGTCTTCTACAACAGAACATCAGGAAAGAAGGTGAGAGGAAGGCTATGAAAAGATGGTTAGATGGCATAGCAGAATCATGTCAAAGAGCAAAAATAACAATCACCCATGCCACCAGAACAGCGCAAGACAAAAATAGAAAACCACAACATTGGGCAAAAACCCGGTAGCAGTGTGACGACACTTGGCAACAACCCGGTAGCAGTGTGACGACACTGGGCAACAACCCGGTAGCAGTGTGACGACACTGGGCAACAACCCGGTAGCAGTGTGACGACACTGGGCAACAACCCGCAGCAGTGTGCGACACTGGGCAACAACCCGGTAGCAGTGTGACGACACTGGGCAACAACCCGGTAGCAGTGTGATGACACTGGGCAACAACCCGGTAGCAGTGTGATAACACTGGGCAACAACCCTGTAGCAGTGTGATGACACTGGGCAACAACCCGGTAGCAGTGTGATGACACTGGGCAACAACCCGGTAGCAGTGTGATGACACTTGGCAACAACCCGGTAGCAGTGTGATGACAAAAGAAAAAGAAGAATAAATTAATTTTGCGCAGACACTCTTCTTCTTCTTCAAATGCTCCATATCGACCACTTGTTAAACACCTCTTTGTGATTTGTATGTGATCTGAGCCTAGGAGAGATTATACGCAGTGCCAGTTATGCACCTACAAGTAGGCAAGCACATACGATTTCTGTGATGCTTTTTATTTACTAGGTAGCTTCCCTAGGCCCCTGCCTCAGTCACCTCTTACAACATGCCTTGTAGATTGCAGTGTTACTTTTATTTGTTATTTACAATATGATTTTTAGTACATTTGACATTTATGAAGATGTAAAAGATTTGATATTTTCCCCCACAATAGCTTGAATGCACGATTTGGGACGGTAGCTGTTCCTAATGTGATGCTGTTTCATGCCAGATCTGCAGTACGTTTCAACCATACATCTCGCGCACTGGAGAACTTTGTGAATTTTGTTACAAATAACACAGGTGAGTGTTCTGTGTTTTGACAAATTTGTTTACAAATAGCAGGTGGGTGTGTGTGTTCAAGAATTTTGTTACAAGTTGAAGACCTGTGCTCCGTTGGGAGATGAAAGCTGAAGAAGATGACATGAGGTTACCCTTCTGCAACACTTCCCTTGACCCGTTGGTTCTACTGTCTGTCCTTATAATTGTTTGCAGTGATTTGATTTGGATTTATTATATTGAACACTATAATTTAATCCTGTCTTTGCAAGTCAGTCTGCTCTGTCATTTCCTGGTATGTTAGAAGGACCAGGCATCCTCTACTGCACAAGTCTCAGTAGCTTATCAGATGTTATCATGATGTATGTAAGCATGTGCATAATTTTTATTGCAGACTGCTCAAAATAAAATGGCAGCACACAATTCTAGATACCCAAGTCCTCTTGCGAGTCATGATTCCAAGCGTTAACACCCTGTTACAAAAGGCCCAGGTAAGATGGGCCAGTCATGTTGCTCGGATACCTGATAAATGCATCTCAAAACAGTTGATGTATGGCGAGCTTGAAGAGGGTAGATGATTGATTGGTGGACAGAAAAAATGCTTTAAAAACACTCTTAAAGTATCACTAAAAAGTTTTGATAAAGACACCACGTACTGGAAACCCCTAGCCAAGATCACCAAATATGGCACTGTAACAACACAAGAAAACAAAGATCAGAATACTAAGAGCATGCATATTCCCAGTGGCAATGTATGGGTGTGAAGCATGGACATTTAGTAAAGCGGTGGAAAAACATATGTGTGCTTTCGAATATAAGTGTTACAGAAGAGTCCTCCGTATATCTTGGACAGAGAAGAGAACAAAAAGATCAATCCAGAAAGAACTCAAAATCAAAGAAAACTGGCTGATGCTACAAATAAGAAAGAAAATTGAAATATTTTGGACATATAAAAAGACATGAAGGACTGGGGAAGACCATCATGGAAGGAGGCATACCGGCACAGAGAAGAAGAGGAAGATCACGGAGATGGATTCAGGATGTAACTAATGGTTTGAACATGACGGCTGCAGAGGCATGACATCTGAGGAACTTGCATAGCTGAGAATTGTTGTACTGTTAAGGCGCAGAAAAAACGACATGCGCGAAAAGAAAGAACACATAACACTCACATGTCTAACCTTGATCATGTATGCCCCACCTGTGGTAATGGATTGTGTTCCAGGATTAAACTCTATAGTCACCTCCGCACATACTAGAGAGATGCAACACCACACAGTGCGAGGCCTCATGTCATCATCGCTTGCGATTCTTCTTCTTCTTCTTCTTCAGCGATCTCTAGTCATGCGCTTAATTTACTGTAGACCACAAACTGGGCAGACAGCTTCAGGTCTGTCAGGTTTCCCCAAAGCTTAGTTTTCAGGTCGACTGGGTGTGGCCACATGTTGCTTCTCAGCTCACACAGAAGAGGACAGTCTTGCAGGATATGCTCTGGTGTCTGTTCTGCCTGCTGACATTGGCAGAGAGCTGTTTGACTTATTCCTAGTCTGTATAAGTGTTTGTTGAGTCTGCAGTGTCCGGTGCGTAGTCGAAATATAATGACCTGGTCTGTTCTGCTTAGGTCTTTGAGGGAGTCTTTTCCATAATCATATCCAGTGTTTGTCTTCCAGTCTACTGCAGATTTTCTCTGTATGAGGGTTTTGACCTCTTGAAAAGACAAGGGTTGGTAAATTTGCTCTTTGGCACTGCCCTCCTTAGCTAAGACATCAGCACTCTCATTGCCTGCAATGCCACAGTGAGATGGAATCCACTGCAAGTGAATTTCTGCCTTTTCTGAAAGCTGAGCAAGTTCTCTTTGTAGTTTTTGTACTGTGCTGTCAGTGGATTTAGCCTCCAGGGCTTGTATAGCTGACAATGAGTCTGTAAGAAATACCATCTTGCTTGCAGCTGCTTGCAGCTTATTCATGTGCTGTGCTGCCATCAGAAGGGCTATGAGTTCTGCTTTGTAGTTGGAACATATTCTTCCAGTAGGAGCCGCTAGAGACACAGTGGTAGCATCTGGGTGCCTAATGTACACTCCTGCTCCACCATTCATGGTTGCCTCCATTGCCGATCCATCTGTGTAAATTCTTATCCAGCTGTCTTCTGGAAACATGTAATGGAGATGTTCCATTGTAATTGCTTTTTCACTAGATTAGGCTCGGCATCTTTGCTTAATAATTTAGGGATGGAGGTTGAGAAATTTAGTGGTACTGAGTCTGGTTCCCAGTGATCAAAAAGCAATTCTTCAGGTATGGAATTATGATTTAGTAGTTCCAAGTATGACTTTCCTATTTCTTTTGCTTTGTGGTTTAGACTTGTGCGCTTTAGTCTGTTCTTTGTTCTAGCGCCATTTTTTCATGCAGTGGATGGTGAGGCATTCTTTTGATCCTTTCAGTCTGTAGAATCACTTTTCTCCTTCTTCTGTCTTCCAAGGGCTGGATGTTGGCTGCCTTTTCCATTTCTACAATTGGTGTAGATTTCATGGCTCCCAAAATAGTACGCAGACACCTGTTTTGTGTTTTTCCAGTATCGATTTGTTTGAATGGGCTGCTGATATCCATGTCGATGATGCATATTCGAAGGTCGGTCTAACTGCACCAGTGTACACCTGACTCAGGATTCGAATATCAGCTCCCCAGGTAGTTCCAGCCAGCTTCCGCATCACACTTTGTTTCCTCATAGCCTTTCTGTTTGTTTCCATTATGTGATGTTTCCATGTCAGACGACTGTCAAGCTTAACTCCCAAAAGGTTGGAGTATGGGAACGGGAACGATATCATCGTTAAATTTCAGTCTGAAGTGTTCTTCCTTTGTTGACAATGAGAAAGCGTTCTTGATTGACAACTATTATTATTATTAGTTTGAATGTTTACTTAGATACATTACATACCAACTTACCCCAATCTTGAAACACCCAGCAATTCCAGTAGAGACTAAAAGACAGATTATAAATGCAGTCTTCATACCAACACTGTGCTATCAATGCCAAACATGGGCACTGACAAAAGAACAAGAAAGGAAAATTACATGCGAAATGGGATGCTTGAGGAAAGCAGTAAATAAAACAAGAGACCATATAAGAAATGAGGAAATTAGAAGAACAGTCGGAACAACACCTGCTATTCGATTTATTGAAAACAGAGACTCAAATGGTTTGGCCACTTGGTCAGAATGAACTCGAATACACCAGTTGCAAAAGCGTACAACCTGAAAATTGAATCATCAAGAGGAAGGGGCAGACCAAGATGGGTTGATGAAGTTACAGACATCTTAAAACTCCACAATACCACAACATATCAGGCAACCGAGCGTGCATTATCTCAGAAACCAATCATCAGTTAAACCTGCTACGCCTAACGGCAAAAAAGCAGAGAAGGACGAAAGAAAGAGAATGTTTACTATAAAAAACAATACAATTGTTTTGATGTGTTTTACCCTCAGGTTTAGAACCAAACAAGACTGTCATATTAGAACCAGAAGACTATGTGGGACCTTTACCTAGTGTGGTTGTCCAAGGCAGAGACTGGCTGCTGTGGCTTGCATGGACCTTTGTAATTGTTTGCACAGCATGTGGATTTGTAAGGAGTCAGTATGGCCAGAGTTTGATCATGTGGCTTAGGGTGCTGTGGCAGGAACATCAACACATAGAGTAGCCTAGGGTGCATCTGTATTGTGTATATACATACATATTTGTGTGTGTCTTCTTCTTTTGTCATCACACTGTTAACAGGTTGTTGCCTAGTGTTGTGGTTTTCCGTTTTGTCTATGCGTGTGTATGGGTGTAAAATTCTACTGCTGCCCATTTCTCAGTTTACACAGCCAAAAATTATTACTCTGAATTGTTGCCTGAGCTACTGCCCTAAGTGTCAACCATATCACAGGCTAGAGAGAGAGAGAGATGCTTTTAAATAGATTGCAGCACCAGAATTTATATATTTTTTTCTGTGTATTTCATTTCTTCTTCAAACACTCCATATCAACCACTTGTTAAACCACTCTTTGTGATTTGTATGCAATCTGAGTCTAAGGGCGATTGTACATTGTAGCAATTGTGAGCCTACAAGTAGGCCAGCACATCCAATTTCTGTGGCACTTTTTATGTACTATGATAGCTTCCCTAGGCTCCGGCAACACACGGGTGGTGCATTTAGTTTAAAATATTTATCAAATTTTGATTTATTTCAATACTTATTTGTCCATGGCTAATTTTTTCACACCAAAAATTATTAATGTATATATCATCATCATCTAGCTTGTCTCTGTCGGAACTTGACTCCCATATCAGCAGCTCTAAATGCCTTGCTGTTCTGCGTGAGGTATCCAGCATCTGCAGCGGTCATACTCATCTTGTTTATGTCATCCTGCACCCACCTTTTCCTGAGTCTTTCTTCCTTTGTCTGCCTTCCAGAATGCAATCCATCTACCCCAGAGAATCGTATCATTTTGTATGTCCAATGTATTTCATTTTGCTCATTTTTGTAATCGTTGTCAACCATTTCTTTTCAATTTTGTGTTGTTGTAAAATGGAAATAGTTGTTCTTTTTTTCTGACCATAGTATTCTGAGTACTCTTCTGTGGCTCTGTCATTCAAAGGCATTGATCAAATTTTAAACAGTTTTATCTGAAAGTTGGTGGTCTCTGTAACCTAGAGGTTATGTGCTCGCCTCTTGTTTCAAAGGTACCCGGTTCGCTCTCTCATGGAGCCATCAAGATATTTTTCCAGAGATCCCGGATCTCAGTGTAGGTGAGATCAAGTTCCTAGTCCTATCGGAGACAAATAATAAAACATAAGTCCCGTGTTCAAGTTGGCATAAAGAACCCTTTGCAGTTCAAAATTGTGAATAGTAGGCTGGAAGGTGCTGCCACAAGTGAATAGTAGGCTGGAGGTGCTCCACACAAAATTGTGAATAGCAGGCTGAAGGCGCTGCCCACAAATGAATAGAGGCTGAAGGCTGCCAAAATTCTTAGCAAAATTGTGATACAGCTGGCGCTCCAACAAAATTCATTAGAAAGATAAAAAATGTATTCTCAAATATTTTTCTATATTACATCGGGGACCCTTGCCGATGCCACAGAATTTGTGCACTGCCATTGAGAAAGAAAGATATCCTGTGTAAGAAAGATATCGAGCACACATGATTACTCACCGAAGTGCAATGATGATGGTCCAATCAATCAATCTCACAGCTGTGAGAAAAATGCATATATAAGCTATATATAATTTATTGGGTCTGTGTGCTCTGGCATAGGACTTGATTACTTTTGGCTGATTTGATCAAAGAGAACAAATAAAGTAGTAAGTAAAGGAACCCTTTCATACCTCATGGTGTATAGGTCAATACAGTGTTGGGCCTGTATTTTCATTGACCGTCGGCACATGATGGGTGATGTGGTCAGCATCACGCCGGCCGCCTTTACTTTCCCAGAGCATGTCTGGTACCCAGTTGAGGCTGGGTCGACCTGAGACCGTCGTGGTCGGGAAAAATTCCACGCCCACTGCGGAGTTGAACCCGGACCACCAGCCTTGAGAAGCGAGTTCACTAACAACTACGCTACCGCGGCTCTCAAATAAAGTAGGGGACGAGTGATAAGTGTATTCATATGATTGCATTGAGTAAGATGAGTGAATGCTCATTATTCCAGGGATTATGAAGAAGGGGAATGAATACATTTGTTTACTTTATTCCAATTCTGTTTCAAATTCATTAAAAATATCTTGATTAATTAATGAGCTGTATTGTTAAGTATATCTCCTTGTTTGTATTTTAATTCTATGTTAGATGTGTTCTTTCAATTACATTGTGGTTGTTATTTTATTAATTTGTGTTGTCATCATCATCATATAGCTTGTCCTGAGCAGAACTTTGCCACCCCAACAGTCCTCCAGAATTTCTCTCTCTCATAGGCCTCTGCAGCCGTCATGTTCAAACCATCAGTTACATCCTGAATCCATTTTCTCCGTGGTCTTCCTCTTCTTCTCTTTGCCGGTATGCCTCTTTCATGATGGTCTTCTCCAGCCCTTCATGTCTTTTGATATGTCCAAAATATCTCAATTTTCTCTTCTTATTTGTAGCATCAGCCAGTTTTCTTTGATTTTGAGTACTTTCTGGATAGATCTATTTGTTCTCTTCTCTGTCCAAGATATCGCCATTTGAGTTGTTCGTATGTGTCGATTCCTCCCGCCAATAATGGCTGACACATTCCGTTTCTGAGGACATCTTTTTTTGAGGTTGTTCTCTAGACAGTTGCAGTCCCTGCTGACGAGATCTGTCTTCCCGGGTTTGTCTGGAGTCGACCTACTCTAGATGACTTCAGCCTTCTGTTGCCGGGCTCACCAACCCAGGCTTTTTTTTCAGGGTGTGCTCCCTGGACACTGTAGTTTAATCCCTTATGCTTAGGGAAAGTGTCATAGAAGTAGAAGACAAGACAAGAAAAGGATGTCCTCCTCAAGAGAGAGAGGACAAGTGCTATTTGTCCCATAGCTGGGGATGGGTTGGTTGCAGCCAGAGCATTTACCACTCGCCGGTGGGTTCTGCACTGTCACCTTATGAGGCCCCATCCTGCTCCCGCCTTTTGGTCTGGCCTTTCACCTTCAGTCTGTTCGGCTTGGTTAGACCTGCCAGGAGTTAGACTCCCGCCGACATAGCCTGAAGGATCCTAAAGGCACACAAACCCTCCAACCACGATAAGGTAGGCTAATATGGAGGGTCCAAGATATACTGAAGGACTCTTCTGTAACACTTATATTCAAAAGCACATATGTTTTTCGACTGCTTTATTAAATGTCCATGCTTCACACCCATACGTTGCTGCTGGGAATATGCATGCTCTTAGTATTCTGATCTTTGTTTTCTTATCAGTTCCGTCCATACTGTTTTGAGTTGTTTAATTTTTTGTAAAGCAATGTGTGTTCTTCTTTTAATTTCCTTCATCCCATTTCCATCTGTTGTACTACTTGCTATTATGTGTAGTTTTTTTATTGCGTTTGCCCACTACGAATTCAGGCATAGTCATGGGCCTAATGTAGCATCTCTTGACTGATGTTATGTTATGCGATCGACGTCATGGCACATTGGGCATTCCCATTCGTGCTCTGTCCTCTGTTGAAGCAACCATCCCAAAGTCCATTTGTTCACAGTACCCATGAGAAATTGATTACTATATCTTCTGTCTCTACCATGAAGACGACACTGTCTGGAATGTCCAAACTTAACGCCTAATTCTCGAACTCGTTCCAGTGTCTGAGACCCGCCCATGTCACACAATTGAGAGTGTACCGCATTGATGATATCGGTTGTGTCCATACTTCTGCCCGCTTGAGTCAGGGCATTGTTTGCAAGAGAGTCAGCACGCTTGTTACCCCGCACTCCAGCCTGTCCAGCCAAGTCATTTTCTTGAGATGTGATCTCCGAATGATGTCCACGCATACTTCCAGATTCAATCATTGGAAGCATATTCATCGAGTCTGATATGATGATCGTATGGGTAACCTGTTGCTCAGCCACTCATGACAGAGCCCTGGAGGCAGCTGTGATCTCCATAATCATGGTTGATGTCGTCTCGAAAGTCCACAGTCCTCATGAAGTGTGCGACCGTTTCGTTGTGCTGAATAAGCCCACAATGATCTGGTGCCACGTTTGAAAGAGCCATCGGTGTAGATACTGATATCACCTGGATGGGAATGCTGATCCACGAGTGCAATAATTTCTGCATTGACAACGCCGGGGCCCATTGTCTACAACAGCGTCCAAGTGTGCTGACAACCCTGGCGTAAGCAGTCATATCCTCTGATACAGGCATCCATTCTTCGCCATGCCTGATATTTGTGTGAATGTTTGCTATCCCTAACATAGTGTCCCTCCCCATTCCCCAGGCAAACCTTACTTCAAAGGTACTTGTAATGTAGACCCCCAAGTTGGGGTCACAGGCGCAGTCACAGTGACAACGTTGCGCCAGGGTCGGTGAGCTGGCACTGATCAAGACCCTACCCCACCTCCATGTGCTAACCCCTGGAAATAGACAGAGGATCTGGTCAGCACATCTGATTTCTGCGACGCTTTTTTTAAAAACTAGCGTACCTTCCCTAGGCCCCTACCTCAGTAGTCTCTTACAGCATGCTTTGTAGGTCACAGTGTTACTATTCTTTGTTCCTCTTGCGAGCCCCGCAATACACAGGTGGCAACATACTGATTAGCAACCATGTTTATGTATCGATTAGTCATTGTGCTCAGATATAAGGATGCCTGCAAGGCCTCAATGAATAACTTTTCTATTGGTCCCAACAAATGGGGAAAAAACTAGCTGATGGTATTTTTAAAGTTAATTGCATATCCTTGTAGGACTTTGAATCAACCCCATCTTTGTAACGCTGTTTGTGATTTTTCTAGGCATTTCAGTAGTTTGCCATTGCTTTCTGAACGGGTGGTGCCATCGACCTTTTGTTAAAATCCACGCGAAATAATTTGCAACCAAACTGTCCGCAGCGTGATTCGAACTCAGAACGTCGAGGTTAATAGACAGAGTCACTAACCCCTAGAGCCACAGCTGATGGTATAGTTATGAATAAAAAACAACATTATTCATAGGAGCAGAATCACTGAATTCATCACGAGACAACAAATTAAATGGTTCAGCTACATAAGCAGATTACCAACAGACAGTATGTCTTAAATAGCAATGTTACTCCAATACAGTAGATACAAAGCAAAACGCCGCCCATGCAAAAGTTAGACCTCAAAAATAACAGAAACAGTGAAAAACACTTTATGAAGGGCATATAAAATCCTGTTCTATAAATCTCTTCTTATCCTGACGCTGTGAGGCAAAACAGGATTAGAGAAAAGACGAAGCAGAATCTTTTGAAAAAGAGACTTAGGATGAGCTGAAAGGCAAGAGAGACAAACGCAAACTCAGAGAAGTTGTCACTGTAAACACCAATTGACCGTCTGTAAAGATACAAATAAGTCATATGCATATAGTCATTATGACTACTTTCTATTCATTCAAGTTGTAGCTTCCTGAACTATCGATACTAATCGTTCTTACAGATATGTAGTCACGAGTACTGGGTTACAGATTCAGTAGTGGGCTATATACCGGTGTTCCCGCAACAAGAGAGCTGACTTGCTTGCATCGATTGTTGGGCAGTTTAAGACGGATAAGGAGAAAGTTCTTCGGTCTCTTGGCGAGCCCACTGTTGGATGAGGACACTAAAATAGACGTTGAACAAATAGAGCGATTTAGAAAGTTTGGCATTACACGTTGTACAAGTAGAGCTAGATGCTTGAGAGAGGGGGAGAAGTGTGTTTAACCAGCGAGCCACAGGAACCATTAGTATACATACCCTTCGAAATCTGTTGGGGAAGACTGGACACCTATGGGTCTACCACGAGTGTTGTGACGTTAGTTCAGTAACCAAGTAGACCTACCTAGTAGCAGTAAAGTAACGAATATTGTTCCTGTGTGATATTCGGTATAAAAAAGATCAGAATATCAAGAGCATGCATATTCCCAGTGGCAATGTATGGATGTCAAATATTGACTTCTAACAAGCAAGAAAAAAGCAAATATGTGCTTTTGAATATAGCCTCGATGTTATGTTGGACCGTTCATAGATTGATCGTGTCAAAATTCAAACCTCCGCATCAAGGCTAGAACCAGGGTAGAAAAACCAACAACAAAGTTAATCTCTAAACTGCAAAACTCAGCTGTTGTCAGCGAATGCTTTGCAAGAGATTCGGATAACAAGCTGAAGGATCTTCACTTTTATAACTTGGACGAAGACTGGACTACCCTCAGAGACACAGTGTACCTATCTACAGCTGAAGATTATATGGCACATTTTGAGCAAGAATCACGACTAGTTCGATGAGAACGACGAAGAAGTCAAGTCTGTTCTTCTTACAAAACATGAGGAATACCGAGTCCACTAAAATTATTCATCATCGCCATCCAAAAAATCTAATAGAGACCAAGCAAGAAAATGTATCAAATGTTATAAGAAAGCGCCGCTGGAACTACATCGGCCACACATTAGAATGGATGAGAGAAGACTCCTTACCAATCCCTCATATGGACACCAGAGGGAAAAAGAAAACGAGGAAGACCAAGAGAGACTCTGCGTAGAACCATCACCAGAGAAGGCTCAACGATGGGCCTAGTAAACATTAAAGACTTAAAACAAATGGCAACGAACCGCGAGACATGGAGAGCTATGACCTCTGCCCTATGCGCCGCCCACAGGCCCAAGAGGAAAGACTAACTAACTATCCAAAAAAACAAAACAGCCGTCACATACATACGGAGAACAACTCAAGAAAGGCTCAGAAAAACACAAGTCGCTTGGCTAAGCAAAAAACCTGATGAAATCTACATGGATGTAGAATGACTAAATGATTTTATGAGAACTGTTTATGGTCCTCAACCTTCTCATCCCTTTATTGAATGCGGATAGAGCAAAGCTACTAACTGACAAGCCTAGGATATTAAAGAAAACCCCGTACTGTCCTCAGCCATCCACCATATCTGATGAAGCCATAGAGCGCATGCCTCAGGTTCATGTTAATACAAAGTTTGATGCCCCATCTAGCTTAGAAGAAGGCAACAAGTCAGATGTTCAGTGGAAAGGCATCTGGTGCTGACTCAATACTGAATGAACTTTAACAAAGAAGGTGGCCCCACGCTGAAGTTGACATATCTCTTCACGTCCATTTGAGATCAAAAACGCGTACCACAGGAATTAAAGGATGTCACTGTTGTCCACCTGTATACGTGCAATGTCAATCGTCAGGCCTGCAATAATCACGGGGATCTCCAACAGGACTTACTCCCGAGACCAAATGTGGCTCCAGATTGGGCTGCGAAACAGCAGACATGATATTTGCAGCTCGCCAAGTACAGATGTCAAGAGCAGCATTGCAATCTTTATTTGAACTTTGTCGATCTGACGAAGGCTTCCTGACAACGAGAGAGAGAGGGAGAGGGAAGAGAAATTCAGACAGACTGTTAACTCACAGTCAACTGTATAAGTTTATAGTTCTTTCTTCTTTCTTTCTTTCTTTTGTCCTTCTCTGCTTTTTTGCCGCTAGGCGTAGCAGGTTTAACTGATGATCGGTTTTCGAGATAATGCACGCTCGGTCGCTTGATATGGTGTGGTATTGTGGAGTTTTAAGATGTCTGTAACTCCATCAACCCATCTTTTCTTGGTCTGCCCCTTCCTCTTGATGATTCCATTTTCAGGTTGTACGCTCTTGCAACTGGTGTATTCGGGTTCATTCTGACCAAGTGGCCAAACCATTTGAGTCTCTGTTTTTCAATAAATCTAATAGCAGGTATTGTTCCGACTGTTCTTCTAATTTCCTCATTTCTTATATGGTCTCTTCTTGTTTTATTTACTGCTTTCCTCAGGCATCTCATTTCGCATGTGGTAATTTTCCTTTCTTGTTCTTTTGTCAGTGCCCATGTTTGGCTCTGGTAGCACAGTGTTGGTAGAAAGATTGAATTTATAATCTGTCTTTTAGTCACTACTGGAATAGCTGGGTGTTTCAAAGTTTATAGTTGGCTCTGGTTAATCAGTATGGCATTAACAGATATTCGAGTAACGGAGAACGAATATTTGCACATTTCTACTACTGACGTCATCGGTTTTGTGATAGACATCACACAAATATGGCTGACCTCAGACTGATGGGGTGCACAATCTACAGTGTAGTATGGGGAAAGTTATTATTCTTACTGCTGTTTCATGTGTCAGGTTTGTATATTTTGATTTTTTAATATGCGAATATAGGCATAAACTAACTTGTTCTACGTTGCGTTACCCTGCCAATATATACGTTTAGGGTCTTAACATTTCATTACATTTCCTACATCGTGAGTCGAGTCGTGACCGTCTGTAAACAAAAATATTAAAATAGAGTAGAATACAATGAAATCATTGTTAACATTTTGTCATGTAAAATTTTGTATTATTTATTATATATATGTTCATTTTTTAGATACGAAGGTAACACTATGTGCTAATTAAAGGTACGTTATAAGTTACTGATGATCATTTTCAAAACTATGAAACTACTCATAATACTAATATTATTAATAACTACACATTCAATTCATTAAAAATGATAGTTATTAGTTAACAACAAACATAGTTATCAAATGTCTGTTATCAATGACAATATCATAGTACATACTGTAACTACTAAACTAGTTTGACAACTGTACTTAATATTGTAATGTTACCATTCATTTGATTCATAATATAATAATAAATCAACAAATTACAAATCCCTCAGAATCCCTGTACTAAGAGAGTGATCAGTCATCATGAGTGATCATGATCTGTAATGATCATCATTCATTCAATCTTAATTGAATCCATTTCCAAGTTTTAGTTTTGGCAGTTTTTTTAGTTTCTTTACCGAGTTAAGTTTAGTATTAATTATTTATTAAAAAGCAAAGTGCTTATAAAGTCAATATTCACAATATCGAGGCAAATGCATCTCGATTTGATAGTATTAATATCATAAAACTATAATAATTATATTATATGAACTATTACTATATGACAGGCTATTCATAATCATTGATTCATATCCTCTGTCCAGCTAATATAAATTATAAATATATGCACTCTTAGCTCTACTAGAATATGGCCATTTGTCTCTTGAGTATTAACCCCTTGTTTACCAAAGGTTATAGGTCGAACCGCACAGAGCATCCCAAGCATTTTTCTGCATTTCTACCAACTTATTTGAAAATGTAATAACTCTGTTATTTTTGGAATATTTGTTTGAAATATCGTATTTTGAAATAAAATATGTATGTGTATGTTTTGATAATAAAAATGTGTGTTTGTACTGCTCTATGTACTAGTAGTACTTGATATTTGCTCAGTACTAGTACTTGCGACAGGGTCAGTTCTAGAACGCTTGCTTGGACGTAAATCACATTCTCGTCAGTATCACTATTTCGTCATCAGTGTCTCTCACCTGTACAGAATTTTCAGAATCTGAGTGAACAGATTCACTTAATGAGAATATATCATCATCTCCGCTATCTTCATCGTTAAATATGTCATCAGCACCATATGACAACAACGCCAAAGCTTTTTCTGTTGGTGTAATCGTTCTGGAAGATTTTCTACACGCCATTTTGCTTGAACTACTTTTGACAAAGAGAAACACTCTTTCAAAGTTCCTTCGTAGCGCTGAAAAATTGACCAATGACAATGTTTTATATAAGGGAAGATATCCCCAATGCTATAGATAGTCTATTGTTGCAGTAGTTCCCGCTTACTACACATTTTGCTGATGAGTTTACTACGTGACCCTCACGTAGTGGGATATGACCGACACCCATTTACTACGTTACCCTCACGTAGTGGTAAACAAGGGGTTAATAATGTCACTCGCATGTGTGGTGCCGGGGCCGCAAGGAAGCAAAGAATAGTACCACTGTGACCTACAAGGCATGTCGTAAGAGGTGACTGATGTAGTACCTAGAGAAGCTACCCTAGTAAATAAAAAGCATTGCAGAGATTGGATGGGTTGGCCTACTTGTAGGTGCATAACTGGCACAACGTACAATCACTCTTAGGCTCAGATCACATACAAATCACACAGAGTGGTTAACAAGAGATCAGTAGGGAGCGTTCAAAGAAGAAGTCTGGGATTTGAATTAAACAATTTCACAGAAAAGATCTGAAAGAAATTGTTTGCATGATATAAAAAAGCAGAAATAAAATTCTGGGTTTTAAGCCGAAGGATTGACTTCATTGCACCGGGTTTACCCCATATGGCTCGGTCCCTCTCCGCAGAAATGGCACGCCACCTGCCGAGATATTGCACAAGCACGAACTCCATAGCTCCTGCAACAATCCTAGGGGTCTCTGGAAAAACTGCACTCGTGAACAGAAGGCCGTGGTCCGATTCGAACCCGACCTTCGCACATATTACCTATTGTGGATGACAGAATCACTTACTTGCCATGACTTTCTATATTACCATCATTCACAATCACATCTTTTAATTCATTTGACTGGATGAGCACCTTTCATAAGGCACAAATTTATCATGAATTGAGGATACAAACTAAATTTATCTCATGTGTTTTGATGAGCAAACAAATTTGAAACTAATTTTACCCATTCACAAATGGTGCTATTAAGTTTTCACATGCTGTATATGATCACTGACCTGGTCTGATGGTTGATTGAATACGTTATGAAATTTATACATTTTTAAACCAACTCAGTAAACTCATAAACTCAGTTAAGAAACAACTTGAAGAATTGAATAAAATCTTGTTTACCTACTCATTTCTGCATGAACAAAAGTAAAGGAAACCCTTTTTCTAGCATGTGACATATAAGGTAATACAAAGTTAGGCCCATATATTTTTATTGACCGTTGGCACACGATGGTGATGTGGTCAACATCACGTCGGCCACCTTTACTTTCCAGTACTTTTCCTGGTACCCAATTGAGGCTGGGTTGACCTGAGAGCCGTTATGGTAGGAAAGAATTCCACGCCCATTCTGGAATTGAACCCATACCACTTGCCTAAGATGCGAGTTCACTAACGACTGCTCTACAGTGGCTCTTCTGCATGAATAAGCTGTCGCCTGAGTGGTTACCGGGCCCAAATTTGGGGTGTAAAGAATAGAACCACTGTTACCTGCCACGCATGTCGTAAGAGGTGACTAAGGAGGTTTGGCTGAAATCGATGCACATGTCCTAAACGTATAGAAGTCTATGCGTTTAGGGCCTACCAAACCAATGTACAACGTATACAAGTTCTTGGTAAAGATCAAACATATCACACAAAGAGTGATTAAAATTTGGTCGTAAAGAACGAACGCAAAGAAGAAGAAGAAGCTGTCAAAATGTGATGATTTCAGTGCTGGACGTTTGAAAGTTTTTCTTGCATCACACTAACATTCCCAATGACAATCTATTTTATATTATAAGATAAGGAATCTATCTCGTAGCCCTACATGCAGATTAATGATTCTTGCCTCCCATGTTAGGTGTCTAATGGTTTGCATTCTGATGGTTTCTATGGCTTGCAATACCAACTTTCCTTTCAGGTCCAAAGATGCTCAGTCCAACTTCTGTGATGTTTGATCACAAATTCCTTTATTCCCAGTATAGCTTACCAATTGTTGTGTGTCTTTTCCTTGTCCAAACAAGCTGTCACTAAGCAGTTCATTTCTTTTTCTTCCACCATTTACTCTTTATAGGGGGATATAGTGATATTGTGTGTGCTTGTTCTAAGGCACTTTGTACGCTGTTATTTTCTTAATGTTGTTCTTAATGCAGATGCTCCATCTTTTTTCTTGCTCTGTACTCATTATACGTTTTCAGTGTGGCTCTCTATGGTAGTTGATACCAGGACATTCTTGTCAGGTGTCCAGATCATTTAATCTGTTGTTATATTATGAATTGCGTGTCTGGTTTCATATCCATCTTATACATCCCTACTATAGGTACACTCTTGTTAGCTCTTTCGTTACAGCAAACAAAAACATGTACAATGTCACAATTAGTGTAGTAACAATTATTTTTAGTTGCTTCTACTGGTTATATTTATGTTGATTTACTTAAGGAATAATAGCTTGTTTCATGTGAGTCTATGGTGATAGTTTGTCCTTGTCTGTAGAGTGTGTGATAGTTGTCGCTGGATAGTTTAGGTCCTCTTCTAATGTCTAGGATAGCTCTTTTTTTTTCAAAGTATGCAATTTCATTTTCTACCCGTTCACATTCTCCTCCCTTCTTTTGCAAGTTTGTCTGCCTTGTTACCTGGTACTCCACAGTGTGATAGTACCCACTGAAGTGTAACTCTTGTGGGCATAAACCTTGTTGAGCTCACTTCTCAGGGATGGAAGTTTACTCTGGAGGGCGTGCAAAACTGAAAGTGCATCTTTGAAAAAGACCACTTGTTGGCAGTCAGGGTTGGTGTTATTGATCATGATCGTAGTCTGTATTAGTGCTTGAACCTCTGCTGAGTAATTTGAACACAATTTACCAGTTGGAGTGAATCTTGTCTTGTTGTGGTTGTTAGGATATGTAATAAAGGTTCTGATGCTGATTTGACACCTTATTCATTGCACTCATGACCTCAGATTAAACTGTTAATTATTATTCCATTTATATTGATCTTGTAATAAGTATATTATAAATTTTCATGTCTTTCACAGAAGTTAAAAGTGTGTCATGCCATTGCTACCCATGCTATAAATCAGACACAAATGGGACATGTGAAACAATTGAGGGTGGGGCATGTTATGCATCAAAGTCCCTGACATCCATAGATGAGAATGAGGTGCTTGAGACAGAAACATGGGGATGTTTAGATCCTGATGGCAGTGCAATGTTTCAGGTGAGAAACTAACTGCAATATATGTTTAGTGCTCGAGTGGTTACGGGGGCACAAATTTGGGGTGTAACGAATAGAACCGTTACCTGCCACGCATGTCGTAAGAGGCGACTTAGGAGGTTTGGCTGAAATCGGATAGACGTGTCCCTATTGAATGCTAACCCAAACAAATGCTTGCAGAAAACGGATGCACCAGGCCATAAGGCGCATAACATGGTGCAAGGGCCCTCATAAGGTGGAATGGGATAACGGATTCTACGGTCGCCAATCTGCCTCTGAGATTTAGCCATGCAATAAGAATGTCAGACCTACTATCTTGAGGGTGGCCAAAAGTTACTGCGGGAAAAGGTCGGCACAAACGGGAAAGCAGAAATCATAGGAATTATATCCTACAGAACTGCCCCCAGTATGCAGACTTGAGAAGAAAGAGATGGCCCATTTGTACTAGCGTCCAAGACAAACTGTATGGCGTAGTTGATAATCTGAGGCAGATGGCTGCCTTTATTAAAGAATCCAAAATCCCAATCTAGTGAGAATGCAGAAGAAGAAGAAATATATGTTTAGAAATATTACATCAACTTGTCACAGAGCTCAATAATACTTCCTACCATCTTTTCATTTGCTTGAAATATTGTTTATATATTGTACCTCTGAAGTCGGCAACGGCTCGCCTGCATGGTGGGGAACACCAGTCAAATGGCAGAAGCAGGCCTTCACGCAAAAATCAGTAGCGCATGGCTAACGCTGAATTTACAGCGGTAAAGAAGTTTTTATATTCAATATTGTCTCTTGTCACCGTCCTCCATTTTTACCATCTTCCCAAAATTATGCTGGGGACAATTGCTGATACAACGGAGTTCGTGCACTGCTGCAGAGAAATTCCCAGGTATGAAAGACATCAGAGCGCACATGATTACTCACTGAAGTGCAATGATGATGGTCCAATCAATCAGTACAAGTAAGATCTCTAATATTACATATACATCTTAACTGTACATCATCATGTGCCATGCCGATCATGGATCACCACAAAAATCTGTCCTGAATAGGGACTATCCGTTCAGATGTTGATATTATTTCATGCATCGCCTTAGAACAGGACACAATCGACTCGCAACCACATGGCAATTCAGCCATTGTACATGTGGACAGGCACACCAGACTGCAGAGCACATACTTCAAGACTGCTCCGAATATGATACACTGAGACAAACTCACTGGCCTAATGAAACAACACTCGACAGAAAACTACATGGACCTCTGTGTGAGCTACAAAAGACAGTGAAGTTCATACAAGAGACAACATTGAATATATAGACAAATTTCAAGCGAACGAAAGGAAGGAAGGTTTTCATGACGTTATCCTGTCCAAAACTTTCAGTCTCATCATTCATTTATTTCCTCACTTGACACTGTAATCTAAACATAATATGCACATTTTATCAGTGTCATGAAATTAGCCTGCACAGAACTTTCCAACTCATTAATCATTTATTTACCCGACATGTCCCTATGTTTTAAACAGCATATACACAATTTATGTGCCTTGACATTAGTCTGCCCAGAATTTTCCCTCTCATTAACTTATTTATTTCCCACAATGAACTTATTTATTTCCCCCACTTGTCCCTATGTTCTAAAATTGTTCACTATTTTTCAGTGCCTACCATCAGCAGTGCCACATAAAGAAGCAACCAAGTGTTGTAAGCATGAAAACTTGTGCAACCTCTTCCTGAACCTTACACTCGATAAGATTGATTTCCCACCAGATGATGGTATGTGCATTATTTTATATTACTGTCTCTAATATATGGTGGCGTCTGTGGCCTAAGGGATAGTGACTCGGTCTATTAACCCCGAAGTTCTGAGTTTGAATCACGCTGCGGACAGTTTTGTTGCAAATTGTATCGCGTGTATTTTTACAAAGGACTATGGCACCACCCGTTCAGAAACAATGGCAAACTACTGAACGTAATAATGCCTATAAAAATAACAAACAGCTTTAAAAAGCTGGGGTTGATTCGCAAAGTCCTGTAAAGGATATGTAATAAACTTTTAACTTAATGTATGTGCAAATAGACAGAGCAGCTACTACATTCGGCAAACTATCAAAGAGAGCGTGGGACAAAAAATATTAACATTGCAGACGAAGATTCAGATATATCGAGCTTGTGTAATTAGCTCTTTACTGCATTCCAAAACAAATGTTGTTCTGTGAACTTCCAGAGGGGAAGAGGCATCAAGGCAGACCACTGCTTAGATATAAAGATGTCTGCAAGGCCTCACTGAATAACGTTTCTATCGGTCCCAGCAAATGGGAAAAACTAGCTGATGATCGAGATATATGGAAAACAACATTACGCAAAGGTGCAGAATCTTTTAAAGAGAGACTTAGGGATGAGCTGAGAGACAGCGAAACTCATAAATACTTGCCAATTGACTGTCTGTAAAGAGGAAAAAGGCCATATGCAATATATTTTCAAGGTAGTGCTGTATATTTTCTCAGCATGATGCAAGTCTTAAATGCCGCCCTTAAATATTTTTCTTTAAAATAACCTTCAATTTTGATTTCGCTGCTTATGCCGCCCTCCTTACGGTGCTGCCTGATACTGCCGCCTCTCTGTATCATATCACGGCCCTGATATATGTAACGCCAACCATTGCAGGTTATTTACTGTGATTACAGTCTTTTCTTTATCCCTGTGACTTTGTTTCTTTCTTGTCCAGCAACCTTCACCTTGGTTACCATCTTGTATCTTATTTTGTTTATGCATTTGAGTCATTGTAAGTGTTTTAGAGTCATTGTCAGTAAGTGTTTTAGAGTCATTGTCAGTGATTTAGAGTCATTGTCAGTAAGTGTTTTAGAGTCATTGTCAGTAAGTGTTTTAGAGTCATTGTCAGTGATTTAGAGTCATTGTCAGTAAGTGTTTTAGTCATTGTCAGTTATTGTAAACATCAGGTTGATATTTTTAAACAGATGAAGATGATCCTGAACAGAATACAGATGATGCGACAAAGATTGTCCTTCTAGTTTCATTACCAGTCATCCTCATTGCCTTCATCGTTGCCATTCTGTTAATTTACATCAGGTAAGCAGTTATGTTTCAATAAAATATGAAACTCTCAAGTAATATAGTTTTAAAATAAATTAAATGAAACTCCCTCATTGAGTTTTATGTGTCTTTGCTGATGTAAAACTTTTAAAAAAAGATTTATGTGCAAATCAAATGTTCGTTGATAGTTTCCATAGCCCGCTGTTTATAACTCTGTCTCGCCCCATGCTCGAGCGTCGATCTTAGGCCATATTTTATGTTAACTTCCTCCAGACTAAATTGTAGACTGTTAAGTGATAACATCATCATCAGGTGCCAAGTCGGCTGGACGTGAGCGATCACGCATCTCCACAAATCTCTGTCATTGGTGTTTGCTATCAACACAGATGTTGACGCTCTTACGTGCCATGAAGTCAGACTATCCAAAAATTATTCTGTCTTCTTTCCCTCAATTTTACTGGTTGTTACTCTCTCTCTCTCTTTAGCCTGTTACGCCCCTGGCGTTTAGGGCAACAACAAACGTACACCATTCTTCCCTGTTCATGGCCTTCCTCTGTATTGTGTTCCAGCTATGATTCATTTCCTTCAGCTCTTGCTCTATCGTTCTCCTCCAGGTCGTCTTGGGTCTTCCACACTTCGCCTACCCTCTGGAGTCCATCTCAGTGCAGTTTTCGTGTCGGAGCCAGTCTCCATGCGCATCACATGTCCAATCCATCTCCAGCGTCGTCTTCGGATGATAGTGCCCATATTCTCTTGTTGGCATCGTCAAGCAATTCTTGATTCGAGATAGTAGTCGCCAGTACACGTAAGATTTTTCGCAGACAAGTTGTATGAAAGGCGGAGAGTCTGGACATATCCTGTTCTGTCATTCTCCAGCATTCCGATCCATACAGCAAAGTTGACAGCACACAGCTGTTATAGATACTAGTCTTGGTTCTGATGCTGTATTGGGCAGATTCCAGGCGGTCTGAAGGGTCATGAATGCACTTTGTGCTTTACTCAGTCTGTTTTTAATGTCAGATCCAGCGCCTCCTTCATTGCTAATAACACTTCCAAGGTATGTGAAAGCCGTTGTATCTCGGAGGGTTTTACCTTCTAGTTTGACTGGTGCTGGGGTTGCTATGTTCAGAGTCATTACTTCAGTTTTCTTCTGATTTATTTTCAGCCCAACCATCTCACTATATTGGTTAAGGCGGCTGGTCTTTCCTGGATATCTCTATGTGTATGAGATAGAGTGCGATGTCATCTGCAAAATCTAGGTCTTCCAGAGTGGATATGAGCGTCCATCTAATACCTCTTGCCTTATCTTCCGTTGTTTTTCGCATCACCCAATCTATGACAGTGTTGAATAATAGGGCTGACATAACACATCCTTGTCGGACGCCTGTTTTTACTTCAAACTTTAGTTCTGAAGTTTCAACACTGCATGCAAACTTTCTGTAGCAGCTTTTTATAATATTTATAAAACACAGTGGGATTCCATACCATCTTAAGATACGCCATAGACTTTCGCGGTGTATGCTATCAAAAGCCTTTTCAAAATCTACAAAGTTGATATAGAGTTTGCTTTGCCATTCTGTGCATTGTTCTATGATATTTCTAAGAGCAAATATTTGGCCTATACAGCTCCGTCCTCTGCGAAATCCTGCTTGTTCCTTTCTCAGTTTCTTATCCACAGCGTTAGTAATACGTTGTACGATGATTTTGCTTAAGATTTTACTTGGGACAGAAAGCAGTGTTATTCCACGCCAATTATTACAATCGGCAAGGGAGCCCTTTTGGGTATCTTGATGATGACTCCTCTGTTCCATGCATCAGGTATTATTTGGGCATTCCATATAGTAGTAAACAAGGGTTGCAATATATTAGATGCAAGTTCTGGGTCTATTTTGAATAGTTCTGCGTTTAAGTTATCATTCCCTGGTGCCTTGTTATTCTTAAGAGATTTAATTGCTGTAATGATCTCATCCTGGCTGGGTGTTTCAATGCCAATTTCTAACTCCTCTGTTGGTTCTGGTATGTCTGCTACTACCGTTGGAGGTGGTCTGTTTAGCAATTCTTTAAAATGCTCTGTCCATCGTATTTCTTGTTCCTTTTCCGTTGTCAATAGTATTCCATTCTTATCCTTTATGAGAGTATTTGATCTTCTGTAATGTTTCCGCTATTAGCTTTGTAATTTTGTACACTGTTCCCTGATCACACTTTTTGCTGCTTCTTCTGCCTGTACTGCCAGGTCTTCAACATACATTCTTTTGTCGGGTCTCACAGCCCGTTTGATTTCTTTACTTGCGCTTTTGTACTGTTCTTGGTATCTTGCTTTCAGTCTTCGGACTTTGCTTCTAACAATTTCTTTTTAATATTCTTCGGCTGTCTATTATTTTCCATGTTGTTGGTGTTATCCATTCTTTTCTTTTCTTTGTAGCGTAGCCTAGACATGTTCACTGCTCTTGCTATATATAGATGCTATGTTGTCCCATGTTTTATCTATGTTGTCAGTTTCATCCGTAGTTTCATTACTTTCTAGGGCTTGGAATCTGTTCTTTATCTGCATTATAAACTTATCCCTTACTTCCGTGTCTTTTAGTCTATCCACATCGAACCTCTTTTGGAAGTTTTTCTGTTGTCCTGTTTTTCTTAGTTTAAGTTTGACATAAGCTGTGACTAGGTGGTGGTCACTACCAACATCTGCACCTCTCTTGACTACAACATCTTGCAGCGAGCGTCTCCAGGGTCCATTGATCATTATATGGTCTATTTGGTTTTTATCTCTGCCATTAGGGGAATACCATGTTAATTTGTGGATATCTAAATGTTGAAATAGGGTTCCTCCTATAACGAGATTGTTCATGCTGCAGAAGTTTACTAAACGTTCCCCATTTTCGTTCATCATACCACATCCATATTTTCCCATAGTTCTATAACTATGCGTGTTGTCTTGTCCGACCTTCGCATTTAGATCTCCCATAACAATGATAACATCATGGGATGGTGACTTGTCTAATTCTGCTTGTAGGTTTTCGTAGTACTAGTCTTTCTTTGTATCTTCGCTATCATTAGTTGGCGCATAGCATTGTAGGATTGTGATGTTTGTATGCTTCCCTTTAGTCTGATCTTAATCAAACGGCTGCTGATAGGTTTCCATTCTAACAGACACTTTTCCACGCCCTTTCTTAGGATTACTGCTACTCCTTCATGGTGTAGGTCATCGTCTCGTCCAGAAAAAGGACTGTTTCACCTGTTGCAGTGGTACTTCTTCCATTTCCTGTCCATCTGCTCTCGCTAACCCCTAGGATATGTAGATTATATCTTCTCATTTCTGCTGTTATTTGTGATAGTTTTCCGGTTTCGTACATTGTTCTTACATTCCAGCATCCAATTCTGGTCTTGGTTTTGGCATTCAGGACTTCCGTCCTCATGAAAGTAGCTTCCTTCGGCTTTCACCACTTCCAGTCATGTGAGTCAATGACTCTGGTAGCCCTTCATGCCCGTAGATAGGTTGTATGTTTGTTGTTGTTTCCGTAACTTTAATTTTTTTAAAGGATGGGATCGTTAGTCCCAAGCCCAACCCCCAACCTGGAGGACCAGGAGACCATGCTTCGTCTGTACCCTCCTCAGTGACCTTTCCGGCTTGGGTAACCCTTCCGGGAACATAAGTTCCGCCGTCATAGCTCACTGTATCATTGGAGCACGCAAGCCTCCCCACCACTACAAGGTAATGGCCTCATGGGGAGGACTGGTTGTTACAATGTGTTCTAAATCTCCCTTCCTCATCACATGTCCGCAAAATGATGACTGCCTCTTTCTGATATTGATGATAAGCTTTCTCTGTGTCTTGACCTCATTCAACACCTAAACATTAGTCATTTTAGAAGTCCATGGGATTCTCATCATCCTTCTATAAAACCACATCTTTGTGAGCCTCAAGAGATTTTTTGGTCTGTTTGTTTACTGTCCATGACTCACATCCGTATTTCAGTATTGGTTCTATGTAGCATTGTATAACTCTCATTCTAACCTCAATTGACAATGACTTGTTGCATATAATGCTTCTCATTTTCTGAAACACTGCTTTTTCACTCCCTATTCTGCTCTTGGGTTCTGATCTGCCATCTGATGTTACCAGAACTCTGCGGTATTTAAATTTTTTTTTTTTGTCCGCTTTCAACTCAGACGAAGTTTCATCTCTGAAACTGATTTTTGCGTGAAAATCTGTTTTTTCCCAAAATCTTACAATGGCAGCAGCGTGCACATTGTAAATTACCTTACACTGGCAGCCATGTGCTCAATGTACTCGTAATTAGTATTCCCTCGCCATACAGGCAGATTTTCTCCGACTTCAGAGGTACTCACGTTATCGTCCTGAGTAAGACCAGGGGACTCGAACAAATGCCGGACAGTAGGTTCGAACCCGAGCTATGGGCGTCTCACAGCTAGCAGGCCGAGCTACTATCAACTACTCTAGGCAGTCCCCCTGGTATTTAAATGATAACATATTTGTCTGAAATTATTAATTAACTATAAATTGCCTTCAGAAAGTTTTTTACGTCACCAATTTATTCAAACATAATGCAGTAAAATAATTCATGTTTGTTTAAGTTGTGCCAGCCTACTTTTCATATCAACTTGTAATACCTGCTGTTGTTTTCATTACTTTCAGACACCGCAGACAAAGACAAATGAGAAGACAATTATTGGTAGACTCTGAACATGAAACTTTTATACCTCCAGACTTATCCTTGCAGAATTTAATAGAAGCAAGCTCTGGAAGTGGATCAGGAATACCTCTTATTGTAAGCTGTACTATTCTCTGAGTAATATTTATTCGTATTTAGAGTCTTCAGGATGGGTAAAGAAGGCCCGGACCTCCAAATGAAACATGGAGAAGAACTGTGGAAAGAGAGTTGAAAGATTGTGGTCTGACATGGGAATAATTAGTAGAAAGGTCGCAGAACAGCAACAATGGAGATCTCTTGTGGAAGCCTTATGTGACATGATGAGGATCTGTGGTTAAACCTTGCATTCTGAAGGTTGGTGGTTTGTATCCGGGCAGCTCTTCTGTTCACAAGTGCCTTCTTTCCAGAGACCCCAAAGATTGTTGCAGGAGCTGTGAAGTTTGTGCTTTTTACAATACCCTCGGCAGGCGGCATGCCGTTTCTGCGGAGAGGGATTGAGCCATATAGTGTAAAAACTGTAAAATAAAAAAGTCAATTCTTCGACTTTAGACCCGATAGATAGAATCTTGAGAAATAGAGTATAGTCAAGATTAGATAGTGAAAACCACATCAGTGCATTGGATAATGCACTTGTTTTGTAGACGCATGTATCTGTTGTAGTAACATATTGTAGGCAGATTATCAAAGTACAAAGTAAGTTGGTATTACACAAAGTACAGCAACAGATAAACCAACATTTTACTCAAAAAGTCTTTATCAAACACATGTTAGAAATAGATCTGGTTGAATGAACTGCTGTGTTTGGTAAAAATAAATTTCCGGAAGCCGCTAATACTTATTCCATGTCTATTTATTGATTATTCCCAGATTATTGTGGATTAGATTAGTTCTAACAATCCATATTTATAAAAATGGTTTTCTTACAGAAACAGCAATGGAAAAACCTGAGACAGTGTTCCCGTGCTCACTGTGATCAATAAATGATGTTTTTTAGAGCTTCTACTGCGCTAGAAATGTGAGAATACTGCAGTGAAGACTAATAGACTCTACCTGAGTAGGAGATCTCTGCAACACTAAGCATAGCACTACATGCCTAGAGTTGTTGGAGGTTTCTGGGTCTACAAGAAAGTGGGTATTCTCCCCCATGCACTATATGAAAAAGGTTGAAAATCCGTACTTCCTGGGGGGTTCAACAACAACAGAACAATTTCAGCACTAATTTTCCATTAGAAAAACTGATTACTTCTGTAGTCAGAGAAGGCAGGCCTGTAGAAAAGCAGGTCTTCACTCAAAAACCGATCAGATGTGCCATATCAGTTGCCCGGACAACGCCTGAATTCTTAACAGGGACACAAGAAGAAGAAGAAGAAGAAACACTGAATTGAAAAACTAATATAAAAATATTTTATTGTAAACAGAATAAAAAGAGAGGGAGAGAGAGTAGACTTGATGTACAATTCTGTGACATGTCTGTCATTTTCTTTTGCTTCCATATACAGGTTCAGAGAACAATAGCTAAGCAAGTGACTTTGGTGAAGAGCATTGGTAAAGGCCGTTTTGGGGAGGTCTGGAAAGGCAAATGGCGTGGTGAGAATGTTGCAGTGAAGATCTTTTTTACAACAGAGGAACAAAGCTGGTTTAGGGAGACAGAGCTTTATCACACTGTCTTGCTTAGACATGATAATATTCTAGGTAAGGGCACAGGAGTTGATTGATTGCTGTATGCAGGGAATTTTGACTATTGTTGTATGTGAGGGATGTTGTCTATTGTTAGTGCTTACTGCTTTATACACAGGCAATGGACTGTGTGTTGCAAGGGAAGCAAAGAATTGTAATACAGAAGCGCCCTACAAGGCATGTCGTAAGAGGCAACTATGGTAGAGGTTCACCTGTGTGCTGCCTGTGTCCGAAAGGGGAGGAAAGAATAGGCAACAATGTGTAATGTGCCAAGCATGTCGTAAAAGGCGACTAAGGAGGGTAGGGCTGGCTACCTCACCCTATAGAAAAAAATAAGACAATAAATCTTCAACAAACATGAAAAGAACAATGGAAGAAGTTTGTTGAAGACCTGTGCTCCGTTGGGAGTGGAAAGAGGAAGAAGAAGAATGGACTGAATCACTACAAGTGCCAACAATATACAGAATTACACACTCATCTTCATTCCGGGGCACATGGGTGTCGTTGGCAACGAAAGAGCAGACGGGTTGGCAGGCTCTGACACCATATCAGGGGGTCAGCCGATGGATAGAGCTGACATTTTGAACACCCCCATAGAGTGTGGCCGCAAAGAAGATTTCAATTTAAACCAATCCCTGTCAATTGCTAGATTGCAAGAGCTGGGATTGGTGTGGTCAGAAAAGAACAGCACAACTGGTATGTAGATAGGCTCATCAATCAAAATCGAACCGGTACTGTCAGTTACTGGAGATGTTGCGAAGGAGATCAGAGCACCTACGGACATGTCCGGAGTGCAATGAAGATATTCCGAACTAAAACTGAAAACTTCTTTATACTTTGTCTACGGTTATAGGTTAATGAACTGATCTCATAGCACTCAAGGTAGACAAATAGGTATGCACGGTAGCTGTTGAAGGGTATGCACACTGATTGTTCATGTGACTCGCTGGTTAGATACACTCTTTGTAGGTCCCACATGCTCCGAGCTCTACTGTTGTAAATGTGGGTTTTAGAATGTTCTTGGGGTCAACAATAACGGTGTTAACGGGCACTAGTGACCGCATGACATGGAAATTCCGGGTTTGGGTCCAAAATTCTTGGTGTGCACACTTTTTGCAGTTGGACTACAGGAGACCCTGATCCTTGACTTGGAGGTCTAAATTACAAGTACCTCTATAGTTGAAATAAGGCTGATCTGAATGACAAGGGACACTGGTGATAAGGAAAAACACACAATGATTCCGCTTGAATTCATAGCGGGCGAAAAAAAATGTTCTGAAACACAGTGTATATACTTCAATACAATATCATCATCCAACAGATTGACACTAAGCAACTATATGTGCATTAGTCTTTACAACTATTTACAAGTCCATACAAGTCTTTCGATTCTCTTATCACCATGAATGACGTAGCATGAGTCAGCTCTGCCTGCCTCCCTATGACCAATCAGATCTGATATACTACAGTATAACTTCATTTAATAATAATTCCTCTTGTGCTGTTATACGTTACATAGGGCCTGCAAGTAATTTCTCCATACTGCTCTATCCTGGGCAACTCTCTCAATCTCATCCATAGAACCGAGACCGATATTTCTTGCATCTCTCAGCAAAGTTCGTTTCAGGGTCTCCTTATGTCATCCTCTCTTTCTTCAACACTTTGCATCCCACTTCAATGCCTGCTTTGATGTTCGTTGATCATTTCTCCTCAAGGTGTGTCCAACATATCTCCATCTTCTCTTTCTTATAACAGTTGTCACTAGTGGTTGACCAGACATTTCTCCTCAAGGTATGTCCAACATATCTCCATCTTCTCTTTCTTATAACAGTTGTCGCTAGAGGTAACTTCATATGTAGTACTTTAAAGTGGGAGTTTTTCTGTTTGCAAAATGTTATCGTTACCAGTCTGTAGAAATTGGTGTCCTGTTGAATCTTGGCCAACATTTGGCATATACTTGGTCAACACTTGGCATATACTTGGCCAACATTTGGCACTTTTGTAAACCACACAAAGAGTGATTAAGTTGGTTGATAAGAACGATCGCTAGCAAACAATATTATTGAAACAAATGTCTATTGCTACTACCACTGGAATTCTTTATCAAGAACTTGCAAATATAATTTCTGGCAAATAATTTTTCTTTCCAATCCCTAGGCTTTATTGCAGCTGATATCAAGGGTACAGGATCATGGACACAGTTATATCTTATCACAGATTACCATGAGAATGGGTCCTTGTATGATTACCTACAGCTTCATGCATTAGACACATCAGAGATGCTATACCTGGCTCACTCTGCTTCTTGTGGTCTCTCTCACCTGCATGTGGAAATATTTGGTACTCGAGGTGAGGTCCTCATTAGTCTGTACAATTAGACAATTTTAACAATGGTAAGAAGATGTGGGTCAGATTAGTATAATGCATAAGAGTTTGTCTATCAACTTGGACACGGGGGTTGTGGATTCAGTTCCACATGCGAAGAAAGGAGTTGGCCTTCCTACTTCGTGTACACAAGGGTTAGCATAATGCATAAGCGTTTGTCTTTCGACTCAGACACAAGGGGATTGTGGGTTCAGTTCCACATACGAGGAAAGGAGTTGGCCCTCCTATCTTATGTACACAAGGGGTTAGAAATGAGAGGTAAAGAGACTTCATATCCTACGGTCTCTCTCGAGCGATCACTGCCAGACCGAGATACCAGATTTCCTCATAAATTCTATTCATGTGGAAACCTGATTCATGCAGGCTTAGCATTGGTGTGTTTTACGTCACATCTTCAGCACCATTTGAAGCTCTGGTGCTTATCCTCGGCGATGTGTCCGGTTTCAGCCAGCGTTTACTCGGTTCTGTAGCCATCTAGTGTTTTCTATGGTGCGGGGTAGCTAGCCCCACGCCCAACCTCCTCAGTTGCCTTTTATGACATGCATGGCAGGTAACAGTGGTTCTATTCTTTACGCTCCAATTTGGGCCCTGGTAACCACCCGGACGCCCTAAGGTCTGAAAAGGCTCATTTTGCCTACTTACCGGACACTGCAGACACATAGACTAGAAGTAAGTCAGATGCCTCTGCCAGTGTCAGCAGGCGGAACAGACACCAGAGCATGTCCTGCAAGACTGTCCTCTCCTAGTTGAGATGAGAAGCAACATATATAAATTTTCATTTTAGACCACTCTAGTAGTAACTTATGTATCACCGAATTTTATTGAGAGATAAGAAAGTTGCTCTTGTATTAATATTTAAATTAAAGCTTTGAGGAAACCTGGCAGACCTGAAGCTGAATGTCTAGTTTATGGTCCACAGTAAACTAAGCGCATGACCAGAGATCGCTGAAGAAAGAAACCTAACAGACCTGAAGCTGACTGCCCAGTTTGTGGCCCACAGTAAACTAAGCGCATGACCAGAGATCGCTGAATAAAGAAATCTAGAAAGAAATCTAACAGACATGAAGCTGACTGCCCAGTTTGTGGTCCACAGTAAACTAAGCTGTTAACTAGAGAGCGCTGATCTGTATAACAAGAATTATATGGTATTCTTGTCTGCAGGAAAGCCAGCTATTGCTCACAGAGATATTAAGAGCAAAAATATTTTAGTGCGCAGAAATGGTACATGCTGCATTGCAGATCTGGGACTGGCTGTACGATATGTCAGGTAAGGATGTACTTTTTGAACCCTTTTTCATCTTCTTCATTCACGCTGAGAAGAATGTGTGTGTTATATCACGACACAATTTTTTCTACCTCGTCACATATCTGTGCATTTTCAACACTGCACTTTTTCTTATTCCTTCTTTGCTCAAGAATAATCACTTGTAGACCTTTATATGATTTGAGCCAATGTTATTAAAAAATCATTTGTCCGCTATAAATTCAGGCGTAGTCATGATACATTAAACTCGTTTTTGTGTAAATTATTGCTTTCCCACCACCAAGTGCCCCTCGCCATTCCGGCAATCCTTACTCTGACTTCATAGGTACTTGTAATTTAAATCCTTAAGTAAAGGATTAGGTTTTTCTGTAATTTCAAATGCGTACAGTGTACACACTGATAAATTTTGGCTAAGCTTGCCTCGTGGATTAGAGTGTGTGAAACACAGATCCTGATACCTGGTACAGTTAGGGAGTTTTTTTCTGTCATGGACATAAAGACAAAATTGTAACCTTACTCCTTAAAAATCGACATTACACAGGCAGTAAAGACAGTTTAAAAAAGAAATCTGTTATCTATCTATATAACCAGATCGCAAAGCCATTCATCACTTGAATGTGATGTCTTAGTCTACTCTAGTTTGTTGAGATTTACTTCTTAGATCTTCTTCCTCTTCCAACGCTCCATATCGACCACTTATTAACCATTCTGTGTGATTTGTATGTGATCTGATCCTAAGATAAATTTTATGTTGTGCCAGTTATGCACCTACAGGCACAGCCAATTTCTGCGATGCTTTTTGTTTACTAGGGTAGCTTCCCTAGGTCCTACATCTCTTAGGTCATCCATGGTAGGTCGCAGTAGTACTATTCTTTGCTTCCCTTATGAGCCCTGGTACCACGCATGCGGTTCTTCTTAGATATCATTGACTGCATTGTTGACCCCTTATAGTTTTAATGTTCTGGGACTAGCAAGTCTTTCCTACCCAAATTACTCAGCCTGAAGAGTTGTTTTTACTTAGACTGTTGTCAATCTTCTACCATAGAGAGGTTATTATAAGTGAAATTATTTATTTAAAATCACTACAACAGAAACAACTCTTGCTTGGAACAAGGGGTCAGGTCAGAAATCTGCAGTAGACTGGAAGACAAACACTGGATATGATTATGGAAAAGACTCCTCAAAGACCTAAGCAGAACAGACCAGGTCATTATATTTCGACTACGCACAGGACACTGCAGACTCAACAAACACTTATATAGACTAGGAATAAGTCAAACAGCTCTCAGCCAGTGTCAGCAGGCGGAACAGACACCAGAGCATATCCTGCAAGACTGTCCTCTCCTGTGTGAGCTGAGAAGCAACATGTGGCCACACCCAGTCGACCTGAAAACTAAGCTTTGGGAAACCTGACAGACTTGAAGCTGACTGCCCAGTTTGTGGTCCACAGTAAATTAAGCGCTTGACCAGAGATCGCTGAAGAAGGAAACCTGACAGACCTGAAGCTGACTGTCCAGTTTGTGGTCCACAGTAAATTAAGTGCATGACCAGAGATTGCTGAAGAAGAAGAAGAAAACATACCGGTTAACTTACTAGTCACTGGTATGCTCCTTACACAGATGTGCCTAGCTAATGAAGCAAGGATCGACATGATCTCTACAGTGATGAAACCTGTTGATATATCTGCTAGGAAGAAATCAACAACTATCGAAGTTGTGAGACTCATGGAAAAGTCCCACACAAACACTGTCTAGTTCATGACTTTACAATCATAATGACCTAGAGTCTTCCAGAAGTCTGACATTTGACAGAAAGCTCAAAAAATCTACCCCATCAGAAAGATCACCAGCCTGAAGTCAAAAGTACAAACTACACTGCCTGGCACATGTAGCAAGAGTGAAGATTCACACTCCTGTGGGGATGGTAACAATAATTTCTAAAATCAAATTTTTCTAAGTGGTTTTGTTCAGTTAATCTTCATATTTTCACAACAAATATATGATGTTTATATCTGGTGTTCTCCTATGCTTTCAGTGAAACTAATGAGGTAGACTTAGCATCCAACACAAGATGTGGTACAAGACGTTATATGGCCCCTGAAGTGCTAGAGAACACACTGAACAAGAATCACTTTGACTCATACAGAGCAGCAGATATGTACTCTTTTGGTCTTGTCTTGTGGGAGATAGCAAGAAGATGTGTTGTGGGAGGTGAGTGCTTGTTTTTCTTCTATTAAATTTAATATTCTTCTTTAAATCATCAGGTTGTTGCAGCTGGAGCTTCTGACAAATTGCACAATTCATTTCTTGCTTGTATTTCTTCTGTCAGTCGCTACAGTGCCAGAAGCATTGAAGAACTTCTTCTTTTGTCGTCACACTGCTACCGGGTTGTTGCCCCAGTGTCGTGGTTTTCTGTTTTTGTCTTGCGCTGTTCTGGTGGCTTGTATGATTGTTATCTTTGCTCTTTCACAGGATTCTGCTACGCCATCTAACCATCTTTTCCATGGTCTTCCTCTTGCCTTCTTTCCCGATGTTCTGTTGTAGAAGACTCTGTATACTGTGGAGTTTATATTGAAGAACTGTTAACTTTTTTTTTTTTTCTTCCTTTCCTTTCGTCCGCTTTCAACTCAGACGAGTTTCATCTCTGAAACTGATTTTTGCGTGAAAATCTGTTTTCCAATTTCTTACAATGGCAGCAGCGTGCACATTGTAAATTACTTTACACTGGCAGCCGTGTGCTCAATGTACTCGTAATTAGTATTCCTCGCCATACAGGCAGATTTTCTCCGACTTCAGAGGTACTCATGTTATCGTCCTGAGTAAGACCAGGGACTCGAACAAATGCCGGACAGTAGGTTCGAACCCGAGCTATGAGGCGTCTCACAGCTAGCAGGCCGAGCTACTATCAACTACTCTAGGCAGTCCCCCGAACTGTTAACTAATTTCTTTCATAATGTTATTTTCTAAACCTCCAATATCTTACTGTCATTATTTAAGTTAGTAAAATATGGACTAGTTAAGTACAACTGTAGTAGATGCTGGAGGCCTCACACAGGACAGGGAGGCATTTATAGCTGTTGTCATGGAAGTCGAGTTCTGACAGGGACAAGCTAGCTGATGATTAACCCTACCAGACCGCTGTACCGATTTTTCGGTAATTTCCAAATCTGCAGCTATACCACTGTACCAAATTTTTGGTAATTCACCTAGTACGTGAAAAAATGCGTCACAAACTAAAAATAACCAACCAATCGTGGTCAAACCTCACGGTTAGCCATTGCAAATGTCTGTCCCCATGTGTTTGAATTGACTTTTGTGTGGTTTGACGTGAAAAAAATTCTGAAAATTCACAATGAAGCGAGCGGCTGATGAACTATGCACTTCAACAGGAAAGCGAAGTAGGTCTAGGCTTATCACAGTCCAACAGGTGATTGATACTTTGTTTGATTCAGACTTTGAGGAGTCAGAATTTCATCAAGAATACATTTCTAGTTCAAGTGATACAGACAGTGAGAGCTCGAGTGATGAGGAGAATCTTGAAACTTATTATAGATCTAGACAATCCATGCAAGAAGGTGAAGAGCAACATCTGGTGCTCACTTTACAAGAAGTACTTCTGTGTGAAACAAGGCTCATCCTACTGGGTGGATTGGCACACAAAGGTGGAATATTGGCGCTAGATGAAAGGTAGACCTGTTTTCTACAATGTCTTTAAGTTCCATCTTATTCTAACCACTTGTTTGCATGTAACTAACATTTTTCTATATCATGTTTGTTTTTTCTCTTTAATGCTCAGGAGCCCAGGTATAGGGGACAGTTAGGTTCAGGGCCTCAGGTCTGGTAGGGTTAAAACATGGACATGCTTCATTGTTCAACCAAGACTGAACATATCAACCCTAGCATGCGTGCATACCAAGCAATAGAAATGGAACACGTATGCATCATACATTTAATATTGGAGTAAAATTACATTTTGGGGTCTCTGTGGCTGAGTGGTTAAGCCCTTTGCCTTGCGAGTCGAAGGTCATGGGTTCGAATCTGGACCACTGTCTTCTGTTCACGAGTGCAGTTTTTTCCAGAGACCCTAGGATTGTTGCTGGAGCTACGGAGTTCGTGCTTTGTGCAATCTCTCGGCAGGTGGCGTGCCATTTCTGCGGAGAGGATCGAGCCATATGGGGTAAAACCCGGCAATGAAGTCAATCCTTCGGCTCAAAACCGCTTTAAACATTTAATAATTATGCTCAGATGTTTTTAGATGAACTGAGACCTTCACTGTAGATCATCACTGGATTCTTGCTGACAACTCATTTTTGTGTTTGGACTTTTGAGCATGAGAAGATGATCGCAGAAGACAAATCTTTTTTTTCTATTCATCTGTCAGTCATGGCAATGCCAGGAGCTACGATGAACTGTTTGATTCACTTCTTATTTGCTGTTCTTCTATCGGTCATCACAGTGCAAGTAGGTATATTTATGAATATTCAGGATATAGATAAATAAACCAGTTTATTTACCTATGTTTATTTATCTGTTTGTTGTTCTCAAGGTATTGTCCATGATGCTGAGCTTCCCCTTTTTGACCTTGTACCACATGATCCAAGCTTTGAAGACATGAGGAAGATTGTTTGTGTGGAGAAGTTAAGGCCAGCTATTCCCCAAATTTGGCATTATGATGAGGTTTGCTATATTTTGGTTTATTCTTATCCTTCTGTATGTTCTGTTAACATTTGAAAGTCAATTTAATTATTTATTAGTGCAATGATCACATTCCTTGATCAAACCCTCCGTTTAGGAACATGGACATCGGATCCTGCTCGTATATGCCCCGGATTACCCCAGGGTTCTCCTCTATCACCCATGTTGTTTAATATTTACACAGCAAATGTAGCTAAAATTCAGCCAACCGGATTGGGTCGGACATTGACATTTGCAGATGATATCTTAATATATAGGACTGGGTCAGATAGACGAGAGATGGTTGACAACTTTCAGAAAACATTGCATACCATCTCGGGTTGGTGTAGAGAGTCTCGCTCTCAGGTCAATCCTGAAAAGCGTGTATGTTGTGGTGCTCGTTGAATAATCACATCGTCAAGACTGACCTACACTGTGTAATCTTTGATGAACATACCATCGAGCGCAGAGACAGGCTGCGCTATCTTGGAATAACCTTTGATCGTAGTCTATCTTTCAAACACCATATTGAACAGACGATACAACGGTGCAAGCGTGGTCTTGCGGCTCTCAAAGTTATGGTGGCCGCACACCTTGAGCAGAGACTACTTGCCATTTTGTTCAATCGACTGGTAATGTCAGTGGTAGATTACGGACTCGAATTCTTACGATATCAAGATCACAATGTGAACGACTTGAATGGGTTCAGAATGAATGTATGCGTATAGTTCTGGGCTGCACTAGAGATACCCCCATTGTGAAGATGAGATATATGCTTGGCCTTCTGTCACTACGCTCCCGTCATGCAATCGCCCAAACCAAGGCATATATGCGGGTTACTTCGGATAAGAGACATCCACTTCACAAGAACACTAATGATGTTAAGGGCACGAGAATCAAGCGTGGCATGTCGTGGATGGCCCAGGCTGAGAGAACAATTGGCCATGTGACTACGGTTGCGACTCTACCAAAAGGGGAAGAATGGATCCCAATAATTCTAATATCATATATGATTGATTTTTCTATAGTATCTGAAGGTGATGATAGATTCAATAGCTTCAATAATTCTAATATCATATATGATTGATTTTTCTCTAGTATCTGAAGGTGATGGCTCGTACAATGACAGAATGTTGGAATCCCAGCCCTGCTGCACGACTGACATGTTTGAGAATCAAGAAAACCTTTGGACGGCTGGTAGAAAGTTTAGAGTCAACTAGCAAACAGTTTAAAAACCAGTAACATGTCTACTCTACATCTTCAACTAACATGTCTACTCTGCATCTTCAGCTAACATGTCTACTCGACATCTTCAGCTATATGCAACTTTTATTAGGCTGTGGAGTATAATGTCAAGCATGTAATAAATACTCTCAGAATCATGTTCTGTCACCAAAATATTGTGCCCAAATTCCATATGTCTGTGTTGCATTGTGCCATTTTCTGAAGTTGAAATGTGGTCCGGACAGCAAGGATAGGACATACCTTCAGGAAACTACATGTCAATATTACTAGACATGCACTTGACTAATGTAACCCAGGGTGAAAGATAACAGGCTAAAGAGAGGTCAAATAAACAATGAAGAAATTTTAAAAAAGGAAACTTTTCTGTGTGGACTTGAGAAATTCCCAAAACATAAAATGAATTTTATACAATCGCTTGAGTGTACCCCAATAAACGAGAAATGAGCAAGAAAATCTGATAAATTCATATATAGATATTAACCTTTTTTTTAAATCTTGTTTTTGAATCTTCAAAAATTGGCATTTGTAGGCTATGATTTTTATACAGGCAACAATAAATATATTTATAAATATTTGTTCTTGGATCTGTGGTAGTATTAAAGGATTCCGCCAGGAGTTAGTAAATGGCAAATAGATGTCTTCTCTTCATCCAGATTTAGTGAATCAATGATATAGCAAAAATTAACTTTTATATGGCTGAACCCTGGTTAGAAGAGGTTCTGTAAGGGGGTCTAGACTAAGTATTCAAGGTTGCTTCCCCTAGCTGTCGCAGCGAAGGTGCAAGTATTTCTTTTAATACTTTACCCTGGAAAGAACAAACCCGCATCCTCATGTCAAAGAGACTGGTGTTCTAACCATCAACCACATGCTTTTTATTGAATGATAAATAAAAATAGTTTGATGAAGTTTTTATTTCCAAATGTATTGTCATATGTCATCCACTGTTGGTATTATGTTTTCTGCCTCATGTTTGACGTTCTAGAGTCATGCTGACGTTATCTACGAAGGTGACTTAGTAGTTTTTATGTAACCAGTATTATCAGTTGTGTCATATCTTTACACAACATATCTAAGCAAATATATATATATATATGTACCAGGGAGACACACAGAACACATTTCTTTCAGCCAATCTGCTTATGACAGTTGCACCAACTATATTTTTATGTCGGTAATAATAGTTTTTGAGATTCTAGTATTAAAATAAATTTTACTGTCGTGGGTGTTAACCTTTATCGTAAACATATTTAAAATGTTTCCAAGACATCATCATCTGTCGCTTTGTCTCAGGACACGATAGCTTTTATGTAGTTTGTTCTGTGCTGAGTTGTATCATATGAAGTGATCTATTTTGAAGTTGCTGAGAGCTTTTGGCTAGGCTGGTCTTGAACCCTGAAATTTTCATGGCATGTAGTTACTAGCGCAGAGTGCTATCAAGATGACATACATGTCTCAGTACAATATTTGATTTCAGGCAGATTATGGAATATTAAGCTTGGTATAACATCTCATTTCAGTTTATACATATTCCTCTTGTACCGTTATACGTCTCATAGGGCCTACAGGTAATTTCTCCATACAGTTTGCCTGGGCAACTCGTTCAATCTTTTCCATGGGATGCAGTCCGATATTCGCTCATGTGTTGCTGGGGCTTGCAAGGAGAGCAAAGAATAGCAATACTGTGACCTACAAGACATGTCATAAGAGGCGACTGAGATAGGGGCCTAGAGAAACTACCCTAGTAAATAAAAAGTGTACAGAAATCTGATGTGCTGACCTACTTTTAGGCGCATAACTGACACAACGTACTATCGATCTTCTTAGGCTCAGATCACATACTAATCACAAAGAGTGGTTTAACAAGTAGTCAGTATGAAGCATTCAAGAAGAGTCTGATATTTCTTGTCTCTCTCAGCACAGTTTCGTTTCTGGGTTACCCTAGGGATTATGAATTTTTAAAAATTGTTTGTTCACCTACTATGAATTCATACGTAGTCAAGACGCATCTCACTGATTTTTCGCTCCTTAGGCTCACTATCCTTCCTTATTACCAATGTCCCTCACCATTCAGACGAACCATACTCCGACTTCAGAGGTGCTTGCAATTTAGATCCCCAAGTAAATGTCTCCTATAGTCAAACCATGTGCACACTAAGAATTATTGACCAAGCTGGCCTCAAACCCTGAAATGTCCATGACACTAGTGCACAATATTATCAACTTTGTTATCGCGACCCTGACAAAGATATGAATGGCTTCAAAAACTTCAGGTCTTATACATGGTCCTGAAGATGACTAAATCGAAGAAGAAATTGTGGTCTACCAATGAGAACCTCCTTGCTGAATTCGTGGAAGCAACTCACATCTCAGTTTAGATATACAAGCATGGAAAACTGATTGTAGAAGAGAAGATATAAAATGCAGTTGAAGATATAGTTTCATATATCACTTATTGGTTGACTATCATCATAACATTCTGGACATGTCCATAGGTGCTCCGATCCCCTGCCTCAACATATTCAGCAGCCCAGCACACCTGTTTGATGTTGATTAATCAACCTTTTCTGCATATTTGGTGTGTAGTTATTTGCAGTACCAATATCAACACCCATCTCTCTCAATCTGGTCAACTAGAATTCACAACCGTGAAACTCCTCTGTTCTAAAAGATTCTTTGCGTTAAGAATGTGATTTCGATCCATTTTATCTCTCTCTGATATCATAGCCATGCCATCCATTTTATCAGCTTGTTCATTACCTCTCCTCCTCTTCTTCTTTGCATTTATTCTTTACGACCAATTTTAATCCCTCTTTGTGATATGTTTGATCTTTGCCAAGAACGTGTATACGTTGCCCATTAGTTTGGTAGGCCCCTAAACGCATAGACTTCTACACGTTAGGACATGTGCATCTGATTTCAGCCAAACCTCCTTAGTCGCCTCTTACGGCATGCGTGGTAGGTAACAGTGGTTCTATTCTTTACACCCCAAATTTGGGCCCGGTAACCACTTGGGCAGTTCATTACCCCTGCATGCCCAGTGATGAAAATGAAGGTGATTTCTCTGATCCCTATAAATTTCATATAAATAAGCTTCACAAACACAAATGTTCAACCTGTAAATAATGTTAACATAAATATAAACAGTGTTAAAAGCACTGCACATGTGATAATGAGATATCACAGACTCGTACTATTATGATAGTTTGTAGTACTGACCCAAAGATAATGAACATTTCTTTCTTGCATATAGAACAGTCATTGCTTCATTATGGTGTATATATATATATTTGTGTATAGCAGAATTCTGTGAAAGTGCAAAAATAACAATCACCCACGCCACCAGAACAGCGGAAGACAAAAACAGAAAGCCACGACACTGAGCAACAACCCGGTAGCAGTGTTACAACAAAAGAAGAAGAAGATATATTTGTGTAGTTATACTGTGCTGTTATTATGATTAATAGTTTATATTGTGTAATAGCTTTATGTATATTTTAGTCACCACTAACTTCTAAAATCTGTAATACACAACGGCAACATCCAATGTATGCTTTCACTAGAGATGGTGTTATATATATATCATCATCAAATAGTTTGTCCTGAGTAGAACTTTGCCACCCCAACAGTCCTCCGAATTTCTCTCTCTCATAGGCCAGATGTCCTGCATCTGCAGCCGTCATGTTCAAATCATCAGTTATATCCTGAATCCATCTTCTCCGTGGTCTTTCTTTTCTTTGCGGTATGTCTCCTTCCATGATGGTCTTCTTCAGCCCTTCATGTCTTTTTATAAGTCCAAAATATCTCAATTTTCTCCTTCTTATTTGTAGCAATATATATATATGAATATAAAATGGAGCAATTCAGAAGTGATGAAATCAGAGACATGTCTGGTCAACCACTATTGACAACTGTTATAAGAAAGAGAAGATGGAGATATGTTGACACACCTTGAGAAGAAATGATCACGAATATCAAAGCAGGCATTGAAGTGGGATGCAAAGGGTTCAAGAAAGAGAGGTCGACCTAAAGAGACCCTGAAACGAACTTTGCTGAGAGAGGCAGGAAATATCGGTCTCAGTTCCATGGAGGAGATTGAGCGAGTTGCCCAGGATAGAGCGGGGGGATAAACTTATGTTGTCATTATCATGATTTATATTGTTGAATACAGTGGGAATACCCATATTATTTTTGATCATTGATACACAATGGGTAAGGAGGTCAATGCCACGCCGGCCACCTTTACTTCCCAGTGTTACTTGAGGTTTACTACCCAATTGAGGTCGGTCAACATGAGAGCCGCCACAGTCTGAAAAAATCGCACCTCAGCTGTGGGATTTGATCCTGGGCACCACACGCTTATAAAACAAGTGCACTAACCACTTTGCATGCTGTCACTGCTTTCACTTTCAATGTGTACTCTCATGTGTCAGTAGGTAGCTATGAACTGCTATTTTAGAGCACAGCATTCTGCCTCCAAACCCAATGTATACCTCCTTATAATCACATGAACAGTATTCAACAACGCCACTTTATATATAGACATCATCTCTACACTATTATCTGTATTAATTTCACCATATTACAAGTACCCGTTGCAGAAGAGTCTGCATTTTTCCCCTGGAATTTTAACATGTCATTAGCTACTTAAATGCATTTATATACATTCATAGACAATAAGATTCATATTATCTTCGTCAACCAACTGTACCAGTCTAGAATTTATAATGTCTTACATGTGTGACCCATTAATCCTCTTCTTCTTTGCGTTCGTTCTTTACGACTAATTTTACTCACTCTTTGTGATATGTTTGATCTTTGCCAAGAACATGTATACGTTGCACATTGGTTTGGTAGGTCCCTAACGCATAGACTTCTACACGTTTATGACAAGTGCATCCGATTTTAGCCAAACTTCCTCAGTTGCCTCTTACGACATGCGTGGCAGGTAACAGTGGTTCTTTTCTTTACACCCCAAATTTGGGCCCGGTAACCACTCGGGCGAACCCATTAATCCAATTGTTATACAAACCAAGTTCTGCATTCATTCATATTCATAGATTTATGATTGTTTTATTGTGCTAACGTCACTACCAAGCTCATATTGTGCTAACGTCACTACCAAGCTCATATTGTGCTAATGTCACCACCAAGCTCATGATAATCTGCTGCCGACTTTTGTTTCCAGCAATTTCACATTTTCATGTAATGGAGAGACACCTGTCTTGACATTTACTGATATGTTTGTCTTCCCTTGATAACGGACGGCTCTTGTTTGCTATATATTATATATCAAATATTTTATCATGAACATTTAACTTTCTATTTTCTGTATGAGTTAAATTCATATATAACTCTGAAACTAAAGTATAATATTGCACACAGAGTTGTTGTATATATTTGTTTTCATTTGGTAGTAAACCAACATTGACATTCACTGGCCGAATGGATAAGGGTGCAGGCTCCCATTCGGGAGACCAGGGTTCGATACCAGGTAAAGGCAAGAAGATTTTTCTGTCTGGGGTATAAAGAAAAAATCCGAACCTGAACAGTTTCACAGCGGCTGCTCTAGCTCTGCAGCCATTGTTTTCCTTCGATCCAGAAGCATTTGAGCTTTCAGCTCTTTGGTTTGAGTGCCATGGACATCGCAACCCTTCGGTTCGGCCACGGACATCGTAAATCTGGAGAACCTCTGGTTTTCCTTCCAGCCGCAGAATTGAACCCGCACTCAAAGAGGGCTTGTCACACCATCGTCCAACGCGCTACTAACATGCTGGGCAGGTCCTTCTCCTCCCCACCCCGGACCTACACCGTCCTAAAAAGTGGTAACACGGGCAGTAAAGCCAGTTATTTTTTATGTATATCATTATCCTAAAGTGAAATGTCAGTGAATTTAATGTCCATGATTATCCTAAAGTTAAATGTCAGTGAATTTAATGTCCATGATTACCCTAAAGTTGAATGTCAGTGAATTCAATGTCCATGATTATCCTAAAGTTGAATGTCAGTGAATTCAATGTCCGTGATTATCATAAAAGTTAAATGTCAGTGAATTCAATGTCCATGATTATCCTAAAGTTAAATGTCAGTGAATTTAATGTCCATGATTATCATAAAGTTAAATGTCAGTGAATTCAATGTCCATGATTATCCTAAAGTTAAATGTCAGTGAATTCAATGTCCATGATTATCATAAAGTTAAATGTCAGTGAATTCAATGTCCATGATTATCATAAAGTTAAATGTCAGTGAATTCAATGTCCATGATTATCCTAAAGTTGAATGCCAGTGAATTTAATGTCTGTCGTTATCCTAAAGTTGAATGCCAGTGAATTCATTACATCAATGATTCTTCTCAAGTTAAATGTCAGGGATGCTCTCAAACGTCTATGTCTTAATGTTACTGTTAATGATAGAACTTAGGGCGACTAGCTGATAGTTGGTGATGAGAAATTGCGATAATGAAATCTACCTCGACTACAGTGTCTTTGGGGGTAGTGAAGATACCC
Organism: Arion vulgaris; assembly: GCA_020796225.1. Taxonomy (NCBI): domain Eukaryota; kingdom Metazoa; phylum Mollusca; class Gastropoda; order Stylommatophora; family Arionidae; genus Arion; species Arion vulgaris. The sequence goes on from CM036767.1 coordinate 4,187,873, forward strand.
TCTAGTCTCTTGTTGACTTCTGTCAAGGGTGGGAAAGAAATCCTCTTATACACAGGCTTGAAGGGTGAGAACGTAATCATCGCTGGATCACAGACAATAAATGATACTCATTTTCACCATAAATAATGGCATTTTTGTTTTGGATTTAGTATTGTAAGAATTCAGTAACAGAAACTTAATTCAATCTGCAAAGCTGCTATTATACACATAACTTTATTTGTTCCGCTCATGAACACAATTTGTTTTTACTCATTTACTTGAGCATATTCAAATTGAACGCTACTCCACTGTACATACCAATTCTGGTTATTTTTATTATGCTTTATAGTTTTATTTGCAATCACCCTCATTTGAAAATCAAAACCTCGTATGAACCTTTACAAAAGCATTTACTTTTTATTTTTTAATTTTTGCTATTTGAAAAGGATACCAAAAAAAAAGGAAACCACAAATATGTTTGTTGTAAATACGATCTAGAAATGATAATATGTATTTGTATGTATATATTTCAAGAAAATATATTGATGTTATAAATGTTTGGTTAACTCCTTGTGTATCAAACACCACACTACGGGCTTTGGGTTGATGCCTTTTACCAGGGGCCACATTAAAGGGCGTTTTATTATTCTAAAAACAAATGGCTTGTAAAAACTTGGATTTTGTCCACTAAGAGTTAAGTTTCATGTTTTTAGTAGTTTGTTGAAGTTGTATAAGTTTATATAGAAGTGTCGAAGAACTGACGGGGTCCACATATAGGTGCTTCAACCCTAAAACAAACTGATAGTGCCAGCAGTAGAACTGTTAGATAGTGACATTTATTGAAAGCCAATTCAATTATTGATCTCTTGTTAGATTAAAATTTATTTAGCTTTGGTTACAGATTTCAGAAATTTTGTTCGACATGTTTTTTCTTATTGTAATTCAGTTCGCTGTACAGTATTTCCCATTCACAGACAGAACATTGATATCCATATTCAGGGGGTCTGTGTGGGTAAGTGGTTGCGCCATTGCAGTGCATGCCGAAGGTCGTGGGTTCAAATTCTGATCGCTCCATCACCCACATGTGGACAGACAGCCGACCACATCCTGCAAGATTGTCACCTGATGAATCAACTACGGATAGAACACACTGGTCAACAGAGACAGACATCAACACAAAGCTGCTTGGAAGTCTTGACAAACTAACAAATACAATAACATACATCCAGAGAACCGGACTCATTGTGTAGACATTGAACATCAGCGAACGAGAAGAAGAAGAAATCCGGACAGCACCATTCTGTTCACAAGGAGTGCATTTTTTTCCAGAGACACTCTAGGATTGTTGCAGGAGTTTGTAAAAAAAAAAGTAAAGGAACCCTTTCATACCCTGTGTTATATAGGTCAATACAGTGTTAGGCCTGTATTTTCATTGACCGTCGGCACACGATGGGTGATGTGGTCAGCATCACGCCGCCGCCTTTACTTTTCCAGAGCATGTCTGGTACCCAGTTGAGGCTGGGTCGACCTGAGAGCCGTCGCGGTTGGGAAAAATTCCACGCGCATTGTGGAAGCTGAACCCAGACCACCAGCCTTGCGAAGCGAGTTCACTAACAACTACACTACAGCGGCTCTCAGCAGGAGCTTGTACTCTGTGTAATTCAGCAGATGGCTCGTTACTTCTGTTGAGAGGGCCGAGCTATATGGGGTAAAACTCAAATGCAATGAAATCAGTCCTTCGCCTTTAGACACTTTTAGGTATTGATATCCAGACTTTTGAAGTTGGTTTGAGATAAGATATTTGTCACTGAGTTGCGGTATAAATCATCTAATACTCATACTTCAATCTAGCAGGACTATGCACCTATAGGAGCGGATAAGCATCAATTCTATCCAGTTTATGTCTTTCTTATTTTTGAAACAATAATTTGAAAGTAATTTTTGTCTCAGCAAGTTTCCTGCATTGGAATTTTTCTGTGAACGAATTATGAATGTTTCAAAGTAGCAATATGCCATTTATTGTATTGTACATATTTGTGATAATTAGTGTCACAACAGCATTGTTATATTATATTGGTGGTACATACTGCATGCTCCTTGTTATCGCTTACTTTATGCATTCTGATGCCATATTTATATGAACTAAAATTACAATCTGGCTTCAGTCATGAAAACACTGAGCCAGCAGTACTTGTGTTAGTAATCTGTTGTGTATACATCATTGTGTTAGCTACCTCATTGTTATTTTAATCATGCTTCATTATCATTATTAGCTGACGGCTGGCTCATTGTCATGTGTGTGGTTCACTAACTTCAGCCTTTTCGTTATTTGTTGTGTGATGATGTGGGGAGGTTGAGAGGTTTCTTTGTGGATTATGCGTTAGTTGAGTATTCGTTCTTCTTCAATGATCCAGCGGCACTTGAGCTTTTGCCCTTCGCCCAATGCTATGTAGTGGTATCTGCATGTGTTTGTAAGTTGTTCTTTTGTTCCGTATAATGTGTTCCATTTATCTGGCCTTGGAGGAAGGAGGTTCTTTCTGATGTCTTCTAGTACTTGACACTTGAAGAGGTGGTGGTGAACGGTTTCATGATGATGTGCGCACAGTTGGCACTCTGGAGTGTGTTGTGGATGAATTCTGTTCAAGTGATTATTAAGTGTTATGTGTTGGGTTTGGAGTCTAAAAATGGTGCTCTGATCTCTTCTTGTAAGGTGGTTGATGTTGTCATTAAGGTTAGGGGTGGCCATATGGGTGTACACTTCTCTTCCTGTGTTTCCCATGGCTCATCTGTTCAGCCAAATTTCTTTATTTGTTGTCATTAGGATTTGCTTTGCTGTATGGAGAGTTGTCCATCTTTTATGTCCAGTGATGGTGTGGACTCTAGTGTTTTTCTTAATGTGCTTCTTTCATAGATGGTGTCTTGTATGTCTTGGTTCCAAAATGGTTTGTGTGATTTCCGGCTGCCCCTTGGGATACATAGTGCTGAGGCTTTCAGAATTGCTGCTTTTGTTACTTCTTCGTTGAAAGTCTCAACACTGCTGGCATCAACTTGTGTAAGCAGAGAGTCAGTTGTTTCTTGAAAAAGTCTCCAGTTAGCTTTTTTGAAGTTCCATCGTGTTTTTGCTTTGATATGCTCTACTTACAGTTGTTATAGTAGTAAGGAGTGGTTTGTGATCGCTCGATATCATCAAGTATTTGAGAATGGCAGGATTCTGTCAAGTCGGATGAGCAGATGGTCAGGTCAGGTCGAGTAAGTGAGAGGTGAGCTCTGTGCAGCAGAGTTGGTGGAGATTCTGCATTCTGTAATACTGATAGGTTTGTTGTATCACATAGCTCTTCTATTAATTTTCCTGTCCTGTTGTTGTCTGGGTAGCCCCAACGTGGAGAGTGTCCATTGAAGTCACCGGCTAAAATAGTTTTGCGATACTGTGTGTTGTGCAGTTCTGGCAGTTTGAGTGTTTTCTGCGGAGGGTTGTAGATGTTGTATATGGTATATTTTCCTCCAGAGTGCCAGATAGTAATTTGTTTGCACATCTGTGGGATGGGATGTTGTAAGCTGTGATGCATCCTGAATGTCGTTACGTATGTATGTGACTATGCCTCGGCAGTCAGTACACCTACAGGGATAACTGGTGTATCCAGTCATGTGCAGGTCACTGTCTTTGTGTAGGGTTTCTTGCAAAAGGGCCACATGTACCTTGTGGTCATGTAATAATTTTGAGAGTTCAATCTTTTTGTTTCTTAGACCACAGATGTTTCATTGTAGGATGTTAAGTGAATGTTTGTTCTTTTGGTCATCTGACATCTATAGGTCCTTCTTCCTCCAAGGGTTTTGTGTATTTCTATGTTTTCATTTGTTTGTTTTGTTTTTTCCAGTAGCCAATTTTTCGCACAGAACAGTCCGGTTACCCTCTGTCTGGCGCGGACCTTGATATTCGAGTCGACGTCCGATCTCGCTTGAATTTCTGTTATTGTTGTACATAGCATTGAAAGTCTGTGGATTTCCTACCCACCCCGGACAGGAGCCAGAGTAATACCGCCATAGCACTAGTGGATGAGGGGCTTTCTGTGTCACTTAATGATACTGCAGCCAAGGTAGGGTTCACTGTTCTCATTCCCCGCCACCAGATTGCCTGCTGGTCACGCCAAGCTCAGTTATACTCTAGGCATGTGTCCAAATGTTCAAGGCAAGAGGATCATCATGTCCTGAGTCAACTGCGCCTGTACGATGGATGTCAGCCGTCAGAAAGCAGCACACATTGGTTCTCTATCCTCAGATCTAGTTAGTACCCTTCTGACTTCTTTCCAACCACAGAGAGTGCATGTACATTGTCAAATATTATACAAATGTTTACCACATCTATTCAGTTATGCTGTAGTGCTGTGCCAGATCTGAATGGTCATATGAGAGGCCATTAGAGCTCTCACTGTGGTCAAGAATGTTGGAGGGGGGGAAAGGGGATGTGGGTAGGGGAAAGAAAGGAGGGAAGTGGGAGGGTTAAGCAGGATTACTCCCGCCCACTCATGTTGTTTAGCCAGTCAGCCGAAACTGTTGCCCGGGTGTGGCAGTGAGCCAAACATGAGCTAGGTGAGAAGTGGGGACCAAGTAGGATCATGACTATCCATGGGTGCGACCAGGATACGGCTGTCATTTTCCGTGAGGTACTACCCCTACCTTCTCACCCAACACCCAGAGTATTTGTTAACAATATGTTGTTTGTCTTGAGAAATCAATAATGGGAATATTCCGATCGAGATATTTTTCCAGAGAGTCCTGATCGAGTTCCTAGTCCGGTCGGAGACGGACGATAAAACATAGGTCCTGTGTTAAAGTTGAGCACATAAAAGAACACTTCACAGTTCAAAATCGAGAAGAGCAGGCTGGAAAGCCGCTGTCCGGCAAAATTCATTAGAAAGATTAAATAATAATAAATCCTAAAAAAATATTTTCACAATCTTCTAAATTACATCGGTGACCCTCACCAGTGCTATTGAGTCCATGCACTGCCGCTGAGATCTTCCTGTATAAGAAAGAGATCAGAACACACATGGTTACTCACCGAAGTGCAATGATGATGGTCCTATCAATCAATGGAGATATCTGTGGTCAAGTTGGTTAACTTGTGTTCTGAGGGTTATGGGTTTAACTCTTTCCACGCTTTAAGCCGCACACTGCGCCATAGAGTTGCTTCCTTATAAGAAGTCTTTCTAGTTTTACTTCTACTATTTTACTTATACTACTTTTTAACCTTGTTATTCTATTGGGTTGTCCAGTTTTCTTCAATTTAGTATATAATAAGATATATATGTTTATTTATTGACAAGTAGTTGGGATCGTAATTGTTTTGTAAATTTGTTTTTTACTTCCCTTGAATTAACTGCTTAAAAATTGAGGAAATAAATGGGCGTGGAAAGAGTTAAATAAACCATGGTAGCTGTTCTATTCACAAGTGTATTTTTTTCCAGAGACCTCTAGGATTGTCATCAGAGTTACGGAGTTTGTGCAGTACTCGGCCGGTGGCGTGCCATTTCTGCGAGAGGGTCAAGCCACATGGAGTAACACCCGGCACAATGAAATCACTCCTTCAACTTTAGACCCCTTTAATCTTCTACTTCCTTTCTTACCCTCAACTGTCGTATCCATTCTGGTCAAAATTTTCAAAGTATTTTTAAAAAATATATGCACAAAATTTATGTTATACTGTCTGATAATGGCCAGCAAGTTTACCAAATAATAACAGCTGATGTTCTCTTGACTGTTCAGTTACCCTTCACTTTTTTGTTTTGTTTTACTGGACTATTTCTTGGATTGTGCCTCATTGCATTTGGTATTCAAACATACTTCCCAAAGTGTAGCAGAAGTATAAATAGTGACATGTGAGGGCGAATAAGAAGTATGTGTCACCAGCAAGTCTTGAAAACAATTTGTGTGTGTATATATGGATCCCAACTCAATCGGGCAGAAGTATGGACAGCCGATATCATCAATACGGTACGCTCTCAATTATGTGACATGGGCACGTCTCCGACACTGGAACGAGTTCAAGAATTAGGCGTTAAGTGTGGACATGCCAGACAGTGTCATCTTCGTGGTAGAGAGAGAAGATATAGTAATCAACTTCTCATGGATACGGTGAGCAAATGGACTTTAGGATGGCTGCTGCAGCGGGGACAGAGCATGCATGGGAATGCCCAATGTGCCGTGACGTTGATCGCATAACATAACATATATATATATATATACTCATAAGCATCTGTAGAAAAGGACTGTGCACCTATAGGTGTGATGTGAAGTTGTTTCTGTTAACCAATAAGTAAACCAAAAAGGGAACGTGACAAGTTTGAAATAAAGTGAACAAATTCTCATTGCGAGATCACCAAAATTGTTACAATATCTTTATTGTTGGACTACAATACAGATATCTTTTTTCTTACTGAACATTTTTTGTTACTATACCACCAAGATTTTTAAGAGAGCCGCAGTAGCGTAGTTATTATTGAGCTCGCTTCTTAGTCTAGTGGTCTGTGTTCAATTCCACAGTGGGTATGGAATTTTTCTGAAAGTAACGCCTCTCAGTCTTAATTGGGTACCAGGAAAAGAACTGGGAAGTAAAGATGACTGGCGTGATGTTGACTGCCTCACCAATCGTGTGCAGACGGTCAATGAAAAATACTGGCCTAACACTGTATTACCTTTACTTTCTTTTTTAAACCAAGATTTTTACTATATAGTATTTGTTTGTTAAAAAAGTTAATTGTATATCCTTTACAGGACTTTGCGAATCAACCCCAGCTTTTAACGCTGTTTGTGATTTGTTTAAGTCATTATTACGTTCAGTAGTTTGCCATTGATTTCTGAACGGGAATCATCGTCCTTTTATAAAAATCCACGTGAAACAATTTGCAACCAAACTGTCCGCAGCATGATTCAAACTCAGAACGTCGGTTAATAGACAGAGTCACTATCCCTAGGCGCACCAGTATTTGTTAGACCAGCAAAATTGTTACTGTATCATTTTGGTTAGACCACAATACATATATCTCTTGTTCTGACTAAATACTACTTAGTTAAACCATCAAGATTTTTACTAGAGTCTTTGTTAGACAATCAATATTTTTTTCTCATTAGTTTTTGTTATACCATGGACAGAAAACAAGAAAAAACACTGATGTCCTGAAAGAACTAAACATTAAAGAGAATTAGATGATAAACAACATACTATACAGAAAAATTATATACTTGGTCACATTAAGCGTCATAATGGCCTGGAAAGAACAATATTAGAGGGCAGGGTCCCAGGAGGCAGACCAAGAAAAAGATGGCTACAAGATATTAAAGAAATCATGAATATGGCCATCGACGAAGTGGGTGAACTGGCTAAATATTCAGTATATGTATATGGAACTGCAGTAAAACTATTTGATTGGCAAAACACGTAATACAAAGTACTGTAGTTTTACAAATTACAATATTTTGTCATTGTTTTTGTAATTTGTAAAACTACAGTACTTTGTAATTACGTGTTTTGTGAACTGGCTAGAGACAGAGTGAGTTTCAGATGCACCGCAAAGAGAACAATGTCCTATAAAGGATACCACAAAGATGTTTTACAGTACAATCTTTTTTAGGCCACATATAATTATAAAATAAAACCTGTTAGACCACACTGGTTAAATACACACCTTCAATATACTTAGCACCTTAAATGCTGTATAACATTTGTATTGTTCAATAATCAATCTCACTTACCCTGAGTCTGGGGTAGTCCATATCTGCACTACACATGTGCCAATTTGGCCTATTTTATTTAGGGTTGGGAGTAACACTCATATTTTGTATAGGACCGTCGTCTGTATCCTGTTTATCTTGTATCCTTGACATGCTTGATAAAGATCTTTTTGTCAAAGCGATACTGTATCTTGTGTTTGTACTTTGTAAAACTACCATAATTTTATTTAACATGTATCATCTTTGATAGTTTTACTGCAGTCTTCCCTTGTATCAGCACAATTAGTAGTTACCTTGAAATAACAGACTCTACAACTGGGTCTTGATACTTCTGTAAAAGTACGCCATTATTTTCTGTGCTTCTCCCAACGGAGCACAGGTCTTCAACAAACTTCTTCCAGCTCTTCCTCTCTCTTGCCTTCCAATTCTTTCCATGTTTTACCTATAGTTTAATTTTGTCTATCCCTTTCCATCTTGTTTCAGAGATTCCCAGAATATCTATCCTGTAGTTCTTCATCTCTGTTGCAAGCTGGGCTGTTTTGCCCTGCTCAAGCAACGTTCTCACTTTCCAGCAACCAATTCTGGCCATTTTCCAACAGGAAAGAAGGCTAGTCGGCATAACCGAACCTTTCGCCTTTCCCGGCGACATCATTTGCCCCCTGTTGGTGGACTTTTCCCTGGTTCGGATGGTTGTAGGTTATTTCGTATTGTTGTGTTATCCATGTTTGTTGAAGATTTGTTGGCTTAATTTTTCTACGGGGTGAGGTAGCCCGTCCCACACAACCGACCCTCCTTAGTCACCTCTTACGACATGTCTGGTAGGTAGACATTGCTGCATATTCTTTCCTGCCCTTGTGGGCCCCGGCAACACATGAGCGGATCCCTACCTTAGTCGCCTCTTGCGACATGCCTTGTAGGGCGCATTGTTACAATTCTTTATTTCCCTTACGAGCCCCGGCAACACATGAGCGGATCCCTACCTTTGTCGCCTCTTGTGACATGCCTTGTAGGGCGCATTGTTACAATTCTTTACTTCCCTTACGAGCCCCGGCAACACATGAGCGGATCCCTCCTTTGTCGCCTCTTGTGACATGCCTTGTAGGGACATTGTTACAATTCTTTACTTCCCTTCGAGCCCGGCAACACATGAGCGGATCCCTACCTTAGTCACCTCTTACGACATGCCTTGTAGGGCACATTGTTACAATTCTTTACTTCCCTTACGAGCCCCGGCAACACATGAGCGGATCCCTACCTTAGTCACCTCTTGTGACATGCCTTGTAGGGCACATTGTTACAATTCTTTACTTCCTTACGAGCCCGCAACACATGAGCGGATCCTACCTTTGTCGCTCTTGTGACATGCCTTGTAGGGCCATTGTTACAATTCTTACTTCCTTACGAGCCGGCAACACATGAGCGGATCCTACCTTTGTCGCCTCTTGACATGCCTTGTAGGGCCATTGTTACAATTCTTACTTCCTTACGAGCACCGCAACACATGAGCGGGTCCCTACCTTGTCACCTCTTGTGACATGCCTTGTAGGGCGCATTGTTACAATTCTTTACTTCCCTTACGAGCACCGACAACACATGGACAATTTTCTGTGCTTAGCCAGTTTAAACTGTTGAATCAACTCAGAGATTACAGTTTACAAATAACAAATATGTTATTGATGTAAGATCAGAAAGTGTTAATTTCTTGATAGACCACATTGATTATGCTTACACATATCTGTTTGTGTGCTGTTTACAAACATATCAAATTGTTTTAATAGGCTTTGCCAAGCATTTATTTGTAGAAATTACTTCACTGATGCCTTTGTTTTAAATTTTATTCTCCCCACAATATGTTTAAAATCTTCTGCTGTTTATACTTCCACAAATATCACATTAAAAAAAATGCCTGTCAGAAGTGCTGTCTCTCTATTCCCAGGTGGATGATGGAATTGGTTGTCCATCTTTGCAGTTGAGCGTAGGGGTGGAAGCTTTAATTTGTGTTCCATGGCCAGATGAGTCGCCCTTGTGTTTATTTAGCGTGGTTTTGATATTGTCTATCCTTAGTGTGGTTTTGATATTGTCTATCCATCTTTTCTTGGTCTTCCCTTGGCTCTAGTACCTGATCTCTTTTTATTGTATGCTGTTATTGGTGGTTGGTTGTAATTCCATTGAATACTTTCAGCAAGAAAGATTGATGGATTGGATATTGTTGTTTTTTTCGATTCAGAAGCACTTAAGCTTTCGGCTCGGTGCCATGGACATTGTAACCATTCAGTTCGGTGCCACGAACACCGTAAATCTGGGGAACCTGTGGCTTTTTCTGCCAGCCGCAGAATTGAACCCGCACTCACAGAGGGCTTGTCAACCGCAGTCCAACGTGCTACGAACACATGCGGGCATGGATTGGATATAGAACCAGTAATATTTTAATATGCAATATTATAAGTGATGAGATGTACCGATGTACTGAAGTCATCGGATGCACTTACCAACATTTCTATCATTAAAAAAGCAATAATTTCCCCGGGGACAGTTCTGATCAGTTGTCCAGTTGAAAATCTAGTAATATAATGATCATCCACAAAGTTTCCGACACGATTTTTGGGGTGTCTTCCAGAATGTCCCTACCAATTACCTACTGTTTCTCATTATACATCGACAACATATTAATTTTGAGACTTATGAAATTATTATTTTTTTGAAATTACTATAATTTTTTTTGTTTCACAGAATTGTTGTAAAATTATGCATTTGTCGTATTAGCATGTGCATTTTATATTGAAAATAATATAGCATTCATAATTTGAGGTATAATGTTGATATATATATATATGTTATAGGCAGTCTTTGTCCTGGCAGTGTTTTGATGTTCCAAGACTTGTTTCGTTGTTGTTATTGCTGCTGCCGTTGTTTTTGCTGCTGCTGTTGTTGAGATCTAGAGCTGCTGAGCTGACTGACTGTTTGTATTCAATGCCAAGTTGAGGAACTACCTCCAGACTGTCACTGCTTAATTTTCTTCAACAGGTTTTTGTGCTATATATATATATATATATATTCATATTTTTTACAGCCAGCTCTTTTCTGAGATATTCAGAAATTTGAAGTAATTTTTAACAAAATGTTCAAATTATTTGAGAATATCTGGTTTGAATACTGTTGTTTGTTTGATAAATTTGATTTATCATCAAGAAAGAATATTTCCATATTTATATAGTTTTTATTACAGTACATAAAACCATTACTAACATATGAAAATGAGTAATTGACAGTAGGTAGATATGATAATCATTGGAAGTCACGGAGATGAAGATGGTTTTACACAAACAATGCAAAAAATTCCAAGGATTGTTACATTTTCTAATGTTGATGTTATGAAAGATGTCAATGCACAGAGAAGGTTCATTTTCAACACCAGAGAAAGAGGTAATCATCATTTTCAGCCATGTCATAAAAAAATGATTAAAACACGTGGTGGTAAACAACATCGAAGATGAGATAGAGAACGAAAAATACACATAATTCTGAACAGCCTAACTTCATGGTGCAGAAATATGTCAACCTTCAAACTGATAGTCAGAACTCAGTATCAAAACTTTTGTCAAGACCCACGACCGCCTTTAATCAGAAGGAAGGAGGCCCACAACCGCTTAAAGTCAGAAGGAAATACACACATTGATGAAAGGTAGAAACTGGAGCTGGATGGGACACTCAACCAGAAGTGATCCAGAGACCATCGTGAGAATTTGTCTTTCTTTTCTGTAATCATGTTTTGCCTCACATCACAGAGTCAGGATAAGAAGTGATTTCTAGAATGGGCTTTTGTGTGCGCTTCATTAACAGTGTTTTTCGTCGCCTCTGTTATCTCTGAGGTCCACATTTTGCACGGACATCATTTTACTTTGTATCCACTGTATCGGAGTAGCATTGCTCTTTGATTACTAATATATAATTTGTGTACTAATATATTTTGTTACATATCAATCTACACTTTATCATTTGTCTGTGATGGAATTACATTGAGATTAAGCATCACTAGGCAAGTCACAAGAAATAACAAATTAAATAGTTCGACCACATAAGCAGATTACCAACAGACAGTACACCTCAAAGAGCAATGCTACTCAGATACAGTCAATATAAAACAAAAAGCTGTGCACGCAAAAGGTGGACTTTATGAATAACGGTGGCAGTGAAAAACAGTATTTATGAAGCACACACAAAAACCTGTTCTAGAAATCTCTTCTTATCCAGATGATGTGAGGCAAAACAGGATTAGAGACAAGAAAGAAGGGTTCTAAACTGTTCTGAATGACGATGCGCTTAAATAAATGCAAGTAATTATGTAACACTAAATTTAATACTTGATTTCTGGTAACCAAATCGTTGTCAAGTTCGGTTTGAGGCTGGCTACCCCATCCAGTATCAAAAATCTTCAACAAATTCCAACTAACCGCAAACTAACATGTATTGGTAGAGGGCCTATATGGTTAAAAAGACAGAGAGACTGGGTGAAAGTAAGCGGGAAGGAGGAAGACCTTGATATAACTGGAAGAGGGATGAAATGAACATAAAACCAGTTTGACTGAATACACCACCATGACAGATGATACAAGATGTTAGAGATCTATTTGCAGCTCAACCTTTGATAGGAAGATAGTAAATAATCAATCAATGTTTTAAATATTGATCAGAAACATATATACAGTGTAGTTAAAAAAAAAATCATTTTTGTTTAGTTTAGTTGTTGGATCATCATTATCACTGCACATCAAATCAATTAGTTCAGAAGTGTTCCGATCTCCTCCTCAGTATGTCTCTCAGCGTGTGGCGACTAATGACACCAGTTCTTTGTTTGTTTACTATTCTTCTTTGGCTACCGGAACAGTGCTCTTGTCTAGCTACACCAGAATTGACTTGGAATTCGTGCAGTCTGGTATGGGTTGTAGATTCACAACTATTACTTGAATCATTTATACATCCTCTCTCCCTTAGGGAATTCAGTCTGGTCCATTGCTCGCCCTCGTTTTACATCAGACAAGCCTATTAACACATTTATTTCCAGTTGCATCTGCATGCCCTGACACAAAAATAAAACTGATTTTTGTCATCCTAGACAGGGCCATGCGTTATATTTTCTCAGTATGATGGAAGTCTTCGAAATGCCGCCCCTAAAATGATTTTTCTTTAAAATAACCTTCAATTGTGATTTTAATTTCGCTGCTTATGCCGCCCCCCTTACAGTTCCGCCTGATGTGGTAGCCACTCTGTATCATAGCACGGCACGGCCCTGATCCTAGACCTCCTCAGCGACTCCAACCATTTTATCCGAGCCCAGCCAGTTTCAATCTTCCTGAGCATACTCATTGAGTCACTGAGAAAACACACATTTCTGTTTATGTCAATGTAACTAGGAAACAAACAAATAAGACTATTCTTTAAACACAAAATGTGTGCATTCATGTTTTTTAAAAATACATTCACAATGACATATTTTCCCTCACTGGCTACAACACAGAATAAGTTGTAAATACTGTATAGTTTTTTGTGTGGCTAATCTCTAATTACTGTGACCGTACATAGACTGTTGTATAGTTGCCAAATTTTTGTAAACTTATTGCAAAGAGCCAAACAAACTTTTATGTTATAAACATAGTTGTATATATTCAGAGGTGTCATAGTTTTTTTTTAGTTTTCAACTTAACATCAAAGTTCTTAGTTTGTCTGATACGATTCTCAAAACTCAAGGTGGGGTGAGAAGATGGGAAGAGTTACACTTGTGGAAACTCTACAAATGCACCTTCATTATTTTATAACTTTCATTTATGAGTAGTTACAGCGCCAGTCTCCCAGTAGTTACCGCACCAGTCTCCCAGTAATCACTGCGTCAGTCTCCCAATAGTTACCGCACCAGCCTCTCAGTAGTTACTGCGTCAGTCTCCCAATAGTTACCGCACCAGTCTCTCAGTAGTTACTGCGTCAGTCTCCCAATAGTTACCGCACCAGTCTCTCAGTAGTTACCGCACCAGTCTCCCAGTAGTTACCGCACCAGTCTCCCTGTAGTTACCGCACCAGTCTCCCAGTAGTTACTGTGTCAGTGTCCCAATAGTTACCGCACCAGTCTCCCAGTAGTTACAGCACCAGTCTCCCTGTAGTTACCGCACCAGTCTCCCTGTAGTTACCGCACCAATCTCCCTGTAGTTACCGCACCAGTCTCCCTGTAGTTACTCCACCAGTCTCCCAGTCTTAGTGATTCATATGCAATCTTCAGTACAGTCTGTGTTTTTCCTTTGATAACTCATGGTGTAGATGCCATTAAGAGAGAACAAACCACACTATCATATCAGCAGTCTCTCTTCTGATTAGGTTCTAGTTCAAACCTCGGTCCATTCATGAAACGCTATGTCTTCCTGAAGGATTTGATCCTTGACTCTATGTCTCTCATATCTATAATAGCAACCAGTCCTTCATTCTGCTGATGTGAATGTAATTATTGCTGTTCTAACAGTTATATAAGGACTGTCATCATAGCACTCCGCACATGTCCATAGGTGTTTCGATTCCCACCTAAGTAAATCCAGCAGCTTCCAGTGGCCCAATTCGCCAATTCGATGTTAAGAAATCAATCCTTTTGCATATTTAGTATGTTGTTGTTTTCGGGATGTAACCTCAATCTGGTCAGCAAATTATTGCTGTTCTATTATGATCTATAATGGTTTATCTTCAAGATCTTGTCCTATCATTTGAATTTGTTTTAAATTTTATTTTGGTGTCCACTACATTTAGTTTAGAAAATTCATGAATAATCTGGAAACTTGTATCTAACCAACTGTTTGTGGTTGTCTAGTAATACCATACGTCTATACTGATGTTGGTAAGAACTTGATGGGTTGATTGATAGGATTATCATCATTGCACTTCGGTAAATAAGCATGTTTGCTCCGATCTCTTTCTTACACAGGAAGATATCAGCGGCAGTGCATGAACTCTGTAGCACCGGCGAGGGTTCCCGGTGTAATTTAGAAGATGGTGAAAATATTTTGTAGGAATTTTATTTTTAATCTTTATAATGAATGTTTGCCAGACAGCAGCTTGTCAGCCTGCTCTTCACAATTTTCAACTGCCAGGGATTCTTTTACGTGCTCAATTTGAACACATGATCTACTTTTATAATCTGCCTTCGATAGGACTAGGAACCCGATCTCACATACGCTCAGATCAGGAATCTCTGGAAAAATATCAGATGGCTCCATGAGGGAGCGAATAGAGTATCTTTGAAACAAGAGGCGAGCACCTAACTTCTACACCAACAGAATTGTAACCAGTTTCTCTTATTGTACTAAATGTGTGTTTATGTTACTCCCAGGTCAGTGTATTTTGTACTTAACCATGTTTGATATATCTGTCACTTATATTGTATGTCACATATTTGGTCTGCAACCGAATAAACAATATTTAACTGATGATGTGTTCTATGTTTTACTTGGCTTGTTTGTTATGAAAATCTGGCCAACAGGAACAACCATTCAGAAGAAATTATGGGGAACCGGTGAAGACCTCAAGCGCACCGCCTTGTTTATTTACATACCGGAGTAGTGGACAGAGAAGAGAACAAATATATACACTGTATATCTAGAAAGAACTTAAGATCGAAGAAAACTGGCTGATGCTACAAATAAGAAAAAGACAATTGAGATATTTTGAACATATTAAAGGATACGAAGGGCTGGAAAAGACTCATGGAAGGATGTATACCGGCAAGTAGAAGAAGAGAACGACCACGGAGAAGATGGAGTCAGGATGTAACTGATGGTTTGAACATGACGGCTGCAGAGGCGGGGCATCTGGCTTATGAGAGAGAAGTTCCGGAGGATTGTTGGGGTGGCAAAGTTCTGCTCAGGACAAGCTGTTTGATGATGATGACCGGAGTAGTTGCATAGCAGAAGTTCATCGCAGAAGAAGGAGGTTATGGTCAGCTGTTAGAAATAGTTTGACTCTTATTTTATTTCGTGCATGTGGACTCCTAGAAAATAACCGTAGCTGTTATTATATTCACCCGATCCTAAAGGGCAGGTTTCGGTATGAGTGGATGTCGTCTATAGAAGTTTCTAACCTCCAGAGGTTTACGTGGATATACTGTCCTGGGTATGCGGGTGTTTACGTTAATGAGAGCGGACAGGCTTGCATCAACGGCATCGATTGCTAGGGAGTTGAAGATGGATAAGAGGGATGTTCTTCGGTCTTTTCGCGACTGTCTGTTAGATGAGGACACTAAAATAGATGTTGAATCGATTCATTCACAAAATAGATGAGACTGTAGTAAAACTATTTGATTGGCAAAACACGTAATCACAAAGTACTGTATTTTTACAAATTACAACAACAATGACACAATAGAGCAACGTTTCGACCAACAAGGCCTTTAAGCAAACGAACAGGAGTGACAAATTTTAAAAAACAAATGGACGACAAAATACAAACGTTTCTAATGAAAATCTGGGAATAAAAACATTACTGAGACCCGTTCTGTCTTCCCCAACTATCATTTGGTGGCTTACAGACGGACAGAAGTCTTAAGGATATGTTGGTACACAGTCGCCTTAAGCCCAATATCCATACTCATTTTGGCACTGTTCAGTGTGGCCGTCGGCGTTGCAACACGTGTGCTTATGTGATACAGACGCGTACTGTATCGTTTCCTTTAGCCACGTTTGTTATTGACGATGGTTTCACATGCGAGTCCCGTAATCTTATCTATGCCATTATCTGTAAGCGGTGCAACAAAGCTTATATCGGCGAGACAGGCAAGAGGCTCAGTGACAGATTCGCCCAACACTTGCGCGACATACGCCAATGCTCTGTGACCCCTGTAGCCACCCATTTCAATGATACTGGCCATTTAGGAGCTCATGATGTCCAGCTCACAGCCATCCGATCATATTCCTCGGATGATCGCAGTCGATTTGCTCTGGAGAATCGGTTGATTTCTTTGTATGGTACCTTGTGACCACGTGGGCTCAACGTATTACATTCCGATGCTTCTTAGTACTTTCTCTTCCCATGCCTTATAATCTATATGGGTATATGTTGCATGTATTCAAGTTATATATTTACTAGATTTTTCATTGTTTCTCTTCCGTTCTATTTCTAGTTTTTATGTGTTTTTGTGTTACATTTATTTCGTTATTCGTTTTTATTCCCAGATTTTCATTAGAAACGATTGTATTTGGTCGTCCATTTGTTTTTTTAAATTTGTCACTACTATTGTTCGTTTGCTTGATATAGGCCTTGTTGGTCGAAACGTTGCTGTATTTTGTCATTGTTTTTGTAATTTGTAAAACTACAGTACTTTGTGATTACGTGTTTTGAATCGATCGAGCGATTTAGGCAGTTTGGAGTTACCCGTTGTACAAGTAGAACTGGATGCTTGAGGGGCAGAGTGAGGAGCGTGTTTAATCAGCGAGCCACGGGAGCCATCAGCAGGGGCGTCACTGGGGTTGGTGTCACCCAGTGCGGTAAACTCTTGGTGTCACCCCTCTAGACTTTCACCATGGTCTTCTTCTTCTGAGTGTTCCTGTACCATATATAATCGCATATAGTCATGTTTGTCAAATAAGTCAACAAGTTAATAAGGACATAAGAAAGAAAACAAATTGAACAATATAACTTCAATACTTCAGGTAAAATATAAATAAAGAACTTCGACAAACTCGGACAAAGTTAAATTTTTGTTATTTAACATTAAAATTTATGTTATTTAAAAGTTTTCCTTCCTGGTCTTCAAAGCTGCAAACCTGTCAATCACATCATCAAAATCAATATCTTTCACCATATCACTTTCAATTGATAATATAGCCAGATCAGAAAGTCTTGACTGTCCCATGGTTGATCGCAAATAGTTCTTTATAAGTTTCAGTTTTGAAAAGCTCCTCTCACATGAAGCCACAGACACACAGATCGTAAGAAATAGTTGTAGGCTTAGTGAGAGTATTGGGAGAGATTCAAAGAAATCCCAGTCAACTATGAATTTTAAAATATCAAATATTGACCAGTCTTTGGCTTTGTGGATATCAATATCTGCTGCCTTCAGGTGTCTTCTCAGCCTTGGTATTTCTTTTAAAAGCTCTACTCCGGATAGCTCATCATAGAAAGTGGTCAATTTTGGAACTGACACCAGCAACTCTTCTTCAGTTGCTGATAGAAGACTCTTGGCTTGAACAGCCTCAAACATATTTGCTACTTCCTTGATCGCTGTTGATCTGGTCTGGAGTTCAGAATGAAAACGATCAATACACTCCAGCATCGCCCTATTGTTTTCTTCTTGCATAGTGAGTCCAGCCTCTCTGAGTTGTTTCCCTGCCATTCTCTTCTTGAACCTTAATCTTATCTCTACTGTTATTCCATATTGGTCTGCTTTTAAAAGTGCCTGCTCTGCATGGTGGCACCCCGTGCCTGCATGTATTTAACAAAACACGTAATTATAAAGTACTGTAGTTTTACAAATTACAAAAACAATGACAAAATACAGCAACGTTTCGACCAACAAGGCCTTTATCAAGCAAACGAACAAACAGGAGTGACCAACACCAGTACAGCTATTATATATTAAAACAATAGTGACAGGATATTACATACACCACACAAATAACTACTAAAACTTACCTAATACGTCACAACGAAAAGTTGCAGAGAAATGTCTAAATATTCAGTATATATATAGGAACTGCAGTAAAACTATTTGATTGGCAAAACACGTAATTACAAAGTACTGTAGTTTTACAAATTACAAAAACAATGACAAAATACAGCAACGTTTCGACCAGTTATTTGTGTGGTGTATGTAATTTCCTGTCACTATTGTTTTAATATATAATAGCTGTACTGGTGTTGGTCACTCCTGTTTGTTCGTTTGCTTGATAGAGGCCTTGTTGGTCGAAACGTTGCTGTATTTTGTCATTGTTTTTGTAATTTGTAAAACTACAGTACTTTGTAATTACGTGTTTTGCCAATCAAATAGTTTTACTGCAGTTCCATATATATATATACTGATGTATTTAACAATGAACAATGAAACCCGACTAGACAGAGCTATGTCTGCTTTGTCAAATTTGCAATTTTTTATTTTGGTGTCACCCCTTGATGGTGTTACCCGGTGCGGCCCGCACCCCCCGCACCCCCCTAGTGACGCCCGTGGCCATCAGTATGCATACTCTTCGATATCTGTTTCGGGAGACTGAGCTCCTATGGTTCTGCCCCGGAGTGTAGTGACGTCAGATCAGTAACCAATACTCACCCGACGCACAGGCACCAACAATATCCTATAATCCTGTGTTGCGTTTCAGCGTCAGGTCAAAAACTGAGACATCCAGAGTGTACCTCTCTATGCGCGTTGTCTTTCTTTCTCTTTCTCAGTCCTGATTTGTCTCGCAGCTTCAGGATAAAAAATGTCAGAACAGGCTTTGTTGCGCTTCATAAACAGTGTCTTTCTTTCTCTTTCTCAGTCCTGATTTGTCTCGCAGCTTCAGGGTAAGAAAAAATGTCTAGAACAGGCTTTTGTTGCGCTTCATAAACAGTGTCTTTCGTTGCCTCTGTTATCTCTGAGGTCTACCTACAATATCGAGGACGTAAAAATGAGATTGAAGTGGGTGGGACATACTTTAAGAATGCAGAAGACCAGACACCCATAGATGTCTCTGATACTTATTAGGAGAGGAAATAGGAGTAGGGAAGACCTAGAGAGACATGGAGATGAACTAGACAGAGAAGTTCATAGTTCATAAGTACGGTTCCAACTTCACTGCAACGGGTCACCCCATAATTGCTCCGTTCCTGTGTCAATAAAAATCACACGAAATGCTAACAACTGTGAAATGTTTCATGTGTGAACTAATTCCAGAATGAAACAGCCGCGTACCGCCACAAAAGCAACCTGCTCCGCATAAAATGCATATGGCCGTCGCTAATGTAGCAAGACAAAACTGTTCATCACTTGAATTTCAGACAGAGAAAGAGGAGAGGCGGGAAATGAGCTAAGTTAACTTGCTCAAGACAGATCTGGTTGAAGGAGATTTATGAATGCCTTATGCTTCAAGCATACAGGTGAGCGTATATAGCTTAAGCGGTAGTGAGCTCGATCCCAACCTAAGCGTACCTGGTTCAAACTCCGCGACGGGCAAATTTGAAAGCAAATTAGTTCCCTTAGATTTTTACGAATGGTAAAATAGACCTCACCGTGCAGATAGCGATGGCAAACTACTAAATGTATAAGTGTTGCCTAGAAAATCTACCACTAGCTTACTGTCGTTGATCTCGCCGTCCTGTAAAGGATATGCCAGGATTTTCATGTTTATGGTTCAAGGGTAGTTGGGAGAAGATTGTTACTATTGTCACCTATAGACTAGTACAAAGAGTGTTGTAGGTTGGTGTTCCTAGCGTGTGGAAAGGAATTGGTCCTTATACCTCCTCCACACTAGGGTCTAAAAATGTGAAGTTGCAGGCTCTTCAAACCCTAGGATCTGAAAAGACTGCTAGACATTTAATTTTATTATAGTTAATTTGGGCTCATAAAACAAATAGAGCCGTGTTGTGACATTTCTTGTTATGATCTTATAAAACATCTAGAGCCGTGTCGTGACATTTGTTGTTAAACTCAAACAGTTTTTCAAAATTGTTATCATTTGTTCAGAAAAAGTGTATTTAAAAAAATATAGTTAATAAAATCCTCATTCTTCTTCTAACACTTCATATCGACTACTTGTCAACCACTCTGTGTGATTTGTATGTGATCTGAGCCTAAAAGCGATTGTACGTTGTGCCAGTTATGCGCCTACAAGTAGGCCAGCACATCCAATCTCGGCGATGCTTTTTATTTACTAGGGTAGCTTTCCTAGGCCCTACATCAGTCGAATCTTACGACATGCCTTGTTATGTTTTGTTAGGCTATGTTATGCGATAGACGTCATAACACAATTGGCATTCCCATTTGTGCTCTGTCCTCCACTGCAGCAGTCATCCTAAAGTCGCTTTGCTCACAGTACCCATGAGAAGTTGATTGGTATATCTTCTCTCTCTACCACGAAGACGACTCTGTCTGGCATGTCCAAACTTAACGCCTAATTCTCGAACTCGTTCCAGTGTCTGAGACTTGCCCATATCACATAAAAGAGATCGTGACGCATTGATGACATTGGCTTTGCCCATACTTCTGCCCGCTTGAGTCGGGGCATTGTTTGCAAGAAAGTCAACACGCTCGTTACCCTGCACTCCAGCATGTCCAGATGTGTACAGCCAAGTCATTTTCTTGAGATATGATCTCCGAATGCTGTCCACCCATTCCACGCGCAGACTTCCAGATTCAATTCTTTGAAGCATATTGACATGCCGTGTAGGTCGCAGTGGTACTATTCTTTGCTTCCCTTGTGGGGCCCCGGCACCACACGGGTGTGATCAGATCCAATAACCGCCGATTCCAAGCCCGGAAAATAAAAATAAGAACGATTTGTTCGTGAGGCCATCTACCTCACTACAAGAAATTTAAAGAGCTACAGAAACTTGTAAGAAAGGACGCCATACCTGTAAACCGATCAGCCAGGGTGTGTACGGTGTACCTAGTGCATCAATGACAGTTGCTGATGAAAGCCGCTTTGCGGAAGTCAGTAACCCTACTCGTACATTACTTGGCTTAAAAAAATGAGTCAAGAAATATCGGGCTCAATTCTATTGAAGAGATTGAGCAAGTTGCTCTGGATAGAGCGGTATGGAGAAATTACTTGCAGTTAAATATATATATCGTACCAGTTTTGAATATTGTCCGCACGAGGCCATTATCGTGTAGTGGTGAGGCTTGCCTGCTTAAATTATGCAGTGGGCTAGAAAGGCGGGAACTTATGTCCTTGACAAGGTCACCCAGGCCAGACAGGTCACTGAGGAAGAACCAGACTAAATATAAATTCCTGGTCGTTCATGTTAGTGGTTTGCATGGGACCAACAATCAAAATCCGTAAAACTCTTAATGTTACGAAAACAGTAACGAAAACACGGTCTGGAAATCAGCCCAATACAGCATCAGAAGCAAGATTAATATATATCGCAGCTAGTTGTGGGATATCAGCGTTACTGTGCAGATCAGAATGCTGGAGAAGTACATAACAAGATACGTCTAAACTCTACATTTTCTATAAAACTTGTCTGCGAAATATCTTGCGCCTGTTTTAGCCAAATACTATCTCTAACCAACAACTGCTTACACGGTGCCACAAGAAAAATGATGGAGACTAGCCATGTCGCGTAAACTACACTGAGATGGACACTAGAGTGTAAACGAAAACGCGAAAAACTCAAAACGACCTGAATGAGAACAGTCGAACAAAAACTGAAATAAATAAAAACAATTGGGACACAATGCAGCCTAGGGCGGTTAAAATAGAGAAATGTGGTGTGCACTTGTTGCTACCCTCAACGTCAGGGACGTCACTTCACGCCCGACTAGTGAGAAAGGTAGAGAGATTTCAATATATTTTTCCATTTCCTAAATTTTGCTTACTTTTAAGTTTCCGTTTAATTTCTTCACCAACACCAAATGTAGTCGTCATACGGAAACAGTAGCAATTCAAGTAGAAATGTATATTGTACAGAACAGGAGCTCTCTATGGTGTAGAGGTACAGTGAACGTCTCTTGCTATAAAAGTACTCGGATTAGTTTCCCGCGTAGATCGAGCAGCATATTTTCTAGTGAACTGCGATCCAAATGTAGATGAGATCGAAGAACGGCGATTTGTATGCACAATTATATCTTTATGAGATCACCATCATCATTGTGCCATGCACACACCCATTAACATATATATCATTTGTTATTCTTTCCAAAAACAGCATGTCTTTGTTATGTTATGCGATTGTCGTCATTGGACATTCCCATGCGTGCTCTGTCCTCCGCTGCAGCAGCCATCCTAAAGTCAATTTGCTCACCGTACCCATGAGAAGTTGATTAGTATACTTTCTCTCTCCACGAAACAACACTGTCTGGCATGTCCAAATTAACTCTAATTCTCGCACTTGTTCCAATGATTGAGACTCGCCCATAAATGAAATCGTACAGCATTGATGACATCGACCCTGTCCATATTCTTTGTATCCAGTGATTGCAACTTCTTTGTTTCTGCTGGTGACAATGTATACCGCCTTGCATTTCTTATCTGCGTATAAAAGATGGGGGGTCATGGTGTCAACTGCTGTGAACAGCGAACGTTCATATCAACATGTAAAAACTGTGGTATAGAACTGGCATTCCAATTTCGTCTCAAGGTGTCGACAAATCTCTCGCCCCTGACGCTTTAACTATTTCCTATTGGGACTAACAGAATGCAGTAAACAGCATTATTAACGCACACGCATAATTGCTGGAATGTTAATGTAATTTTGACCATCCCTTTTCTTAATTTTATATATACTTTACGCCCTTCACTATCTCCTACTGTGCGTGAAAGATTTAGTGCATTTTTTTGTTTCAGTTTTTCTCCATTTGTTACTCTTAATTTTTTTTTAAACCGTTGAGTGTATGTGGTGATTTGTATCCGTTTCTGAAAGATATATTGTGACATTATTCAACAACCAAAGTATAAAGTATTGCCATTGTTTCTCCTTACAAACGAGAAGTGCTTGGTAAAAAATTGTGAACGATATTGTATTTAATAAAAGCATAATTAATTCATTGTTTTGAAACGTGCGTTTCCTGACTGACTTGCGAACGAGTTCGCTCACAATATAGACAAGAATTGCGGGGCACACAACTGGTTTTGCTTGCCTCGTTCGTTGTCTCACGACGATCAGACACAAGACTCTGGCAGGGTAAACCTCTGCGCGATAGCTAGGTTCGGTAAAGCAAAAACATTCATTCCAGCAAAATGGCCGACAATGAGCCTGCTAGTAAGGGTGTGCATAGGAGGGGAGCATTACGTCAAAAAAATGTGCACGAAGTGAAAAATCATAAGTTTTTGGCTCGGTTTTTCAAGCAGCCGACATTCTGTAGTCACTGTAAGGATTTTATTTGGTAAGTATTTCAGATTCTTAAAGATGTACGGATGTAAAGACGATCAATTATATTGAGTCTGATTTGTATCGTTTAGAGACATTTTATTTTCCACTGCTAAAATCTGGATACCCAGCGAAGACTAGACGGTGTTGATCTATTTTTAACATACTGGTTTAAGTTTCCGATAATTTGTGAATATTTTAGTAAACAAATAACGAATCGAAGAAAATGTACATTAACATTTCTTAAGACAAGCGGCAACTTCACAATAATCATTCGAATCTATTTAAGATTCTATGCTTTGGTGTAAAATTATACAAATAAATGTTAATTTAATCCAGTCGCAATCACAAGTTACAAGTTGAAGTACTGAAGACAGTGAAGTGTAGTGTCTGAAGAGTAGTTCAATCTTTCAGAATAGAAAATCAAATGGTTAAAACTTAAAGTACTTGAAGATAATGTACAAAAATTGATTTTACTAGTTTTACAAAGAAGACATTACAGAAAAACTGAATACCAACGGCGAAAGATAATGCAAACAACATACTTTCTGGTAGAAAAGTTGATTTTGCCGGTTGCTGTATTTTGAAAAACTGTTATACTTTTAAATTGTTATTGTTATACTTGTTTTGTTTACATTCATTACAACATTATTTTGTCATGACAACGCTGTCAAAAATAAATAATTATTATAACAGTAACACTACATAGCCACTTGCGTTACATAAAATATTTCAGAATAATAGTCAGTGGTAATTTTGTAAAACAAACATTATATATATATATATATATATATATATATTTCTTCTTCTTTGTCATCACACCATTACTGGGTTGTTGCCCAGTGTCATCATGGTTGCCTGTTTTTGTCTTGTTCTGCTCTAGCCTCTAGTGGTTTGGGTGATTATTATTTTTGCTTTTTGACAGGTTTATACTATGCAATCTAACCATCTTTTTTGTTGTCTTCCTCTCACCTTTTTCCTGATGTTATATTGTAGAAGACACCTTACAGTGGAGTTTGGTTTACATTCTTATTAAGTAGTCGAACCACTTCATTCTTTGTTTCTCGATGTAATTTAAGCAAGGTTCTGTTTCAACTTTCTTTCCTATACTGATGTTGGTGACTATGTCTTTTTAGGTGTTGTTGGTAACTTTTCGTGGGCATCGCATTTAACACGTGGTTATTTTTTGCAACTGTGCTTTGCTCATTGTCCATGTTTGGCCCTGGTAGCACAAAGTAGGCATGAAAATATACTTATATAGTGTGCACTTGTGACATATAGCATCATAGTGAATGGAACTCTTTTATTTTAAAAACAATTTCATAGATTCAAATACTTAACATAAATAATCACCACCAGTGCCAGGTCTTAGGGTAGTGACCTGTTATCTGCCATGAAGGCGCTAATCAATATCTGCACTGGTCACTGCTTTTTTTTTTTAATCAATCCAGAAAGCACTTAAAGCGCTTCCTATCTTTGATTGCTTTGTGCATCTGGACATTTCAGTTATTCTTCCATTTCGAATGCCCAGTATGTAAACACTTGATTGTGTGAACTCTGAATGGGTTTTCTCCAGCCTTCTGTGATGTTAATCTCATGTGCACTCACGGAGTCTTATTACTTCTTCTTTTGAAGATTACTATATATTCAAAACTGAATCTTATCTCAAAGAGTAAAATAACAATCACACAAGCCACCAGATCAGTCAAGACAAAACAGAAAACCACGAAACTGGGCAACAACCGGTAGCAATGTAAATGCAATGACAAAAGAAGAAGAATCTCCAGAAATTTACATGGATCTGTTGCCCTGGACATGCAAGTGTTTGCGGCAATGAGGGAGCAGACAGGCTTGCATCAAAAGCATTGATTGTCAGGGAGTTAAGGATTGTTAGGAATTCTTCATGACTGCCTGTTGGATGAAGACACTAAAAATAGAGGCCCGCCAGTGTGGTGCAGGGGCCCATCGAAGCAAAGAATAGTACCACTGCAACCAACAAGGCTATCTCTTAGGCTTAGATCACATACAAATAACACAGAGTGGTCGATATGTAGCATTAGAAGAATAAGAAGAAATAGGGGCTGATTCAAGCCAGCGATTTAAGGAGTTTGAAGTTATTAATTGTATAAGTAGAACTGGATGCCTGATGGGCAGAGTGAGAAGTGTTTAACCAGCGAGCCACAGGAATTATCAATATGCATACCCTTCGACATCTGTTGGGGGAAGACTGAGCATCTATGTGTCTGCCAGGAATGGAGTGACGTCTGTTCAGTAACCAATAACATTAAATTTAACCTTTTGCCATTATGTATTCTAACCTCCATCATAATTTAATATATCAAATGACAGAAATGTTTTATTGTCGTAGCCGTTTGAGTAAAATCCTGTCCATGAGTTCCATCAGTATTCCTTTATTGATATTTTTATCTGTAAATGTCATATGCTTCTGTAAAACCACATATCTTGGACTTTCAGTGACATTTTTGTTTATTTATTATTTATAAGTTACTTCCATATATCAAGATTAGCTCTCGGTAACACTGAATATCAATATCTTACTTTTCATTAACAAGTGTATATTGCATAGAATGTTTATCATTTTCTGAAAATATCAAGACTGAACAAAAATAGAATATGCAAATTGGCTGCTTGCAGTCAGTTAGGAAGCACAGTTTGTTTTTAAAAACCATGTTAGGGCGTAGGAGTATCATGTGCTGTGCACAAGACTTCAGTTTCAGAAAACACATTGGCAAGATCTCGCTGATCTTTCTATAGGGTGCCCCAGAAACAGATTCATTTGGCCCATAAAGCATGGATTAACATGTTCTTCTCAGTGGTGAAGTCTGTTGGATGCCTGGAGACTTATCTACTGGATGTCTGGAGATTTGTCCACTTCGACTACTGCTCCTAGTATCTTTGTCCACTTTGAAAGTTGCTGATAATATTATTGTCCACTCTTACCACTGTTGATAATTTCATTATCCACTGTTACCACTGTTGATATTTTCATTATCCACTCCTAATGCTTCTGAAATTTGTATCACCAACATTGACCTCTGGTGTTCTTTGCAGCAAAATAATTTTAGCTCTCATCATCAAGTAGCTTGTCCCTTCCAGAACTTGGCTCCCATGACAGCAGTCCTGAAAAATCTCTGTTTTGTGCAAGTTGACCGACACAGCAGCAGTCATTCTCAGATCGTCAATGACATCTTGTACACATTGTCTTTTAGGTCTTTCTCTCATTCTTCTTCCAGGCAACATTCCCTCCAAAATTATCTTCTCTAGGCACTCATGTCATTTGATGTGTTGGAAATATTTTAATTGTCCTTGATTTTCTGTTCTTTGATAGCCAATTCTCTTTAATATCAAGCTGTTGCAGAACAGAAGCATGTGTTCTTTTCTCTGTCATGATATTCTAAGTACTCTTCTGTAACATTTGCATTCAAAGGCATTAATGATCTACTCCGCCACTTTGTCAATGTTCCATGTCTCACTACCATATGTTGCCAAGAAAAAAACTCAGACTCTTAAACACTTGATGTTTGTTCTTGTCAGTTTCCTTCTATAGGTTAGTTTGTTCTTTTAGTTATTGCAAAGCAATGCCCAGCCTTTTTAATTTCTTTATAGTATTCCCATCATTTATCAGCAGTGCTCCAAGGTATTCAAGATGTTTAGTTCTAGTAATCCTTATATCTGTAATATTGAAAAATAGTTATGTTTAAAGTAAGTTTAAACTATCTTTAGAATATAGATAAGTTCAAAGTAAACTTACAGAAGCTCTGTCAAGATAAAGTTTATCTGTAGCAACTGCCACCTGTCCATGGTATTAGAAAGCTTTTAAACAGCAGACTAGGCCTGCCTGTAGGATTAATGGATTTTATATATACACTTCACATAGCAAGCATAATCTATCTGTGACTTCAAGTACAACGTTATTAGTTTGCTTAACCTTAAAATAACCACCAGACTCTCCAGGGGGCTCTAAGGCTGTTCGAAAACCAACCTCTATGTCACAATGAGAAAACACCATGAAATAAATGTAGGCATCAATTTATAAGATCAGAATCCCGTGTTAGATTCACCGTGTGTGCTGAAAATTTTGCTCTAGATCAGCTACCAGTGACTTCTGTTAATTAAGTTTAACACATTATTCTTCGTTACTCCTAGTCTCATGTGTGTATGTGGCCACTAGTTTAATTGCTTGTCCTGGGACGAAACATAAGGAAAGGACAAGGATACAGAAAGTGTTATCAAAATTAAATAAAAATTAATGCTTGTCTTGTTTTTAAAAAAAATCTGCATTTGTTTACAAACAAATTAATTTGTTGTTTCATGATGAAGTTCAATACTGATATTGTACTTACCTTTTTTTTCAAATACCTTCATCTCGAAACCAAACTTTCTTTGTTGTTGTTGTTTGTGTCGTAGTTTTTTCTATTGTTTGGTCATTTACAAATTTAAACACATTTTTTTGGAAAGAATTTTATAAGGAATAAAGTAAAAACCCAGTGAGATTAGAGTTGAACAAAAGTAAAGAAAAAGACAGTGAGATTAAAGTTGAACAAAAGTAAAAAAAAAGACTGAGATTAAAGTTGAACAAAAGTAAAAAAAAAACCCAGTGAGATTAGATTTAAGCAAAAGTATTAAAAAAACACAGTGAAATTAGAATTGAACAAAAGCCCAAAAAATCAAGTGAGATTAGAGTTTAATAAATGTAAAAATACCCAGTGAGACTAGAGTTTAACAAAAGTAAAAAATCCAGTGAGACTAGAATTTAACAAAAGTTAAAAAATCCAGTGAGATAAGAGTTGGACAAAAGTAAAAAATCCAGTGAGATTAGAGTTTTAATAAAAGTAAAAAAAAACCCAGTGAGATTAGATTTAAGCAAAAGTATTAAAAAACAGTGACATTGGAGTTTAACAAAAGTAAAAATCCAGTGAGATTAGAGTTTAACAAAGTAAAAATCCAGTGAGATCAGAGTTGAACAAAAGTAAAAAAAGACAGTGAGATTAGAGTTGAACAAAAGTAAAAACAGACAGTGAGATTAGAGTTGAACAAAAGTAAAAACAGACAGTGAGATTAGAGTTGGACAAAAGTAAAACAAAAAACCATTGAGATTAGAGTTTAACAGAAGTAAAAAAAAAACAGTGAGATTAGAGTTGAACACAAGTAAAAAAAGACACCAGTGAGATTAGAGTTTAACAAAAGTAAAAAAAACCAGTGAGATTAGAGTTGAACACAAGTAAAAAAAAGTCCAGTGAGATTAGAGTTGAATAAAAGTAAAAAAAGACAGTGAGATTAGAGTTGAACAAAAGTAAAAAAAAAAGTGAGATTAGAGTTGAATAAAAGTAAAAAAAGACAGTGAGATTAGAGTTTAACAAAGTAAAAAAAAAAACAGTGAGATTAGAGTTTAACAAAAGTAAAAAAAAAGACAGTGAGATTAGAGTTGAACAAACGTAAAAAAAAACACCAGTGAGATTAGAGTTAAACAAAAGATACAGGTCTTAGATCATCAAATACTATAGTGACATAGATGGGAACCTGGAACCCACAGGGAAAAGGAAGCAGAGGAAGACCAATATTCTCATTAAAGAGGAACTATACACAGAGAACTAGAAACATATGAAAATGAAAGAGAACAAAAATTATTATTATATTCAACATATTCCAGAAAATTAAAATTAACCAGGGCGGCTCGTCATTAAGGACCAGTGGGGCTGGCCCCACCAAAAATAATGTATAACGTGTATTTATTATTTAATAAATTAAAATATTACTTACTTACTTAATCCCGTCATGCCTAGTGACACATGGGGCTTCAGAAAGGACTTTCCATGCTCTCCTGTCCCGTGCAACCTTCAGTGGACCCTAACCCAAAACGATGCTTTTTCTGTAAATGTGTGTCTGGCCCCACCAACAAAAAGGATCACGCGCCGCCACTGAAATTAACTATCACCATTATTAATTGTTGTGTGTTTAGGTTGTTTGATGATCTGACTGCAGCTCTTGTTCATCACATATTTCTGTTTTTGACGTACTATTGTTCAGTCCCTCCCATGGTGTTCCATTTTCATTGACTTCTTCATGTGCCGTTACTATTGACGTTTTACTGCTTTGTACTGTTCTTCTGCTAGGTCAGGTGACAACTTTGAAACTTTTTGATTAGAACATAGGTGTGTTCCATTAGTTATTGTGAACCTGTGTTGTAGTAGGGTGTCTTCAGTGTTCTTCTTTGCGTTCGTTCTTTACGACCAACTTTAATCACTCTTGTGATATGTTTGATCTTTGCCAAGAACGTGTATACGTTGCACATTGGTTTGGTAGGCCCCTAAACGCATAGACTTCTACACGTTTAGGACATGTGCATCCGATTTCAGCCAAACCTCCTTAGTCGCCTCTTACAACATGCGTGGCATGTAACAGTGGTTCTATTCTTCACACCTAAATTTGGGCCCCGTAACCACTCAGGCGTCTTCAGTGTTGTTTCAGGGTTGTTTCAGGGTGTCTTCAGTGTTGTTTATCCATTTGCCTCTTGGGCTTCCTAATATTCTAAAACCATGTCTTCTTCTGACATAGAATGGCTTCAATGTTGTCTATCCATCTTTCTCTTGGTCTTCCTAATGATATAAAACTACATCTTCTTAGTTGTGTCGTAAGAAATGAGGGTAAGTGGTTCGAATCCTGTGTTTGTCTATTTGTTTTGTTCGGAAGCTCTTAATACCTGTACACAGTTTATTTGTTGATCATATTCTTTGCTTCCGTTGCTTCCTCTGAGGTTCTTGCAAAAAAAGTCCTCGTTCTCATTTCTAGTTATCAGTTATCATCATTGCACTCTTGACATGTCCATAGATGACCCAATCCCCTGCGCAACAAATCCAGCAGACAATATTGAAGACATTGTATACTAGAAGACCTGGTTTTAGAGCATTATTAAAACCAAGAGACAAAGGTCATCAATGTTATTTATCCGTCTCTTGGTCTTCCTTATATTCTAAAACCTGATCTTCTTCTGGAATAGAATGTTGTTAATGTTATCTATCCATCCGTCTCTTGGTCTTCCTTATATTCTAAAACCTGATCTTCTTCTGGCATAAAATGTCGTTAATGTTGTCTATCCATCTGTCTCTTGGTCTTCCTTATATTCTAAAACCTGATCTTCTTCTGGCATAAAATGTCATTAATGTTGTCTATCCATCCGTCTCTTGGTCTTCCTTATATTCTAAAACCTGATCTTCTTCTGGCATAGAATGTCGTTAATGTTATCTATCCATCTGTCTCTTGGTCTTCCTTATATTCTAAAACCTGATCTTCTTCTGGAATAGAATGTTGTTAATGTTAGCTATCCATCTGTCTCTTGGTCTTCCTTATATTCTAAAACCTGATCTTCTGGCATAGAATGTTGTTAATGTTATCTATCCATCCATCTCTTGGTCTTCCTTATATTCTAAAACCTGATCTTCTTCTGGCATAGAATGTTGTTAATGTTATCTATCCATCTGTCTCTTGGTCTTCCTTATATTCTAAAACCTGATCTTCTTCTGGCATAGAATGTCGTTAATGTTATCTATCCATCTGTCTCTAGGTCTTCCTAATATTCAAAAACCAGATCTTCTTCTGGCATAGAATGTCGTTAATGTTATATATCCATCTGTCTCTTGGTCTTCCTTATATTCTAAAACCTGATCTTCTTCTGGCATAGAATGTCGTTAATGTTATCCATCTGTCTCTTGGTCTTCCTTATATTCTAAAACCTGATATTCTTCTGGCATAGAATGTCGTTAATGTTATCTAACCATCTGTCTCTTGGTCTTCCTTATATTCTAAAACCTGATCTTCTTCTGGCATAGAATGTCGTTAATGTTATCTAACCATCTGTCTCTTGTTAAACCAGATCTTCTTCTGGCATAGAATGTCGTTAATGTTATCCATCTGTCTCTTGGTCTTACAATATTCTAAAACCCGATCTTCTTCTGGCATAGAATGTCGTTAATGTTAACTATCCATCTGTCTCTTGGTCTTCCTAATATTCAAAAACCAGATCTTCTAGCCGTTATTTGACATTTATTATTATAGTTTTGATGCTTTTCTGATTTACCAAATGATTTCATGATAGTGTTTTATTCATATATATATATATTTTATAAAAACAGTACAGCACCAACTTGCCATCATATTTATGCATTATTGTATTTGTACTAGCTATTATATAATAATAGAGGGTATGGCCATTGGAAGCCCAGACAGGAGATGAACAAGATAATGCTGACAACAGGAGATTAAGAAAACTGAGCATAGCAATGGAGGAGGTGGAAGAACTGGCTAAAGATCGAGAGCCTTTCAGGCGGACAGTAACGATAATTTTTGTTGCAAATGCGATGTTTTGTGAAAAACTAGTGAATATTTTGGTGTGCAATTTTTATGTCATTACCAAAAATAATTTTAATCAGTAATGAATAATTTTTTGTCTTATGTTATTGTTTTAGGGGTTTCGGCAAACAAGGATTTCAATGTCAAGGTAAGGGTCAGGTGTTGTCTTGTTTGATTTGGTTATTTATACGTGATCATACCATATCTATTGGGGGCCTTTATGGCATAGTGGTTGCCTGTCTGCTCAGCGTGTTCGTAGCGCGTTGGATGACGAATGACAAGTCCCAAGTGAGTGCGGTCCAATTCCGTAGGCTGGCAGAAAAAGCCACATATTCCCCAGATTTACGGTGTGCGTGACACCGAACCGAAGGGTTACGATGTCCATGGCACCGCGCCGAAGAGCTGAAAGCTCAAGTACTTCTGCATCTAAAAGACAATTTTTTAAATGGCATAGTGGTTAACACATTTGCCTGTCATTTTGAAGGTTGTGGGGTAGGAAGCTGGACCGAGCCACTATATCTGTTAGCAGTGGCGGCTCGTGATCATTTTGTTGGTGGGGCCAGACATTTTTTCCGGATAAATCAAGGTTTTTAGTTGCTATATTTTAATTTATAAAATAATAAATACATATTGTACATTATTTTGGTGGACCGCCCAACTGGCCCTTAATGACAAGCCGCCACTGTCTGTTAGCAAATCGATGTAATTACTTAATATTCTGCTCATCTGTCTTAATATCTCTATTGTCTTTAGTTTTCTTATATCTCATCTCGACTGCTGTCCTGACAAATCACACAGACTTCATCAACATACACACACACTATACCATCAACATACATACACTTCACCCAACATACACACTTCATCAACATACACACTCATTAACAAACACTCAACAAATACACACACTTCTTCACATCACACTACCATCAACATACACATACCATCAACATACATACACTCACCATCAACATACACACTTACTGTCAACATACACACTCACCATCAACATACACACACTTCACCATCAACATACACACACTTCACTGTCAACATACACACACTTCACCATCAACATACACACTTCACCATCAACATACATACACTTCACCATCACAACACACACTTCACTGCAACATCCACACTTCACCATCAACATACACACTTCACCATCAACATACACACTCACTGTCAACATACACACTTCACCATCAACATACACACTTCACTCAACATCACACTTCACCATCAACATACCACACTTACCATCAACATACATACACTTCACATCAACATACACACTTCACTGTCAACATACACACATTACCATCAACATACACACACTTCACATCAACATACACACTTCATGTCTAATACACACTTCACCATCAACATACACACTTCACCATCAAATACACAACTTCATCAACATACACACACTTACCATCAACATACATACACTTCACCATCAACATACATACACTTCACCATCAACATACATACACTTCACCATCAACATACACACACTTCACATCAACATACACACACTTCACCATCAACATACATACACTTCACCATCAACATACATACACTTCACCATCAACATACACACTTCACCATCAACATACATACACTTCACCATCAACATACAACACTTCACCATCAACATACATACACTTCACCATCAACATACACACACTTCACCATCAACATACATACACTTCACCATCAACATACATACACTTCACCATCAACATACACACACTTCACTGCAACAACATACACTTCACCATCAACATACACACTTCACTACATCACGAAACCCCTACACACCCAACAAAATACACTTCACCATCAACATACACACACTTCACCATCAACATACACACACTTCACCATCAACATACACACACTTCACCATCAACATACACACACTTCACCATCAACACACATACACTTCACCATCAACATACATACACTTCACCATCAACATACATACACTTCACCATCAACATACAAACACTTCACCATCAACATACCCACACTTCACCATCAACATACACACACTTCACCATCAACATACACACACTTCACCATCAACATACAACACTTCACCATCAACATACATACACTTCACCATCAACATACAACACTTCACCATCAACATACATACACTTCACCATCAACATACAACACTTCACCATCAACATACAACACTTCACCATCAACATACAACACATTTACCATCACATCACATACACTTCACCATCAACATACACACACTTCATCAACATACAACACCACATACATACACTCACCATCAACATACAACACTTCACCATCAACATACACACACTTCACCATCAACATACACACACTTCACCATCAACATACACACACTTCACCATCAACATACAAACACTTCACCATCAACATACACAAACTTCACCATCAACATACAAACACTTCACCATCAACATACACACACTTCACATCAACATACACACACTTCACCATCAACATACACACTTCACCATCAACATACACACACTTCACCATCAACATACCAACACTTCACCATCAACATACACACACTTCACCATCAACATACACACACTTCACATCAACATACACACACTTCACCATCATCATACACACACTTCACCATCAACATACACACACTTCACCATCAACATACAACACTTCACCATCAACATACACACACTTCACCATACACACATTCACATCAATACACATTCACATCACATTCACACTCCATCAACATACACACACTTCACCATCAACATACACACACTTCACCATCAACATACACACACTTCACCATCAACATACCAACACTTCACCATCAACATACACACACTTCACCATCAACATACACACACTTCACCATCAACATAACACACTTCACCATCAACATACACACACTTCACCATCAACATACACACACTTCACCATCAACATACACACACTTCACCATCAACATACACACTTCACCATCAACATACATACACTTCACCATCAACATACATACACTTCACCATCAACATACACACTTCACCATCAACATACACACACTTCACCATCAACATACACACACTTCACCATCAACATACCAACACTTCACCATCAACATACACACACTTCACCATCAACATACACACACTTCACCATCAACATACACACACTTCACCATACATACACTACATCAACAAAATTCACCATACAACATCACCACACACTTCACCATCAACATACACACTTCACCATCAACATACACACTTCACCATCAACATACAACACTTCACCATCAACATACAACACTTCACCATCAACATACATACACTTCACCATCAACATACACACTTCACCATCAACATACATACACTTCACCATCAACATACACACTTCACCATCAACATACCAACACTTCACCATCAACATACACACACTTCACCATCAACATACCACCTTCACCATCAACATACACACTTCACCATCAACATACACACACTTCACCATCAACATACACACACTTCACCATCAACATACACACACTTCACCATCAACATACACACACTTCACCATCAACATACACACACTTCACCATCAACATACATACACTTCACCATCAACATACATACACTTCACCATCAACATACATACACTTCACTGCAACATAATACACTTCACCATCAACATACCAACACTTCACCATCAACATACACACACTTCACCATCAACATACACACACTTCACTATCAACATACACACACTTCACCATCAACATACACACACTTCACCATCAACATACATACACTTCACTGCCAACAACATACACTTCACTCAACATACAACACTTCACCATCAACAACAACACTTCACTATCAACATACATACACTTCACTATCAACATACACACACTTCACCTCAACATACACACATTCACCATCAACATACACACACTTCACCATCAACATACACACTTCACCATCAACATACACACTTCACCATCAACATACACACACTTCACCATCAACATACATGGTCGATATGGAGCGTTCGAAGAGAAAGAGGAAGTAGATTGCATTTCTCCAATCTTCTTGTGTTTTTTTTATTACGGATTAAAAGGGTTAATTTATCTCATGTAATGTGTACTTGAGTTCACTACCCGATACCTAGAAGGTTACAATACAATATAATTAATTGCAGTGGCGGCTCGTCATTAAGGACCACTGGGGCCGTGCCCCACCAAAAATAATGTGTAACGTGTATTTATTATTTTATAATTTTTTTTTTTATATCATGTACCAACCAGCTCCTGGAAAAGTATATGCCGAACCAAATATTACAACAAGCGACTGAAAGTAGTGACAGATTTACTTATCTTGGAAGCACACTGTCCCAAAATGTCACCATAGATGATGAAATAAATACCAGAATCTCTAAAGCTATCAGCACCTTTGGCAGACTACATAGAAATGTCTGCACAGATGTGGTATTGGCCAAGCTACAAAACTGAAGGTATATCGAGCTGTCGTGCTCCCAGTCCTTCTTCACGCATGCGAAACTTTATATTAGAGACACGCAAGGAAGCTAAACCACTTTCACACAGTCTGCCTTAGGAAAATAATGAACATCAAATGGCAGGATATGATCCCAGATACAGAGGTCCTTAAAAGAGCTGCTCTCCCCAGCATCTACACAATCTTGATGCAATCACAGACAAGATGGGCAGGACATGTGGCTCGAATGCCAGATTGCAGAATACCCAAACGACTCTTATGGTGAGCTGCAAAGTGGTAAACGCTCACAGGGGGCCAGAAAAAGCGATTCAAAGATACACTCAAGAACTCGATGAAATCTTTTGGCATAAATGTCAACAACTGGGAGAATGCTGCTCAAGACAGATCAGCCTGGCGCACACTTCTTCGACATGGTTCCTCGGCCTGCGAGGCAGATAGAACAGCACGGATGGAGCAAAGACGTCAAAACAGAAAGGCAGTAAAACTTCCCACAAGTGCAAGTATACCTTGCCCACACTGTACAAGAACATTTCAAGCCCGTATCGGCTCACTAGTCATCTACGCACACACAGACAAACATAACGCAACTACATTCCCTTGGATGACAATTTGTGTGGTCATCATCACCCGTGATGGACGAGCATCATCACATTTTATAAATTAAAACATAACAACCCCAAACCATGATTTTTTCGAAAATTTGTGTCTGGCCTCACCAACAAAAATGATCACGAGCCGCCACTGATTAATTATCTATTTTAAATAATGGAATGCCTGAAATTTGTTTGGTATCCTGCTTCTCAGTAACGCCTACCCATTTCACGGGAACTAAGAAACAAAGGCGCACATAGATCCGCATATGACACGTATGTAACCTCCTTGACCTTCGTTCTGTGTTGCACACAGGCTTATCTACAGAATTTGTTGATTTAAATTATGAACCCTCTCCAAGTCTTGTCATGTAATTATGTAACATTGTTTATCATACATCCGCCCACCTCAAACCCTCGCTTTGTTCCGGAATCTTCAGGTAACATGAACCAGATTTAAAAAAAACCTAACATCAAATTTTAAAATGGCTGGCCATTTTCTGGTATTTCTCTCCTTTCGTATTGTGTTCCTAGCATTTATTTTCTCCGTCGTTGCCTCATCACGAATATTGTATCTCTTTTCATCATTAATGTTATTATTCTCTCAATTAGTTTCTTGCTTCACTAATTTTTTCTTCAGTAATTCGCTTTCTATTTTTCAATATTTCATGTTATTTCCTGTATCGTTTAGACTAAGAAGCAGGATTGTTCAATACAATAGAACCATAGCGTTGATCACTGCGTCCGATGAACATTTTAAGTTGATGGTGGAAGAGAGTAAGGAGTTTTAAGAACCCCAGGGGAAGCACCGGAAGCCAATGAAAATGATCAATAAATAGACAGTGTACAAGTATGAGGGGCTTCCGGAAAAAATAAAATTACTAAACACAAGATTCGAACCAAAACCTCTTATTGATTACGGCACCCATTGTATGAATTTATGTTATATGTGTATACTTGTGTGTTACGTATGATGTTGTTTCCTCTCAAACATGTTTGTGCATATACTGTTTGATCGAATCTAACCTGATTATTCTGTGTTCAACAGACGACGCGTTTATGAAAGACACTCCTCAGTAAAATTCTTTTTTTTTGTGTGAGTGTGTCAAGAGCTAGCTGGCTGTATTCTTTAATACGCTCGTAGCGTATGGCTAGGCAATGGGTACAAGTTGATGTTTGCGAGTTTTCACAGATGGAGATCTCACAGTATTCAAGCCTAAAAGAAGTTTAAAGACGACAAATTGACTTAAATGAACCAGGTTTTTTCACCACATGGCTTGGCTCATATCCGCAGAAATGTGTTATCGATTTAAGGGAAGACTTCAGTAAAGCTATATAGCAAATGCGAAATACGTAAAAACAAAGTAATATAGTTTAAAAAAATCACAAAACAAGATTTCTTACAGACTCACTGTCAGCTATACAAGCCCTGGAGGCTAAATCCACTGACAGCACAGTAAAAACCTAAAAGAGAACTTGCTCAGCTTTCAGAAAGGCAGAAATTCACTTGCAGTGGATTCCATCTCACTGTGGCATTGCAGGAATGAGAGTGCTGATGTCTTAGCTAAGGAGGGCAGTGCCAAAGAGCAAATTTACCAACCCTTGTCTTTTCAAGAGGTCAAAACCCTCATACAGAGAAAATCTGCAGTAGACTGGAAGACAAACACTGGATATGATTATGGAAAAGACTCCCTCAAAGACCTAAGCAGAACAGACCAGGTCATTATATTTCGACTACGCACCGGACACTGCAGACTCAACAAACACTTATACAGACTAGGAATAAGTCAAACAGCTCTCTGCCAGTGTCAGCAGGCAGAACAGACACCAGAGCATATCCTGCAAGACTGTCCTCTTCTGTGTGAGCTGAGAAGCAACATGTGGCCACACCCAGTCGACCTGAAAACTAAGCTTTGAGGAAACCTGACAGACCTGAAGCTGTCTGCCCAGTTTGTGGTCCACAGTAAATTAAGCGCATGACCAGAGATCGCTAAAGAAAAAGAAGAAACAAAAGATAGATATACACCGGCACGCCATCTGCCGGAAGTATTGTACAAAACATAAACCGGCAATAATCCTACGGATTTCCGCAACAAAAAAAAATGAACCCGTGAACAGAACATCATGGTCCGATTCAAGCCCACGATCTGTAGAACCCGAGACTTAATTAAGCAAGTAGTCACAGAGACTCTCACATCACTTTAAGTATCAAATTTTCATATATATTATTTCCAGGTTCCATACATCATTTCTAAACAAGCTCCGGGGTCTATGTGGCTAAGTGGTTAAAGCCCTTTGCCTTGTGAGTCGAAGGTCGTGGGTTCGAATCCGGACCGCGGCCTTCTGTTCATGAGTGCTGTTTTTCCAGAGACCCTAGGATTATTGCTGGAGTTACGGAGTTCATGCTTTGTGTAATACTCTCAGCAGGTGGCGTGTCATTTTTGCGGAGAGGGACCGAGCCATATGGGGGTAAAACCCGGTGCAATGAAGTCAATCCTTCGGCTTTAAAACCCTTTTAAACAAGCTCTCAGAACACAATCATATTTTAATATTTATTATTTCCAGGTTTCATTGAAATAAATACACTGACACATTCCTTCCATCGCAGAGCATAGGGTCTCACTAACTGTTGGCCAGCAGAGCATAGGGTCTCACTAACTGTTGGCCAGCGGAGCATAGGGTCTCACTAACTGTTGGCCAGCAGAGCATAGGGTCTCACTAACTGTTGGCCAGCAGAGCATAGGGTCTCACTAACTGTTGGCCAGCAGAGCATAGGGTCTCACTAACTGTTGGCCAGCAGAGCATAGGGTCTCACTAACTGTTGGCCAGCAGAGCATAGGGTCTCACTAACTGTTGGCCAGCAGAGCATAGGTCTCATAACTGTTGGCAGCAGAGCATAGGTCTCACTAACTGTTGGCCAGCAGACATAGT
Source organism: Arion vulgaris (assembly GCA_020796225.1). Lineage (NCBI taxonomy): Eukaryota > Metazoa > Mollusca > Gastropoda > Stylommatophora > Arionidae > Arion > Arion vulgaris. The sequence continues at coordinate 4,228,041 of CM036767.1, forward strand.
CTCAAACTGTTGGCCAGCGGGCATAGGTCTCACTAACTGTTGGCCAGCAGACATAGGTCTCACTAACTGTTGCCAGCAGACATAGGGTCTCACCAACTGTTGGCACGGAGCATAGGGTCTCACCAACTGTTGGCCACTTTTCACGATCTCTAGCTCTTTTCGTTATGTTCTCCCAGGACAGTCAAGCAATCTTCCAGTTCCTCAAGAAGACTTCGTCTCCAGATCTGTTTAGGACGTCCCTTTTTCAGTTTTTCTTGCCGGTTCCACTCAAGTGCTTGTCTAGTGACACTAAACTATGTATTCCTCAGGGTTACATGGCCCATCGACATTCTCTCCTCTTAACCTGAGTCATTATGTGTCGGTGTCCTGTTCTTATCTACATGTCTGTGTTTGCAGCTCAGTCAAACTATCTCAGTCTGAGAATACCCCGAAGACATCGATTAACAAAGGTCTGAATCTTATTTGTACTTAACATGGTGACTAGCCACGAACGATACGATACACACGCCACATCGCCGAATGGTTACCGGGGCCCAAATTTGGGGTTTTGATTGTGTTTTCGATCCAGTAGCACGGCTTTTCAGCTCTTCGGCTCGGTGCCATGGACATCGTAACCTTTCGGTTCGGTACCACGAACACCGTAAATCTGGAGAATCTGTGGCTTTTTCTGCCATGCCGCGGAATTGATGGACCTCAGAGATAACAGAGGCGACGAAAGAGACTATCTACGAAGCGCATACTAGGCCCGTTTTAGAAATCTCTTCCTGACCTGACGCTGTGAGGCATACAGGATTCGAGAAAGAAAGAAAGAGAGGGATAGTCACCCGTAGTCCAACGCGCTACGAACACGCTGGGCAGACGGGCAATTTGGGGTGTAAAGAATAGAACCACTGTTACCTGCCACGCATGTCGTAAGAGGCGATAAGGAGGTTTGGTTGAAATCGGATGCATGTGTCCTGAACTGTAGAAGTCTATGCGTTTAGAGGCCTACCAAACCAATGTGCAACGTATACAAGTTCTTGGCAAAGATCAAACATATCACAAAGATGGATTAAAATTGGTTGTAAAGAACGAACGCAAAGAAGAAGAAGACACGCCACGTAATGATGACTACATTTCATATTGTATTCTGTATCTCACAATTTGCAATCTCTACTTTTTATTTGAAGAAGTATGCTATTATCTATTCATGGTAAAGTCTTGATGTCGGGAAATGTGTTATCCATAGAACTGCAAGATATCGGCACGCAGTGTGTTTGTTGTGTGTTGGACCAGAGTCAACTATAAACTTATTTAGTTATCTAGAGTTGGTTGTGGTTGGACTCTGAAATTGATCTCTGAAAAATACTTCTAAACAAGTTAATAAACAAAATGAGTTTACTGAGGTTTAAACATTCCTTCTCAAAACTTAACAAATCAATGCTCTAACTGTCTGACCACCAGCTTCTCAAAACTTAACAAATCAATGCTCTAACTGTCTGACCACCAGCTTCTCAAAACTTACAAATCAATGCTCTAACGTCTAAACCAGCTTCTCGAAACTTAACAAATCAATGCTCTACTGTCCGACCACCAGCTTCTCAAACTTAACAAATCAATGCCTAACTGTCCGTGCCACCAGCTTCTAAAACTGTAGCTATATCTGTCCAGCCAGTTAAACTCAACATCTTTACCAACTTCAACAGTGTAAACTCTGGTCAATCCCATTGTCAGTGTTCTTTTTTTTCCCTCTGATCCAGAAGAACTTGAACTTTCAGCTCTTCGGCTCGGTTCCAAGGACATCGTAACCATTCGGTTCGGTGCCACGAACATCGTAAATCTGGAGAACCTGTGGCTTTTCTGCCAGCCCGCGAAATTGAACCTGCACTCACAGGAGCTTGTCACCCGTCGTCCAACGCGCTACGAACACGCAAGGCAGACGCACTGTCAGTGTTCTAACCACCCGACCACCATCTTCTCAATCTCATCTACTATGCTTTGATAAATCCACAGTCAACTCTAGATAACTAGGCCAGACAACTGACTCGGGTTCCTGACCTGATCAGAAAAGGGGCCGGAAAATATAGAGGTTTGATAGAACACTGCAAGCTTTGTTACAATTTTACTCAATTCTGTGAGTCTATGGTTATTTATTGGTGAAAAATATTCATAATACTGATATTCCTTATTGTTAAACTTAACTTGTTGCATAATATAACTTCGATTTAGCATTTGTGTTGATTTTAAAATGAATTCTTCTTATACCAATACTAGAATGTGAGGTCACGTGGTGTAGTTGGGGTCTGATTTTCCATAATTTTACCTGAGCCAAAGGCCCATAAGTAGTTGGCTCTGATAAATCTCATCGTCAGTGTTTTTAGCCACCCGACCACCAACTTCTCAATCAAACACAACAGTTATAAACTCTGCTAATAAACCTCTCTGCTAGTGTTCTAGTACCGACCACCAACTTCTCAAACACAACAGTTATAAACTCTGCATAATAAACTCTCTGCTAGTGTTCTGCTACCGACCACCACTTCTCAAACACAACAGTTATAAACTCTGCATAATAAACCTCTCTGCTAGTGTTCTAGCTACCCGACCACCAACTTCTCAAACACAACAGATAAACTCTGCATAATAAAACTCTCTTCTAGTGTTCTAGCTACCCGACCACCAACTTCTCAAACACAACAGATAAACTCTGCATAATAAAACCTCTTTTGTGTTCTAGCTACCCGACCACCAACTTCTCAAACACAACAGATAAACTCTGCATAATAAAACTCTCTTCTAGTGTTCTAGTACCGACCACCAACTTCTCAAACACAACAGATAAACTCTGCATAATAAAACTCTCTTCTAGTGTTCTAGCTAGCTATTAGTTCTATTTCTTAATAAATAAAAGTCGCTTTCTAATGGACCATATGTGGTTCATGACAAGACTGGCATACTTCATCTTTCTCTCCATATCGACCACCTTTCTACCACTACGTGTGATTTGTATGTGATCTGAGTCTAAAAGCGATTGTACTTTTGGCCAGTTATGCGCCTACAAGTAGGCCAGCACATCCGATTTCTGCGCTGCTTTTTATTTACTATGGTAGCATCCTTAGTGCCTACATTACTCGCCTCTTACGACATGCATTGTAGGTCGCAGTGGTACTATTCTTTGCTTCCCTTGCGGCCCCGGCACCACAGGACCCGAGGGACTGGCATACGAACCATTATCAACGATATGTGACATATTAGTTGTTTATTATCAATACTGCAACATATTTCTTTATATGTTTATCGGTTGTTATAAAATAGTAAAGGAACCCTTTCATACCTTGTGGTATATAGGGCAGTACAGTGTTAGGTCTGTATTTTTCATTGACCATCGGCACACGATGGGTGATGTGGTCAGCATCACGCCGGACGCCTTTACTTTCCCAGAGCATGTCTGGTACCCAGTTGAGGCTGAGAGCCGTCGCGGTCGGGAAAGAAAATGTCACTCCTACTGCGGGAGTTGAACCCGGACCACCAGCCTTGAGAAGCGAGTTCACTAAATTACGCTACCGCGGCTCTCGTTTATCGGTTGTGTAATGTTTAATATTGTCATATATTGAGTGTATAGTGTATACAATTGTACAGAGGGTATACAATTAGAACGGATCTCATGCGAGTCCAGCTCATCATTATCAGGTGCCGTGCCGACTGGTATAGACGATTTTGGATCACCACAAATGTCTGCCCATGGTTTTTGCTATCATCTCAGATGTTGAGGCTCTTCCGTGCCATCTGAACTCTTCAGTACCAACACGGGTCCGAATACAGAGTGTGTGAAATCAGCTCGGTCCACCTGTGGGTCTGACCAGGGAATCACACGTTCTCTGCGTCCGCAGGTGTGTGAATCAGTCGCCACGTGGGTCCAGGTACGGTTAATCAGCACGGTCACCTCGGTCCGTACAGAGTGTGTGAAAATAGTTCGGTCACTCCAGGTCCAGAGTGTTGGAAATCAGCTCGGTGCACCTGCAGGTCCAGGTACAGAGTGTGTGAAATCACTTGATCCACCTCCAGGTCCAGAGTGTGTGAAATCAGCTCGTCCACCTCCAGGTCCAGAGTGTGTGAAATCAGCTGGCCCACCTCCAGGTCCCGAGTGTTGGAAATCAGCTCGGTCCCCCTGCAGGTCCCGGTACAGAGTGTGTGAAATCAGCTCAGGTCCACTCCAGGTTCAGAGGTAATCAGCAGGTCCACTCAGGTCAGAGTGTTGAAATAGCTGTACCTCAGGTCAGAGTGAAATCAAGCACTCAGGTTCAGTGGAACGCAGGTCCTCCAGGTCAGAGTGTGAAATCAAGCCGTCACCTGCAGGTCCAGGTACAGAGTGTAAAATCAACACGTTCACTGCAGGTTCAGGTACAGAGGGTATAAAATTAAGCACGGATCATCTGCGGTCAGGTACAGAGGGAATAAATCAACACCGTTCACCTGCAGGTCCAGGTACAGAGGGTATAAAATCAAGCACCGTCACCTGCAGGTCCAGGTACAGAGGGAATAAATCAAGCACCGTTCACCTGCGTCAGGTCAGAGGTATAAAATCACACTGTCACCGCGTCAGTCGGTATAGATCAGCCGTTATGCGGGTCGATACTAAGTATGTCATCTAGTGAACAACATAATTCCCTTTAACAACGGCTTGCTAGTCTCATCTATGAATCTGCCAGGATTGCGGTGAGATCGATCATAATAATCAATAAAGTAATACGTGACACACTTACAACCTGGTCTACTGTCGTGTCATGATTTCGTACTATATCGTGCTTTTGTAATGTTTCGTGCTTTTGTACTATATCGTGCATTGTACTATGTCGTGAGTGTGTTAAATGTCACCACTTCTGCTCTCAGTATCTCTTCTCTTTGTTCGTTATTCCGTTCGTTTTTGCTGTCGTCCATTCTTTTCTTTCCCTCTAACTTATTCATTTCCGTTCCTAATGGAACATATAGCTGCAACTTACAACAATAATTTATATTAATTTTTTAATTCAGGAATTTTAATGGAATATTGTGTCCTGCCATTATGTTTTCCTACCACTTTGTCTGTGATTCATTGCAGTTTCTCTAACAAAAATAGAAAATGTGAACAGTTTTTGAATATCTTAGTTCACTACTAACCAGTGACGGCTCGTGATCATTTTTGTTGGAGCCAGACACATTTTCTGGGAAACCATGATGTTGGGTTAGGTTATATTTTAATTTATTAAATAATTAATACACGTTAGATATTATTTTTGGTGGCCCGGCCCCAATGGCCCTTAATGACGAGCCGCCACTGCTACTAACAAAAGATCGAAATGGGAAACAGGAAATTACAAAAGTAGAACAAACGTGACTTTACCACAAAAAAATAACAAATTAAAAAAATTCTGGAATGAAACTGATAGGAAAACAAAGTTCAGAATACTAAGAGCATGTATATTCCCAGTGACAACATATGGGTGTGAAACATGGACATTTAACAGGGCATGAGAAAACATATATGTGCTTTTCAATATAAGTGTTACAGAAGAGTCCTTCGTATATCATAGACAGAGAAGAGAACAAATAGAACTATCCAGAAAGAACTCAAAATCAAAGAAAACTGGCTGATGCTATAAATAAGAAAGAGAAAATTGAAGTAGTTTGGACTTATAAAGAGACACAAAGAATTGAAGAAGACAATTATGGAAGGAAGCATCATGGAGAAGAGAAGAAGAGAAAGACCACGGAGAAGATGGATTCAGGATGTAACTAATGGTCTGAGCTTGACGGCTGCAGAGGCGGGACATCTGACCAATGAGAGAGATAAATTCAGAAGGACTGCTAGGGTGGCAAAGTTCTGCTCAGAACAAGCCTATTTGATGATGATGATGACAAAACCAGTTTTATAGATTTGGGTTGTCAATAACTCAATCTTCCATAACCAGCAATTTCCAGGTTCAATCTTCCATCAATCTTCCATTCAATCTTCCATTCAATCTTCCATTCAATCTTCCATAACCAGAGGCAATATTGTCCAGAGGATAACTCAATCTCATAACCAGAGGCAATATTGTCCAACAAGACTAACTCAATCCTTCATAACCAGAGGCAATATTGTCCAACAGACTAACTAATCCTCGATAACCAGAGGCAATATTGTCCAAAAGACTAACTCAATCCTCGATAACCAGAGGCATATTGTCAACAAGGACTAACTCAATCCTCGATAACCAGAGGCAATAATTGTCAAGCAAGACTAACTCAATCCTCGATAACCAGAGTATTGTCAAAGAGACTAACTCAATCTCGATAACCAGAGATATTGTCAAAGACTAACTCAATCCTCGATAACCAGAATATTGTCAAAAGACTAACTCAATCCTCGATAACAAGAGGTATTGTCAAGAGACTAACTCAATCCTCGATAACCAGAGAGAGTATTGTCAAAGAGGACTAACTCAATCCTCGATAACAAGAGAGAGTATTGTCAAAGAGGACTAACTCAATCCTCGATAACAAGAGAGAGTATTGTCAAAGAAAACTAACTCAATCCTCGATAACAAGAGAGATATTGTCAAGAGGACTAACTCAATCCTCGATAACAAGAGAGAGTATTGTCAAAGAGGACTAACTCAATCATCGATAACCAGAGGTAAAATTGTCCAAGAGGACTAACTCAATCATCGATAACCAGAGGTAATATTGTCCAAGAGGATAAAAACGTTTCTACAGACAGGTTACCTATAAGATATCTGAAAAATAAAACCCTACTTTATAGTACCACACATATTGATCTATACTGTAGTATGTTAGATTTGATTGGTCATGTGTGGGTGGTGACTGGACTTCGACCATGTCTGTATGGCAGCTGGACGTCAGAGTTGACATAATTTCTATTATCTTCCGATTTGGCTATATATTCAGTATTCGAATATCATTCTAACATGATTACAAGTGAATCGTGACACATATTTCCAAGAAAACAGTGTCCTTGACCTTCCCATCCCTAGTATCTAAGAGTTGATAAAGTCATAGTTCTCTCAAATACAGACAGTACATAAGTGTTACGGGCATCTGGAAGAAAAAAAACAAATCAATTTATTAAATGCAGGATTCGAACCACAACCTGCTAAAACAACCATCGGATGGCGATATAGAGAGAAGTGGGCGCAAGACCCAGGGCCGTGCGGTATATTTTCTCAGTATCATGCAAGTCTTCAATGCCGCCCTTAAATATTTTGTTCTTTAAAATAACCTTCAATTTTGATTTGCTTCTTATGCCGCCCCCCCTCTTTACGACGCCGCCTGATGCGGCTCCCTCTCTGTATCATATCACGGCACTGCCCTAGCAAGAGCACCCTCAACACAGCGCCAAAGATGGGTACTATGGCCTGTCCCGTAGCAAACAAGTTGTCATATTCCGCCTCCGTAGCGACCATAACAGACTACGGTCCCACCTCTACAACAAATTTAAAATAGGCACAACTAGCCTGTGCCACTGCGGATATGACGGCAGAGCACCTACTGCAAGACTGCCCACTGCTAGAAGGCCCTAGAAACGAAACTTGGACGGAAAATATCGAGCTAAATGAGAAGCTGTACGGAGTCCTAAAAACAACAGCAGAATTTATGGAGAAATCTGGTACATCAGTCTAAGCGGGGATCGCGAGAGAGAGAGAGAGATATAACCACAACCTTACTTCTTACGGCACCCATTGCCTAGCTATGCAGACAACCATTCTTTAGATCACAATCAGCTCGCCGTTCACTACTTCTCTCAAAGTAGTTTATGTGTGTAAGCAGTACTCTAGTGTGTCACTATGGTGTAGTGGTTTGCTTGTCGTGTCGTTCTGTATGTTGTAGGTTTGAATCCAGTCCGAGTCACATGTGAAGTTTTCATGAGATCCCCAGGATTGTTTCTGGAACTACGAAGTTTGTGTAACACTCAGTAGATGGCTTACTATTTCTACAGACAGAGTCGGAGACATATTGGAAAACCCGGTACAAGGCCAGATACGGAAATCTACAAATCTGAGATGGTCAGATCAGATCTGGAGAAAACCGTGGGAGACTGCGATAATAATGAGTAAATTGGTGATATGAATAAAGGCAGGTTTTTACAGTATTACACAAGTAAGGAAAAATTAATGATTAAATATGAAAATAAACAGCACTCGACGTTTCGGTCATAGTCCTTTATCAAGATAACAAATAGACACAGAATACTTAACAAACTAAAACATAATTCTAACTAAGGATAGAAATAAATTGATACTAGCGTACGGACCTGCCTCCAAACGCGTGTTACCTCAAGGCGAATATCGTATAACATGAGAGAATTGACAGGAAATAGTAAGGCTAACTCCTGCATACTTGGGTATATAAATATGAAGCGACATACACTTCATACATTAATGTCTGCGTTTGTTTTAAGGTTATAATCTGGATATCCAAATAATGTCCAGAATGAAAGTACTCATATAAATATGGGATACAGTACAAACACGCCCATTGTCACGATAAGATTAGTTAGTTATCTGTTATATGAGGACTATCATCATATCACTCCGGACATGCTCATAAGTGCTCCGATCTCCGCCTCAGTAGATCCAGCAGCGTCCAGCGGTTCAACACGCAAGTTCGATGTTGATTAATCAATCTTTTTGCATATTTAGTATGTCGTTCTTTTCTGGCGGTACCAATACCGAAACCCATCTCAATCTTGTCATCGAGTGTGATTCACAATCCTGAAACTCCTCTGTTCGGAAAGACTCTCTCAAGATACGGTATATCCGTGGACATCTGTCAATAAAGTAAAGGTAAAGTAAATGATGGCAACAGCTTCAGACGTGTGCTGCTGCACCTCGCTGGTGTGTGCGGAGGTGACTGTAGAGTCCAATCCTAGAACACAATCCCCAACCACAGGTGGGGCATATGTGAACAAGGTTAGACTTGTGGGTGTTGTGTGTTCTGTCTTTTCGCGCAGCTCGTTTTCTCTGTGACTCAACGGCCCGACGATTCTCAGCTATGCGAATTCCTCTTGTATTGTTACAGCACCACATTTGACGATCTTGCGCCACGGGTTTCCAGCACGTGGTGTCTATATTGAAGCATTTCAGAGACACTTTAGAGTATCTTTAAAGCGTTTTTTTCTGTTCACGAGCTGAACGTCTGCCCCCTTCAAGCTCACCATACATCAACTCTTTTAGGATGCGTTTATCAGGCATCCGAGCAGAAAATGGCGTTTAAAACAATAATTACTGGAACATTATCTAAATATTTTATAACGCGTCTCGATAAATCAAACACGTGCTCCCAAAATAGATCGGCATGTGCGTTGCTATTGATTCATGCGCGGGTCCAAAATAGATCGACATTTGTGCCACAATAGATCCATACGAGGTTTCAAAATAGATCGACATGTGCGCCAAATAGATCCTTACCTTCGTACAAAATAGATTGACATGTGCGCCTCAATAAATCCATACGTTGGTACAAAATAGATTGAGATGTGCGCCGCAATAGCTCCATACGAGAGTCCAAAATAGATCGACACGCTGTCCACACTCTAGATACTAATATTGTAGATCATGAGAATGTGAATCCCAGAGAAGACATTATGCTGATGCGACTGAGAGCAGAACTATGAACTGACAGCCGATGAAACACTGCCAAGTCTGCCACAAAAACTCAATACACCATTGTAGCTACCACCTTGTTCAACAGCTAGTGATTATTGGTTACTGAACTGACGTCACAGCACTCCGGACAGATCCATAGGTGCCCAGTCTTCCCCAACATATGTTGAAATGTATGCATACTGATGGCTCCTGTGGCTTTCTTGTTAATATTTTTTTTCTCGATCCAGAAGCAATTGAGTTTTCAGCTCTTCGACTCGGTGCCATGGATATCGTAAACTTTGGTTCGGTGTCACGAACACCGTGAATCATCTGGGGAACCTGTGGCTTTTCTGCCAGCCCGCGGAATTGAACCCGCACTCACAGTGGGCTAGTCACCCGCAGTCCAACGCGCTACGAACATGCTGGGCAGGCGGGCTTCTTGTTAAATAAACTCCTCACTGAACCCCTTAGGCACCCAGTTCTACTTGTACAACGTGCAGTGCAGACATTGTTGTAACGAACCCTACCTGATTGTTCTGTGTCTAGTTAAATAACGAGCGTTTGAGAAAGACACTGCCCCGTGAGTCATTTTTTAGAATGGCTCATTGGTTGTGTACGTAAAAACGCTTGTATTGCTAGGCTAGGCGATTGGTGTCGTAAGGACTAGAGTAAGTGGTTCGAGTCCCGTGTTTGTCTATTTGTTTTTTCGAAAGCTTTTAATACCTGTACCATGTTTATTTGTTGATCAAATTCGTTGTAATGTCGTTGGGTTGATTCAGCGTCAAGTTTAGTGTCCTTATTCAATAGCAGGTCACCAAGAGACCGAAGAACATCCCCCTTATCCATCCTATACTCCCCAACAATCGATACTTTCTATGCAAGCCTGTCTGCCCTCTCGTTGTCGCGAACACCCGCTTGACCAGGACAGTAGATCCAGGTGGGTCTCTGAAGGTAGGAAACCTCTATAACCTGCTGCCTTGTAGGTCGGCTGGGGACAGTCAAAGGCTGACGGAGAGCGAACCCAGTAAACGCTGGCTGAAACCGGACACATCGCCGAAGGGTAAGCACCAGAGCTCGAAATGGCGTTGAAGATGTGACGAAACCCACCCATGCTAAGGTTGCATGAATCAGATTTCCACATGAATTAGATTTATGGGGAAATCTGGCACATCAGTCTAAGGGCGATCGCGAAGAAGAAGAAGAAGAAGAAAGAAACCTCTATAGATGACATCCACTCATACCGTCACCTACCATTATTGATCTTCAGGAGCATCGATCGAGAGTCAGAAACAGCAACGGCCCAAGTAAACGGAGGCACGGAGAGCCAATGGAGGGCAGTAGTAACAGCCTCCACCTCCATCCTCGTAGTGGAAGTAGTTGTCCTGTATGCTCCATTTCGCTCTGCAATAACACTACCATTCGAGCTAGCCAAGAAACCACAGCTGGTCTTCTCATCACGATTTCTAACTAGTGATCTAAGAGCTAGCCATATAATTAACTAATTAACTGACAAGTAGCCAACTAGCTAGATAACTAGTTAGTTAATTAGCTAACACCTAACTAACAACTAATTAACTAGCCTGGTAATTAACTGATTACTCTCACACACTCACTAACTCGCTCACTCACTAACTCACTTACTCACTAACTCCCTCACCCTAACTCCTCCCACTAACTCCCTCACTCATGCACTCCCTCCCTCATTCACTCATGCACTCACTCCCTCATGCACTCACTCCCTAACTCACACACTAACTCACTCCACTCACTCTGCACTCCTTCCCTCACTCACGCATGTACTCCCTCACTCACTCGTGTAATCACTCCTTAACTCACTCATGCACTCACTCCCTTACTCATGTACTCACTCCCTCACTCACTCATGTACTCACTCCCTCACTCACTCATGTACTCACTCCCTCACTCGTCCATGCACTCACTCCTCACTCACTCATGTACTCACTCCTCACTCACTCATGTAATTACTCCCTCACTCACTCATGCGCTCACTCACTCATGTACTCACTCATGTACTCACCTCACCCTCCATCACTCCCTCACTCATGTACTCCCTCCCTCACTCACTCATGTACTCACTCCCTCACTCACTCATGTACTCACTCCCTCACTCACTCCATCACTCACTCATGTACTCACTCCCTCACTCACGCACTCACTCCATCACTCACTCACTCCATCACTCACTCACTCCATCACTCACTTTAATGTATAAAGATGACCCAAAAAAAGAGACAAAAATAGCTGTGGAAAACAAATGTAAGAGAAAGTCTTGAAATTACCAGAATGTTTATTCTTGTGGTGCTAGTAACCCTTACATGCTTCAGCATCGGATAATATTAATCGATCTCTGGCATTATCTGGCATCCATGCATTGTATTGTCTCATGAGCAGGTAATGTCAACATTGGCACCGGGGAGAAGCTGAGAAAGCTCATTGTAGTACCGAGACTGGAATCTGTGCAAGCCTAGTAACTGGAGGCTGGAAGTGAAGAAACGTATTATCTAATGTTGAAGCCGTGGAGACAATGTCGGTATTTTCAAGAGATTTGTCAATAAAATTGCATTCCGATAAAGTTATTGATATAACGATATGCAAAGACTGCGACTGTATTCACGGAAGTTATGTAAAAACGTGGCCTCCGATAACGTACGGCCGGCGGGCTCAGATAAAAATTCTAGGAAATAAGACCCCAACTGTTGCTTGATCCATAGACAACTCAAATATTGGGTCACATAACCGACGGAATTCCTGACCTAGTTTCAGTTGGGGGAGGTGGAATTATATATGTTTGGTGCCCGCCTGCCCAGCGTGTTCGTAGCGCGTTGGACTACGGGTGACTAGCCCTCTGTGAGTGCCGGTTCAATTTCGCGGGCTGGCAGAAAAGCCACAGGGTCCCCAGATTTACGGTTTTCGTGGCACCAAAAAGAAGGGTTGCGATGTCCATGGCACCGAGCCGAAGAGCTGAAAGCTCAAGTGCTTCTGGATCGGAAAAAAATATATATATATGTTTGGTAGAACACTGCAAGCTTTTTTGCAATTTTACTCAATTCTATGAGTCTATAGTTATTTATTGATGAAAAATATTCATAATTTTGATATTCCGTATTGTTTAACTTAACTTTGTTACATACAATAACCTTGATTTAGAATTTTGTGTGATTTTTAAATTATTTTAAAATGAATTCGTCTATATACAACAATACTGGAATACTACAGGGTGTTCAAGATTAAAGCAGCCCCATTGACAAATCGAAAGTTGCCAGATAATCTATCGCGTTATGTTTATGTACTATTTAAACCGGTTCTGACTAGCTCGTTTTACGTCACATTTGTTCATCGCCCCTTCCCGCACTACAATTACATACCGTCACATAACCTTGACCTATACTACGTCATAACTGAACCTTCTCATTTTCATACATATATGCCAGATTGACTCCATTCACATGCTGCTATTATCTTGAACACCCTGTAGTTCACGTGATCGGTTGTAGTCTGATTTCCCACAATTCTTACTTGAGTCCGCCGGCTGTATAAGTTTATAGTTGGCTGTGCGTGATCCTAGCATTTCAGTTTTGTTGTATAAAGACTCATTCATTACAAACAACATAACATAAAGTCAAATAAGTAAAGGAACCCTTTCATACCTCGTGGTATATAGGGCAATACAGTGTTAGGTCTGTATTTTTCATTGACCGTCGTCACACGATGGGTGATGTGGTCAGCATCACGCCGGCCTCCTTTACTTTCCCAGAGCATGTCTGGTACCCAGTTGAGGCTGGGTCGACCTGAAACCGTCGCGGTCGGGAAAATTCCATGCGCACTGCGGAGTTGAACCCAGACCACCAGCCTTGAGAAGCGAGTTCACTAACAACGACGCTACCGCGGCTCTCAAACAACACAAAATGCTAAATCAATATTATATTATGCAACAAATTAAGTTTAACAATAAGGAATATCAGTATTATGAATATTTTTCATCAATAAATTACCATGGAGATATAGAATTTAGTAACATTGCATTAAAGTGTACAATGCTCTATCAAGCATATACAAAAACCAGCCCTCATTAAACTGGAATTTTCGATTTCCCGTCTGAGCTTGTCGGCTTTATATTGCCGGGGACCACGTTAAAAACTAGCGTATTGCTTCGGCTTGCAAGGGGAGCAAAGAATAGTAACAATGCGGCCTACAAGGCATGTCGTAAGAGGCGACAGAAGTAGTGGACTAATGAAGCTAAGCGTAGTAAATAAAAAGCATAGCAGAAATCGGATGTGCTGACCTTCTTGTCGCGCATAACTGGCACAATGTACAATCGAGCTTAGGCTCAGATTACATACATATCACGAGTGGTTTAACAAGTGGTCGATATGGAGCGTTCAAAGAAGAAGACTGGGTTTGCCTACATTCACAGATCCTTACTCACTCGTCTAGACTGCAGTGATGCAGCCTGTTACAAGGACCATACATTGAAGGTGCAGTAGGGTGTTTATTAGCTCAGATGAGCGAATCCTGACTTACGTAATCTCGTTTGCTCTCTATGAATTTAGGCGTAGACAGGGCGCCTGGTATGGCGCTTTTAACTGATTTTGTGTTAAGGCCTGCTTTCTTGTTTATCAGTGTCCGTCCCCCCGCTGCACAGGCAGGTATTCTCCGACTTCAGAGGCGACAAAAATTCATTTGTTGAGTCGTGACCTCCGGTAACATAAGGCAGACTAGCTCAGACGGGAAAACCAAAAATCCTGTTTAAGGGGGGCTAATTTTTATAGGTGTTTGATAGAACACTGTAAAGTTTTCTGCAATTTTACACAATTCTATTGAGTAAAGTAAAGGAACCCTTTCATACCTCGTGGTATATACAGTGGTCAATACAGTGTTGGGCCTGTATTTTCATTGACCGTCGGCACACGATGGGTGATGTGGTCAGCATCACGCCGGCCGCCTTTACTTTCCCAGAGCATATCTGGTACCCAGTTGAGGCTGGGTCGACCTGAGAGCCGTCGTGGTCGGGAAAAATTCCCGCCCATTGCGGGAGCTGAACCTAGACCACCAGCCTTGCGAAGCGAGTTCACTAACAACTATGCTACAGCGGCTCTCACAACTCTATGAGTCCAAGGTAATTTATTGATGAAAAATGTTCATAAAACTGATATTCCTGATTGTTAAACTGAACTTGTAACATAATATAACCTTGATTTAGCATGCTGTGTTGTTTTGTAAAATGAATTTCTCATTATCTAACAATACTGGAATGCGAGGTCACGCGACGGTTGTGGTCTTATTTCTTAACATTTTTACCTGAGCCCGCCGGCATTATGTTATTGGAGGTCACGGTTGAGTCTTAGCTAGATATATTTCTACTCTTTCTTCTCTCCAGACAAATCTATCTCCTTAAACTGAATCACCTCACATCAGACTCTGTTGACATGAGAAATGGTAAGCATTACGTCTTGTGTCTGTTAGTATAGATATCGTGTTCTGGCTTGGGCGAGCACGTACCAGTAAAGAAAGGGGATTTCTTCAAGTCACGTATGGAAGGTAAAGTCAGTCCGAATTTAGCTGTCTGCTCCGTTCAACCTTTGTATCTATCTTACAGTTCGTCCTAGGGCACACATGATATTTTTATCCTTTACGAATTATAACGCCAGTTCACGACAAAATACAATCTAGGATTTGAACTGGTTTTAAAAAAAATTTGTCAGAGTGCTTTTTTTTAATAAACCATTTTGTGTAACCAGTTCATTTTTGTTATCGAAAAACTAATATTGAGAGAGACGGTCACGTGGTGCCGGGGTTCACAAGGGGAGCAAAGAATAGTAACACTGCGATTTACAAGTAGGGGTCTCTGTCGTGTAGAGGTTAGGAACTCGTCTCTCATGCCAAAGGGACTAGGTTCGCTCACTCGTAGAGTCATCTGGATATTTTCCCAGAGATCCCTGATCTCAGTGTAGGTGAGATCGAGTTCCTAGTCATTCGGAGACGGAAGATAAAATGTGGGTCGCGTGTTTAGTTTGAGCACGTAAAAGAACCCTTGGCAGTTCAAAATCGATAAGAGCAGGCTGGAAATCCTCTGCCCGGGCAAAATTCATTAGAAACGATTAAAAATCAAATTCCTACAAAATACCGTTACCATCTTGAAAATTACATCGGGGACATGCGCCGGTGCTACGGAGTTCGTACACCGCAGCTGAGATCTTCATGTGTAAGAAAGAGATCGGAGCACACATGGTTACTAACCGAAATGCAATGATAATGGTCCTATCAATCAATCAATCGTAAGAGGCGACTGAGGTGGGGGCGTAGGGAAGCTACTCAAGTAAATAAAAAGCGTTACAGAAATCGGATGTGTACTTGTAGGCGCATAACCGTGACAACGTACAATCGCTCTTAGGCTCAGATCACATACACATCTCAAAGCGGGGTTTAAGAAGTGGTCGATATCGAACGTTCGAGTCGAGGATATTGAGAGTCTTGTACATGTCGAGTACCCAGAATGCAATTTTGTGACCATAATTTTGTTTATTGTTACCATGACAGCATAGTTCGCTTTTTTTCTTTCTTCCAGTTCGTATTTTTATGATTTCGTCTTCCTCATTCATTCTAATAGAACCATATAGATAATATCTTTACGATTTTAGTCATCATCATGTGTCGTGCCGGCTGACGTAGATTTCAACAAACATACGAGGGCGAGTCAATAAGTAAGCCACAAAGTTCTGTGGGATGGTAAGTAAATGTAGTTGGTGTTTTCTAAAGGTGTCATTAGGTGACAGCAACATCGAACTTTATATTCTCATTCGCCAGGTGGCGCTATGTGTCTCATGCGCAGCGCATAAACAAAATGACAACTGTACTTACGGAGGGTACAACCAAAGAGCAACGTGCTGTTGCGCGTATTTTGTGGGAAAATGACTGCCTGCAAAGGACATTCATAAGGAAATGCTTCCTGTTTATGCTGACAAATATTTGTCCCGTAAAGCGGTGCATATCTGGGTTGAAAAATTTTCTCAAGAACGCTCTAAAATTGCTGATGAAATCCGATCTGGTCATTCTGTTGAGATTCCAACAGAAGCATCTTCTGTGCAGCGGGTGGAGGAGAAGATTAGAGGTGAGAGGCGAGTAGCGATAGACTATAGCATCTGCAATAGGGTGCTTACATGGTTCAGCATACAGCACAATGCATGATCGATTCAAATTTAAGAAAGTGTGCTCAGTGTGGGTACTCAGACAATTGAAGGAGGAACACAAAATGAACCGATTTGGCCTGTCTTTCATCATCTCTGTCGATACGAAAATGAAGGAGCAGAGATGCTGAACAGGATTGTTACTGGGGATAAATCATGGGTGTATCACTACCATCCCGAATCAAAGCGTGCTTCAATACAGTGGAAACATTCTTCTTCGCCTTGTGTCCAAAAATTCAAGAGTATGCCATTAGCAAGGCAGGTCATGCTGACGGTGTTCTGCGATTGTCAAGGAGTGCTTTTAACCAATTTCAAGAAGAAATGTGACAATGTGAATTCGGAATCATACTGTGAAGTTCTATCGATGCTTCATGATGCAATTCGAAAAAAAACCGTCCAATACTGCTGACTAGAGGAGTGTTGCTTCTTCATGACAATGCCAGACCACATACGGATCGATTAACTCAGGAGAAGACATAGGTATAGTTTTCCAAGACATAGGTATAGTTCTCCAAGACATAAGTATAGTTCTCCAATACATAGGTATAGTTCTTCAAGACATAGGTATAGTTCTTCAAGACATAGGTATAGTTCTCCAATACATAGGTATAGTTCTCCAAGACATAGGTATAGTTCTCCAAGACATAGGTATAGTTCTCCAAGACATAGGTATAGTTCTCCAAGACATAGGTATAGTTCTTCAAGACATAGGTATAGTTCTCCAAGACATAGGTATAGTTCTCCAAGACATAGGTATAGTTCTCCAAGACATAGGTATAGTTCTCCAAGACATAGGTATAGTTCTCCAAGACATAGGTATAGTTCTCCAAGACATAAGTATAGTTCTCCAAGACATAGGTATAGTTCTCCAAGACTTAAGTATAGTTCTCCAAGACTTAGGCATTGTTCTCCAAGACATGTTAATGCAATAAATCTATCTATTCTTTAATCCTATTTTGTCTTTCGGCCTCAGATCTAAAAAAAAAGACACATTTAGCGAGCCTCCGTATTGCGCCTTGTACACGGTGAAATTTAATGCCTCTGATATTCCGTCGATCCATCATTTACGTGGTCGTCCTGTGGTCTATTGCTGTTGTATCTGAGTGCTAGTGCTTTTTGTGGAGATTGTCTTGTGGTGAACGTGATACGTGTCCGAACCAGTTGACCTGTTGGTTCTTCATATAATGTAGCACCGGCAAAGATCCAACTCTTCTTCTGATTTCATCGTTTCGGATCTTATCACTTCTTGCAACATTTTAAATTCGTCGTGCACACTTCATCTCTTTTGTTTAGATTCTTCTTCAGTTATCCCATGAATCGGAGAGGGTAGTAATCCAGTGGATACCCATGAATCTGAGAGGGTAGTAATCCAGTGGATACCCATGAATCGGAGAGGGTAGTAATCCAGTGGATACCCATGAATCGGAGAGGGTAGTAATCCAGTGGATACCCATGAATCGGAGAGGGTAGTAATCCAGTGGATACCCATGAATCGGAGAGGGTAGTAATCCAGTGGATACCCATGAATCGGAGAGGGTAGTAATCCAGTGGATACCCATGAATCGGAGAGGGTAGTAATCCAGTGGATACACATGAATCGGAGAGGGTAGTAATCCAGTGGATACCCATGAATCGGAGAGGGTAGTAATCCAGTGGATACTCATGAATCGGAGAGGGTAGTAATCCAGTGGATACCCATGAATCGGAGAGGGTAGTAATCCAGTGGATACTCATGAATCTGAGAGGGTAGTAATCCAGTGGATACCCATGAATCGGAGAGGGTAGTAATCCAGTGGATACCTCACACTGCAAGATCAAGGGGAATGAAGATGCTGACAGACTGGCTAAAGAGGGAGCAGGAATGCCCCAAGAAAACAACCTGGATAGCTATGAAGAAGCAAAAAACCATCGCCAAAGGGCACTACAGGGCAAAGTGGGATAAAGAACACCCAAAACACAACAAGAATGATGGATATTACCAAATGTCCAGAAGGGACCAGACAGCTATACTTCGCCTTCGGACGGGTCACAACAGAATGAGACACCACCTGTACACCAAATTCAAGATAAGCACCAACGACCTGTGCCCCTGTGGCTTAGCAAGTATGACCACAGAACATATCCTACAGAACTGCCCCCAGTATGCAGACCTGAGAATGCTAACCCGAAACAAATGCTTGCAGAAAACGAATGCACCAGGCCATAAGGCGCATAACATGGTGCAACGAACCCTCACAATGAGGAATGGGATAATGGATTCTACGGTCACCAATCTGCCTCGAAGATTTAGCCATGCAGTAAGAATGTCAGACCTACCATCACGAGGGTGGTCAAAACTTACTGCAGGAAGAGGTCGGCACAAATGGGGAAGCAGAAATCATGGGAATTATATCCTACAGAACTGCCCCCAGTATGCAAACTTGAGAAGAAAGAGGTAGCCCACTTACACCAGCGTCCAAGACAAACTGTATGGCGTGGCTGATGATCTGAGGCAGACGGCTGCCTTTGTTAGAGAATCCGAAATCCCAATCTAGTGAGAACGCAGAAGAAGAAGAAGATTCTTCTTTTCTCATTTTCTGTCAGTGTACAGGTCTGAATTATTAATGAAATAATTAATGAGATATTTGACAGCAATAATTAATGGGCAGCTGAGCAGTCGCAAGTGAGATAGCATTTTCATTATTTCTGTTATTGAATGCTAGAAAATCAACTATAGATTATGTTCTTTCTGTGTGAAACGAGTAATACTGATAACATCGGCTTGATCGAATACTTGATTCAGAACTCACTTTGATGTTGGATTTATACTTTGTTTCACTAACCGCAACTCCGGCGTAGAAACTCGTCATTTAGTGATGTCGACTTTTGTGTGGACAAAATCATTCATTGTTTCTTTTTTTATTTCAACACATTTTCTCCTTTGTTTTTTCTTTTGCTGTTTTACTGTAGAAAATTATTTCACTCTCTTCAACACGTATTCTTTTGGTTATTGATAATTCTTGCTGCTTCGACTTCCAACGCTCCATATCGACAACTTGTTAACCACTCTTTGTGATTTGTATGTGATCTGAGCCAAAGAGCGAGTACGTTGTGCCAGTTATGCGCCTACATCCGATTTCTGCAATGCTTTTTATTTACTAGGGTTCTTTCGCTAGGTCCCTACCACTGTTGCTTCTTACGACATGTCATGTAGGTCACAGTGGTACTATTCTTTGCTCCCCTTGCGAGCCCCGGCACACACACACGCGGATAATTTTTGCAATTTGAAGTGACACAGTTTCTGCAAGTGTATGGTGTTGCAAGTGTATGGTGTTGTATGGTGTTGCAAGTATATGATGTTGCAAGTATATGGTGTTGCAAGTGTATGGTGTTGCAAGTATATGGTGTTGCAAGTGTATGGTGTTGCAAGTGTATGGTGTTGCAAGTATATGGTGTTGCAAGTATATGATGTTGCAAGTATATGATGTTGCAAGTATATGATGTTGCAAGTATATGGTGTTGCAAGTGTATGATGTTGCAAGTATATGATGTTGCAAGTATATGATGTTGCAAGTATATGATGTTGCAAGTATATGATGTTGCAAGTATATGGTGTTGCAAGTGTATGGTGTTGCAAGTATATGGTGTTGCAAGTGTATGGTGTTGCAAGTGTATGGTGTTGCAAGTGTATGGTGTTGCAAGTATATGGTGTTGCAAGTATATGGTGTTGCAAGTGTATGGTGTTGCAAGTATATGATGTTGCAAGTATATGGTGTTGCAAGTATATGGTGTTGCA
The DNA here is from genome assembly GCA_020796225.1 of Arion vulgaris. Classification (NCBI taxonomy): domain Eukaryota; kingdom Metazoa; phylum Mollusca; class Gastropoda; order Stylommatophora; family Arionidae; genus Arion; species Arion vulgaris. The sequence continues at coordinate 4,248,623 of CM036767.1, forward strand.
AGTATATGGTGTTGCAAGTATATGATGTTGCAAGTGTATGGTGTTGCAAGTATATGGTGTTGCAAGTATATGATGTTGCAAGTATATGATGTTGCAAGTATATGGTGTTGCAAGTATATGATGTTGCAAGTATATGGTGTTGCAAGTATATGATGTTGCAAGTGTATGGTGTTGCAAGTATATGGTGTTGCAAGTGTATGGTGTTGCAAGTGTATGGTGTTGAAAGTGTGCGATGTTGGACGTAAGAGACACAGTTTCTGCAAATGTATGGTGTTGCAAATGTATGGTGTTGGACGTAAGTGACACAGTTTCTACAAATGTATGGTGTTGCAAATGTATGGTGTTGGACGTAAGAAACACAGTTTCTACAAGTGTATGGTGTTGGACGTAAGAAACACAGTTTCTACAAGTGTATGGTGTTGCAAGTGTATGGTGTTTGACGTAAGAAACACAGTTTCTGCAAGTGTATGGTGTTGGACGTAAGAGACACAGTTTCTGCAAGCGTATGGTGTTGGACGTAAGAGACACAGTTTCTGCAAGTGTATGGTGTTGGACGTAAGAGACACAGTTTCTGCAAGCGTATGGTGTTGGACGTAAGAGACCGTATTCCAATAACGTAACCCGTTCACTCCGTAATTTGTTCACATCCGGACGCACTAATTTTGCAAAATATACTAAAAATGCCGGCATATCGGCTTTGCGTAATCGTGTAAAATATCACATGCCGGTATATCGGCTCAGAAGTGTGAAAGGGTTAACATTCTAGACCTCTGAAGTCGGAGAAGATACGCCCGTATGATGGGGACACTGATAATAAGGAAAGCATGCGTTAACGCAAAAATCAATCTAAAACGCCATGCCAGGCACACTAACTACACTTGAATTCATAGAGAACAAACACAAGCAGAAGAAGAAGAAGAAGAACAGTCTAGTTTGTGTTCTTTGTTGAATGTTGCATGTCTTTAATTGTGTGTTAGTATTTGATCGTTTTAGTGCTTTCAACCCTTTTCTTACCATCACCTTTTTCTTACCATCACCTTTTTCTTACCATCACCTTTTTTCAGTCTATCCGTATGAATTTGCGCTCTGTCACAATCTGTTTTTAATTTCTTCTTCTCAAAGTGTGTTTAATGAAAGCGGGTTGACAATGAAAATGAAAATATAAATGATGATTAATTGTCGCTAACGACAAGACGTTCTTATGAATACAAGCGTATGCAGGCCCGTGCGGTATATTTTCTCATCATGATGCAAGTCTTCGAAATGCCGCCCCTTAATTAAATGTGTTTTCCTTAAAATAACATTCAATTGTAATTTGTATTTTGCTGCTATGTCGCCCCTTTACGGTTCCGCCTGATGCGGCCGCCTCTCTGCATCATAGCACGGTACGGTCCTGAGCGTATGACTGGTTTGTGATTAGGAACGTAAAGTTGTGCTTCGCCTCTCTTTCTCTCTCTCTCTATATATATATCTATCTCTCTCTCTCTCTCTCACACATTCACTCTGTCTCTCTGTGTCTTTATCTCTCTCTCTCTCACACACACTCACTCTCTCTCTCTCTGTGTCTTTATCTCTCTCTCACACTCACTCTCACACACTCACTCTCACACACTCACTCTCACACACTCACTCTCTCTCTCACACACTCTCTCTCACACTCTCTCTCACACTCTCTCTCTCACACACCGACTCTCTCTCTCACACTCACTCTCACACACTCACTCTCACACACTCTCTCTCACACACTCTCTCTCTCACACTCTCTATCTCACACTCTCTCTCACACACTCTCTCTCTCACACTCACTCTCACACACTGACTCTCTCATGCACACACTGACTCTCTCTCTCTCACACACACACTGACTCTCTCTCACACATACACTGACTCTCTCCACACTCAATCTCACACACACATCTCTCTCTCACACTCTCTCTCTCTCACACTCTCTCTCTCACACACACTCTCTCACACACTCTCTCACACACTCACTCTCACACACTCTCTCACACACTCTCTCTCTCACACTCACTCTCTCACACACACACTGACTCTCTCACACACACACTGACTCTCTCACACACACACTGACTCTCTCACACACTCACTCACACACACACACACACACACACTCTCTCTCACACTCTCTCTCTCTCTCACACACTCACTCTCTCACACACTCTCTCTCTCTCACTCTCTCACACACTCTCTCTCACATACTCTCTCTACACACTGACTTCTCTCACGCACACACTGACTCTCTCTCTCTCTCACACTGACACATACTCTCTCTCTCTCACACTGACACTCTCTCTCTCTCTCTCTCTCACACTGACACTCTCTCTCTCTCTCACACACTGACACTCTCTCTCTCTCACACTGACACTCTCTCTCTCTCTCTCTCTCTCTCTCTCTCTCACACTGACACTCTCTCTCTCTCTCACACTGACACTCTCTCTCTCTCTCTCACTGACATTTCTCTCGCTCTCTCACACTGACACTCTCTCTCTCTCACACTGACACTCTCTCTCTCTCTCTCTCTCACACTGACACTCTCTCTCTCTCTCTCTCTCGCACTGACACTCTCTCTCTCTCTGTGTAATGTTGCTTATGAACCAATGTCGCCCGTGTGTTGCCGGTGCTCGAAAGGGGAGCAAAGAATAGTAACACTGCGAACTACAAGGCGTAAGAGGCGACTGAGGTAGGGGCCTAGGGAAGCTACCCTAATAAATAAAAAGCGTCGCAGAAATAGGACGTACTGGCCTACTTGTAGACGCATAACTGGCACAACGTACAATCGTTCTTAGGCTCGGATCACATACAAATCACAAAAAGTGATTTAACAATTAGTGGATATGAAGCATCAGACAAAGAAGAAGATGAACCAATGTGCCTCCATGTTGAGGTCTTGTCCATGTTGAGGTCTTGTCCATGTTGAGGTCTTGTAGACTGTCTAGATTTTCATGTTGAGGTCTTGTAGACTGTCTAGATTTCCATGTTGAGGTCTTGTAGACTGTCTAGATTTTCATGTTGAGGTCTTGTAGACTGTCTAGATTTTCATGTTGAGGTCTTGTAGACTGTCTAGATTTCCATGTTGAGGTCTTGTAGACTGTCTAGATTTTCATGTTGAGGTCTTGTAGACTGTCTAGATTTTCATGTTGAGGTCTTGTAGACTGTCTAGATTTCCATGTTGAGGTCTTGTAGACTGTCTAGATTTCCATGTTGAGGTCTTGTAGACTGTCTAGATTTTCATGTTGAGGTCTTGTAGACTGTCTAGATTTCCATGTTGAGGTCTTGTAGACTGTCTAGATTTCCATGTTGAGGTCTTGTAGACTGTCTAGATTTCCATGTTGAGGTCTTGTAGACTGTCTAGATTTTCATGTTGAGGTCTTGTAGACTGTCTAGATTTCCATGTTGAGGTCTTGTAGACTGTCTAGATTTCCATGTTGAGGTCTTGTAGACTGTCTAGATTTCCATGTTGAGGTCTTGTAGACTGTCTAGATTTTCATGTTGAGGTCTTGTAGACTGTCTAGATTTTCATGTTGAGGTCTTGTAGACTGTCTAGATTTTCATGTTGAGGTCTTGTAGACTGTCTAGATTTTCATGTTGAGGTCTTGTAGACTGTCTAGATTTTCATGTTGAGGTCTTGTAGACTGTCTAGATTTCCATGTTGAGGTCTTGTAGACTGTCTAGATTTTCATGTTGAGGTCTTGTAGACTGTCTAGATTTCCATGTTGAGGTCTTGTAGACTGTCTAGATTTCCATGTTGAGGTCTTGTAGACTGTCTAGATTTCCATGTTGAGGTCTTGTAGACTGTCTAGATTTTCATGTTGAGGTCTTGTAGACTGTCTAGATTTCCATGTTGAGGTCTTGTAGACTGTCTAGATTTTCATGTTGAGGTCTTGTAGACTGTCTAGATTTTCATGTTGAGGTCTTGTAGACTGTCTAGATTTTCATGTTGAGGTCTTGTAGACTGTCTAGATTTTCATGTTGAGGTCTTGTAGACTGTCTAGATTTTTTCATCTTCTCTCTTCAGGATTTTGCAATAGTTTCTTCAATACTAAACACTCTTTGCTTGTGTTATGCAATAGTTTCTTCAACACTAAACACTCTTTGCTTGTGTTATGCAATAGTTTCTTCAATACTAAACACTCTTGCTTGTGTTAGCAATAGTTTCTTAACACTAAACATTCTTTGCTTGTGTTATACAATAGTTTCTTCAATACTAAACACTCTTTGCTTGTGTTATGCAATAGTATCTTCAATACTAACCACTCTTTGCTTGTGTTACGCAATAGTTTCTTCACACTAAACACTCTTTGCTTGTGTTACGCAATAGTTTCTTCAATACTAAACACTCTTTGCTTGTGTTATGCAATAGTTTCTTCACTACTAAACACTCTTTGCTTGTGTTATGCAATAGTATCTTCAATACTAAACACTCTTTGCTTGTGTTATGCAATAGTATCTTCAATACTAAACACTCTTTGCTTGTGTTATACAATAGTATCTTCAATACTAAACACTCTTTGCTTGTGTTACGCAATAGTTTCTTCACACTAAACACTCTTTGCTTGTGTTATACAATAGTTTCTTCAATACTAAACACTCTTTGCTTGTGTTATACAATAGTTTCTTCAATACTAAACACTCTTTGCTTGTGTTACGCAATAGTTTCTTCAATACTAAACACTCTTTGCTTGTGTTATGCAATAGTTTCTTCAATACTAAACACTCTTTGCTTGTGTTATGCAATAGTTTCTTCAATACTAAACACTCTTTGCTTGTGTTACGCAATAGTTTCTTCAATACTAAACACTCTTTGAAATGTCATGTTTATGTGATGCTCACAACTGCCGTATGACGCCAATTGTAAAGTGCAAACATGTCATCATGAACACTAAAAGAGCAATGTATGACACGATATTTCTCTTGACATTATGCTATCAGTGTCACACCTGGACGTTGTCATCAAACGATGGAAGAAAATTAGTCACGACAGAGATGAAGTGTCTACACAGAATGCTGGGAGTTATCACGAAAGAATCGATTTAGAAATGAAGACATTAGAAAAAAATTTGAGTACACCATTATTACCAAATTTAATTTTTTTAAAAACCCAACAAATTAAATGGTTGTAACACATAATCAGAATATCAACAGACAGTGCTCATCAAAGGGCTATGCTAGTTAAGTACAGAGGGTACAAGGTAAAGGTCGTCCACGCAAAATGTGGACCTCAGAAATAACAGAGGAAGTGAAAAGTAATATTTATGGAAAACTCGATCTGGAAATCTCGTCTTATCCTGACGCTGTGAGTCAAAACAGGATAGTTGATTGGGGACAATCAAAGGCTAGCGGAGCAAACCGTACACAAACCTGAACGAACGACAAACCAAGGTGTTCATTAAAACGACCGGATTTGTTGGGTAGATGGTGCTCAAAAGCCCGGGAGGGCAGGCCGTCTAAGGGTCGCTGCCCTGAAAGAAAATAGCAACCCACTGCCTTGTTGGTTTTGGCTGGGGACAGTCAAAGGCTAGCGGAAGAAGCGAATACGCACACAATAGCTGGCTGAAATCGAACACCACACCGAAGGATAAGCAACTGTGCTCAAATAGGTTCTGAAGGTTGGTGCACGTACATTACGTTCTGATGTTTGGCTGTTTATATATCACAAAGAGAATGATTAAAACTAGCCTATAACGATCGAAGAAGAAGAAGAAAACAGGATTAGTGGAAATGAAAGAAAAGCTCAGATTTTATATGCACGAAGGACTCAATGTGGCGTTAGGTGATATGTGACTCGTCTAACGCTCCAAAAGAACTCGGTTCGCATCCCATCCGGAGTGATCTAATTATTTCCCATCAATTTCAGATCTCAAGATTGACGAGATGGGGTACTGTATTATATCGGAGACGGATGATAAAATATAGATCACGTGGTTAAACTTGAGAACGTAAAAGAACCTTACGCTGTTTCTTCTTCTTCTTCTTCTTTTGTCGTCACACTGCTTCCGGGTTGTTGCCCAGTGTCGTGGTTTTCTGTTTTGTCTTGCGCTGTTCTGGTGGCTTGTGTGATTGTTATCTTTGCTCGTTCACAGGATTCTGTTACGCCATCTAACCATCTTTTCCGAGGTCTTCCTCTTACCTTCTTTCACGATGTTCTGTTGTAGAAGACTATGTATACTGTGGAGTTTGGATGCATTCTTATTAAGTGGCCAAACCACTTCATTCTTTGTTTATCTATGTAATTCAAGCACGGTTTTGTGCCAACTTTCTTTCTTATGCTGATGTTAGTGATTCTGTCTTTTCTTGTGTTGTTGGTAACTTTTCGCAGGCAACGCATTGCACATGTAGTTATTTTTGTGACTGCGCTTTGCTCAATGTCCATGTTTGGCTCTGGTAACACAAAGTAGGTATAAAAATGCTGTTGATCATCTGTTGCTTAGCTGCCTGTGAAACTTTTGGGTGCCTTGACTAAGACACAAGAAAGAAAGATTACAACATGTGAAATGAGATGTCTACGAAAAGCTGTCAACGTTACAAGGAGAGATAGAGTGAGAAAAGAGAATATCAGAAGCATCGTTGGCACTATACCATGCATACAGTACATCGAGAAGCAAAGATTCAAGTGGTTCGGCCATTTAATGAGAATGGAACCACATTTACTACCATCACGTGCCTATAATAATCGACACTCAGGGCGCAGAGCACGAGGCAGGCCAAGAATACGATGGATAGATAACATCTCAGAGTCCCTGCGAAAGCATGGACTGACAACGTCAAGCACAACACACCTGGCACAAGATAGGAAACTAACTCTCCCACGACGCTTCACGGCAAATGTGGTTGAGATAAGATAACAATGGGGCTAGCTGGTAGGTTACAGCATTTGCTTTTTACGCTGTTTGAGTTCGAAAAATCGAAAAAGAATATTTCGGAAAGAACAGAATGTAAAGCTACTGTTCTGACAAAATTGGATATAAAAATAAGTAGTTTAAATCTGGTGTAAATATACCAACATGAAACAACTAGATAATGTACGAATCAGAATGCTGAAGAATGACAGAACAAGACATGTCCAAACTTTCCACTGGTCAAACAACTTGTCTGCGAATTATCTTACCAGTCTTCGGCTAAAACCTATCTCTTACCAAGAACTGCTTACACATTGTCAGAAAATGAATATGAGCACCATCATACAAAAGTAAAGCTGGAGATGGATCGGACATGTGATACGCATGAAGATGAACTCTGTCATGAAAACTGCACTGAGTTGGACACTTGAAGGTAAGCGAAAGTGTGGAAGACCCAAAACAACCTGGAGGAGAACAGTAGAACAAGAACTGAAAGAAGTGAATCACAGCTGGAACACTGTACGGAGAACGTCCAAGAACGAAGAAGAATGGCGTGGATGTGTTGTTACTATAAGCGCCAGAAGCGTTACAGTCCAGAGGGAAAGGGGGTGAGGGAGAGAAACAAACAAGAGAGTAAACCCTAACGCAAATTGTATGCTGAAATCGAATATACTGAACCGAAATGCACATATGTCACCTCTGTTGTAAACATAGTGCGTCAAATGAATGAAAACATATTCAAATTGTTCATATTTAAAGAGAAAACAAATCAAAGTGATTTGTCTGTAGTTATACAAGAACGAGCCAAGAAAGAAATCACAAAGAGTGGTTTGTCTGTAGTTATACAAGAGCGAGCCAAGAAAGAAATCACAAAGAGTGGTTTGTCTGTAGTTATACAAGAACGAGCCAAGAAAGAAATCACAAAGAGTGGTTTGTCTGTAGTTATACAAGAACGAGCCAAGAAAGAAATCACAAAGAGTGGTTTGTCTGTAGTTATACAAGAACGAGCCAAGAAAGAAATCACAAAGAGTGGTTTGTCTGTAGTTATACAAGAACGAGCCAAGAAAGAAATCACAAAGAGTGGTTTGTCTGTAGTTATACAAGAACGAGCCAAGAAAGAAATCACAAAGAGTGGTTTGTCTGTAGTTATACAAGAACGAGCCAAGAAAGAAATCACAAAGAGTGGTTTGTCTGTAGTTATACAAGAACGAGCCAAGAAAGAAATCACAAATAGTGGTTTGTCTGTAGTTATACAAGAACGAGCCAAGAAAGAAATCACAAAGAGTGGTTTGTCTGTAGTTATACAAGAACGAGCCAAGAAAGAAATCACAAAGAGTGATTTGTCTGTAGTTATACAAGAACGAGCCAAGAAAGAAATCACAAAGAGTGGTTTGTCTGTAGTTATACAAGAACGAGCCAAGAAAGAAATCACAAAGAGTGGTTTGTCTGTAGTTATACAAGAACGAGCCAAGAAAGAAATCACAAATAGTGGTTTGTCTGTAGTTATACAAGAACGAGCCAAGAAAGAAATCACAAAGAGTGGTTTGTCTGTAGTTATACAAGAACGAGCCAAGAAAGAAATCACAAATAGTGGTTTGTCTGTAGTTATACAAGAACGAGCCAAGAAAGAAATCACAAAGAGTGGTTTGTCTGTAGTTATACAAGAACGAGCCAAGAAAGAAATCACAAAGAGTGATTTGTCTGTAGTTATACAAGAACGAGCCAAGAAAGAAATCACAAAGAGTGGTTTGTCTGTAGTTATACAAGAACGAGCCAAGAAAGAAATCACAAAGAGTGGTTTGTCTGTAGTTATACAAGAACGAGCCAAGAAAGAAATCACAAAGAGTGGTTTGTCTGTAGTTATAAAAGAACGAGCCAAGAAAGAAATCACAAAGAGTGGTTTGTCTGTAGTTATACAAGAACGAGCCAAGAAAGAAATCACAAAGAGTGGTTTGTCTGTAGTTATACAAGAACGAGCCAAGAAAGAAATCACAAAGAGTGATTTGTCTGTAGTTATACAAGAACGAGCCAAGAAAGAAATCACAAAGAGTGGTTTGTCTGTAGTTATACAAGAACGAGCCAAGAAAGAAATCACAAAGAGTGGTTTGTCTGTAGTTATACAAGAACGAGCCAAGAAAGAAATCACAAAGAGTGATTTGTCTGTAGTTATACAAGAACGAGCCAAGAAAGAAATCACAAAGAGTGGTTTGTCTGTAGTTATACAAGAACGAGCCAAGAAAGAAATCACAGAGTGGTTTGTCTGTAGTTATACAAGAACGAGCCAAGAAAGAAATCACAAAGAGTGGTTTGTCTGTAGTTATACAAGAACGAGCCAAGAAAGAAATCACAAAGAGTGGTTTGTCTGTAGTTATACAAGAACGAGCCAAGAAAGAAATCACAAAGAGTGGTTTGTCTGTAGTTATACAAGAACGAGCCAAGAAAGAAATCACAAAGAGTGGTTTGTCTGTAGTTATACAAGAACGAGCCAAGAAAGAAATCACAAAGAGTGGTTTGTCTGTAGTTATACAAGAACTAGCCAAGAAAGAAATCATACAAGAAGGAAAATCGAGACATACACACGTATATCTCTTATACTGAGATGAAAAATAAAGACGTAATTAGCCATAAAAACACATCCATTTTCTAGTTCCGATGCGAGGTTTCCAACGGTTGACTAATCCCCGGGATCTGTGACAGGCTGTCAAAGTTTGTAAGGGATTTAACCTGTCTTCAGCCGGTCACATCTCACGTAATGGCCTGTCCTCTTGACGTGTCCCTCATTAAGCCTCTGGTCTGCATTATTTATACTCTTCACACCAACTTCCCTCTCCCCTTCAGATCCTCTTATATCAGAAGACTCCATTCTTCCTCAGACATTAACATGATCTCGTTCCTCTTTAACTGCTGCCCCCGTTGTTGGTTGTTGTACCGTCATGTTGAATCCCGCTAACACCACATAATCTCTAAACAAGTCATTTGGCATGACAAAACATCCACATCGGTCCACTTATTCAATCCGGAGTCGTACTTTGATACAATATGTTCTTAATGTGATATTTTGTAAAATTATATTGTACAGTCTTCATGGTGTATTTTTAGTATCTTCATTGTTATTTATCTATCTATATTTTCTTCGTAATATTTGGAGGGAATGATGCGTGGAAGAAGAATGAGAGGAAGACGATCTGAGAATGACTGCTGCTGACGCCAGTCAACTTGCACAGAATAGAGAGTTTTTCAAGACTGCTGTCATGGGAGCCAAGTTTAGAAAGGAACAAGCTACTTGATGATGATGATGATCCTCTTCTTGTCCTGTTTGACACACATGACTCCCACAAGAGATTTCCATTGTTGTCGTTCTGCCGCCTCTCTACTAATTATTTCCAATATCAGGCCACAACCTTTCAACTCGCTTCCCACAGCTCTTCTCTGTGATTCTCTCAGACATCCAGACCTTCTATTCTCATACGTTGTCCAACAGATAGTTCATAGTTCATAAGTATGGTTCCAATTTCACTGCAACGGGTCACCCATAATTGCTCCGTTCCGGTGCCAACGAAAATCACACGAAATGCTAACAACTGTGAGATGTCTCCTGTGTGAACTAATACCAGAATGAAACAGCCGTGTACCGCCACAAAAGCAACCGAACCGCAGAAATGCATATGGCCGTCGCTATAAAGTGTCAACACAAAACTGTTCATCACTTGAATTGCAATTCATGTCGAAGGGAACATCAATCACGACAAAATCCAGCTTTCTGCACCCGCAATATCATTGCATACGGCAGATTGAGTTTGTTTGTCATAACCACTGTCCGCCATTTTCTGAATACCCACAACAAACGCACGGTTGACAAAGCAAAAAGCATTCCATGTAACATTCATAGCTCACAGCATTGCTCAAGTACTAACTAAGTAGCTCGGCAAACGAAACCGGAAAATACCCGACCAAACATGGCGAAAATGCGCTAGCAAAGTCGTGTCCAGTATCAAACAGTCATGACTCTGAATGGCCCTCCCGCATTCAGCCATTGCTGGCCAGATATATCTGTCCAACAGAAATCTGTCGTAGCCCATGCCCCCAACTGGCATACAACAAACATGCCAAATCCACCTCCATCTTCGTCTTTGTATGATGGTCTTCAATGATATTGTATTGTATTTATTGTTTCTTAAAATATGTTGCTGTTGTTGCTGATGACATTAAAAAAAGATAAATAGAATCATATAAGTCTATCTTTATTTTGATAAATACATATTTTAGTTTTGTTGTTGTTGCAAGTTTGTGAAGAACCCGTTTTCATACCATAAGGTTTGTAAGTAAGTATACTGTTATGCCCTTTTTTTCTTTGAGAACGGCACATAATGGTAGTCAGTGTCGGCTCGTGATTCTTTTTGTTGGTGGGGCCATACTTTTTCCCCGGATAAATCATGGTTTTTGGTTGCCTTATTTTAATTTATAAAATAATAAATACACGTTATACATTATTTTTGGTGGGGCCTGGCCCCACTGCCCTTAATGACGAGCCACCACTGATGGTAGTGTGTTCAACATCACACAGGTCATATTTTACTTCCTAGATTTTCTTATGTACCCAAGCGAGTCTGGGTTGACCGGATAGCTATTATTGTTGGAAAAATAAATCCCGTTCCAGTTACTTAATTGTAACTGATCTCGTTTATAGGTGTATACATTTCTCTTTATCAGGTCAAGACACAGAGAAAGTTTATCAATATAAGAAAGAGGCAATCATCATTTATCGGACATGTGATGAGAAGGGAGGCTTAAACACATTGTGACAACCGGTAAAATAGAGGAGAGATGAGAGAGAGAGACAGAGACGCCCGAGTGGTTACAGGGGCCCAAATTTGAGGTGTAAAATAGAGGAGAGATGAGAGAGAGAGAGAGACGCCCAAGTGGTTACAGGGGCCCAAATTTGAGGTGTAAAATAGAGGAGAGATGAGAGAGAGAGAGACAGAGACGCCCGAGTGGTTACAGGGGCCCAAATTTGAGGTGTAAAATAGAGGAGAGATGAGAGAGAGAGAGAGACAGAGACTTTGGAAAATAACGAAATATAAATCTATCATGGATCTCCACAAATCTCTGTCCCTTGTGTTTGCTATCAACACCCTATCGACCCTTCGGTTCGATGCCACGAACACCGTCAATCTGGAGAACCCTGTGGCTTTTCTGCCAGCCCGCGGAATTGAACCGCACTCACAGAGGGCTAGTCACCCGTCGTCCCACGCGCTACGAACACTCTGTGTAGGCGGACAAGTTTAACAATAAGGAATATCAATATTATGAATATTTGTCACCAATGAATAACCAAAAAATCTTGCAGGGTTCTGTCAAAATATAAATTCAAGCCCCCGCCGCTCTGATCTAGGTCAGGGCGTCCCCCGTCAGTTGTCAGGCCTAGTTATTTAGAGTTTGCTGTGGGTATACCATGTGTAAGATACAATCAAGTGTCACTCGACAAGCAGTTGAATGAAACCCGCAAGAGAAACGGAAAAATGAACGCCCTAAGCAAATATGAAGACAAGTCTGCTTAAGAAACTGCAGGATCCTTGACTATCCAGGGAAGACATAAAGAGAACGGTCAGATACCGGGAAAAGTTGAGAACAACTGTTGAGGTTTTATGCTCCACGAGAAGCGCAGACGAATAGAGATATATCTTAGAGAAACAATAACCGAGGATGGAAGATGTGAAACCGAGATCAGGACAAGAATAATGAATAACCATAACAGCTAGCGAGAGCCGCTGTAGCGTAGTTGTTAGTGAACTCGCTTCGCAAGGCTGGTGGTCTGGGTTCAGCTCCGCAATGCGCGTGGAATTTTTCCCTACCGCGACGACTCTCAGGTCGATCCAGCCTCAACTGGGTACCAGACATGCTCTGGGAAAGTAAAGGCGGCCGGCGTGATGCTGACCACATCACCCATCGTGTGCCGACGGTCAATGAAAAATATAGGCCTAAGACTGTATTGACCTATATACCACGAGGTATGAAAGGGTTCCTTTACTTTTTTTTAAATAACAGCTATCAACAATATGAGACAAATATTAACATTATCACAACAAATAAGTTATATAATATGTCGCTAGTTCTACATATTAACCCAGAGACATGGACAATAAACCAACAGCTGGAATGCAAAATTGCAACCTTTGAAATATGGGTTTATAGAATAATTGGACGCGTTTTATGGACATAGACACGAATAAATGAAAAGATTATGAATAAGTTTGATATGAATAATGGAATTGTTAGCGAATATCAGAGGTAAACAAAATACAATATTTCGGAGTAATTTCAAAAGTAATATTAAAAAGAGTAATTCAAATATTTGAATCAATCAAGTGCCATGCCTGCTGACGTAGGCGATCATGTCTCTCCAGAACTCTCTCTGCTTGGTGCTTGTAATCAGTTCTGACGACGATCTTGTGTCGAACCATGATGTCAGACCATCCAACATCTTCTCCCTCTGTCTTCCACGATCTCTCCTTCCCTGAATTTTACCTGTAGTCACCAAATGTTCTAAACCTTCTCTTCACATTATATGCCCGAAGAACCTTGATTGTCGGATTCTTATTCTTTTGATGTTTCTTTGTGTGCAGGCCTGATTTAAAACCTCCACATTTGTTTTCTTTGCTGTCCGTGGAATTTTCAGCATTCTTCTGTAAAACCACATCTCTGTGGCTTCCAATGATCGTATTGATTGTTTATTCATTGTCCATGATTCGCTGCCATACAGAAGTATTGGGTCAATATAGCACTGGAGTACTCGTTTTCGCAGTGTCATTGGTAGTGAATTCACGCATAGTGTGTTTTCATTTTCATAAAAGATGCTTTCGCTTGAGCTATTCTACTTCTAATCTCTGTTTAACACTTGTCATCTGATGTCAGGAGTGTTCCCAGATACTTGAATCAATGGACTTGTTTCAGTGTTGTGTTATTTATGTTGATATTACATATTAGTATTTCAAATATTTAGGCAGTATTTTCACAGAGGACGAAAAACTCGATAGAGAAATAGAGACAAGGTGTCAAAAAGCAACAGCAGTGACCTACCAGATGGCACCATTACTGCAGCACCCAAAGATCGAGATGGAAGTGAAAAGACATGATAAAAAGTATTTTTCTACCAACACTTTGTTACCAGTGCCAAACTTGGTCTCTTACGGCAACACACCACAGAAAGCTCACCACGTGTGAAATGAAATGCTTGAGAAAGGCAGTGGGGGACACCAGGAAAGATAGACTACGAAATGAGGACATCAGAAGCAGAGTGGGCATAACTTCATGCACCGAATACATTGAAAGACAACAAATGCAGTGATTTGGACATTTAATGATAATGGAATACAACCAACCACCAATAACAGCATACAATAAAAGAGATCAGGTACTAGAGCTAAGGGAAGATCTAGAAAATGATAGATAGACAATATCATTGTGGCTTTGTTGAACGCAGAGGAACAAACAACGCAATATATACAATAAGAACAATAATGGAAAGATCAATAGAAATGAAGTTGGACTTATACCTATGTTTCATAGACTACGCGAAAGCTTTCGATAAAGTAAAACATGGAGAAATAATCAGCATGTTAGAAAATATAAATATTGATGGTAAAGATCTTAGACTGATCAAGAATTTGTACTGGCAACAAACCGCAGCCATTAGACTAGAGAGTAAGATTGGAATCTATCAGGCGATACAGTTAGGAGTACGACAAGGGTGCGTACTTTCACCAGACCTATTCAACTTATATAGTGAAAACATCATGAGATCTATAGAAGAAAAGACAGGAATAGCAGTCGGTGGACAAAATATAAACAACCTAAGGTACGCTGATGACACAATTCTCATGGCTACAAATGAACACGATCTGCAAGACTTGATAGACATACTAGTGAGAGAAAGTGAAAAGAAAGGATTAAGCATGAATATAAAGAAAACAGAGGTTATGGTTGTCTCCAAGAAACAAGAAACACCAACATGCAATATCAAAATAAATAACACAACACTGAAACAAGTCCATCGATTCAAGTATCTAGGAACATTCTTAACACCAGATGGAAGATGTACAACAGAGATTAGAGTAGAATAGCTCAAACGAAAGCAGCTTTTATGAAAATGAAGAACACACTATGCGTGAACTCACTACCAATGACACTGCGAAAACGAGTACTCCAATGCTATATTGAACCAATTCTTATGTATGGCAGCGAATCATGGACACTGAACAAACAATCAATACGATCATTGGAAGCCACAGAGATGTGGTTTTACAGAAGAATGTTGAGAATTCCATGGACAGCAAAGAAAACAAACGTGGAGGTTTTAAATCAGGCCTGCACACAAAGAAACCTTATCAAAAGAATAAGAATCCGACAATCAAGGTTCTTCGGGCATATAATGCGAAGAGAAGGTTTAGAACATTTGGTGACTACAGGTAAAATTCAGGGAAGGAGAGATCGTGGAAGACAGAGGGAGAAGATGTTGGATGGCCTGACATCATGGTTCGACAAAATATCGACGTCAGAACTGATTACATGCACCAAGCAAAGAGAGTTGTGGAGAGACATGATCGCTACGCCGGCAGGCATGGCACTTGATTGATTGAGACAATATCAAGACCACACTACATAAACACGGATATAACACAACAAAGAGTAGCTATTTTTAGCTCAGCCTTCGGAAAGTATGTAGCAGCGAAAGGGTTAGATAATGTTTATTCGTTGGATCATAATTTTGTTTAAGTTGTTAAAAATGGTCTTTAGTCGTCATTAGTTAGTTGCTAAAGTAAAGATGTCTGCAAGGCCTCCAGGAAGAATTGTTCTAAGTCCTAATAAACTGGAAAACTCGCTGATAATCGATGTGTGTCAAGCAGAATGCCGTTGACTATTTATTTTTCGGAAGCTCTTAATACTTGTACACTGTTTATTTGTTGATCATAACCTTTGCTTCCGATGCTTCTTCTGGGATTCTTGCAACAACAAAAACAACTCCTTGTTCTCATCTGTAGTGGATCCCCCGGGCGGCAGCTCAGGAACGGACAGATAGCTAGTGTAGTTTAGTATAGTTAGATATTTAATAGTTGAGACTATGTGTTGCACTCTCTAAGAAGAATGCAATACATAACTACGAGACATGACGTTTTTGTGTATTCAAATAGTGACGATTTAGTAACTGTTGCTAGTTAGTAAACAAACAAAGAGGACTTGGACAATGAACCTTCGAGATGGGAGGACGTGTTTCGTCTGAATGTAGTAACCATCAATAAAGAAAGTATCAAACATATGAGAACGTCTCCTTATTTGTAGTGTGTGTGTGTGTTGCAAACAACATCAGCCCTACACTCTACAACAATCACCATCACTATATTTATATGTAGGAGGTAACAGCCCCCTCCTACAACACATCAAAGCAGAATGCATAATATTTTGAAAAGAGACATGGATGAACTGAAATGCATGAGAAACAAGCATAAACTCAGAAGTTGTCACAGTAGAACACTTGTCTGTAAAGACGAAAAGGCCATATAGTTACAAACTATAAATCTCTCTTCTCTTTATTTAAAAAATATCTTTCTTGTGTTCTCATATTCTCGTTATTTCTATCCGTCTTTCAAGCGCAGTGCTTTTCCCATTTTTACTTTTCTAATTATATTGGATATCGTTGTTTTGTGTTGTTGCTGTTAGTTGCACTTAAAGGGTTTTTGTGTTGTTGCTGTTAGTTGCACTAAAGGGTTTTATGTTGTTGCTGTTAGTTGCACTTAAAGGGTTTTTATGTTGTTGCTGTTAGTTGCACTTAAAGGGTTTTTGTATTGTTGCTGTTAGTTGCACTTAAAGGGTTTTGTGTTGTTGCTGTTAGTTGCACTTAAAGGGTTTTTGTATTGTTGCTGTTAGTTGCACTTAAAGGGTTTTTGTGTTGTTGCTGTTAGTTGCACTTAAAGGGTTTTGTATTGTTGCTGTTAGTTGCACTTAAAGGGTTTTGTATTGTTGCTGTTAGTTGCATTAAAGGGTTTTATGTTGTTGCTGTTAGTTGCACTTAAAGGGTTTTTGTATTGTTGCTGTTAGTTGCATTAAAGGGTTTTGTGTTGTTGCTGTTAGTTGCACTTAAAGGGGTTTTAAGCCGAAGGATTGACTTCATTGCACCGAGTTTTACCCCATATGGCTCGGTCCCTCTCCGCAGAAATGGCACGCCAACTGTCGAGAGTATTGCACAAAGCACGAACTCTGTAGCTCCAGCAACAATCCTAGGGTCTCTGAAAAAATGCACTTGTGAACAGAACGGCGTGGTCCGGATTTGAAACCACGACCTTCGAATCACAAGGTAAAGGGCTTAACCACTCAGACACAGAGACTCCCCAGTTAGTTGCACTTGTTCGTGTGTGTACGTCATTCAAAGTACAACATCTTCTTTGCTGCCCACACAATATCTCTGTAATATCAACCACATTTTCTTGTATATTTTCTTACAACTACACATGGACATGCTTGAGTGCGAGGTAACAAATGTGCTGACTTTCTTGCAAACATTTACCCGACTCAAGCAGGCAGTAGTATGGACAGAGCCGATGTCATCATTGCGGTACGCTGTCATTTATGCGATATGGAAGAGTCTTACACTCTTAAAGTGTCTCTGAAATGCTTCGATATAGACACCACATGCTGGGAATCCCTGGCACAAGATCGCCAAATGTGGCGCTGTAACAACAAAAGAGGAACTCGCGTAGCTGAAAATCATCGTGTTGTTGAGGTATAGAGAAAACGAGCTGCGCGAAAAGACAGAGCACACAATACACATATATCTAGCCTTGATCATGTATGCCCCACCTGTGGTAGGGGATTCTGTTCTAGAATTGGACTCTACAGTCACTTCCGCACACACCAGAGAGGTGCAGCAGCACACGTCTGAGATTGTTGTCATCATCGCTTGCGATGGACGGCTATTATGGGCGAGTCAATGGAACGAGTCCGAGAATTAAGAGTTAAGTTTGGACATGCCAGACAATGTCGTCTTCATGGTAGATCTCTCTCTTTTCTTTACCCTGGGTTGGGGCATAGGCCCTCAACCATCTCATGCCAAGTCTTCCTAATTCTAGCTATCTCCTGCAGCTCCCTCCAGCTCTTCTTTATATTGTTGATCTCCGCCTCCAAATCTCGTCTCCTGTATTTCTCGGCCTCCCTTCTTTCGCTGGCCCTGGGGTTCCAGGCAAGGACCCTTCTTATTATATTCCCTCCGGTTTTCGCAAAGTGTGTCCTATCCAGCGCCAGCGTCTTTTTTAACCTGTTCGTTCACTGGAATCTGTCTTGTTCTCTCCATAAGTTCCTCATTGGTGACCCTATCATACCATCTTATTCCCTCTATTCTGCGCAGACACCAGTTGATGAATGTTTGCAATTTATGGGCTATTGTTTTAGTTGTTCTCCATGTTTCTGACCCATACAGTAGAACTGCTTTAACATTAGAGTTAAATATCCGAATTTTTGTTCTAGATTTGATTTCTTTAGACTCCAAATGTTTCCCAGTGCAATGAAATCTCCTCTTGCCTTCTGTATTCTTATTTTAACATCTCTATCTGTTTCACCCTCTTTGTCTACATTGCTGCCCAAATATGTGTATGATTCTACCTCTTGAAGTGGGATTTCACCCAAGGAGATCGAGTTGTCGTTTACTTGGTTAATTCTCAATATCTTTGTCTTTCCCTTATGAATGTTCAGCCCTAGTTGCTGGGACCTTTGATTCAATGTGTTTAGCTTATCCTGCATCTGATTTCGTGTATGTGACAGAAGGGCTATATCATCAGCGAAGTCCAGATCATCTAGTTGCTCTGTCAGAGTCCATTGGATTCCATTTCTGATGTTAGTTACTATGGTCTTCATAATCCAGTCTATTGTCAGTAAGAACAACAAAGGTGATAGAAGACATCCCTGACACACTCCTGTTTCTATTCCAAAAGTGTCTGTTAGTTTACCTTCATGAAGAACTCTACATTTCATATCTGTATATGTTGCTTTTATTAGGTTAATAATTTTCTGTGGGATTCCATAATGCCTCATTAATTTCCAAGGGTTTCCTATCAATACTGTCAAAAGCCTTCTCATAATCAACAAATCTGATATAAAGTGGGGATTTCCATTCAATACTTTGCTCTATTATTATACGTAATGTGGCTATCTGGTCAGCACAGGATCTATTTGGTCGGAGGCCTGCCTGTTCATCTCTTAGCTTTGTATCGATGGTATCTCTCAGTCTCTCCAGGATGACTCTCGTGGTAGATAGAGAAGATATATTAATCATTTTCTCATGGGTACAGTGAGCAAATGTACTTTAGGATGGCTGCTACAGCGGAGGACAGAGCACACAACGGAATGCCCAATGTGCCATGACATCGATAGCATAACATAACATTTTCTCTTGCTTTTCATTTCTTTACTGTTTTATGTTCTCTTCTTAGAACAGAATTGTTATTCTGAAATATTCAACTGTCTTCTGAAATATTCAACTGTCTTCTGAAATATTCAACTGTCTTCTGAAATATTCAACTGTCTTCTGAAATATTCAACTGTCTTCTGAAATATTCAACTGTCTTCTGAAATATTCAACTGTCTTCTGAAATATTCAACTGTCTTCTGAAATATTCAACTGTCTTCTGAAATATTCAACTGTCTTCTGAAATATTCAACTGTCTTCTGAAATATTCAAATGTCTTCTGAAATATTCAACTGTCTTCTGAAATATTCAACTGTCTTCTGAAATATTCAAATGTCTTCTGAAATATTCAACTGTCTTCTGAAATATTCAACTGTCTTCTTAAAAGGCTAACGGAGAGCGAACCCAGTAAACGCTGGTTGAAACCGAACACACCACAGAAGGATAAGCACCAGAGCTCCAATTGGTACTGAAGTTTGTGAACGTACACCCGTTCTTGGTATTAGGATGTTTATATATCACATTAGAATGATAAAAACAGCCTTGAGAACGATCGCCAGAAGAAGAAGAAGTAGAAGAAACAATCAGGGCATTTGATATTAAATCAACACACACACAACAACCCCTCCCTAATGAACTTCCAATCATCATCAAGGTGCTATCCTTTATAGGACGTTGCTCTCTTTGCAGCACATCTGAAATTCACTCTGTCTCTTGCCAGTTCATCCACTTCATCGATGGTCATGTTCATGGTTTCTTTAATATCTTGTAGCCATCTTCTTCTTGGTCTGCCTCTGCGTTCTGGGACCCTGCCCTCTAGTGTTGTTCTTTCCAGGCCATCGTGACGCTTGATGTGACCAAAGTATGTAATTTTTCTGTACAGAATGTTGTTTATCAGCCAATTCTCTTTAACATTTAGTTCTTTCAGGACATCAGTGTTCTTTCTTTTTCTGTCCATGGTATTCATAGGATCTTTCTGTAGTATTTAGTTTCGAAGGACTGGATTTTCGTTCTTAATAATCAGATTCTTATAAAATAATATATACGTTGTTATCTCAGTGTCTTGTCAATGATTCCATGATTATCAGGATTATATCAAAATTTGTATAATTGATTCTATGCTGTAACGTCTTGTCTTGTCTTGTCTTACTTACAAGTGGCTATTTTGTCCAGCTGCAACGGGATGAGCACATATAGGCTTCCCTTAGACTGTGTAAGTGATACTCTTTCATCTAACCGACTGAAAGGTGGTGATCACATCTGGTGCCAGCTCTTAATGTAAATGCATGAATTATAACTCAGTGCTTAAGTAATTATATGGTAATAGAAATTGATATGGCCGGGTTTGAGGTGGAGAAGAGACGGGGGATGATAACGGTAGAGAGAGTAAGGGTGGGAGAGAGTGATAGAAAGTGAGGGTGGGAGAGAAGTAGGGAGAGGGGTGAGAGTGTGAGAGAGAGTGAGGCAGAGAAAGTGAGAGAAAATGGATGAGAGAAAGGGTGAGAGAGAGGGTGTGTGTGAGAGAGAGAGGGTAAGAGAGAGAGAAAGGGAGTGTGAGAGAGAGAAAGTAATAGTGAGGGAGAGAGAGAAGAAAGTAATAGTAGGAGGAGAGAGAAAGTGAGAGTTATAGAATGGATGAGAGAGAGAGAGGGTAAGAGAGATTGAGAAAAAAAAACACGATTCTGGACAGCTTAACACCATGTCGCGGAAAAGTGGCAACATCAGAATTGTTAGACAGCTCTAGGGACCAGAGTTTGTAGAGATACATGATAAAAGATATGCATGATACACGATGATGATAGCTATAACCGACATTTCAGTAATATAACTCTATTTATTATTCATGAAAATCTGCACCCTCCATCTCGTGTTTTGATTAGGAATGTTGATGATCTGTTACCGTTACAACCATCCAGAGGCGGCTCGTCATTACGGGCCAGTGGGGCCGGAGCCCACCAAAAATAACGTGTAACGTGTATTTATTATTTTATACATTAAAATATAACCTAACTGAAACTATGATTTTTCCGAAAACGTCTGTCTGGCCCCACCAACAAAAATGATCACGAGCCGCCACTGCAACTATCTATCTTTAAGTATTCATAAGATACTCTTTGGTTTCAAAATTATATTTAGCTTTTTCTTCTGCGTCTTCGTATCCGTTACATTTTCTGCTAGATTCTTATAGGTAAAGGAACCATTTTGGGGTCCCTGTGGTTAAGTGGTTAAGCCCTTTGCCTTGTGAGTCGAAGGTCGTGAGTTCGAATCCGGACCGCGCTGTTCTGTTCACGGGTACAGTTTTTCCAGAGACTCCTAGGATTGTTGATGGAGCTACGGAGTTTGTGTTTTGTGCATTACTCTCGGCAGGTGGCGTGCCATTTGTGCAGAGAGGACCGAGCCATATGGGGTAAAACCCGGTGCAATGAAGTCAATCCTTCGGCTTAAAAACCATTTAGGTCCGTATTTTTCATTGATCGTAGGCACACGATGGGTGATCTGGTCAACATCTCTCCTACCGTCTTTACTTTCCATTGGTAGCACAGGATTAGAAGAAATTTTGTGAGCGTCTGTAGCTCAAGCGGTAGTAAGCTTTATTACAAACCCAAACGTACCTGGTTCTAACCCCAGGGAATGCAAGTTTGAAAGCAAATTCGTTTCCGTGGGATTTTTATCAAAAAGTAAAACATGTAAAACAAAGTACTGTAGTTTTACAAAAACAATGACAATGCATAGCAATAAAAAAAGGTTCAAACAGACCTCACCGTTCAGAAAGCAATTGCAAACTACTGAAAGTATAAGTGGTGTCTAGAAAATCAACGACTACTGTGGTTGATGGCTACGTCCTGTAAAGGATATGCCACGATTTTCATTTCATCTATTTTTATGTCTCATCATCAAAAAGCTTGTCCTGAGATTGTCCTACTTTTCTTCTTCTTTGCGTTCGTTCTTTACACCAATTTTAATCACTCTTTGTGATATGTTTGATCTTTGCCAAGAACGTGTATACGTTGCACATTGGTTTGGTAGGCCCCTAAACGCATATATTTCTACACGTTTAGGACATGTGCATCCGATTTCAGCCAAACCTCCTTAGTCGCTTCTTACGACATGCGTGGCAGGTAACAGTAAACACTCGGGCGGCTTGTCCTACTTTCTCCACTGTCTCCTTCCTTCTCCTTTATACATGACCTGATGACCCCCACATTATTGAACACTTTCGATTCTGTATTAACAACAGTTTCGTTGCAGATAAAACCACCAGGCCAGCGTCTTATATTCACAACAAACAACCACAACTACGCTGTTGAGCAACATTAGACATGCAACAGATGGCGTTGCATACTATCAATGGCGGATAAGAAACGCACGTGTTAGCAATCGTGCAACAGTTTAAATTATTACCTAATGATTTCTTAAGCTCATTCATCATCTGAGTGCAGAACGTTCAATGTCGTATACACTTTACGCTATAGTATTTATTTATGGTTGAGCAAATTGAACAATAAGCGTCATCTAATATTGGTGGCTTTGATCTTTTCTAATACAAATATTGACTAGTTTTGTGTAGATGCTTTTTTATATGTGCTGTTTGTGTATTTGCTTCTTTCAGCAAATCAGCATTTGTTATTTTAGCAGTTCATGGGATTCTGAGCATTCTTCTGTGAAACAGCAGGATACGTCATTTAGAATACTCTATTAGTAATGTGGTATACATCGTCATGGTAACGCGTCATTAACAACACTTGACGTCGTCATCAATGATATATTGGTATACATCGTCATGGTAACGCGTCACTAACAACGCGTCAACAATGATATATTTTATTATTGTGTACACGATATTAGAGTTGGGTCCGGCACCTTACGTAAGTACCAGTTGAGTGTTCTGATACGCAATGAGTGGAACCCGCAAGGGAAATGGAAAAGGGGACGTCCTAAACATATTTAGAGACACGTTTTTTTCAGTTTGAAATATCTTCATTAATTATTGGACCCATGTAGTGATTCAGTCCATTGCCTGTGCACCGAACCAGCATCCACCTTTCTGTATACTCAATGAATAACTCAGAATGCTCGAATGAATATAATGTGACTAAAGCCAGATCACGGCCTAAGTCCTCGCTAGTACCTTCATTGTCATGCTACTTGTCATAAGTCCTCGCTAGTACCTTCATTGTTATGCTACTTGTCATAAGTCCTCGCTAGTACCTTCATTGTCATGCTACTTGTCATAAGTCCTCGCTAGTACGTTCATTGTCATGCTACTGTCATAAGTCCTCGCTAGTACCTTCATTGTCATGCTACTTGTCATAAGTCCTCGCTAGTACGTTCATTGTCATGCTACTTGTCATAAGTCCTCGCTAGTACCTTCATTATCATGCTACTTGTCATAAGTCCTCGCTAGTACGTTCATTGTCATGCTACTTGTCATAAGTCCCCGCTAGTACCTTCATTGTCATGTTACTTCTGTCATAAGTCCTCGCTAGTACCTTCATTGTCATGCTACTTGTCATAAGTCCTCGCTAGTACCTTCATTGTCATGCTACTTGTCATAAGTCCTCGCTAGTACCTTCATTGTCATGTTACTTCTGTCATAAGTCCCCGCTAGTACCTTCATTGTCATGCTACTTGTCATAAGTCCTCGCTAGTACCTTCATTGTCAAGCTACTTGTCCTACTGAATACACAACTGGCCTCCATTTTCTTGAGGAATTAAAGTATGCTGGACTCTCCTGAGAAAACATAAAGAAAGCTATCAGAGATCGGGAAACACTGAAGACAACTGTTGGGGCCCTATGCCCAGAATAGAAGCGAAAGGAATGTGAAAGATAGAGAGAGAGAGAAATAGGGAAAAATAAAGAGAAAAAATAAGAAAGTAAGAGAAAGAAAGAGGGAAAGAGCAAGAAAAGAAAAGAGACAGAGGGAATAGAAAAAAGAGAGGCCAAAGTAGAAAATAAATAAAGAAAAAGAAAGAAAGTTAGAAAGAAAGAGGGGGAAGAGCAAGAAAAAGGAAGAAAGAAAAAGACGAAATATAAAAAAATGGAGAGCGAAAGATAAAAAATAAGACAGATAACTACAATGAGAGAGAGAGAGAGAGAACGAGGAGGAAAACGATGAAAGATAAGAAAAAGAAGCAAAGAAGGAAAAAAAAAGAGAGACCAAAGGAGAGAGAGAGAAATGGGGGGAAGATACATTTATAGACAGAGAATAGGAAAAAAAGAAGAACAACCAAAAGGAGAGAGAGAGAGAGGGAAAGATACATATATAGACAGAGAATAGGAAAAACGAAGAGAAACCAAAAGGAGAGAGAGAGAGAGAGAGAGAAAGATACATATATAGACAGAGAATAGGAAAAAGAAGAGAAACCAAAAAAGAGAGAGAGAGAGAGAGAGAGATACATATATAGACAGAGAATAGCAAAAAAAGAAGAGAAACCAAAAAGAGAGAGAGAGAGAGATACATATATAGACAGAGAATAGCAAAAAAAGAAGAGAAACCAAAAAGAGAGAGAGAGAGAGATACATATATAGACAGAGAATAGCAAAAAGAAGAGAAACAAAAAGAAGAGAGAGAGAGAGAGAGAGATACATATAGACAGAGAATAGCAAAAAAAAAGAGAAACCAAAAGAGAGAGAGAGATACATATATAGACAGAGAATAGCAAAAAAGAAGAGAAACCAAAGAGAGAGAGATACATTATAGACAGAGAATAGGAAAAAAGAGAAACCAAAGAGAAGAGAAGAGATACATATATAGACAGAGAATAGGAAAAAAGAAGAGAAACCAGAAACTAGAATTAACACACCTGCTACACCATAAGAAAATACACATAGCACTGCTACAGGAAACCCTCCATCGGAACACAGACCAACATATTCCAGGATACACACATTACACCTAAATGTAATGACTGCAGAGAATCATCACTATATAAGAAATGATATCCAGGGGAATGTGACAAACATCACATCTCATCAACCGTCTGATATACAGAGAGCAACAATTTGGCAAGACGGGAAAAAAATACACAGTCTATAATGTGTACAACCCCCCTGGTACCAATTGCAGCTTTCCATATCTCAGTGACACTGTGTATTCTGGACTCATCCTGCTGAGATTTCAATGGACACTCCCCTCAGTGGGGCTACAAAAAATATAACCAAACTGGGAAAGCGATTGAAGAAATGTGTAACACAAGCAATCTACTAGTCCTTCAAGACAACACATCAACTCCAACCCTTTTACACAGGGTACACAACACGCTAAGTAGGCCAGATTTGACCATTCTTTCATCGCCACCTCCTCCAAAGACATACTTTGAGGTGCTTACCCTAGGAAGTGACCACAGACCTATCCTAACATCCATACTGACACCATCTCCCAAACGTTTCTACAGAAGCACGCTGGAATTTCAAAAAGGCCAATTGGACAAAGTATCAAGAAACAACAGATAAACTTCTAGGTGAAATAAAGTGTAATACAACAATTGAACACTACTGCGCTGTGATCACAGAAGCCCTGCTGAAAGCAGCCTCCATCTGCATTCCTAGAGGATGTAGAAAGAACTATAAACCATTCTGGAATGAAACAATTGCCAAAATAGTACAAGAAAGAGAACAAGTGAGGAAACATTTTGAAGGGAAGCCCACACTAGAAAACAAAATCCTATACAATAGAACTAATGCGGAAGTAAAACGGACCGTCAATACGGCCAAAAGAGAAAAATGGCATAAAACAGTAGCAGATCTTGACGTAGGAAGAAATGGGGCTAAAGCATGGTCATTACTGAGCAATTTGTGTGGAGAAAACGTCGAAACAACCCCAGGCCTATAAGTACAGATAAAGCAACAATAGTGGAAGATCAAAAGAAAGCAGAAATATTTAACAAATACTTTGCTTCCATTAACAGAACAGATAAACATACAACGAAGGACAAAGACCGCATACATGAACTCAAGATAAAAGAACATGCCTGCAGCGCCAATATTGCACTCTTTGAGGACGACTTCACACAAACTGAGCTCACTAGAGCAATGAAGAAACTAAAACTTCGAAGTCACCAGGTCCAGACAAAATACACAATGAGATGCTCATCCACCTTGGTAATGTTGGTAAAGCAGTGATCCTAGATCTAATTAATAAAACTTGGAATGAGGGTACATTGCCTAAGACATGGAAGAATGCAACAATAACACCTATCTTGAAGAAAGGAAAACCATCTGAAGACGTGAAAAGCTATAGGCCAATATCCCTCACTTCATGCCTAGGTAAACTAGCTGAGAGAATGATTAATCACCGGTTATATTGGTGGCTCGAAACCACCAAGATGCTGAACAGTAGCCAAGCAGGGTTTAGAGCAGGACAGAGAACTGATGATCAGATTTTAGACTGAGCCAAATGATCATTAATGGGTTCCAGGGGGGAAACACACTACTGCTGTATTCATTGACCTGCAACAGGCATACGACAGAGTGTGGCGAAAAGGATTGTTGGGTAAAATGTTAGATACAGGAATCCATGGTAAGATGTATCGTTGGGTGAAAACATCTCTCACTGACCCACAATCCAGACAAAGATCAACAATGGCATCTCTTCAAGCAGGTGCAAGAAAAGGTCTACTCCAGGGCTCCCCACTAAGTTGTACACTTTTCCTCCTGTTTCTGAATGACATGCCCAAAGAGCTACTGACAGAAAAAGCATTATATGCTGATGACCTGGTTCTTTGGCACACCGCAAGCACACTGGCTTCAGTGAAGGCGGCTAAATGAGCTTGACAGGCTTAGTAAATACTGTGAGACATGGAAATTGAAAGTGAACTACACCAAGACAACCTACTCTATTTTCACCAGGAGTAACAAGGTGGCAAAGAAAAATATTACACTAACACTAGATGGTAATATTCTAAAGAAAGAAGATAACCCAACATACCTAGGGGTGACGATGGATAGGCAGCTCTCATTTAACAAACATGTCCAAAACCTGAAGTTAAAGTCAAAAGAGACTAAATCTCCTAAAACGACTTGCAAGTACCTCATGAGCGCAAACAAAAACACACTTAGGCAACTCTACATCGGTTATGTACGATCTGTAATGGATTGCAACCTAACACTGCAGGCAACATGTAGTAAAACAACAAAGGAAGCTCTGGACAAAGTACAGAGCCAGGCAGTGCATTTCATCTCTGGAGGTATGAGATCAGCCCCTACAGCAGCATGTGAAATCCATACAAACATCGAGCCCTTGCGAATGCGTAGGGAGGCAGCAGTAGTAGAGACAGTGGAAAGATATAAAAGACTTAGTAGAAACCACCTAACAGACAATTAGTAGACAACTGGCACCACAGCACAGACTGAAGCAAAAACAATACTAGATGTGGCATTAGGCCTGTAAGAAAATATCACATGCCGGAGAACAGAGAAGAGACACAAATTGTACACACAGAAGTCCCTCCAAATTGTAGTCTCGCCTGTCCTAAAATAAACACCACACTTACCAAAGACATCACCAAGAAGAACTCAGACCCAGTAGATCTCTGGATGGTGGCCCAAGACACCATACTATCTTTCCCAGACGAGTGGATACATGTATATACAGATGGCTCAGCCTTCAAGGGGACTATTAATGCTGGATACGGTGCACGAATAGAATACCCAGACAAATCGTGTGACGAGTTGCAAAATGCATGTGGAAAGTACTGTTCTAATTTTGAGGCCGAGACCATTGCCATTGAAGCTTCAGTGCACCATCTTACAAACATATTCCAGCTCCATCCCGGAAAAACTCAGCACACTGTTATCTTTACTGATGGTAAGTCAGTGCTACAGTCACTAGAAAATGCAAACCCTGAGAGCCCAGCGTGCCAGTCCCTGGCTCTATCCATCAGTTCATTCATCAACACCTTTGCCCGTCAAGCTTACCTTACAGTGGATACCAGGACACAGCAACATACAAGGAAATGAAAGAGCAGACATCCTTGCAAAGACAGGGGCAAATAGTCAACAGCATGACAGACCAATAACTCTGCAGACTGCTAAACAAATAATAAGAAGTAACAAGAAGGAGGAGTGGATGAATGAGTGGGCAATGGGCAAAACTGGCAGAGCCCTCTTTAAACACATGACCACTCCAAATCCCAAAGATGCTATAAATGACCTCACACGACAAGAATAAGTCATTATTTTCCCCCTTAGGACACAACATGTGCCCCTGAATGCTCACCTACACGCATCCAACCAAAGATTGCCCCACAATGTCAACTGTGTGACTATTCAGAAGAAACTGTCACACACCATCTCTTCCAGTGCCCTGCACTCAGTGACCTACGCCACAAGTACCTACCTCCAGACCCAGATGTTAAAACTCTCTCTATGCTAACACACCACAACTCAGACAGACCTGTAAATTCACTGCCATGGCCTCAAGTCGAAGGGCAAATGCTCAGATGACTGCTGGATCGGAAAATGAAATGAAATGAACAACACTTGACGTCGTCATCAATGATATATTGGTATACATCGTCATGGTAACGCGTCACTAACAACGCGTCAACAATGATATATTTTATTATTGTGTACACGATATTAGAGTTGGGTCCGGCACCTTACGTAAGTACCAGTTGAGTGTTGCTAGATACGCAATGAGTGGAACCCGCAAGAGAAATGGAAAAGGGACGTCCTAAACATATTTAGAGACACGTTTTTTTCAGTTTGAAATATCTTCATTAATTATTGGACCCCTGTAGTGATTCAGTCCATTGCCTGTGCACGAACCCGCATCCACCTTTCGTAGTATACTCAATGAATAACTCAGAATGCTCGAATGAATATAATGTGACTAAAGCCAGATCACGGCCTAAGTCCTCGCTAGTACCTTCATTGTCATGCTACTTGTCATAAGTCCTCATAGTACCTTCATTGTTATGCTACTTGTCATAAGTCCTCGCTAGTACCTTCATTGTCATGCTACTTGTCATAAGTCCTCGCTAGTACGTTCATTGTCATGCTACTTGTCATAAGTCCTCGCTAGTACCTTCATTGTCATGCTACTTGTCATAAGTCCTCCTTTAGTACGTTCATTGTCATGCTACTTGTCATAAGTCCTCGCTAGTACCTTCATTATCATGCTACTTGTCATAAGTCCTCGCTAGTACGTTCATTGTCATGCTACTTGTCATAAGTCCCCGCTAGTACCTTCATTGTCATGTTACTTCTGTCATAAGTCCTCGCTCAGTACCTTCATTGTCATGCTACTTGTCATAAGTCCTCGCTATACCTTCATTGTCATGCTACTTGTCATAAGTCTCCTTAGTACCTTCATTGTCATGTTACTTCTGTCATAAGTCCCCCTAGTACCTTCATTGTATGCTACTTGTCATAAGTCCTCGCTAAATACCTTCATTGTCAAGCTACTTGTCCTACTGAATACACAACTGGCCTCCATTTTCTTGAGGAATTAAGTATGCTGGACTCTCCTGGAAAACATAAAAAGCTATCAGAGATCGGGAAACACTGAAGACAACTGTTGGGGCCCTATGCCCAGAATAGAAGCGAAAGGAATGTGAAAGATAGAGAGAGAAGAGGGAAAAGGATAAAGAGAAAAAATAAGAAAGTAAGAGAAAGAAAGAGGGAAAGAGCAAGAAAGAAAAGAGAGAGAGGGGAAAAGAAAAAAACAGAGAGAGCCAAAGTAGAAAATAAATAAAGAAAAAGAAAAAAAGTTAGAGAAAGAAAGAGGGGAAGAGCAAGAAAAGGAAGAGAAGAAAGACGAAATATAAAAAATGGAGGCAAAAAATAAAAATAAGACAGATAACTACAATAAGGGGAGAGAGAGAAGAGAGGAAAACGATGAAAGATAAGAAAAAGAAGCAAGAAAGGAAAAAACAAGAGAGACCAAAAAGAGAGAGAAATGGGGAAGATACATTTATAGACAGAGAATAGGAAAAAGAAGAACAACCAAAAGGAGAGAGAGAGAGAGGAAGATACATATATAGACAGAGAATAGGAAAAACAGAAGAGAAACCAAAAAAGGAGAGAGAGAGAGAGAGAAAGATACATATATAGACAGAGAATAGGAAAAAGAAGAAACCAAAGAGAGAGAGAGAGAGAGAATACATATATAGACAGAGATAGCAAAAAAGAGAAACCAAAAGAGAGAGAGAGAGAGAGATACATATATAGACAGAGAATAGCAAAAAAAGAAGAGAAACCAAAAAGAGAGAGAGAGAGAGATACATATATAGACAGAGAATAGCAAAAAAGAAGAAAACCAAAAGAGAGAGAGAGAGAGAGAGAGAGTACATATATAGACAGAGAATAGCAAAAAAAGAGAAACCAAAAGAGAGAGAGATACATATATAGACAGAGAATAGCAAAGAAGAGAAACCAAAAGAGAGAGAGAGATACATATATAGACAGAGAATAGGAAAAAAAGAAACCAAAAAGAGAGAAGAAGATACATATATAGACAGAGAATAGGAAAAAAGAAGAGAAACCAGAAACTAGAATTAACACACCTGCTACACCATAAGAAAATACACATAG
This sequence comes from Arion vulgaris, assembly GCA_020796225.1. Lineage (NCBI taxonomy): Eukaryota > Metazoa > Mollusca > Gastropoda > Stylommatophora > Arionidae > Arion > Arion vulgaris. The sequence goes on from CM036767.1 coordinate 4,279,467, forward strand.
CACTGCTACAGAAACCCTCCATCAGGAACACAGACCAACATATTCCAGGATACACATTACACCTGTAAATGTAATGACTGCAGGGGAAACATCACTTATATAAGAAATGATATCCAGGGAATGTGACAAACATCACATCTCATAAACCGTCTGATATACAGAGACAACAATTTGGCAAGAGGGGAAAAATACACAGTCTATAATGTGTAAAACCCCCTGGTACAATTGCAGCTTTCCATATCTCAGTGACACTGTGTATTCTGGACTCATCCTTGCTGGAGATTTCAATGGACACTCCTCAGTGGGGCTACAAAAATATAACAAACTGGAAAGCGATTGAAGAAATGTGTAACACAAGCAATCTACTAGTCCTTCAAGACAACACATCAACCCCAACCCTTTAAAAGGGTAAAACACGCTAAGTAGGCCAGATTTGACCATTCTTTCATCTGACCTCCTCCAAAGACATACTGGGGGTTTGCTTGACACCTAGGGAAGTGACCACAGACCTATCCTAACATCCATACTGACACCATCTCCCAAACGATTTCTACAGAAGCCCCTGGAATTTCAAAAGGCCAATTGGACAAAGTATCAAGAAACAACAGATAAACTTCTAGGTGAAATAAAATGTAATACAACAATTGAACACTACTGCGCTGTGATCACAGAAGCCCTGCTGAAAGCAGCCTCCATCTGCATTCTAGAGGATGTGAAAGAACTATAAACCATTCGGGGAATAAAACAATTGCAAAATAGTACAAGAAAAAAGAAAAAGAGGAAACATTTTGAAGGGAACCCCACACTGAAAACAAAATCTATACAATAGAACTAATGCGGAAGTAAAACGGACCGTCAATACGGCCAAAAGAGAAAAATGGCATAAAACAGTAGCAGATCTTGACGTAGGAAGAAATGGGGCTAAAGCATGGTCATTACTGAGCAATTTGTGTGGAGAAAAACGTCGAAACAACCCCAGGCCTATAAGTACAGATAAAGCAACAATAGTGGAAGATCAAAAGAAAGCAGAAATATTTAACAAATACTTTGCTTCCATTAACAGAACAGATAAACATACAACAAAGGACAAAGACCGCATACATGAACTCAAGATAAAAGAACATGCCTGCAGCGCCAATATTGCACTCTTTGAGGACGACTTCACACAAACTGAGCTCACTAGACAATGAAAAAACTAAAATTTGGAAGTCACCAGGTCAGACTACCACAATGAGATGCTCATCCACCTTGGTAATGTTGGTAAACATGATCCTAGATCTAATTAATAAAACTTGGAATGAGGGTACATTGCCTAAGACATGGAAGAATGAAACAATAACACCTATCTTAAAAAAGGAAAACCATCTGAAGACGTGAAAAGCTATGGGGCCAATATCCCTCACTTCATGCCTAGGTAAACTAGCTGAGAGAATGATTAATCACCGGTTATATTGGTGGCTCGAAACCACCAAGATGCTGAACAGTAGCCAAGCAGGGTTTAGAGCAGGACAGAGAACTGATGATCAGATTTTTAGACTGAGCCAAATGATCATTAATGGGTTCCAGGGGGGAAAACACACTACTGCTGTATTCATTGACCTGCAACAGGCATACGACGAGTGTGGCGAAAGGATTGTTGGGTAAAATGTTAGATACAGGAATCCATGGTAAGATGTATCGTTGGGTGAAACATCTCTCACCGACCCAAAATCCAGACAAAAACCCAACAATGGCATCTCTTCCAAGCAGGTGCAAAAAGAAGGTCTACCCAGGGCTCCCACTAGTTGTACACTTTTCCTCCTGTTTCTGAATACATGCCCAAGAGCTACTGACAGAAAAAGCATTATATGCTGATGACCTGGTTCTTTGCTTTGTAACACACTGGCTCAGTGAAAGGCGGCTAAATAAAACCTTGACAGGCTTAGTAAATACTGTGAGACAGGGAAATTGAAAGTGAACTACCCAAGACAACCTACTCTATTTTCACCAGGAGTAACAAGGTGGCAAAGAAAATATTACACTAACACTAGATGGAATATTCTAAAGAAAGAAGATAACCTACCTAGGGGTGACGATGGATAGGCAGCTCTCATTTAACAAACATGCCCAAAAACCTGAATTTAAAAGTCAAAAGAGACTAAATCTCCTAAAACGACTTGCAAGTACCTCATGGGGCGCAAACAAAAACACACTTGGGCAACTCTACATCGGTTATGTACGATCTGTAATGGATTGCAACCTAGCACTGCAGGCAACATGTAGTAAAACAACAAAGGAAGCTCTGGACAAAGTACAGAGCCAGGCAGCATTTCATCTCGGGAGGTATGAGATCAGCCCCTACGCAGCTTTGAAATCCATACAAACATCGAGCCCTTGCGAATGCGTAGGAGGCAGCAGTAGTAGAGACAGTGGAAAAAATATAAAGACTTAGTAAAACCACCTAACAGACAATTAGTAGACAACTGGCGACCACAGCACAGACTGAAGCAAAAAACAATACTAGATGTGGCTTGGGCCTGCAAGAAAAATATCACATGCCGGAGAACAGAGAAGAGACACAAATTGTACACACAGAAGTCCCCCCAAATTGTAGTCTCCTGTCCAAAAATAAACCCCAAACCTACCAAAGACATCACCAAGAAGAACTCAGACCCAGTAGATCTCTGGATGGTGGCCCAAGACACCATACTATCTTTCCCAGACAAGTGGATACATGTATATACAGATGGCTCAGCCTTCAAGGGGACTATTAATGCTGGATACGGTGCACGAATAGAATCCCCAGACAAATCGTGTGACGAGTTGCAAAATGCATGTGAAATCTGTTCAATTTTGAGGCCAGACCATTGCCATTGAAGCTTCAGTCACCATCTTACAAACATTTTCCCAGCTCCATCCCGAAAAAACTCAGCACACTGTTATCTTTACTGATGGTAAGTCAGTGCTCAGTCACTGAAAATGCAAACCCTGAGGCCCAGCTTCCAGTCCCTGGCTCTATCCATCAGTTCATTCATCAACACCTTTGCCGTCGCTTACCTTACAGTGGATACAGGACACAGCAACATACAAGAAAATGAAAGAGGACATCCTTGCAAAGACAGGGGCAAATAGTCAACAGCATGACAGACCAATAACTCTGCAGACTGCTAAACAAATAATGAAGTAACAAGAAGGAGAGTGGATGAATGAGTGGGCAATGGGAAAACTGGCAGACCTCTTTAAACACATGACCACTCCAAATCCCAAAGATGCTATAAATGACCTCACACGACAAGAACAAGTCATTATTTTCCCTTTAGGACACAACATATGCCCTAATGCCCCACCTACACCGCATCCACCAAAGATTGCCCCACAATGTCAACTGTGTGACTATTCAGAAGAAACTGTCCCACACCATCTCTTCCAGTGCCCTGCACTCAGTGACCTACGCCACAAGTACCTACCTCCAGACCCAGATGTTGAAACCTCTCTCTATGCTAACACACCACAACTCAGACAGACCTGTAAATTCACTGCCATGGCCTCAAGTCGAAGGGCAAATGCTCAGATGACTGCTGGATCGGAAAATGAAATGAAATAACAACCGCGTCGTCATCAATGATATATTGGTATACATCGTCATGGTAACGCCGTCACTAACAACGCGTCACAATGATATATTTTTATTGTGTACACGATATTAGAGTTGGGGCCGGCACCTTACGTAAGTACCGGTTGAGTGTTCTAGATACGCAGGTGGAACCCCCAAGGAAATGGAAAAGGGACGTCCCAAACATATTTAGAGACACGTTTTTCAGTTTGAAATATCTTCATTTAATTATTGGACCCTGTGGGGATTCAGTCCTTGCCCGTACCGAAACCCGCATCCACCTTTCTGGGATACTCAATGAATAACTCAGAATGCTCGAATGAATATAATGTGACTAAAGCCAGATCACGGCCCAAGTCCCCGCTAGTACCTTCATTGTCATGCTACTTGTCATAAGTCCTCCAGTACCTTCATTGTTATGCTACTTGTCATAAGTCCTCGCTAGTACCTTCATTGTCATGCTCACTTGTCATAAGTCCTCGCTAGTACGTTCTTGTCATGCTACTTGTCATAAGTCCCCGCTAATACCTTCATTATCATGCTACTTCATAAGTCCTCGCTAGTACGTTCATTGCCCTGCTACTTTGCCAAGTCCTCGCTAGTACGTTCATTGTCATGCTACTTGTCATAAGTCCTGCTGTACCTTCATTATCATGCTCTTTTCCCTAATCCCCCTAGTACCTTCATTTTTCATGCTATTGTCATAAGTCCTCGCTAGTACCTTCATTGTCATGCTACTTGTCATAAGTCCTCGCTAGTACCTTCATTGTCATGCTACTTGTCATAAGTCCCCCTAGTACCTTCATTGTCATGTTACTTCTGTCTAAGTCCTCGCTAGTACCTTCATTGTCATCTACTTGTCATAAGTCCTCGCTTTGTACCTTCATTGTCATGCTACTTGTCATAAGTCCTCGCTAGTACCTTCATTGTCATGTTACTTCTGTCATAAGTCCCCTAGTACCTTCATTGTCATGCTACTTGTCATAAAATCCTCGCTAGTACCTTCATTGTCAAGCTACTTGTCCTACTGAATACACAACTGGCCTCCATTTTCTTGAGGAATTAAAGTATGCTGGACTCTCCTGAGAAAACATAAAGAAAGCTATCAGAGATCGGGAAACACTGAAACAACTTGTTGGGCCCTATGCCCAGAATAGAAGCGAAGGGAAAGTGAAAGATAGAGAGAGAGAGAAATAGGGAAAAAAAAAGAGAAAAATAAGAAAGTAAGAGAAAGAAAGAGGGAAAGAGAAGAAAAGAAAAGAGACGAGAAGGAATGAAAAAAACAGAAGAGCCAAAAAGAAAATAAATAAAGAAAAAGAAAGAAAGTTAAAAAAGAAAGAGGGGGGAAAGAGCAAAAAAAGGAAGAGAAGAAAGACGAAATATAAAAATGGAGGCGAAAGATAAAAATAAGACAGATAACTACAATGAGAGAGAGAGAGAAAGAGAGAGGAAAACGATGAAAGATGAAAAAGAAGCAAGAAGGAAAAAAACAAGAGAGCCAAAAGGAGAGAGAGAGAAATGGGGAAGATACATTTATAGACAGAGAATAGGAAAAAAGAAGAACAACCAAAGGGAGAGAGAGAGGGAAAGATACATATATAGACAGAGAATAGGAAAAACGAAAGAAACCAAAAAAAAGAGAGAGAGAGAGAGAGAGAAAGATACATATATAGACAGAGAATAGGAAAAAGAAGAGAAACCAAAAGAGAGAGAGGGAATCAATATAGACAGAGAATAGGAAAAAAGAGAACCAAAGAGAGAGAGAGAGAAGGGAAATATATATAGACAGAGAATAGCAAAAAAGAAAACCAAAAAGAGAGAGAGAGATACAAAATAGACAGAGAAAAAGCAAAAGAAGAAAACCAAAAAAGAGAGAGAGAGATACATATAAGACAGAGAATAGCAAAAAGAAGAAACCAAAAAGAGAGAGAGAGATACAAAATAGACAGAGAATAGCAAAAACAGAGAAATAGAAAGAAAAAGCGATTGAGGGAAAAAGTGACGAAAAACAAGAGACCATAAGAAAAACAAAACAGGAAGATAGTAAACAAATTCTTTTATTGATTGTCAATAAAAAAATTCACAAAATTTAAATTTGTTTTTAATCTTGCACAAGATATTACTTTTTTATTTACAAAACATAACCCGACCTATGACCTTATTTGTTTAACCTCTTATATAGTTAATAATATTGACACACTTACGCAACTTTTCATTTGGTTGTAGTTCTGTTTCTCTATTGCAAGCTATAACTTTTTCTATTGCACGCCATGAATTCTGGAAAATTATAGATGTTTTTGCAACCCCGGATCTCAAATAATGACCAGCAATAAAATATATGACTTTAGATGTAGTGCATAAAGTTGGAAAAATGAAATGATATTCAAATGTTCTATGTATGATTCATTGACCATGTAAAAGGCATTACACGTTTCGTTACATTTGGCTATGATGTATCATATTTCAACCATATCGTTTTGAAAACTTACCAGGGGCGGCTCGTGATCATTTTGTTGGTGGGCGACAAAGTTTTCTGAAAAATTATGGTTTTGGTTAGGTTATATTAGTTATTCATGATTTTTTGGGGGGCCGCCCCACTGCCATAATGACGAGCCACTGATGCTGACTATTTAGAAATAGTTTGTCGTCCCATTTCGATCCCGTCTCGTTTAACTAAATTATAATAATAAATATATATATATATTATATAACAGCATGAAGTATATGAACTCGTTCATTCCGTCATTTTTTTTTATATTCTCTCTCTCTCTCTCTCTCTCTCTCTCTCTCTCTCTCTCTCTCTCTCTTTTTACCCTGGATTGGGGCATAGGCCCTCAACCAGCTCATGCCAAGTCTTCCTATCTCTAGCTATCTCCTGCAGCTCCCTCCAGCTCTTCTTTATATTGGTCATCTCTGCCTCCAAATCTCTCTCCATGTATTTCTCGGGCCCCCTTCTTTCGCTGCCATGTGGGTTCCAGGCAAAAAACCCTTATTTTATACTAGAACACATTTATTTTGCTCTGTTTTACTGAATTAATTTATGGTAGGAATCATGGACAATGAACAAGCAATCAGTAGAAATTTTAAGCCACAGAGATGTGGTTTTACAGAAGAATGTGAAGCCTTTTTTGAACAACAGAAGAAAACATAAGGTTTTAAATCAAGCCTGTACGCAAAAAAAACTTTATCAAAAGAATAAGAATCCGACAATCAAGGTTCTTCGTTCATATAATGCGAAGAGAAGGTTTAGAACATTTGGTGACTACAGGTAAAATTCAGGGGAAAGGGAAAAATCGTAAGACAGAGGGAGAAGATGTTGTATGGTCTGACAACGTGTTTCGACAAAAGATCTACGTCTGAACTGATTAAGCACCAAGGAGAGAGAGAGAGTTGTGGAGGACATGATTGAGTACGCCCAGGCATGGCATTGATTGTTGCCTGGGAAATTAGCAGTGTACAGGCTTTACGTTATCTTCAAACTGACCACTAGCCAATATATCGGGTTTAAGATCGGACCTTACAACCTATTTAAGAAAGAGTCTTGTTGTTTGGTTATATCAGAACGTGTAGGCCAAACAAAGATCCGTTGCTGAACGGCTAGTGTCCCGAGGACTTGTATGCTGATGGTAATCTGTCGGAGGATGAGCCCCGTTCTTTCTGGTTGATGTCTTGTGAAAGTCAAGTCTGTTGCTAGTGCTGCCTATGTGGAACGGGAGAAAGACTTGATCTCTTTAGTGGATTGTGGGCCAGCTAGTCTCTTGGGTAGGACTTGGTTTGGTCGTAGTCCTATTATGGGTGTTCTTCGGCGCTGAAAAGTGCCAAGTGCATTGATAGGGGCAGAGCTACCAGGGACTGTTGAGGAGATACAATAAATTCTTTTGTTTTGTAGGGTTAAAGTCTCTTTAAGCCGAGGCAAGCCTCTTTCAACCTAAGGCGAACCTTTTATTGGTTATATCAGAGCGTGTGGCCAACAAACATGAAAAATAAATGCTCCCTTTTGGAGAATCCAGTGATGTAGGCCAACAAACGTGAAATACCGTTCTGGATCCTGCCATCTTTAAACTCCCGGCCAGCCTGAACAGCGTCATAATGTGGGCAAGTAAATGGGGTCTGAAATAAACCGGAGCAAACTATGGCAACGCTTTCTCATTGTCAACAAAGAAGAACATTTCAGACTGAAATTTAACGTGATATCGTTCCCCCTTCCCATACTCCCCAACCTTTTTTGGGGGCAAGCTTGACAGTCGTCTGACAGGGAAAAATCACATAATGGAAACAAACAGAAAGGCTATGGAAAACAAAGCTGTGCGGAGCTGGCTGGAACTACCTGGGGTGCTGATAGTCGAATCCTGAGTCAGGTGTACACTGGTGCAGTTAGACTGACCCTGGAATATGCATCATCGACATGGATATCAGCAGCCCATTCAAACAAATCGATACTGGAAAAACACAAAACAGGTGTCTGCGTACTATTTTGGGAGCCATGAAATCTACACCAATTGTAGAAATGGAAAAGGCAGCTAACATCCAGCCCTTACAGAAGAAGGAGAAAAGTGATTCTACAGACTAAACGGATCAAAAGGATGCCTCACCATCCACTGCATGAAATGGCGGCTAGAACAAAGAACAGACTAAAGCATACAAGTCTAAACCACAAAGCAAAAGAAATAGGAAAGTCATACTTGGAGCTACTAAATCATAATTCCATACCTGAAGAATTACTTCTTGATCACTGGGAACCAGACTTAGTAGAACTAAACTACTCAACCTCCATCCCTAAATTGTTAAGCAAAGATGCCGAGCCTAATCTAGTGAAGAATGCAACTACAATGGAACATCTCCATTACATGTTTGCAGAAGACAACTGGATAAAAATTTACACAGATGGATGGGCAATGGAGGCAACCATGAATGGTGGAGCAGGAGCGTACATTAGGCACCCAGATGCTACCACTGCATCTCTAGTGGTCCCTACTGGAAGAATATGTTCCAACTACAAAGCAGAACTTTTAGCCCTTCTGATGGCAGCACAACGTATAATAATAGAGCAAAGTATTGAATGGAAATCCCCACTTTATATCGGATTTGTGGATTATGAGAAGGCTTTTGACAGTATTGATAAGGAAACCCTTTGGAAATTAATGAGGCATTATGGAATCCCACAGAAAATTATTAACCTAGTAAAAGCAACATATACAGATATGAAATGTAGAGTTCTTCATGAAGGTAAACTAACAGATACTTTTGGAATAGAAACAGGAGTGCGTCAGGGATGTCTTCTATCACCTTTGTTGTTCTTACTGACAATAGACTGGATTATGAAGACCATAGTAACTAACATCAGAAATGGAATCCAATGGACTCTGACAGAGCAACTAGATGATCTGGACTTCGCTGATGATATAGCCCTTCTGTCACATACACGAAATCAGATGCAGGATAAGATAAACACATTGAATCAAAGGTCCCAGCAACTAGGGCTGAACATTCATAAGGAAAGACAAAGATATTGAGAATTAACCAAGCAAACGACAACTCGATCTCCCTGTGGGAAATCCCACTTCAAGAGGTAGAATCATACACATATTTGGGCAGCAACGTAGACAAAGAAAGTGGAACAGATAGAGATGTTAAAATAAGAATACAGAAGGCAAGAGGAGCTTTCATTGCACTGGGAAACATTTGGAAGTCCAAAGAAATCAAATCACAAACAAAAATTCGGATATTTAACTCTAATGTTAAAGCAGTTCTACTGTATGGGTCAGAAACATGGAGAACAACTAAAACAATAACGCATAAATTGCAAACATTCATCAACTGGTGTCTGCGCAGAATAGAGGAATAAGATGGTATGATAGGGTCACAAATGAGGAACTTATGGAGAGAACAAGACAGATTCCAGTGAACGAACAGGTTAAAAAAGACGCCGGCGCTGGATAGGACACACTTTGCGAAAACCGGAGGGAAATATAACAAGAAGGGTCCTTCCTGGAACCCGCAGGGACAGCGAAAGAAGGGGAGGCCGAGAAATTCATGGAGACGAGATTTGGAGGCGGAGATCAACAATATAAAGAAGAGCTGGAGGGAGCTGCAGGAGATAGCTAGAGATAGGAAGACTTGGCATGAGTTGGTTGAGGGCCTATGCCCCAACCTCGAGGTAAAAGGTAAAGAGAAGAGAGAGATGGCAGCACAGCACACGAATAAGCTGCAAGCACTGCAGGCAAGATGGTATTTCTTACAGACTCACTAAGCCCTGGAGGCTAAATCCGCTGACAGCACAGTACAAAACCTAAAAGAGAACTTGCTCAGCTTTCAGAAAAGGCAGAAATTCACTTGCAGTGGATTCCATCTCACTGTGGCATTGCAGGCAATGAGAGTGCGATGTCTTAGCTAAGGAGGGCAGTGCCAAAGAGCAAATTTACTAACCCCGGTCTTTTCAAGAGGTCAAAACCTTCATACAGAGAAAATCTGCAGTATGATTATGAAAAGACTCCTCAAAGACCAGAACAGACCAGGTCATTATATTTCGACTACGCACCGGACACTGCAGACTCAACAAACACTTATATAGACTAGGAATAAGTCGAACAGCTCTCTGTCAGTGTCAGCAGGCGGAACAGACACCGGAGCATATCCTGCAAGACTGTCCTCTCCTGTGTGAGCTGAGAAGCAACATGTGGTCACACCCAGTCGACCTGAAAACTAAGGTTTGGGGAAACCTGACAGACCTGAAGCTGACTGCCCAGTTTGTGGTCCACAGTAAATTAAGCGCATGACCAGAGATCGCTGAAATAAATCGCGTGGACCTCCAAGAGATTATGACGTCACGTGCACAAGACCAAGTTTCCAATAGCATACATGTTCACATGAACTGTGAGATTTCGTCATTAATCTGAATTCCTTAAATATATTTGAAACACGACAATATAAATACACTAAACAGAAAAACGCAGACCACAGTCTTCAGACTTAAAACGGAACACTGCAGTCTCAGAGCACACCCTCATAGAATGGGTCTTAGGGACTCGGCTGTCTGCACCTGTGAAGCACCAAAGCAGTCTCCAGAGCACATCCTGCAAAGACTGCCCCAGCCTGAGCAGTGTGAGAATGGAAATCAAGAGAAACATCCCTTCAAAACAAACTATAGGGGACTTGTAAAGACCTCAAGCGCACCACCCTGTTTACGACACATACTGGAGTAGTTGCATAGCAGAAGTTGATTCGCAGAAAAGAAAAGAAGAAGAAAATGATTATCTTATTGTAGTATTAGGATCCTTAGATGCGTAAATCTCATTTTAACCGTCATCGTCCCCCTCCATGCTCCACATGGCCATTTTCCTCTTATCACCCACTAACAGCGTCTTACCGCTCCCGGGGCTATATCACCAACTTTGAGAATCGCTACCTTAGAATGATAAAACAATTTCCTTTCAGCTAACTCCCATTTCCTCCAGTTTCATATATTACCATTTGGATGGTCGCTCCATCAAACAATTTCGGTGCTCAATAAAACAGACGTGACTTGAAAGTGACTTTTTTTTTGTCTGTAGTAGTTTAATGTTGGGTTGCATATGTCTGCGAGGAGTGATCCTGTAGTAGTTTCATGTTGGGTTGCATATGTCTGCTAGGAGTGATCCTGTAGTAGTTTCATGTTGAGTTGCATATATCTGCTAGGAGTGATCCTGTAGTAGTTTCATGTTGAGTTGCATATATCTGCTAGGAGTGATCCTGTAGTAATTTCATGTTGAGTTGCATATATCTGCTAGGAGCGATACTGTAGTAATTTCATGTTGAGTTGCATATATTTGCTAGGAGTGATCCTGTAGTAATTTCATGTTGAGTTGCATATATTTGCTAGGAGTGATCCTGTAGTAATTTCATGTTGAGTTGCATATATCTGCGAGGAGTGATCCTGTAGTAGTTTCATGTTGAGTTGCATATATCTGCTAGGAGTGATCCTGTAGTAATTTCATGTTGAGTTGCATATATCTGCTAGGAGTGATCGGCATAATTAACCAGACATTACAGAGTATGATAAGAGATGAGCTCCCATGATAACAAATATTAGTTATTGGTTCTAGAAGGCGCTAAAAGACGATGGATTTGATTGATTGGTTAATTAATAAGACTATCATAGTTCCACTTCGATGAATAGCCGTATGTGATGCGATCTCTTTCTTACACAGGAAGATCTCAACTGCAGTGCACGAACTCTGTAGCACCGGCGAGGGTCCCTGATTGAAGTAATTTTGAGGATGATAAAAATATTTTGTAGGCGTTACAAAAAAATCTTTCAAGTGATTTTTGTGTGGGCACTTGCTTTTCAGACTGTTCTTCTCGATTTTGAACCGCCAATGTTTCTTTTACATGCTCAAATTGAACACGGGTCCTACATTGTATCGTCCGTCTCCGATAGGGCTAGGAACTCGATCAAGATTCTAGGGTTACACTGTGATTAGGAATCTCTGGAAAAAGTTCAGATGTCTCCACTAGGAAGCAAACCGAGAATCTATGGAACGAGGCACAAGTACCTACCACCTACGCTGCAGAGACTCCCAAGGAAACGCTTATGGTACCGGATTTCCCCATACCCTTTTTGACCCATCTACGCAGAAGTTACACGTCTCCTGTCGAAAGTTACACGTCTCCTGTCGAAAGTTACACGTCTCCTGTCGAAAGTTACACGTCTCCTGTCGAAAGTTACACGTCTCCTGTCGAAAGTTACACGTCTCCTGTCGAAAGTTACACGTCTCCTGTCGAAAGTTACACGTCTCCTGTCGAAGTTACACGTCTCCTGTCGAAAGTTACACGTCTCCTGTCGAAAGTTACACGTCTCCTGTCGAAAGTTACACGTCTCCTGTCGAAAGTTACACGTCTCCTGTCGAAGTTACACGTCTCCTGTCGAAAGTTACACGTCTCCTGTCGAAAGTTACACGTCTCCTGTCGAAAGTTACACGTCTCCTGTCGAAAGTTACACGTCTCCTGTCGAAAGTTACACGTCTCCTGTCGAAAGTTACACGTCTCCTGTCGAAAGTTACACGTCTCCTGTCGAAAGTTACACGTCTCCTGTCGAAAGTTACACGTCTCCTGTCGAAAGTTACACGTCTCCTGTCGAAAGTATTGCACAAAGTACGAACTCTGTCTCTCCGGCAACAATCATAGAGTGTCGAAAAAATGACCCGTGAACAAGACGGCGCGGTCTGGATTTGAACCCAGACCTTCGAGGCGAACGGTGTAACCACTTGACCACAGACGATCAGACTCAAAACTGATTTATAGATTTAAAAAAAAAAGTAAAGATACCCTTTACCATACCTCGAGTTATACAGGGTGTTCAACTTAAAAGCAGTCTATGAATGGAGCTAATCTGGCATATATGTATGGAAATGAGAAGGTTCAGTTATGACGTAGTATAGGTCAGGTTGTGTGACGGTGTGTAATTGTAGTGCGGGAAGGGGCGATGAATAAATGTGACGTAGGACGAGCTAGTCAGAACCGGTTTAAATTGTAAATACACACAACGCGATAGGTTATCTGACAACTTTCGAATTGTCAATGGGGCTGCAATTATCTTGAACACCCTGTATAAGGTAATACGGCGCTAGGCCTATATTTTTCATTGACTGTCGGCACACGATGGGTGTTGTGGTCAACATCATCCCGGCCGTCTTTACGGGGGTCTCTGTGGCTAAATGGTTAACCCTTTGCCTTGCGAGTCGAATTCCGTGGGTTCGAATCTAATCCGCGCCGTTCTATTGACGAGTGCATTTTTGTCAGAGACTCCTAGGATTGTTGCTGAAGCTACGGAGTTCGTGCAATACTCTCGGCAGGTGGCGTGTCATTTCTGCGGAGAGGGACCGAGCCATATGGGGTAAACCCGGTGCAATGAAGTCAATCCTTGGACTTTAAAACCTCATTTATATAAACCAATATTCGTTATATGTTCTCTGTCTTCCTGCTCTTCATCTTTAGCTCATGATCTCACACATTCTGTTTGTGCAATCTACTTACAATTTTATTGTACAAACGCAACTCTCGGATTTTCTCAACAACTTCTTTTTCTTCTTTGCGTTTGTTTTCTTTACAACCAATTTTAATCACACTTTGTGATATGTCTGATCTTTGCCAAGAACGTGTATACGTTGCACATTGGTTTTTGTAGGCCACTAAACGCATATACTTCTACACATTTAGGACACGTGCATCCGATTTCAGCCAAACCTCGTTAGTCGCCTCTTACGACATGCGTAGCAGGTAACAGTGGTTCTATTATTTACACCCCAAATTTGTGCACCGGTAATCACTCAGGCGAAAGCTCTTCATTTGCTATCATATTTGACCTGGAAATTCGTAGTATTTTTCTTCAACAAACAAACAAACACATATATATATATATATATATATATATATATATAATATATATATATACAACACACACATATATATATCATCTATATATAAGTATAGTTCATAAGCCTTGACGAACATCAAAGTTATGGCAGACCAAGTTAATTATATATTGTTATTTTAAATCAATATTTTGATAACACCTTGTGAGCTAATGACAAATTATATACTCGTAGCATTGCTGTAAATCAAGGGTCCCCAAAACTGTTTTGTAGTTCTTCATCCTCTCCTCCTCTCCTCCTCTCCTCCTCTCATACTTTTTAACCCCGGGCCCTCAACTAACTCATGCCAAGTCTTCCTATCTCTAGCTATCTCCTGCAGCTCCTCCAGCTCTTCTTTATATTGTTGATCTCTGCCTCAACCAACTCATGCCAAGTCTTCCTGTCTCTAGCTATCTCCTGCAGCTCCCTCCAGCTCTTCTTTATATTGTTGATCTCTGCCTCAACCAACTCATGCCAAGTCTTCCTATCTCTATCTATCTCCTGCAGCTCCTCCAGCTCTTCTTTATATTGTTGATCTCTGCCTCCAAATCTCACCTACATTTATTTCTAGGCCTCCCCCTCTTCCACGATCCATGTGGGTTCCAGGAAATGCCATTCTTGTTATATTGCTCTCGGATGTTCTCATAGTGTTTCCTATCCAGCGACTTTTTTTCTCTTCTTGGTTCACTGGAATCTGACTTATTCTCTTTATAAGTTCCTCGTGTGTGACCCTATCATACCATCTCAGAACATCTATTCTGCGCAGATGTCAGTTGAAGCATGTATGCAGTTTATGCGTTATTATTGTAGTCATTCTCCATGTTTCTGACCTGTACGGCAGAACTGCTTTAACATTATACTATAATAATAATTTCTCTCGTACTGTTATACGTTACATAGGGCCTGCAAGCCTGCGTTCTCCATACCGCTCAATCCTTGGCAACTCGCTCAATCTTTTTCATGGAACTGAGATTGATATTTATTGCCTCTCTCAGCAAAGTTCGTTTCAGGGTCTCCTTAGGTCGTCCTCTCTTTCTTGAACCCTTTGCATCCCATTTCAGTGTCTGCTTTGATATTTTTATCATTTCTTCTCAAGGTGTGTCAACATATCTCCATCTTCTCCTTATAACAGTTGTCACTAGTGGTTGACCAGACATTTCTCTGACTTCATCACTTCTCCTGAATTCGTTCCATTTTATATTCATTATTTTCGCAGGCATCTATTTTCAAATGCATTCAACTTGCTTTCTATATCTTTAGTCATTTTCCAACTCTCGCTAGCATATGTTAGGATTGATACAACATTTGAATTGAAAATTCGTAATTTAGTTTTAATACTATATAACTTGCAGTTCCATATTTTATTTAGACTTTTAAAAGCTGATGTTGCTTTGCCAATTCGTATCGTAATTTTCTAACATTTGAATTTTGGTTATAGATTTGATTTCTTTAGGCTTTCATAGATGTCTGAGTTGTTACCCTCTTAGGTATCATTGATCGGTCACAGGCTCTCAGGTAAGCCTCACATAAAGACATCAGAAATGTAGGCTAACTGAGCATGACACATTTTGTTACTGATCCCATTCAGGTCATGAACGGTGTATCGATCACTGTGAGTCGGTATCGATCACTGGGAGTCGGTATCGATCAGCTTAAGATCCCCTGCTAAGTACGACATTCAATGATGAGATTGCGAAACTAGTTGTCTAACTGGTTACTGGTTACTGGTTACTGGTTACTGGTTACTGAACCACGCACTGTGTTGACGGGGCTAACAAGGGGAACAAAGAATAGTAACACTGCGACCTAGAAGGCATGTCGTAAGAGGCGAGTAAGGTAGGGGCCTAGGGAAGCTACCCTAGTAAATCAAAAGTGGCGCAGAAATCGGATGTGCTGGTCTACTTGTAGGCGCATAACTCTCTCTCTCTTTTCTCTCTTTCAGCCTGTTACGCCCTTGGCGTTTAGGGCAGCAACAAACGTACACCATTCTCCCCTGTTCATGGCCTTCCTCTGTATTGTGTTCCAGCTATGATTCATTTCCTTCAGTTCTTGCTCTGTCGTTCTCCTCCAGGTCGTCTTGGGTCTTCCACGCTTTCGCCTACACTCTGGAGTCCATCTCAGTGCAGTTTTCGTGTCGGAGCCAGTCTCCAAGGCGCATAACTGGCACAACGCCATATCTCTATTATGCATATGGCATATATCTCTTATGCTCAGATCACATACAAATCACGGTTTAACAAGTTGTTGATATGGAGTGCTTGAAGAAGAAGAAGTGTAGCCGTTGTCCTCCGTTATACAAGCATAGATAGTTTTATAGATGTTGTTCTAGCTGTATTTACATTAGTCTAGTATTAGTTACTCTAGCTGATCGCTAGACAAATAGACAGTTACTGTTTCCTAAGGCTTACACTTTGATAGAACTTGCCCGAGTGGTTACCGGGGCCCAAATTTGGGGTGTAAAGAATAGAACCACTGTTACCTGCCATGCATGTCGTAAGAGGCGGCTAAGGAGGTTTGGCTGAAATCGGATGCATGTGTCCTAAACGTGTAGAAGCATATTCGTTTAGGGGCCTACCAAACCAATGTGCAACGTATACACGTTCTTGGCAAAGATCAAACATATCACAAAGAGTGATTAAAATTGGTGGTAAAGAACGAACGCAAAGAAGAAGAAGAAGATAGAACTTGATTTGTTTTTCTCGTTCGCTTCTTATGAACTTAGATGTTGCCATGGCGCCTAATATATAATGTCTGTGACTGATTTTGCGTGATGACTTTCTTTTCTTATCCCCAGTATCTCTGGTGGTCATTCCGGCGAGCTTTAATCCAACTTCAGCTAATCCGGACTTGTTTCTCTTTGCCGCTTCTATGACATGCATTGTAGGCTACAGTGTGACTTTTTTTCATTATTTCAGCCCAACAGCATCCGCCAACCGGAGAGCCCATTGTGTTTACAATTAGCTAAAACTTCCTTCCAGCCCGACAGCAGACGGGCGGAGAACATATTATGATACCTATCTAAATGGCTTCCTTCCGGTCCACGCATACAGGCGGAGAACACAATATAATTACATTAACTAAACGGTCCTTCCAGCCCCGACAGCACCGCGCGGAGAACCCATTGTGTTTAAATTAACTATCGGTTTTGAGCCCCGACTGCATACGGCGGAGAACACATTATACCATTTCCTTAATGCTTTTTAGTATCTCTTTCTTCTTCCTTCTGTTAATTTCTCATCTCATCCACCTTATCCATCTGATCCACTCTCACGACCTTTTTCCGCCGCCTCTCCTATAATATCTTCCTAGTTGACTTCAACGACAGAGCACAGTGTCATAGATGATTACACTATTGATTCAAGCTTTCAAACATGAATCCTTGATAAGCTGGGAACATATAACTAAGTCACTAAGCTTTATTGAACTCTGTGAATAGCGAACAGACACGATTCAAATATACGAGCTTTATTAGCCTTTCACTATAAGCAGAAACATGACAATTACCAAGTCATGGGAAAGTTTGACATCTTTACCTCGATGTCCAGGCGATAATAACAAATTATGGTACACAAGAAGCAATCGAAGCCTACTGAACGGCAAACTTACTTTCCATCATGGATTTAGCAGTTAGAAGACTTAGATGGCTAGGCATTTGCGGAAAATGAAATGGCTGCATTCAAAACAAAATGGTTTCATTTAACTCGGAGGAAGAACATCAGGCAGACCACTGCTCAGATATAAAAATGTCTGAAGGTCTCAATGAATACTTCTATCGTCCCAGAAAATGGGAACACTATAATGATCAGATATTTGAAATCAACTTGCGCCAAGGTGCATAATCTTGTGGAAGAAGACTTAGATGAACTGGAAGACAAAGGACAGTCAACTGAGTCACCGATGAAACAGGCACTGACCGTCTGTATAAGCAAAAAGCCATATAATTTATGTAGAGGACAAGTAATCTCATACGTTCTACCAAACTTTGTTACCATGCCAAACTTTCTCTTAGCAACACATCATAGAAGTTCCCATGTGAAATTGAATAGCTAGAAGGCAGTGGTTACAGGAAAGAAACTCAAATGGGACATCGAGAACAATTATTATACCAGAATACATCATGTTTATAGTAATGTCTTTCTTTCTCTTAATATCTAATCAACCACCCACCACTACCATCAAAGATCTTTCTCACTAGCTGCCCTTCAGAATTACATTCTTCCTGTTTTGAAACGGTCAACGACAGAGCACAGTCGTCATAGATGATTCTATCACCATTTGATTTGCAAGCATCAAAACAATGAATCCTTTGATAATGTGTGATAGAAAATCATCCTGTATATCTGCTATATTTAATCTCTGTAGAAATTAACATTGCAGACGACGATTCAAATATATCGAGCCTGTGTAATTAGTTCTTACTATATGGCTCAGAAACATGGACAGCCTACTCAAGTCATGGGAGAAGATTTGACATCTTTCACCTTCGATGTCTCCGCAAGATAATGAACATTAGGTGGTACGACAAGATAACCAACTCTGAAGTACTGCAACGTGCAAACTTGCCTTCCATCATGGCCATGCTCAGCAGTAGAAAACTTAGATGGCTAGGACAAACTTGCCTTCCATGATGGACATGCTCAGCAGTAGAAGACTTAGATGTTGCCTTCCATGATGGACATGCTTAGCAGTAGAAGACTTAGATGTTGCCTTCCATGATGGACATGCTTAGCAGTAGAAGACTTAGATGGCTAGGGCATGTGCGAAGAATAGACAATGGCTGCATTCCAAAACAAATATTGTTCTGTTAACTTTCGGAGGGGAAGACACATCAAGGCAGACCACTGCTCAGATATAAAAATGTCTGCAGGGTCTCAATGAATAACTTTTCTATCGGTCCCAGAAAATGGGAACAACTGACTGATGATCGAGATATTTAGAAAACAACTTTGCGCAAAGGTGCATAATCTTTTGAAGAGAGACTTAGGGATGAACTGGAAGACAAGAGAGACAAGCGAAAACTCAGAAGTTGTCACAGTGAAACACTTGCCAACTGACCGTCTGTAAAGACGAAAAAGGCCATATAATTTATGTAGAGGACAAAGCTAATCTCATACGTTCTACCAAACTTTGTTACCAGTGCCAAACTTGGTCTCTTACAGCAACACATCATAGAAAGTTCACCACTGTGAAATGAAATGCTTGAGAAAGGCAGTGGAGTCACCAGGAAAGATAGACTACGAAATGAGGACATCAGAAGCAGAGTGGACATAACTTCATGCACCGAATACATCGAAAGACAATAAATACAGTGGTTTGGACATTTAATGAGAATGAAATACAACCAACCACCACTAACAGCATACAATAAAAAAGAGATCGGGTACTAGAGCTAAGGAAGACCAAGAAAAAGATGGAAAGACAATATCAAGACCACATTAAATAAACACGGATATAACACAACAAGGGCGACTCATCTGGCTCTGGAACGCAAATTAAAGCTCCCACCGCTAAGCTTAACGGCAACAGTGGAAAACCAATTCCATCCTCCACCTGGGAAAAGACAACAGACAATAGAAGACAAAGTTAATCTCTTATGCTCACAGATAGCTAGAACTGCCGCTCTGCCTTCATCATCTCTTTCCTAGTAAATATTCAAAGTCAATAAACCAGGGTTTTACAGTAAGTTGTCCACTCAATGTTATACAGTTTTACATTCCACGCAGTGTGACGTTTCTGTGTGTATGTCATTCTCAGCGGTTTATTGATTTCTGGGAAAGCTAGAAACAGGGAAATTTTGTTTTAGAATCATCGTCTCTGTGTGCTCAGAATTGTCACACATATGTACTCACTGTCTTCCAGATGACTGGGATGTGGATGATGTGTGCATATATATGTTATATGTGTATACTTGTGTGTATGTATGTTATATGTGTATACGCCCGCCTGCCCATCGTGTTCGTAGAGCGTTGGACTACGGGTGACTAGCCCTCTGTGAGTGCGGGTTCAATTCCGCGGGCTGGCAGAAAAACCACAGGTTGGCCAGATTTACGGTGTTCGTGGCACCGAACCGAAGGGTTACGATGTCCATGGCACCGACCCGAAAAGCTCAAGTGCTTCTGGATGGGAAAAAAAAATATGTGTATACTTGTGTGTTTGTATGCTGTTGTTTCATCTGAAATATAGAAGCACAAAAATCTTATCACTTGTGTTTGTGCAAGCACTGTTTGATCGAGTCTGACCTGGTTATTCTATGTTGAACAGACGACGCTGTTTAGGAGAGACACGACTTAGTGAAGCTCTTTTTTTTGGAGAGCTAGCTTGTGTTTTTAAAAACACTCGTCTGTAGGGCTAAGTAATGGGGGCCGTAAGTAAAAAGGGTTCGTAGTTCAAATCCTGTGTTGTTTTCCGAAGCCCTAATACTTGTTCACTGTATATTTATTGACTCGAAATGGGAGCGTCAAAGCACAATCATAGTAGCTTCGGCTACAATTCTGTCAAACTTAGAAAGTCGAGGTACTAATTTTCGGTTGGGTGAATTAGGGAGTTCACAGTATCAAGAAATGATCTCAGATGCATGTTTGAGAGAGAATGTGATAAATAGTTGGATGGAGTGGGTGATGTAGTGTATGATGTAGTGAAGCCTACGTGATGGAGGTTAGGATGAAATGCGTGATGTAGTGGGATGTATAGGGTAGTGGAGTGTGGGATGGAGTGTGTGATGGAGTGTGTGATGGAGTATGTGATGGAGTGTGTGGAGTGATGGAGGATGGGGGATGGAGGTATGAATGAGGTAGAGGGAAGAATGAGTTCTTGAAGTGAATGCTTGTGTGATCGAGATAATAATTGTGAATCAAGTGAATGCGTGTATGATGGAGTAAATGGGTGTATGATCGAGGGGAAGTGATGTGTATGATGGAGTGAATGCGTGTATGATGATCGAGTGCATGTGTGTATGGTAGAGTGAATGCTTGTATGAATGGGTGTGCTAGTGACAGAGAAAGGGCGTGTTAGAGTGTGCCTATATGTGAATCAATTAGCATTTTTCTTTTTCTTCTTTTTCTTCTTCTTCTTCGTTTTGTTTTACCATTGATCGTTAAATTAGAAGATATACCTCTATGAAGATTATGTTGTAGTGTATGTCCTTCATCGTTCTATAGAGTTGGTTCATTCTGAAGTGTTATCATCATCATTCTTCGTTGGCTCCTTTGTCTCAGGAGACAATAAGTTTTGCGTCACCTAGCTTGCTCTGCGCTGAATCACAGCGTCTGTTGTGACTGTAATGTCATATTCTGAAATGGCATTCGTTGACACGGTTGCTGCAGGTGAAACTACACATGTTTGTTGGTCATATTTGAAGACTACTCTGTCACGAAAACTGCACTGAGATTGCCACCAGAGGGTAAACGAAAACTTGGAAGACCCAACACGATCTGAAGAAGAACAGTTGAACAAGAACTGAACGAAATGAATCACTGCTGGAACAAAATACAGAGGACGGCAAAGAACAGACAAGAATGCTGTGTTGCCCCAAGCGCCAGGGGCGTCACAGGTTAGAGAGAGAGAGAGAGGGGGGTGGTGGTGGTGGGTGGGGGGATAGGTGTAGGATGGTCATATTTTGTTTCTCAAGGCTGTAAAAGTGAAGCATAAATACAAAATGTGACCAGTGTTTTACGATGTTTGAGCACAGGGACAGGCCCCCGTTTATCCCGATCTTAAACATATTGTACACGTCACTTCGGAACATGTTGTAACTCGTTCGGAATCTGGAGATTTTTTCTTCTTCTTCTTCAAACGCTCTATATTGACCACTCTGTATGATTTGTATGTGATCTGAGTCTAAGAGCGATTGTACACTGTGCTAGTTATGCGCCTACAAGTAGACCAGCACATCCGATTTCTGCAATGCTTTTTATTTACTAGGGTAGCTTCTCTAGGTCCTACATCAGTCTTGCATTGTAGGTCGCGGTGGTACTATTCTGTGCTTTCCTTCCGGGTCCCGGCAACACACGGGCGGAATCCGGAGATTAAGGTCTGTTGCTTCTATGGGAGAGTCTATTGGATGATTGTGGTGATTGTTGTTCTGATTGTCCTTCCATTGTCTCATGCCAGATTTGTAGAAATAATTAAGTGTGTTGGTTAGTTGATGAGTAGATGGGCACGTGTCTTAGAAGAATATTGTCTTAGAAGAATATTGAACCTCAAATGGTCAGATTTCAGACCCAATACACAAATAAGACAAGAGACCAAGCAAGAAAATGTATCAAATTTTATAAGAAAGCGCCGCTGGAACTACATCGGCCACACACTTAGAATGGATGAGAGAAGACTCCCTTACCAATCCCTCATATGGACACCAGAGGGAAAAAGAAAACGAGGAAGACCAAGAGAGACTCTGCGTAGAACCATCACCAGAGAAGGCTCAACGATGGGCCTAGTAAACATTAAAGACCTAAAACAGATAGCAACGAACCGCGAGACATGGAGAACTATGACCTCTGCCCTATGCGCCGCCCACAGGCCCAAGAGGAAAGACTAACTAAGATGGGCACGTGAAGTAACTCGTGTATGGGGGGGGGGTTTTTTTTTTTTGTGTGTGTGTGTGTGTGTGTGTGTGTGTGTGTGTCAAGGAGTACTTGACTATGTGTGTGTATGTGGGTACTTGCGCATGTGTGTGTATGGGTGATTCTGTTAATGATCGAACGATACTGTTAGGATTAAGTGAGTGTGCGAGTAAAGGAGAGTGGTATAGTAAATGAGAGAGTGAGTGAGTGAATGAATGAGAGAGTGAGTGTGTGAGTGGTTGAGGGAGTGATTGTGTGTGGGATTAAATGAGGGAATGCATGTGTTTGTGATTGAAAGAGGGAGTTGATATGTGAGTGAATGAGGTAGGGAACATGTGAGTGAATGGGTAAATGAGTGAGTGTGCGAGTGTTAGAGTAAACGAGTTAATGTGTGACGAAATGAGTGAGTGATTGTGTGAGTGAATGAGGGATTGTGTTGGTCAATGAGTGAATATGGGAGTGAGTGAGCCTCAGTTAGTGTATGAGTGAATAGTCTTAGTGAGTGAGGGATTGATTGATTGAGATTCTGAGTGAATGAGTGAGTGTGTGCTTGAGTGAGAGTATGAGTGAGTGAGTGAGTGTACAAATTAAATCAATAAATAATGAGACAGATTTATATGTTCCCACATGCTACAATTTACGCACGTTCTACGTGACATCTCTAACAAATATCATACAGCCTACATAAGAACTAGACATACATTGACATACACATATAAACCAATATCAGATCAGTGTTCAACATTTTGATATCAAATTCAATATCAACGGCCTGAAGTAGCAACACGCGTTACACGCGAGGTACTGGCTAACATATCGACTTGAAATATGTGTATCCATCATGTCTTTGTGTTTTGTTATTATTTAACCATTTTTCTGATCATGTATGTAATGCCTTGTAAAACAAGTAAAACAAAGTACTGTAGTTTTAGAAAATACGAAACACAACACAGCAACGTTTCGACAAGGCCTTTATCAACAACTGATACAAAAGAAGTGAATAAATTCACTTATTATACGGTACATAACATATAGAATCAGATTTTCAATATAAGGCAGTTAGGAATTTAATGTCTGATTCTATATGTTCTGTGCCGTGTAAGAAGTGAATTTCTACACTTCTGTTGTATCATTTGCTTGATAAAGGCTTTTGGTCGAAACGTTGTTGTGTATTGTTATTGTTTTTGTATTTTGTAAAATTACAGTACTTTGTTTTACGTGTTTCGCCATTGCTACATAGTTTTACTGCAGTCTTCCTTACATTGCTACATAGTTTTACTGCAGTCTTCTCTTACATTGCCACATAGTTTTACTGCAGTCTTCTCTTACATTGCTACATAGTTTTACTGCAGTCTTCCCTTACATTGCTACATAGTTTTACTACAGTCTTTCCTTACATTGCTACATAGTTTTACTACAGTCTTTCCTTACATTGCTACATAGTTTTACTGCAGTCTTCTCTTACATTGCTACATAGTTTTACTGCAGTCTTCCCTTACATTGCTACATAGTTTTACTACAGTCTTCTCTTACATTGCTACACAGTTTTACTGCAGTCTTCTCTTACATTGCTACATAGTTTTACTACAGTCTTCTCTTACATTGCTACATAGTTTTACTACAGTCTTCTCTTACATTGCTACATAGTTTTACTGCAGTCTTCTCTTACATTGCTACATAGTTTTACTGCAGTCTTCACTTACATTGCTACATAGTTTTACTACAGTCTTCTCTTACATTGCTACATAGTTTTACTACAGTCTTCCCTTACATTGCTACATAGTTTTACTGCAGTCTTCTCTTACATTGCTACACAGTTTTACTGCAGTCTTCTCTTACATTGCTACATAGTTTTACTGCAATCTTCCCTTACATTGCTACATAGTTTTACTGCAGTCTTCTCTTACATTGCTACATAGTTTTACTGCAGTCTTTCCTTACATTGCTACATAGTTTTACTGCAGTCTTCCCTTACATTGCTACATAGTTTTACTGCAGTCTTCCCTTACATTGTTACATAGTTTTACTGCAGTCTTCCCTTCTATCGATAAAACTATTTGATATCTTCTTCCTCTCGCATTCTTTCCCCATGTTCTGTTGTAAAAGATTCTGTATACTGTGGAGTTTGGTTGCATTCTTATCAAGTGGCCAAACCACTTCATTCTTTGTTTCTCAATGTAATTCAAACAAGATTCTGTCCCACCTTTCTTTTTTATACTGATGTTGTTGACCCTGTATTTTCTGGTGTTGTTTGTAACTTTTCGTAGGGATCGCATTTCATATGTAGCTATTTTTTGTGACAGCACTTTGCTCATTGTCCATGTTTTGGCTCTGGTAACACAAAGTAGGCAGGAAAAAGCTGTCAGTGAGATTTTGTTTGGTGACTTAACAATGGGACTAAAGCTGGTAGGTTACTGCATGTGATTTTTGCTCTCTAGACTATGTCTAGTCTTCCATCTTCTGTGAATATACTTGCCAAGTATTTGACACAGGTTTTATATCAACTATTATTCCATCCACAGTTTGCAGTCTGGTGGTGCATAAGAGATGTCACGAGTTCGTGTCTTTCGTATGTCCTGGAGCAGACAAGGGACCCGACTCAGACGTAAGTTAACTCCATTTTGACGCAAGAGGCCCCATACATATTTAAGTCTGTTTCCTCTATTTAAGGATTTCAGTTATATACCAGGGCGCCCTATTGGTTCTCTCTCTCTTTGCCTTTTACCCCGGGTTGGGGCATAGGCCCTCAACCAACTCATGCCAAGTCTTCCTATCTCTAGCTATCTCCTGCAGCTCCCACCCTATTGGTTACCGGGGCCCAAATTTGGGGTGTAAAGAATAGAACCACTGTTACAGTCCACGCATGTCGTAAGAAGCGACTCAGGTGGTTGGGCGTGAGGCTAGCTACCCAACCCCGTAAAAGACACTAGATGGCTACAGAACGGAGAGCGAACAGAGTAAACGCTGACTGAAACCGGACACATCGCCGAAGGGTAAGCACCATAGCTCCAAATGGTGCTGAAGATGTGACGTAAAACACACCAATGTGTTTTTAAAACACACTAAGGCTGCATGAATTAGATTTCCAGATGAATAGAATGTATGGGGAGATCTGGTACATCGGTCTGGGCGGTGATCGCCAGAGAGAGATATACCTGGAAATATCCTGGAGGGTATAAAGAGATCCCCACTTTGGGAAACGCTGCTGAAGATAATGGTTGATGATAAGCGAGTAAGAGAAAGACTGGAATTTATCATTGTTAAGAACTTGTTAAGAACTTGTTAAGAACTTGTTAAGAACTTGTTAAGAACTTGTTAAGAACTTGTTAAGAACTTGTTAAGAACTTGTTAAGAAATGAACAAAGATTAGTTTGGTAGAATACTTGTATTCTCCTTCTTTTTCTTCCAACGCTCCATACCGACCACACGTTAACCACTCTGTGTGATTTGTATGTGATCTGAACCTAAGAGCGATTGTACGTTGTGCCAGTTATGCGCCTACAAGTAGGTCAGCACATCCGATTTCTGCGACGCTTTTTATTTATTAGGTAGTTTCCTAGGTCTCTCATCAGGCGCCTCTTAAAAGGGTTTTAAAGCCGAAGGATTGCCCGCGTGCCCAGCGTGTTCGTAGCGCGTTGGACTACGGGTGACTAGTCCTCTGTAAGTGCGGGTTCAACTCCGCGGACTGGCAGAAAAGCTACAGGTTCCCCAGATGTACGGTGTTCGTGGCACCGAGCCGAAGAGTTACGATGTCCATGACACCGAGCCGAAGGGTTACGCTGTCCATGACACCGAGCCGAAGAGCTTTCAGCTCAAGTGCTTCTGGATCGGAAAAAAAGCCGAAGGATTGACTTCATTGCACCGGGTTTTACCTCATATGGCTCGGTCCCTCCGCAGAAATGGCACGCCACCTGCCGAGAGTATTGCACAAAGCACGAACTCTGTAACTCCAGCAACAGTCCTAGGGGTCTCTGGAAAAAATTGCACTCGTGAACATAACGGCGCGGTCCGGATTCGAACTCACGACTTTCGACTCACAAGGCAAAGTGCTTAACCACTTGGCCAAAGAGACCTCAAGTCGCCTCTTACGACATGCTTTGTAGGTCGCAGTGTTACTATTCTTTGCTTCCTCTGTGGGCCCTGGCACCATACGGGCTGGTAGAATTACAACACCGTGACCATCATCAAACAGCTTGTCCTGCGCAGAACTTTGCTACCCAAACTACCTTCGGAATTTCTCTCTCTTATAGGTCAGATGCCTCTGCAACCGTCATGCTCAAATCATCAGTTACGTCCTGAATCCACATTTTCCTTGGTCTTCCTCTTCTACTGTGCTGGGATACCTCCTTCCATAATATTTTCCCCCTTTGTGTCTCTTTATATGTTCAAAATAAATCAATATTTTCCCCCTTTGTGTCTCTTTATATGTTCAAAATAAATCAATATTTTCCCCCTTTGTGTCTCTTTATATGTTCAAAATAAATCAATATTTTCCCCCTTTGTGTCTCTTTATATGTTCAAAATAAATCAATATTCCCCCACCACCCCCTTTGTGTCTCTTTATATGTTCAAAATAAATCATGTTCTTCTACTTTGCGATCGCCCGATGTGAATTCAGGCGTTAGTCATGATGCCTGGTATTGCGCTTCTGACTGATTTTTGCGTGAGGTCTGCTTACCATTTGACTGGTGTCTGTCGTCATACAGGTGAGCTGTCGTCGTACAGGTGAACTGTCGTCGTATTCAGATGTAGAATTAATGTTCTCATTCGTATTTGTAGCAACAGGCATTTTTCTTTGATTTTGAGATTCTATTAGATAGACTCGTTCTTGATAACATCAACATTCGGTGCCGTGCCGGCTGGCGTAGACAATCATGGATCTCCGCAAATCGCTATCTCTAGTTCTTGATAACATCAACATTAGGTGCCGTGCCCGCTGGCGTAGGCGATCATGTATCTCCGCAAATCTCTGTCTCTAGTTCTTGACAACATCAACATTAGGTGCCGTGCCGGCTGGCGTAGACGGTCATGGATCTCCACCTATCTATGTCTCTGGTTCTTGACAACATCAACAGTAGGTGCCGTGCCGGCTGGCGTAGATCATCATGAATCTCCACAAATCTCTGTCTCTGGTTCTTGACAACATCAACAGTAGGTGCCGTGCCGGCTGGCGTAGATCATCATGAATCTCCACAAATCTCTGTCTCTGGTTCTTGACAACATCAACATTAGGTGACGTGCCCGCTGGCGTAGATCTTCATGGATTTCCGCAAATCTCTGTCTCTGGTTCTTGACAACATCAACATTAGGTGACGTGCCCGCTGGCGTAGATCTTCATGGATTTCCGCAAATCTCTGGTTCTTGACAACATCAACATTAGGTGCCGTGCCCGCTGGCGTATATCTTCATGGATTTTCGCAAATCTCTGGTTCTTGACAACACAGCCAGGCTTTGTTATCATACCATGGGATACATTTGGGAGTACGGTTTTAGTCCCACATTTTCCTCAGGGGGATACGGTCAGCCTACATCACGCAAGCCCTCTTTACTTTTCCAGTGTTTCTCTGCTACCCAGATAAGTCTCGATCGACCTCAGAACCGTAAGATCGGGGGAAACCTCACCCCCACTGTAGAATTTGATCCTTAGACAACACGCCTAGCACAAACATGCGCTAACCACTACGCTATCGTGTCTTTTATTTGATCATATCGTCTATTGTAAATCTTGTTTACACATTTCCACCCACAGATCAGGTGTGATTCAATTTTGACAACCTTCCACACTTACACGCATGCACTAACCAGATTTTAAAATAAACAAAACAATTGCTAGCCATTATTAAGCCTAACCCCCGATGTTAAGATTGATTGACTCAATCCCTATTTGAAACAATTCATTGTATTTTATATGTTTACTGGCGTTCAGAATGTTTCTGTCAGCCAGGGGCGGCTCGTAATTAAGGGCCAGTGGTGCCCGGCCCCACCAAAAACCGAAAGGGGAATAACTTTTCGGAATAGACAATTAATAGTAAATACTCTAAAAACCATGATTTTTTCGAAAAGTTATGTCTGGCCCCACCAAGGAAAATGACCACGAGCCGCCACTGCTGTGTGCTATCAACCTACATGGTATGACATTACTAGATTAAGTGCCCATTGAAGAAATAATTCGAAAATATTAAATTTCAGCTTCGAGTTACAGTTGCTTTGTTGAATCATCGGAAGCAATTTATATGTCTGACTTTGCGTTCGAATATCTGTGCATGTATCTGATCTATGACTTTGTGTCTGTCTTACTTCTATCTGTCTGACTTTGCGTCTGTATGTCTGTGCATGTATCTGATCTATGACTTTGTGTCTGTCTTGTTATTCTTAGCTTTTGCTATCTTAACCTTTCTCACTAACTCAGCACAGAGCACACTACACAGAGTACACCACACAGAGCACACTACACAGAGCGCACTACACAGAACGCACTACACAGAACGCTCTACACAGAACGTACTACACAGAACACACTACACAGAACGTACTACACAGAACACACTACACAGAACGAACTACACAGAACGAACTACACAGAACGCACTACACAGAACGTACTACACAGAACGCACTACACAGAACGTACTACACAGAGCGCACTACACAGAACACACTACACAGAGCGCACTACATAGAACACACTATGTGAGACAGAGACCAGAGTCATTGTCACCTGAGACAGAGACCAATGATGGTGATGATGATGTCTCCTGAGAGAAAGAGACCAATGATGGTGGTGATGACTCTTAGTTAATGCTCCCACCCTCCCACCCTGTCTTACGTTCTCATTCATAATATTATAAACTTATTCTTTCTTTCTCTCTACCTTTCTCTATTATTCTGTCGCTCAAAAGAGCCTAAAGCCGAAGGATTGACTTTATTGTACCTGGTTTTACCTCACATGACTCAGTCCCTATGTTCAGAAATGATGCACAACCTACCGAGAGTATTTGCACAAAGCACGAACTCCGTAACTCTGGAAACAATCCTAGGTGTCTCTGAAAAAAAATGCACTCGTCAACAGAATCGCACGTTCCGGATTCGAATTCACGATCTTCTGAACACAAGTAAGAAGCATAATCACTCAACCACATAGACCACCTGAGATTCTGCCTCTTACTCTTTCTCAGTTTTCTATCTCCTTTATCTCTTGTCTCTCTCTCTCTCTCTCTCTCGCGATCACCGCCCAGACCGATGTATCAGACCTTCCCATAAATTCTATTCATGTGGAAATCTGATTCATGCAGCTTTAGCATTGATGTGTTTTACGTCACATCTTCAGCACCATTTTTAGCTCTGGTGCTTATCCTTCGGCGATGTGTCCGGTTTCAGCCAGCGTTTACTAGGTTCGCTCTCCGCTCTGTAGCCATCTGGTGTTTTTTTTAACGGTGTGGGGTAGCTAGCCCCACGGCCAACCTCCTTAGTCGCCTCTTACAACATGCGTGACAGGTAACAGTGGTTCTATTCTTTACACCCCAATTTGGGCCCCGGTAACCACTTGGGCGATCTCTTGTTTAGTCTTACTCCTCTTTATAACTATCTTTCGTACTTTCATCTTTATCTCCCCCCCCCCTCTCTCTCTATCTCTCTCTCATTTTCTGACTCTAACCAGAACCAACTATAAACTAATGGGTCTTCGGATTCAGGTAAGAATTATGGGAAATCAGACCCCAACTACACCACGTGACCTCGCATTCCAGTATTGTTGTATATAGACGAATTCATTTTAAAATCAACTCAAAATGCTAAATCAAGTTATATTATGCAACAAGTTAAGTTTAACAATAAGGAATATCAATATTATGAATTTTTTTCACCAATAAATAATCATAGACTCACAGAATTGAGTAAAATTGCAAAAAGGCGTGAAATGTTCTATCAAACATCTGTAATTTTCAGCCCACTTTTCTGATCTAGATCAGGGAATCCCCGGTCAGTTGACTGACCTAGTTATCTAGAGTTGACTGTGCTCTAGCTGTACTTAACATTGTTTATTTCTTGTTTTCACCTTCTCTGATATTGACGCTTGCTATATCTTATTC
Organism: Arion vulgaris; assembly: GCA_020796225.1. Classification (NCBI taxonomy): domain Eukaryota; kingdom Metazoa; phylum Mollusca; class Gastropoda; order Stylommatophora; family Arionidae; genus Arion; species Arion vulgaris. The sequence goes on from CM036767.1 coordinate 4,310,095, forward strand.
AGTGGCGGCCCGTGGTCATTTTACTTGGTGGGGCCAGACACAAATTTTCGGAAAAATCATGGATTTTGGAGTATTTACTATTATTTGTCTAATCCGGGAAGTTATCCCCCTTTCGTTGTTTGGTGGGGCCGGGCCCCACTGGCCCCTAATGACGAACCGCCCCTGGTCTTATTCCTATTCTCCCACTATCTCTCGTTTACTCTAACTCTCTGTCTTCCCCTTCTTACTCTCTTGATCTGTCTTTCCCCCCTCTTACTCTCTTGATCTGTCCTTCCCCCCTCTTACTATCTCCATCTTATAAACACGATGAAACAAGCCAACAATTGTGCTAGAATCTAGAATCGATAAATTGTAGCGCTTGCACTTGCTCTTGTCCTTGCTGCCAAGCTCACAACACTTCATTTTTCTATCGCTCTTGTGACTAGTTTTTCTCTTCTCTCATTAGTGCCACACATTCTTCAGCATGCCCAATTTGTCAGGATTTTAATAGATTGCCTGGACCTGACGGTAGTTAGTTAGTTAGTTAGTTAGTACCCTAGAGCTACTGTGTCCCAGAGACAGTACGTGCTGTGTTTAATCCTGGTTAACTCTTCCATCTTGGAAGATGGGGTCACGGAGGTCAATATGAGGTTATTTTCTTGAACAAGCTCTTCATTTTCATAAGTTTAGCCTTAAGATGGAAATTTATATTTATATAAACTTATCATTAATTTTGAAAGTGCCACGGCGCTGCTGGTTAGATTAATACAGCACTCTGTGACATACGTGACATGCGTATATACTTTATAGAAAAATTAGATACTTTGGCCACATCAAGTGTCACGATGGCCTGGAGAGAACAGTTTAAAGGCCAGGGTCCCAGGACGCAGAGGCAGACCAAGAAGAAGATGGCTACAAGATATTAAAGAAACAATGAATATGACCATCGTTGAAGTGAGTGAACTGGCTAGAGACAAAGCGAATTTCAGATGTGCTGCAAAGAGAGCGACGTCCTGAATATCACGGTACTGCTGTTCAGATTAATACAACACTCGGTGACATACTGTTCTATGGCTCGGAAACATGGAGGATAACAAAAGAAACCACCAGAAAACTACAGACCTTCATAGATGGATTTTTACGTAGAATAGAGGGACTGAGATGGTATGATAAGATTACGAACGAGGAACTCAGAGAAAGAACAAAGCAGATACCAGTGGAGAAAGAGCTAAGCAGACATCAGTGGAAAAAGAGCTAAGCAGATACCAGTGGAAAAAGAGCTAATCAGATACCAGTGGAAAAAGAGCTAAGCAGATACCAGTGGAAAAAGAGCTAAGCAGATACCAGTGGAAAAAGAGATCAGGAAAAGATGCTGGCGATGGATACGACAGACAATGAGAAGATCGACCGGAAGCATTGCAAGACAGGCACTGTTTTGGAACCGGCAGGAAAAGAGGAGTAGTGGAAGGCATAGACAGACCTGGAGAAGAGAGCTGGAGGCTGATATTAAATCGATAGGTAAAACATGGAAAGAAATGGAAGGGATGGCAAGAGAGAGCAAGAGCTGGAAGAAGTTTGTTGAAGGCCTGTACTCCGTTGGAATTTGAAAAGTGAAGAAGAAGATGACTTACATGAAGTGCCAGGGTACAGCTGTTCAGATTAATACATCACTTCCGAAGTCGGAGAAGGCATGTCTGTATTGCGGGTAACACTGGTAATAAGGACAGCAGGCCTTCACGCAAAAATCAGTCAAAAGTTCCATACCAGGTGCCCTGACTACTCCTGAATTATAGCAGACGAACTCAAGAAAAAGAAGAAGAAGAAGAAGAAACAAAAGTACATCACTAGACGACATAACAGGGAGTATCACTGCTATTCATATTACCAACATTTGTCACGGTAAACAGGCGTCTATGGCTTAGTGATAGTGAACTCCATCACAACCCATGAGTACCTGGTTCAAACACCGAGGCGAGCAGTTTTAAATCAAATTTAGACGATTTTTACGAATGGTAAAAATAGACCTCACCGTTCAGTAAGAAATGGCAAACTACTGAACTTACAAGTGGTGCCTAGAAAAATTGACGACTCGTTTACTGTGGTTGATGACTACGTCATGTACAGGCTTGATTCCACATTTTTCATTTCAAACAGAACACAGCATCATACATTTTTCATTTCAAACAGGACACAGAAACATACATTTTTCATGTCAAACAGGACACAGAAACATACATTTTTCATGTCAAACAGGACACAGAAACATACATTTTTCATGTCAAACAGGACACAGAAACATACATTTTTCATGTCAAACAGGACACAGCACCATACATTTTTCATGTCAAACAGGACACAGAAACATACATTTTTCATGTCAAACAGGACACAGAAACATACATTTTTCATGTCAAACAGGACACAGCACCATACATTTTTCATGTCAAACAGGACACAGCACCATACATTTTTCATGTCAAACAGGACACAGAAACATACATTTTTCATGTCAAACAGGACACAGAAACATACATTTTTCATGTCAAACAGGACACAGAAACATACATTTTTCATGTCAAACAGGACACAGAACCATACATTTTTCATGTCAAACAGGACACAGAAACATACATTTTTCATGTCAAACAGGACACAGAACCATACATTGTTCAGATTAACATAACAGGACATATAACCAACATTGAGATGACCATAACATTAACATACTAACTACACCGACTGGAAATATAATATACTTACTGCTTGTAAACTGCTAGGTGGACCTCAGAGATAACAGAGGCGATGAAAAAACACTATTTATGAAGCGCACACAAAAGCCCATTCTAGAAATCTATTCTTATCCTGACGCTGTGAGACAAAATAGGATTAGAAAAAAACCAAAGAGGATTGATTGAAAACGAATTACTAGCCTAGACAACTAGATGGCGCCACTCTTTATTTGTTCAGTTTAATGAGTAGTCAACATTTAAAAAAAGAAACATTGACAAAAAGTACAATTTAAAAATTATAATGACTCAAATCAAACAAATATCATGTTTTAGACACATACATAGACCAAATTGTAGACTACATCATAGATTACACATAGACACACATAGACCACATCCCCAGACCACACTCTAAACCACATTAAAGACCATCAATATATCACATACTTGACAACACCACGGACCACGTCTTGCGCCACCACACCCATAGACCACAATATAGACAACACCCATAGACCACAATATAGACAACACCCATAGACCACAATATAGACCACACCCATAGACCACAATATAGACCACACCCATAGACCACAATATAGACCACACCCATAGACCACAATATAGACCACACCCATAGACCACAATATAGACCACACCCATAGACCACAATATAGACCACACCCATAGACCACAATATAGACCACACCCATAGACCACAATATAGACCACACCCATAGACCACAATATAGACCACACCCATAGACCACAATATAGACCACACCCATAGACCACAATATAGACCACACCCATAGACCACAATATAGACCACACCCATAGACCACAATATAGACCACACCCATAGACCACAATATAGACCACACCCATAGACCACAATATAGACCACACCCATAGACCACAATATAGACAACACCCATAGACCACAATATAGAACACACCCATAGACCACAATATAGACAACACCCATAGACCACAATATAGACAACACCCATAGACCACAATATAGACCACACCCATAGACCACAATATAGACCACACCCATAGACCACAATATAGACCACACCCATAGACCACAATATAGACCACACCCATAGACCACAATATAGACCACACCCATAGACCACAATATAGACCACAACCATAGACCACAATATAGACAACACCCATAGACCACAATATAGACAACACCCATAGACCACAATATAGACAACACCCATAGACCACAATATAGACCACACCCATAGAACACAATATAGACCACACCCATAGACCACAATATAGACCACACCCATAGACCACAATATAGACCACACCCATAGACCACAATATAGACAACACCCATAGACCACAATATAGACAACACCCATAGACCACAATATAGACAACACCCATAGACCACAATATAGACCACACCCATAGAACACAATATAGGACACATCCATATAACACAATACAATATAGACTACACCTATAGAACACAATATAGACCACACCCATAGAACACAATATAGACCACACATAGAACACAACATAGCCCACACCATAGAACACAATATAGACCACACCCAGATATTACAATATATTAGATTACAGTGGTACCGCGCCCTAGATCACAATATAGACCACACCCATAGACCACGATATAGACCACACCCAGATATTACAATATATTAGATTACAGTGGTACTGCGCCTAGACCACAATATAGACCACACCCATAGACCACGATATAGACCACACCCATAGATTACAATATATTAGAGTTCAGTGGTACCACGTCCTAGACCACAATATAGATCAAACCCATAGATTATATTAGATTACTGTGGTACCACGCACTAGACCACAATATAGACCACACCCGTATACCACACAATGAGCGCCTGTCGCTCAAGCGGTAGTGAGCTTGATCACAAACCCAAGCGTACCTGGTTCAAACCCCACAGGGGGCAAGTTTGGAAACAAATGTGTTTCCGTAGGATTTTACAAAGGTAAAAATAGACCTCACCATTCAGAAAGCAAAGACAAACTACTGAACGTATAAGTGGTGCCTAGAAAATCAGCAACTCATTTACTGTGGTTGATGGCTACGTCCTTTAGGATATGCCGCGACTTTCATTTCATTGTCATACCACACAATAAGCCACCACACAAAAGACCACCACCGACACAAGCCACCAAACAATAAACCACCACCACCACAAGCCAATACACACAATAGACCTCCACCACAAGCCACCAAACAATAAACCACCACCACAAGCCACCAAACAAAAGATTACCACCGACAAAAGTCACCAAACAATAAACCACCACCACAAGCCACCAAACAATAAACCACCACCACAAGCCACCAAACAATAAACCACCACCACCACAAGCCACCAAACAAAAGACTACCACCACCACACAAAAGACACCACCACCACAAACCACCAAACAATAAACCACCGACACAAGCCACCACACAATAAACCACCACCACAAGCCACAATTACAAAAGACCACCACCGACACAAGCCACCACACAAAAGACCACCACCGACACAAGCCACCACACAAAAGACCACTCACCACCTGACACAAGCCACCACACAAAAGACCACCACCACCGACACAAGCCACCAAACAATAAACCACCGACACAAGCCACCAAACAATAAACCATCACCACCACAAGCCACCAAACAATAAACCACCACCGACACAAGCCACCAAACAATAAACCACTTCTGTCTGACTTTGTATCGTTAAAAATAACCATATCAGATTTCACATTTTCAAGTCACCTCGACCTTACAGTTCACCAATGACAAGTCGGACTTAATTAAATGTATTTTCCCATCTTGTTTCACACCCAAGATAGCAACGATCTATTCCGGTGATACCAGAAGTCGAATCATGTCTGGTTTGTCCGGAACTCAATTTCTCAACACATGGTTTCATAAACCATCTGGTACAATCAATTTATCGTCAACTTATAAATATCTGGTAGTTGTGGATGTTGAGTAGTTTATTTTGTAGTAATAGCCGTCCATCGCAAGCGATGATGACAACAATCTCAGACGTGTACTGTTGCACCTCTCTGGTGTGTGCGAGTCCAATCCTAGAACAGAATCCCTGACCACAGGTGGGGCATACATGATCAAGGTTAGACATGTTCGTGTTGTGTGCTCTGTCTTTCGCGCTGCTCGTTTTCTCTGTGACTCAACAATACGATGATTCTCAGCTATTCGGGTTCCTCTTTGTTGTTACAGCGCCACATTTGGCGATCTTGCGCAAGGGATTCCCATCACGTATTGTCTATATCGAAGCATTTCAGAGACACTTTAAAAGTGTCTTTAGTAGTATATATTTTTTAGTAGTATATATAGTATATATTTTGTAGTATATATACATTATGCTGAGAGAGGCAAGAAATATAGGTCTCAGTTTTCCAGGATAGAGCGGTATGGAGAAATTGATTGCAGGCTCTATGTAACGTATAACGGTACGAGATGTATTATATATATATATATCATCCGTATGATGCCGGCGCCCGCAAGGGAAGCAAAGAATAGTACCACTGCGACACCTACAAGGCATGTCGTAAGAAGCGACTGAGGTAGGTGCCTAGGGAAGGTAGCCTTTTAAATAAAACGCGTCGCAGGAACCGGATGTGCTGGTGTACTCTTAGACGCATAACTGGCACAACTTACAATCGCTCTTAGGCTCAGATCACATACAAATCACACAGAGGGGTTAACAAGTTGTCGGTATGGGGCGTTCGCAAAAGAAGAAGAAGAAGAAATATATAGTGCGGGACGAATTAGCGAAATGCATACGCTCTCGCCTATCGACTCAAACACAAGAGGGATGTGAGTTCAATCCGACTCTCGATATTTCACACGTGATTAAAGGGATTGACACTCCTACCTCTTGCACACAATGTTCCAGAAATGGGAAATGTCAGATACTGAAGTATGAAAAGGCTGCGGGAAATTTGATATATATATCAAAGTTAATCTATATTCTCAGATCAGACTAAAGGGCGTGCTCTAGTCACAGTAAAAGTTTAGTAAGAAACTTCTATTCTCAGATCAGGCCCGCCTGCCCAGCGTGTTCGTAGCGCGTTGAACGACGGTGTGACAAGCCCTCTGTGAGTGCGGGTTCAATTCCGCGGGCTGGCAGAAAAAGCCACATGGTCTCCAGATTTACGGTGTTCGTGACACCGAACCGAAGGGTTACGGTGTTCATGGCACCGAGCCGAAGAGCTGAAAGATCAAGTGCTTCTGGATCGGAAGAGAAAAGAATTCTCAGATCAGACTAAATGAAGTGCTGTCGTCAGAGTGAAAGTTTGGTAAGAAACTTCTATTCTTGTCTGTCTACTTCATGCTAGAAAAGTTTACTTTTAATTGTCTCCTTTTTGGTTTCTCTATTCATGTTATGTGGGCGTCTGTAGCTTAAGTGGTAGTGTGCTCTATCACAAACCCAAGCGTACCTGGTTCAAACCCACGGGGTCAAGTTTGGAAGCAAATTCGTTTCCGTGGGATTTTTACGAAAGGTAAAGATAGACCTCACCGTTCAGAAAGCAATGGCAAACGACTGAACGTATAAGTGGTGCCTAGAATATCAACGACTCGTTTACTGTGGTTGATGGCTGCTACGTTCTGTAAAGGATATGCCACGATTATCATTCATTCATATTGTACATTTCAGTGTTAAGCGTATTGGCAAGTTTCTCTCGAGTTGTTCACCTTGTATATAGTTTCCTACCTGTCTCTGATATGTCTGCTAACTATCGTTAGCGTGGTCGACCTTTTGCCTAGACACCATTTTATTTGAATAGTAGTGTTCCATCTGAAATCAGAATAAGGCTCTCCTGAATGGCGAGGGATACTGATGATCAGAAAAGCAAGCCTTCACGCAAAAATTAGTCGTAAGCGTCGTATTAGGCGCCATGACATCTGAATTCTTCTTTGCGTTCGTTCTTTACGACCAATTTTAATCACTTTTTGTGATATGTTTGATCTTTGCCAAGAACGTGTATACGTTGCACATTGGTTTGGTAGGCCCATAAACGCATAGAACTTCTACACGTTTAGGACACATGGATCCGATTTCAGCCAAACCTCCTTAGTCGCCTCTTACGACATGCGTGGCAGGTAGCAGTGGTCCTATTCTTTACATCCCAAATTTGGGCCCCGGTAACCACTCGGGCGGACATCTGAATTAATAGCTTGCGAACGAGATTATTGCACAAAGCATGAACTCCATATTTCCGACAACAATCCTAGGGGTCTGGGAACAGAACGTCGCGATCCGGATTAGAAACCACGACTTTCTGAACGCGAGGCAACAATTTCAGCACTTAACCACAGTGACTCCTGAAAGAAGATGAATGTAATTCTGGGAATTATGGACGCTTGTAGTGATTCAGTACACTGTCTGCGCACCGAACCAGCCTCCAACTTCCGGGTCATATTCAATGGGAGGTAATACTTCCGGATCACATATTTGTTACAGAGTATAATTCCATTATTAGACGGACAGAACAAGTAAATGGCTGCTGATTGTTCCTATCATTTCTGGTTTGTGACGGCAAGATCACACGCGAGCAGTGGCGGCTCGTCATTAAGGGCCATTGGGGCCGGGCCCCACCAAAAATAAGTGTAACGTGTACTTATTATTTTATAAATTAAATATAACCTAACCCAAAACCATGATTTTTCCGAAAATTTAAACTGACCCCACCAACAAAAATGAGCACTAGCCGCCACTGCATGCGAGGTCGCCGAAGTTGTTATTCTCTTGCCGGAACAAATATTTAACAGACTAATTAGAACATTAATTCTCATTTAGTAACACATATCAGACCTCGTATCGTGTTGACATCTAAGGTTGGATCTTTATAGATCTCCAATCTAAATCGTTACCTTTGATTTATTTTTGTATTCAAAACTTATGTTACTTTTGATTGATACTTTTTTCTGAAACTAGTATATATTTGATGTATCATTTTCTCGAGATTTTGTGTGTGTGTTCTTCTTCTTCTTCTTTGCGTTAGTTCTTTACCACCAATTTTAATTACTCTTTGTGATATGTTTGATCTTTGCCAAGAACGTGTATACGTTGCACATTGGTTTGGTAGGCCTCTAAACACATAAGACTTCTACACGTTTAGGACACATGCATCGATTTCAGCCAAACCTCCTTAGTAGCCTCTTACGACATGCGTGGCAGGTAACAGTGGTTCTATTCTTTACACCCCAAATTTGGGCCCCGGTGACCACTCGGGCGATGTGTGTGTTAATTTTGATTCACATTTTTCAAGATCTGTTTGTTTGTTTATGAAAACGTTTTCTCTCTCCCCGCCCCACTATCCTGCCCAGCTGTATGCGTTTGTTTAGTTTTATCAATTCTGTAAAGAAACTAGTGTTGTATTTGTTTATACAACCTGTATGTTGCCAGGGCTCTCAAGGGAGCAAAGAATAGTAACACTGTGACCTACAAGGCATGTCGTAAGAGGCGACTGAGGTAGCTACCATAGTGAATAATTAGCGTTGCAGAAATCGGATGTGCTGGCCTACTTGTATGCGCATAACTGGCACGACGTACAGTCACTCTTAGCTAGGCTCAGATCACATACAAATCACAAAGAGTGGTTAACAAGTTGTCGACATGGAGCTCTAGAAGAAGAAGAAGTTTAGTTTGTATTTGTTTCAACATTTGTTTCAAACTCTACTGGTTTGTTTCAGTTTCAGTTTCAGTTTGGAATATCTTCATTGCACTCCGGACATGTCCATAGGTGCTCCGATCTCCTTCGCAATATCTCCAACAGCGTTCAGCGACTGACCGTACCAGTTCGATTTTGATTGATGAGCCTACTCGTATACCTGTTGTACCGTTCTTTTCTTGCTACTCCAATCTTCAAACCCAGTTCTCGCAATCTAGTAGTTGACGTGGATTGGTTTAGATGAAGGTCTTCTCTGCGGCCACGCTCTATGAGGGCGTTCACGATGTCAGCTCTGTACATTGGCTGGCCCTCTGATATAGCAGCAGAGTCAGCCAGTCTGTCTGCTCTCTCATTGCCAACGACACCCATGTGCCCCGGAACAAAGACAAGTGTAAACTTCAAATTGTTGACGCCTGCAGTGATTCAGTCCATTGCCTGCGCACCGAACCGGCCTCCACCTTTCGGATTATACTCAATGAGTCACTCAGAATGCACGCATGACTGTAGTTTTGTGACTTTAGCCAGAGTAGTGCATTGGTCACCGCCAGTACCTCCATTGTCATGCTCCTTGTTGTCATACTAAATGCACCACTGGCTTCCTTGACTATTCTGCCACATGAGCTTGCAGAGAAGGCCCATGCAGACTTTTCGTGACGAACTACCGATCCATCCGTGCAAATCACAACGTCATCTGCATTGCAGTTTTCATCGATAATGGCTTTGACGTCTGCATTCAACGCCACGGGATTTCCTTCTCTGCAACCTTTGTCAAATTTAATGATGGTTGAAAAAGTGTTCCAGTATATTGGAGGCATCGGTATCCATTCTTCACCATAGTCAATATTATTGAGCCCGCATACCAGCTGAAGAGTACTGGTTTGTTTTGTTTCTATTCCTTCAATTTGCTCTTCTATTTGTTTACATATTGCTTATAAAAGGAACCCTTTCATACCTCGTGGTATATAGGTCAATACAGTGTTAGGCCTGTATTTTTCATTGACCGTCGGCACACGATGGGTGATGTGGTCAGCATCACGCCGGCCGCCTTTACTTTCCCAGAGCATGTCTGGTACCCAGTTGAGGCTGGGTCGACCTGAGAGCCGTCGCGGTCGGGAAAAATTCCACGCACATTGCGGGAGCTGAACCCAGACCACCAGCCTTGCGAAGCGAGTTCACTAACAACTACGCTACAGCGGCTCTCACATATTGCTTATGGTATCTCTATAATACAGCAATTTAATATCACTAATTTGTTATTAAACAGTTGTTTTTAGTTTCATTTGTAGGAAATGCTAACCCGAAACAAATGCTTGCAGAAAACGGATGCACCAGGCCGTAAGGCGCATAACATGGTGCAACGACCCCTCACAATGAGGAATGGGATAACGGATTCTACGGCCGCTAATCTGCCTCGGATATTTAGCCATGCAGTAAGAATGTCAGACCAACCATCACGAGGGTGGCCAAAACTTACTGCGGGAAGAAGTCGGCACAAATGGGGAAGCAGAAATCATAGGAATTATATCCTACAGAACGGCCCCCAGTATGCAGACTTGAGAAGAAAGAGGTGGCCCACATACACTAGCGTCCAAGACAAACTGTATGGCGTGGCTGATAATCTGAGGCAAACGGCTGCTTTTATTAGAGAATCCGAAATCCCAATCAAGTGAGAACGCAGAAGGAGAAGTTTCATTTGTATCGTCTGTTAGTTCTGTGTACACTTTTAGACGTCAGTTTGAAAATGTTCAAAGAAAATAGTGGTTAGTCTGTGACTGTTACTTCTATGTACACTTTTAGACGTCAACTGTAACAAAACAGATCAATCTGTGAGGGTACATTCCTCATTAGACTAATCATCATCAGGTGCCATCTCCACATCGAAGGTTGGCTGCAATGAATCTCCAGCATCCTCTGTCTTTCGCCTTGGTGTTGCACTCTGCCAGACTGTAACCTGTCCATTTCTTAAAGTATCCCTCCCACTTATCTCTCGGTCTTCCTCTTGTTCTTCACCCCTCAACTTTCTCCTCTAGTAAATGTTTTATCATGGTGTCATGTCTTTTTATGTGCCTAAAATACTTTACTTGCCTGAATTTTATTTCTCTTAATAATTGTTTCTTCATGCCTAGTTTTCCTAAAACTTGTTTATTTGTCTGTTTTTCTGTCCATGAAACTCTGCCTATTCTTCTATATATGCACATCTAAAATGCATCAGTTCTGTCTTCTAACCTCGTTAGACTAAACACAACAATAAAAACATCATTGCTACTTCCAAACACATCTTCATGTACACATCTTCCTGTACACATCTTCCTGTACACACTTGTTCATTGTTATATCGACGAAGAAATTAGAAAACAAAACTACAAGATAATTCCCGCCATATTGTTACACCTCTTCATATGGACAGTACCTGCTCTGATATAGCTAACTTCCACCGTGACATATTCTCATACCTTGACACATTTCCCCCTCATTCCTCATACCTTGACACATTCCCCTCAATCCTTGACACATAGTGAACCACCTCATCATCCTTGACACATAGTAGAACACACTCCGTCTCATACCGTGACACATAGTAGTACACATTTCCCCCTCACAATAATTAGATCTGCATTATCGATACACCTCTTCGATTTGTCTACACCCTATAATTACACATAATTCCTGTACATACCAGCTAGTAATAGCAGTGTCTACAGAAGCAGGCATCTCGTCGACTGATTTCTTGCTTGTCATAAACATTTTCAGATCATTCCATCACATGTTTCTTTTTTTCGAAAGTTATCAAATTATTATCCTGTTTTTAAATACATGTTGAAGGAGCTTGCATAATCTAATATTCTTATCTTAGTCGGCTTACTCATCTTATCTTCAGCAGTTTATTCCCAAACTTTTTCAGCCAACCACCCACTTTGCACAACATAAACTTTGTAACGCCCCCCTCCACATTATAACAGTTTGCCAGCGCCTCCTCCCACATATATACATGCACTGTTTTCTCTTTGACATAGAAAATTGATATATATTTCTGTAACACATGGTCAATTTTCAAATGATGCTTTGCATGAAATAGAAAATTGATGAAAAAATGGATCGTGTAAGACGGGCATAAGATGAATTAAAATGCAGCATTCAAATTTTAAATGATTATTCAATCGCAAAATGCATTAATTCATTTTAAAATATTTATTATTAATTTCTTAATGGCCACGACCTCTAAGCGCATGAACACCCCCCAATTCTTCTGAACCCACTATCGCCCCCCCTAGAATGCTTCAGCGCCCACTGGGGGGTGTACCGCCCACTTTGTGAAAAACTGGTTTATTGTGTCTGTAGACGTTTAGTCATCTGCTTATATTACTTTGCTGTAGCATATCTTCATTGAATCTATTACGTTGTCTTTTCTACTTTTTCTTCTTATTCATTATCATCATCAGATTGTTTATTCTGAGCAGAACTTTTCCACCCTAACAGTCCTTCAATATTTTTCTCTCTCATAGGCCAGATGTCTCTCCTCTACAGCCGTCATGCTCAAATCATCAGTTACATCCTGAATCCATCTTCTTCGTGGTCTTCCTCTTCTTCTCTCTGTCCAGGATGCATCATTCCATAATGGTCTTCTCCAGCCCTTCGTTTCTCTTTGTATGTTCAAGATACTTCAATTTTTTTTGTTGGTAGAATCAGCCAGTTTTCTTTGATTTTGACTTCTTTCTGGATAGATCTATTTATTCTCCTCTCTGTCCATGATTTTTGTTTTCGATCCAGAAGCACTTGAGCTTTCAGCTCTTCGGCTCGGTGCTATGAACATCGTAACCCTTCGGTTTGGTGCCACGAACACCGTACATCTGGAAAACCTGTGGCTTCAATTCAGCCAGCCTGCGGAATTGAACCGCACTTACAGGGGATTTTCACCCGTTGTCTAACGCGCTACGAACACGCTGGGCAGACGGGCCTGTACAGGATATACGGGGGACTCTTCTTTAACACCTATATTCAAAAGCACGTATATGTTTTTCTACTGCTTTGTTAAATGTCCATGCTTCACACCAACACGTTGTCACTGGGAATATACATGTTATTAGTCGTCTTATCCAAGTTAAGTAATGTATATGTTTGTATTCAAGTTAAGTAATGTATATGTTTGTATTCAAGTTAAGTAATGTATATGTTTGTATTCAAGTTAAGTAATGTATATGTTTGTATTCAAGTTAAGTAATGTATATGTTTGTATTCAAGTTAAGTAATGTATATGTTTGTATTCAAGTTAAGTAATGCATATGTTTGTATTCAAGTTAAGTAATGTATATGTTTGTATTCAAGTTAAGTAATGTATATGTTTGTATTCAAGTTAAGTAATGTATATGTTTGTATTCAAGTTCAGTAATGTATATGTTTGTATTCAAGTTAAGTAATGTATATGTTTGTATTCAAGTTAAGTAATGTATATGTTTGTATTCAAGTTAAGTAATGTATATGTTTGTATTCAAGTTAAGTAATGCATATGTTTGTATTCAAGTTCAGTAATGTATATGTTTGTATTCAAGTTAAGTAATGTATATGTTTGTATCCAAGTTAAGTAATGTATATGTTTGTATTCAAGTTTAGTAATGTATATGTTTGTATTCAAGTTAAGTAATGTATATGTTTGTATTCAAGTTCAGTAATGTATATGTTTGTATTCAAGTTAAGTAATGTATATGTTTGTATTCAAGTTAAGTAATGTATATGTTTGTATTCAAGTTAAGTAATGTATATGTTTGTATCCAAGTTAAGTAATGTATATGTTTGTATTCAAGTTAAGTAATGTATATGTTTGTATTCAAGTTAAGTAATGTATATGTTTGTATTCAAGTTAAGTAATGTATATGTTTGTATTCAAGTTAAGTAATGTATATGTTTGTATTCAAGTTAAGTAATGTATATGTTTGTATTCAAGTTAAGTAATGTATATGTTTGTATTCAAGTTAAGTAATGTATATGTTTGTATTCAAGTTCAGTAATGTATATGTTTGTATTCAAGTTAAGTAATGTATATGTTTGTATTCAAGTTAAGTAATGTATATGTTTGTATTCAAGTTAAGTAATGTATATGTTTGTATTCAAGTTAAGTAATGCATATGTTTGTATTCAAGTTCAGTAATGTATATGTTTGTATTCAAGTTAAGTAATGTATATGTTTGTATCCAAGTTAAGTAATGTATATGTTTGTATTCAAGTTAAGTAATGTATATGTTTGTATTCAAGTTAAGTAATGTATATGTTTGTATTCAAGTTCAGTAATGTATATGTTTGTATTCAAGTTAAGTAATGCATATGTTTGTATTCAAGTTAAGTAATGTATATGTTTGTATTCAAGTTAAGTAATGTATATGTTTGTATCCAAGTTAAGTAATGTATATGTTTGTATTCAAGTTAAGTAATGTATATGTTTGTATTCAAGTTAAGTAATGTATATGTTTGTATTCAAGTTAAGTAATGTATATGTTTGTATTCAAGTTAAGTAATGCATATGTTTGTATTCAAGTTAAGTAATGTATATGTTTGTATTCAAGTTAAGTAATGTATATGTTTGTATTCAAGTTAAGTAATGTATATGTTTGTATTCAAGTTAAGTAATGTATATGTTTGTATTCAAGTTAAGTAATGTATATGTTTGTATTCAAGTGTCTATCAGTCTCTTTATGATATGTTTGTATTCAAGTTGTCATCATGTTCTTTACGGATATGTTTGTATTCAAGTTAAGTAATGTATATGTTTGTATTCAAGTTAAGTAATGTATATGTTTGTATTCAAGTTAAGTAATGTATATGTTTGTATTCAAGTTAAGTAATGTATATGTTTGTATTCAAGTTAAGTAATGTATATGTTTGTATTCAAGTTAAGTAATGTATATGTTTGTATCCAAGTTAAGTAATGTATATGTTTGTATTCAAGTTAAGTAATGTATATGTTTGTATTCAAGTTAAGTAATGTATATGTTTGTATTCAAGTTAAGTAATGTATATGTTTGTATTCAAGTTAAGTAATGTATATGTTTGTATTCAAGTTAAGTAATGTATATGTTTGTATTCAAGTTAAGTAATGTATATGTTTGTATCCAAGTTAAGTAATGTATATGTTTGTATTCAAGTTAAGTAATGTATATGTTTGTATTCAATTGTTGATATGTTTTTATGTATATGTTTGTATTCAAGTTGTGAATGCTTATATGTTTGTATTCAAGTTAGTAATGTATGTTTGTAGTTGTTAAAGTAATGTATATGTTTGTATTCAAGTTGTCATATGTGTTTGTATTTGTATAAGAATTGTATCATGTTATGTACCATATGTTTGTATTAAAGTTGTCCGATCATGTCTTTTTACGGCATATGTTTGTATTAAATTGTATATGTTTTACGAATATGTTTGTATTCAAAGTTGTCTGATCTGTCTCTTTACGCATATGTTTGTATTCAAGTTAGTCAATGTATAGTTTGTATTCAGTTAAGTAATGTATATGTTTGTATCAAGTAAGTAATGCATATGTTTGTATCCAAGTTAAGTAATGTATGTTTGTATTCCAGTTAAGTAATGCATATGTTTGTATCCATGTTAAGTAATGTATATGTTTGTATTCAAGTTAAGTAATGTATATGTTTGTATTCAAGTTAAGTAATGTATATGTTTGTATCCAAGTTAAGTAATGCATATGTTTGTATTCAAGTTAAGTAATGTATATGTTTGTATTCAAGTTAAGTAATGTATATGTTTGTATTCAAGTTAAGTAATGTATATGTTTGTATCCAAGTTAAGTAATGCATATGTTTGTATTCAAGTTAAGTAATGTATATGTTTGTATTCAAGTTAAGTAATGTATATGTTTGTATTCAAGTTAAGTAATGTATATGTTTGTATTCAAGTTAAGTAATGTATATGTTTGTATTCAAGTAAGTAATGTATATGTTTGTATTCAAGTTAAAGTAATTTTTATCATGTTTGTATTTTTCCCAAATTAAGTAATGTATATGTTTGTATTCAAGTTAAGTAATGTATATGTTTGTATTCAAGTTAAGTAATGTATATGTTTGTATTCAAGTTAAGTAATGTATATGTTTGTATTCAAGTTAAGTAATGTATATGTTTGTATTCAAGTTAAGTAATGTATATGTTTGTATTCAAGTTAAGTAATGTATATGTTTGTATTCAAGTTAAGTAATGTATATGTTTGTATTCAAGTTAAGTAATGTATATGTTTGTATTCAAGCTAAGTAATGTATATGTTTGTATTCAAGTTAAGTAATGTATATGTTTGTATCCAAGTTAAGTAATGTATATGTTTGTATTCAAGTTAAGTAATGTATATGTTTGTATTCAAGCTAAGTAATGTATATGTTTGTATCCAAGTTAAGTAATGTATATGTTTGTATTCAAGTTAAGTAATGTATATGTTTGTATTCAAGTTAAGTAATGTATATGTTTGTATTCAAGTTAAGTAATGTATATGTTTGTATTCAAGCTAAGTAATGTATATGTTTGTATCCAAGTTAAGTAATGTATATGTTTGTATTCAAGTTAAGTAATGTATATGTTTGTATCCAAGTTAAGTAATGTATATGTTTGTATTCAAGTTAAGTAATGTATATGTTTGTATTCAAGTTGTCTGATCATGTCTCTTTACGGCATATGTTTGTATTCAAGTTGTCTGATCATGTCTCTTTACGGCATATGTTTGTATTAAAATTGTCCGATCATGTCTCTTTACGGCATATGTTTGTATTAAAAGTGTCCGATCATGTCTCTTTACGGCATATGTTTGTATTAAAATTGTCCGATCATGTCTCTTTACGGCATATGTTTGTATTAAAATTGTCCGATCATGTCTCTTTACGACATATGTTTGTATTAAAGTTGTCCGATCATGTCTTTTTACGGCATATGTTTGTATTAAAATTGTCCGATCATGTCTCTTTACGACATATGTTTGTATTAAAATTGTCCGATCATGTCTCTTTACGACATATGTTTGTATTAAAATTGTCCGATCATGTCTCTTTACGGCATATGTTCTCTTTATTATTTATTGGTTAGTAAACCGACGCCATAGCACTCCAGGCGGACTCATAAGTACTCTGTCTCCCTCAGCAGATATCGAAGGGTATGCATGCTCATGGTTCCTATGGCTCGCTGGTTAAACACACTCATTCCGATTTCTATTTGAATTGAACTGTCTAATGTCTACATGATTGATTGATTGATTTGATAGGACCATCATCATTGCACTTCGGTGCTTAATCAGGTGTGCTCGGATCTCTTTCTTACACAGCAAGATCTCAGCTACAGCGCACGAACTTCGTAGCACCAGTGAGGATCTCCGATGTAATTTTGAAGATGGTAAGGATCAGGGACGTATACTAATTAGGAGGAAAGATGCTGAATTTCAGATTTCAGACTGTGTGTGATATTTTAGCGTTATATATCAACTTACAAAGCTTATCAGTATCCCGTTGAAAGTAATAATTATGAACAAATAATGTCTAAAATAACAAGTATACGTTACACAATATTTTTAGTGAGACCGGGCATCACTGGGCCTTAATGACGAGCCGCCCCTGGTAAAGATATTTTCTGTAGAAATTTTATTTGTAATATGGTCTAATGAATTTTGCCCAGGCAGCGGCTTTCGAGTCCGCTCTTCTCGATTTTGAACTGCCACGGGTTCTTTTACGTGCTCAAATTGAACACGGGACCTACGTTTTATCGTCCTTCTCCGATAGGACTTGGAACACGATCTCACCTACACTAAGATCAGGGATCTCTGGAAAAAATATCCAAATGGTTCCACGAGGGAGCGAGCCTGGTACCTTTAGACACGAGAGACATGCACCTAACCTCTACACCACAGATACCCTAATCATCATCAGGTGCCGTGCCGGCCGTCCGGGTAAGCGATCATGGATCTCCACAAATCTCTGTCGTTGGTGTTTGCTATCAACTCAGATGTTGACGCTTTACCGTGCCATGAAGTGACAGGCCGGCTAAACCAGGCGCGGGTAACCGATTCGTTACTAAACCAATCGGTGAATCCGGGTATGCCAACCCTGCATGTGAAGACTGGACTCGGCAGATTGTGCGGAAGAAACTATACTCTGGTTCATCGGACAAGAAGGCGTCTGCCAGCAACGCGTTGCGGAGCGTGTGAGCATGGCCAGGCACGTAGAACGCCCTGGTCATTCGCTGTATCTAGATCCTTCTCCAGCCGTCTCGACTTTGTCCTGCCACTGGACACAGAAGGATTTGGGCGAGAGAGTGAGATCGACGAACTACGCAACTCTTTCTCACTTTAAACTAAATCATCGCGCAAGTCACCATTTCATCCATCCTCCCTTGGATGAAAACGTGTGTGGTCATCATCACCCGTGATGGACGAGCATCATTCTACCTGTTGAGAACAGTAATTTTGTGTAGGACATGATATATAAGACCGCTGTCTATAGCATTCCCCATTTATGACAATACGCCCATGTGGTGCCGGGGCCCGCTAGGCAAGCAAATAATAGTACCACTTCCGCCCAAGTTGGTTATCGGGGCCCAAATTTGGGTGTAAAGAATAGAACCACTGTTACTTACCACGCATGTCGTAAGAGGCGGAGGTTTGGATGAAATCGGTTGCACGTGTCCTAAACGTGTAGAAGTCTATGCGTTTAGGGGCCTACCAAACCAATGTGCAACGTATACACGTTCTTGGCAAAGATCAAACATATCACAAAGATGATTAAAATTGGTCGTAAAGAACGAACGCAAAGAAGAAGAGAGTACACTGGATCTACAAGATATGTAAGAGTCGACTGAGGTAGGACCTAGGAAGCTACCCTAGTAAATAAAAAAGCATCGCAGAAATCGGATGTGCAGGCCTACTTTTAGGCGCATAACTGGCACAACGTACAATCGCTCTTAGATTAACATCACATACAAATCACACTGAGTGGTTAACAAGTGGTCGATATGGAACGTTTGAAGAAGAAGAAGGTATGGCAATCAAACACTTGGGATAATACAATGAAGCATTGAAAGAGTGTACACAGTAAATATATCTAGTCATACAATTCGTCTTGATCGATATCTTGTATTTGTAGTTATCTTAATATTGATTTTTGTGTCCTGGTTTTGACAAGAGACTGGTCACGTGGCTGTGAAAACTGTGTGAGAAATTAATTTAGTATGTGTTTTAGGGAATGCTAACCCGAAACAAATGCTTGCAGAAAACGGATGCGCTAGGCCGTAAGGCGCATAACATGGTGCAACCACCCCTCACAATGAGGAATGGGATTTTACGGTTACCAATCTGCCTCGGAGATTTAGACACACATTAAGAATGTCAGACCTACAATCACAAGGGTGGCCAAAACTTACTGCAGGAAGAGGTCGGCACAAACGGGGATGCAGAAATCATAGGAATTATATCCTACAGAACTGCCCCCAGTATGCAGACTTGAGAAGAAAGAGGTGACCCACTTGCACTAGCGTCTAAGACAAACTATATGGCGTGCCTGATAATCTGAGGCAGACGGCTGCTTTATTAGAGAATCTGAAATCCCAATATAGTGAGAACGCAGAAGAAGAAGAAGATGTGTTTATATTTGAAGGGTGGCGTCTGTAGCTTAGGGGACAGTGACTCGGTCTATTAACCCCGACGTTCTGAGTTCGAAATCACGGCTCTGTCTACGGATCAAAGTCTGTCTACGGATCAAAGTCTGTCTACGGATCAAAGTCTGTCTACGGATCAAAGTCTGTCTATCAACTTACGGATCAAAGTTCGGTCAATCTGTCTGACAAGGATCAAAGGGCTTTCTACTTCGCATCTTCTTCTTCTAACGCTCCATATCGACCACTTGTTAACGACTCTTTGTGATCTATATGTGATCTTAGCCTAAGAGCGATTGTACTTTGTGCCAGTTATGCGCCTACAAGTCGGCCAGCACATCCGATTTATGCGATGCTTTTTATTTACTAGGGTAGCATCCCTAGTATCCTATCTCAGTCGCCGGCAACGACTTCCTAGTCTGCTATTCTCGAATTTGATCTGCCAAGGGTTCTTTCACGTGCTCAAACTGAACACGGGACCTACGTTTTATCGTCCGTCTACGATAGAACTAGGAACTCGATCTAACCTACACTAAGATCATGGCTCTCTGGAAAAATATCTCGATGGCTTCACGAGGGAGCGAACCTGGTACCTTTAGAACTAGAGACGAGCACTTAACCTATACGCCACAGAGGCGCATAAACAACAGTTATCAGTGATATAAGGAGTATCTTCATAGTACTCTGGACATGATAGGACACACACTGAGGAAACCCCCTGACAGCATCGTGAGACAGGTTCTCCGATGGAACCCCAGGGCAATAGAAGTAAGGAAGACCAGAAACACCTGAGACGGAGTTAGAGATGGAACGCAAAAAAAACGGGGAGAGAGTTGAGAGATCTGGAAAAGATAGCCTTGGATAGGCGGATTGGAAGGCCTTGGATAGGCGGCTTGGAAGGCCTTGGTAGCGGCTGGACCCTTTATGGCTTGGCCTGGAGGAGCGAAGGCGATGCATGAATTACCATGTCTAGGCGAGGGTGAAGAAGAGAAGAGAGAATCTGGACATGTCCATATGTGCTCAAATCTCCGCCTCAACAAATCCAGTCCATCGACCCAACACGGTAGTTCGTCGTTGATTAATACATCTTTTTTGGCATGCGTGGTATCAGGGGCGGCTCGCCATTAAGGGTCAGTGGGGCCCGGCTCCACCAAAAACCGAAAGCGGGAATAACTTCCCGAAATAGACAAATAATAGTAGATACACAAAAAACCCTGATTTTTCCGAACATTTGTGTCTGGTCCCACCAGGAAAAATTACCACGAGCCGCCACTGCGTGATATGTCTTTACCACATATGGAAAGAACCCAAACCCAACGCTTAACGAAAAGATTGGACAACCAATTACATAATCCACCTGCGTAAAGACAATAGACAACATGTCTGTCGTTCTTTTCGGGTTGAACAAATTTCGACATCGATCTCTTTCAGTTTGTTCAACGTGGATTCACAACCTGAAACTCATCTGTTCAGATAGACACCTATCTCATTGCGTTTAGAAATGCCATTCAGTCCAATTGTGCAGTTCCTTCCTGATATATCGTAGCCATGCCAGCCAATCTATCAGCTCGTTCATTACCACTGACTCCTGCGTGCCCAGGGACAAAAATGAAGGTGATTTCTCTGATCCCTTTCTGTACCAGTACTTTCACCCAGTTTCGTTTCACCATTCATGATTCTCTCTCTCTCTCGATCACCTCCCAGACCGATGTACCAGATCTCCTCATAAATTCTATTCATCTGGAAATCTGATTCATGCAGCCTTAGCATTTGCGTGTTTTACGTCACATCTTCAGCACTATTTGGAGTTCTGGTGCTTATCCTTCAGCGGTGTGTCCTATTTCGGCCAGCGTTTACTCGGTTCGCTCTCCTTTCTGTAGCCTTCTAGTATTTTTTACGGTTTGGGGTAGCTAGCCCCACGCCCAACCTCCTTAGTCTCCTCTTACGACATGTGTGGCAAGTAACAGTGGTTCTATTCCTTACACCCCAATTTGGGCCCGGTAACCACTCGGGTGCCAATTCCTGATTCGACTTTACGAATCATACTCCTGGAGTCACTGAGTATGAAAACTTGAAAAATTCGCTCATCAATTTCAATATTTTAAAAAACAAAAATTAAAAAATGCTTTCCGCTTCTGAACATTTTTGATAACACTTGAATTATGCCAAATTATTATGAACTAAACTTGATTGTAATAGTTTGATTATTTCCAAAGCAGTTGATGGGCTAAATTAACTTTGACAATATCTCAAGTGTTACAGTTCAGTTCACAGAGATGATGGGTTTAAACACGAATACAAGCAATCTCTCTCTCTCTCTCTCTCTTTCTCTCTCTCTCTCTCTCAATCTCTCTCTCTCTCTCTCTCAATCTCTCTCTCAATCTCTCTCTCTCTCTCTCTCTCTCTCTCTCTCTCTCTCATAAATTCAGGGTCATGCACTTGATCTACCTTTTTGCAGTCTTTCAAATAGTTTTTTAAAACAGCGAAAACTTTAGTTTTTAAACGAAACAATTTCTGAAGATATTTTTCTTACACATAACTAGCGTCATTTGCATGGAGAGGTCAATTTTTTTTTTTTTCGGGGAGGGTGGGGAGGGGGAAGAATTCCTCCACTATGAATTCGTTATGGCACTTCTAACATATGTTTGCGTGAAGGCGTGTTTTCCTTATGACCTGAGCCCCTTGCAGTTAAGGCGAGCCTTACTTCAACTTCAGAGGTAATTGTCACTTAGATCCTCAAGTAAAGGATCAGGGGATATCTGTAGCTAAGTTGTTTAGCCAATGACTTGCGTTCCGAAGGTAAGGTAGGGGGTTCTAATCCGAACCGTACTGTTATCTAGTGTATTTTTTCCAGATACCACTAAGATTGTTGCCAGAGCTACGGAGTTTGTGATTTGTGCAATACTCTTGACAAGTGGCTTGCCATTTCTGCGGAAAGGGACCGAGACATACGAGGTAAAATCCAGTGCAATGATGTCAATCCTTCGGCTTTAGACACTTTATTCCGGGACACATGAATGTCTAAGTAATGAGAGAACAGACAGACTGGCTGGCTCTGCCACCATATCGAAGGGGGTTGACATTTTCCTCTTTCCGCAACTCTTTTTATTTCTCATGATTTTTAACTCTTTCACACTACTGAGTCGACATATTGGCTCCCAGTATTTTGTAAGATATCGCAAAGACAGTATACTGCCTAATTTAGAAAACAAAATTCAAAATAAATGCATCTAAAAGTTAAAAAAAACATTATGGGAGTGAAAGGCATACTATTTTCGAAAATAAATAATGCAACGAATAGACCGTAGAAGCCACCAAACCACGCGATGAAAGCACCGACATGCCTGCAGTGTTTGTGCAAAATCAAAACTGACGCTGGCGCACGAGTGAATCAGAGAGACGCCCTGGGCGATAGAGAACTGAAGTTGAACTTATAACATATTATTTGTATTTTTTTCTTTCTCATCCAACTTCTTCAATACTCTTTATTAACACATAGCGTTCTACTGATAACTAGTTATTGATTTTGTCCCCCTATCTTAATTATTGCCAATAACGTAGTTGATCACGAGTGTTGGGGACATAAGAGAGTTGTGAAAACCATGATTAAAAGGTATGGAAGTATCATCGATCGATGCAATTCCTGCAGTAGCTTGTTTCCATTTTATTATTCTATATTATTTTTCCTGTTTCACGGGCCGCAGAACTTATTATTGCGGGCTGCATGCAACACACGGGCCGCTAACTGAAACAGTCTGCTCTTGCTTATCAGAAATTCTAGATTGTTTCGCGACGTGTCCCATAACTTTGCAATATCAGACGTTACATGTTATATAAGACAGAGAATGATTGACAATAACGTGACAACAATAACGTGACAACAATAACGTGACACTGAACCGTTAAATCGGTATATATGCTTGAAATAAACAATCGGAATTAGTTTTGTAAGAACGAGAAGTTTCTATTTTGATTTGGTTATATTTATGATTGTGTGTCGTCTGTGTTGTATGCAATAGTAAATTGTGCGCAATCATTATTGTCCTGTGCTTCTTAGAAGAGTATCAATCAATCAATCAAGTGCCATGCCTGCCGGCGTAGGCGATCATGTATCTCTACAACTCTCTCTACTTGGTGCTTGTAATCAGTTCTGACGACGATTGTGTGTCGAACCATGATGTCAGACCATCCAACATCTTCTTCCTCTGTCTTCCACGATATCTCCTTCCCTGAATTTTACCTGTAGTCACCAAATGTTCTAAACCTTCTCTTCGCATTATATGCCCGAAGAACCTTGATTGTTGGATTCTTATTCTTTTGATAAGGTTTCTTTGTGTACAGGCCTGATTTAAAACCTCCACATTTGTTTTCTTTGCTGTCCGTGGAATTTTCAGCATTCTTCTGTAAAACCACATCTCTGTGGCTTCCAATGTTCTATTGATTTTTGTTCATTGTAGAGGAGTCTACGAAACATGTACAAACAAAGTACGGTCATTTGAGAAAGTACAAATACAACATTTAACTGGACTGAGATAGAAAATGTTGTAAGATGGTAATAGACGACCTTCTAAATGACACCAGTCATACTCTAATAATATATATAAAAGCTGGTAACATTTTGACTAACAGCTCTGACATTTAGTACAGTCTATTAATTAATGACTCAGCGAAGAGATGAAGGACTATTTGTCATACCTGGTGGCGTACTTGACAAGAGCTATAAAAGTCATCACTAAAGCATAATTATGTCAACACATTTTTGCTGGTCTCTGTGGCGTAGACGTTAGGCTCTAGACTCTCGTTCCAATGGTCCTCGGTTCGCTCCCTCGTGAAACCATCTAGATATTTTTCCAGAGATCCCTGATCTCAATATAGGTAGGATCGAGTTCCTAGTAATATCGGAGACGGACGATAAAACATTAGTCCCGTGTACAGATTGAGCAGTAAAAGGACTCTTGGCAGTTCAAAATCGAGATGAGCAGGCTGGAAAGCCGCTGCCCGAGCATAATTCATTAGAAAAGATTAAAAATAAAATTTCTACAAAATATCATCGACGTCTTCTAAATTACATCCCGGGGCCTTTGCTGGTGCTACGGAGTTCGTGCACTACCACCGAGATCACTTATGGTAACTCACAGAAGTGAATGATGATGGTCTATCAATGAGTAATCAACATATTTTTACTGAATGCATTGACGACGGAACATACCACCTGTAGCCTATACAAATATTCTGCATATCTCCCCGCAACTATAGTCAGGCACTCGTGCAGTCCTGGGTTGGTTGTAGCGTGACCTCCGATAACATACGGCCGGCGGGTTCAGGTAAAATTGTTCTAGGAAATCAGACCACAACTGTCACGTGATCCTCGCATTCCAATATTGTTGTATATAGACTAATTCATTTTTTTAAAAACAAGACAAAATGCTAAATCAAGGTTTTATTATGTAACAAGTTCAGTTTAACAATAAGGGATATCAGTATTATTAGTATTTTCATCAATAAATAACCATAGACTCACAGAATTGAGTAAAATTGCAAAAAAGCTTACAGTGTTCTATCAAACACATACAAAAATCAGACCCCATTAAACAGGAATTTTCGATTTCCCGTCTGAGCTAGTCGGCCTTATGTTGCCGGCCACGGTTGAAGCTTCGATGACCTTCTCCTTACTAGGTTGATAAGCTCTTCCAGTTGATAAATGCTCAACAACTTTCTTTACCGGTTGATAATCTTCTTACAACTGTATTTTACCTATGGGTTGATAAATCAGTTCCTTTTTAAAATCAACTGACTATTACCTTGGGTTGATAATCATTCTTAACTACATATAATGGTTGATAAATCAGTTCTCTCTATCGGTTGATAATAGTTCTTTCCCTATTACCTATGGGTTGATAAATCAGTTCTTTAACAACTGACATTGGTATTATTTTAAAAACTGTACTTACAAAGGGTTGATAAATCAGTTCTTTAACAACTGTATTACAATGGGTGATAAATCATTCTTTATGAAGGTTGTCATTTCAACAATACATCATTCTACCTAAACAGAAACATTCAAAAGTTGCAAATGTATATATATTCCTCTCGTTATGCGTTAAATAAATAATTTCTCCATACCGCTCTGTTCTGTGCAACTCGCTCAATCTCTTCTCTGGAATTGTGTCCGATTGATACAACACAAACACCCAGTGTCACTACCAGACATCCAGACACATATCAAGCGAAAATACAAAGAGTTGTGGAGGCACCAAACACCCAGTGTCACTACCAGACATCAAGACACATATCAAGCGAAAATACAAGAGTTGTGGAGCACCAAACACCCAGTTTCACTACAGACATCAAGACACATATCACAAAATACAAAAGAAGTTGTGGAAGCAACAAACACAGTGTCACTACCAGACATCAAGACACATATCAAAGGAAAATCACAAGAGTTTTTTGCCCGGCACCACTAACTTCTGAGTTTTCCTTCCAGACATGAAGGAAATATCAGCTTAAAATTACAAATTGGTTGATAAATCAGCACAACCCATTACCATTTGATAACATCAAAACACTATACCTAAGGAAAATACAAAAGAGTTGTGGGGATAAATCAATTTCACAAACAACATCAAAGATATATTTTCGAGCGTAAAAAAATAACAAACGCAAGGAATTGTGGAGACAACACAAACACCCAGTGTCACTACCAGACATCAAGACACATATCAAGCGAAAATACAAAGAGTTGTGGAGGCACAAACACCCAGTTCACTACCAGACATCAAGACACATATCAAGCGAAAATACAAAGAGTTGTGGAGGCAACAAACACCCAGTGTCACTACCAGACATCAAGACACATATCAAGCGAAAATACAAAGAGTTGTGGAGGCAACAAACCCACAGCAAACACACACAAGATCCCATTAACAGACTAAACAGAAAACATTACACAACAATCTTTCCCATCAGAACAGGACACTGCAGACTCAACCATCACATGCACAGAATAAAGCCTGCTCAGACTGCACAATGTGCATGCCAGACAGAACAGGACAGCTCAACCATCACATGCACAGAATAAAGCCTGCTCAGACTGCACAATGTGCATGCCAGACAGAACAGGACAATGCAGGCTCAACCATCACATGCACAGAATAAAGCCTGCTCAGACTACACAATGTGCATGCCAGACAGAACAGGACAGCTCAACCATCACATGCACAGAATAAAGCCTGCTCAGACTACACAATGTGCTTGTTAGACAGAAACACAGACTGCAGATCACATCCTGCAGTCATGTCCATCATACATACACCAATGAAACGAAACATGGCCTCATGAACGAAGCTTACAGACCAAGCTATGGGGAACTCTCAAGGAACTCCAACTGACATGCAGCTTCCTAGAGGCAACCCATCTCGTGGTTTAGACGAGCATACAAACGGAACGCAAAGAAGAAGAATCCGATGTGTTTTGTCTATCTCAGTAGAATAAGTAAATACGCCTCTTTATATAAACATGTATAACTATTTGTGATTAGCCCGGATGAAGGTCACCCTGCTAAAATGTAAACTTCCATCACTTAGCAACGGTAACTAGCGTAAACTAAACGTATATTGCATGCTATTAGTGAAAAGCTTGTGTTGATCAAGATGGCGAACTTCTAATTTATTCATGAAGCATTTCGTATAATACGTTTTTGTTTTAAGCATTAACTTCTACATAAATGTGTTTTGTTTTTCCATTTTACATCCTCGTTTTTCTTCTTTGAAATGTTTGGCTTTCATTATTATACATTATATGCCTGTGTGTGAAGAAATGTGTGTGCGAGCAATTATATTGTCGTTTGAAGTCATACAGATGCTGCTCATCAGTTCTATATATAGAGCCTGGTCTGTCATCTTGTAGTAGTATATTATGAGCAATCAATGCTTAATATCGTAGATACCTGCAAATTGTGACAATTTAGTCTTGTCAAGAATAATCAATATTATAACAGCATTTATAAGTTGTACTAATGGATGTTCATGTGGTGGATTTAAGGGGAGGGAGGGGGCATTTATGTGGGTGACTAGTGGAGAGGATTAATGGGAGAGACTTACGTGGAAGATTACTGTGGGAGATTAGTGTAGGAGATTACTGTGGGAGATTATTGTGGGAGATTAGTGTGGGAGAGATTAGTGTAGGAGATTACTGTGGGAGATTATTGTGGGAGATGAATGTGATAGACTGATGTGATAAAATTAATGTGGGAGACTATTGTGGGAGATTGATGGAAGAGACTTACGTGGTAGATTACTGTCTAAGATTAGTGTGGGAGATTATTGTGGGAGATTAATGTGATAATGTGATAGACTGATGTGATAGACTAATGTGATAGACTGATGTGATAGACTGATGTGATAGACTGATGTGATAGACTGATGTGATAGACTGATGTGATAGACTGATGTGATAGACTGATGTGATAGACTAATGTGATAGACTGATGTGATAGACTGATGTGATAGACTGATGTGATAGACTGATGTGATAGACTGATGTGATAGACTGATGTGATAGACTGATGTGATAGACTGATGTGGGAGACTATTGTGGGCGATTAATGGGAGAGACTTGCGGGGGAGATTACTGTGGAAGATTAGTGTAGGAGACTAGTGTGGGAGATTACTGTGGAAGATTAGTGTAGGAGACTAGTGTGGGAGATTACTGTGGGAGACTAATGTGATAGACTGGTGTGGGAGACTGATGTGGTAAAACTAATATGGGAATTTTGTGGGAGGTTAATGGAACAGACTAATGTGGAAGATTAATGGAGGACTTTAGTGTGGGAGACTGGGGTTCCTTGTGTCTAAGTGGTTAGCCCTTGCCATGAGCTCTTACGGTCGTGTGTTCGATCCGGACCGTGCTTTTCTGTTCACGGGGACATTTTCTGCAGAGATCCCTAGGATTTCTGCCGTAGATAGGAAGTTCGTGCTGTGTGTAATACTATCGAGAGGTGGAGTGCAATTTCCGTGTAGAGGGACCAAGCTGTATGGGGTATTCCCCGGTGCAAGGAGGTCAATACTTCGACTTTAAACCTCTTTTTAGTGGGGGTAGGGTGGAGACTAATGCGATAACAGATTAAATGTGACTGGTGATTTGAGCATAACTGCAGCAGAGGCGGAACACATGGCATAGCAGAGGCGGAGCACATGGCGTAGCAGAGGCGGGGCACATGGCATAGCAGAGGCGGAACACGTGACGTAGCAGAGGCGGAACACATGGTATAGCAGAGGGGGAACATATGGCATAGAAGAGGCGGGACACATGGCATATCAGAGGCGGAACACATGGTATAGCAGAGGGGGAACATATGGCATAGAAGAGGCGGGACACATGGCATAGAAGAGGCAGGACACATGGCATAGCAGAGGCGGGGCACATGGCATAGCAGAGGCGGAACATATGGCATAGCAGAGGCGGAACACACGGCATAGCAGAGACAAAACACATGGCATAGCAGAGGCGGAACACATGACATAGCAGAGGCGGAACACACGGCATAGCAGAGGCGGAACACATGGCACAGCAGAGACGGAACACACGGCATAGCAGAGGCGGAACACATGGCATAGCAGAGGCTGAACACATGGTATAGCAGTGGCGGAACACATGGTATTTAAGAGATTGAATTTGCAATGGACTGTTAGAGTGGCAACATTTTACCCAAGACAAGCTATTTGATGAGGATTATATTAGCACAGCGATTTCAAACAGAATATCACAGTACAACCGCATTGAACAGATATTGTTGTATGAGAAGGATGTAGTAAGGTGTGTCAGAGAATGATGCATTTGTTACCGGATTTTTTTGTCTATGTCGTTACTATAGCAATAACGGGGTCGCCGATAGCAAGGTTGATAACATCCTGCGGTAGTGACACCGTGCCGTGGAAATTCCGGGGTTCGAGTCTAGCTTAGGTTAACAATTGTCGATGCGCACACTGTCCTTGGTTAGACTACAGGAAAACCTCATCCTTAACTTGGGGGTCGAAATTACAATTACCTCTTAAGTCGGAGTACCGTTTGCCTGAATGGAGAGGGACACTGGTGAAAAGGAAAGCAAGCGTTCACGCAAATATCAGATAGAGGCACCATATTAGGCGTCACGACTATTATTGAATTCATAGAATACTCACGCATGCGTTCATTGACTTATTCCCTCATTCACGCATGCATTCACTGACGTATTCCCTCACTCACGCATGCATTCCCGTACTTATTCCCTAACTCACACATGCATCCACTGACTTATTCACTCACACATGCATTCATTGACGTATTCCCTCACTCACGCATGCGTTCACAGACTTATTCCTTCACTCACACATCCGATCCCTGTCTTATTCCCTCTCTTTTTACCATGAATTCTTTGCCTCATTAATTTCCTCTCGTACTCACACATTCATTCAATCGTAAATTTATTTGCTCATTCAGTCAATTTTCCCCCCTCCCTCTAAATTAGTCCATCTAATCAATAATATCATCATTTATTGCAGACAGCAACCAAAAAATTGCACATTTGCACAAAATCTAAATTCTAACGTAATCTTACTCTTAATTTGGTTGTCTCTGAACGTAATTCGTAGATAATAACGGCCTACATTTGTTTTGTTTTTATTCCTAAAGAAAAAAGCGATAATACATTAGAAACTACGAGCTACATTAGCGTAGTTGTTAGTAAACTCACTTCTTAGGCTTCTTCTATTTCTTCTTTGCGTTCGTTCTTTACAACCAATTTTAATCACTCTTTGTGAATGTTTGATCTTTGCCAAGAACGTGTATACGTTGCACATTGGTTTGGTAGGCCCCTAAACGCATAGACTTTTACACGTTTAGGTGCATCCGATTTCATCCAAACCTCCTCAGTCGCCTCTTACGACATGCGTGGCAGGTAACAGTGGTTCTATTCTTTACACCCCAAATTTGGCCCGGTAACCACTCGGGAGGCTTCTTAGGCTAATGTTGGGGGTTCAATTCTACAGAGGACGTGGAATATTTTTCCGACTGTAACGGTCTCTCAGATGTTCTTCACCGACAGACGTAAATACCGGAGCTTCATTGTAAATTTGTATCACATCGTTCATTCTTCTTAGAGCGTTCATTTTTCTGAGACCGTTACGGCTCTCAGGTCGACCCAGTCTCAATTGGGTACCAGGAAAAACACTGGGAAGTAAAAGGCAGCCGGTGTGATATGTTGACCACATCACCCATCGTGTGCCGACGGTCAGTGAACAATAAGAAGCGTAACACCATATTACCCAACATTCCTCGAGGTATGAAAAATGGTTCCTTTTACATTAGAACTAGTTAGTAAGTCTTTTGACGTGAATAATGTCAAAATACAACAGACTCCAGAATTCAAATATCTCGGGAGTATATTCACAGCAGATGGAAAGATGGACAGAGAAATCGAGACTAGATGCCAGAAGGCAAATGCAGTGACATACCAACTGTCACCACTATTAAAACATCCAAGCATTAACATGGCAGTCAAACGACAACTGATAAACTGTATATTTATTCCAACTCTCTGCTATCAGTGCCAAACATGGCCCCTGACTAAGACACAAGAAAGAAAGATTACAACACGTGAAATGAGATGTCTACGAAAAGCTGTCAACGTTACAATGAGAGATAGAGTGAGAAACGAGAATATCAGAAGCATCGTTGGTACTATACCATGCATTCAGTACATCGAGAAGCAAAGATTCAAGTGGTTCGGCCATTTAATGAGAATGGAACCACATTTACTACCATCACGTGCCTATAATAATCGACACTCAGGGCGCAGAGCACGAGGCAGACCAAGAACAAGATGGATAGATAACATCTCAGAGTCCCTGCGAAAGCATGGACTGACAACGTCAAGCGCAACACACCTGGCACAAGATAGAAACTAACTCTCCCACGACGCTTCACGGCAAATGTGGTTAAGATAAGATAAGATAAGTAAGTCTTTTATCTTTGTCTTTTCTCAATCCTGTTTGCCTCAGCGTCAGGATAAGTAGATATTTCTAGAACATGCTTTGTTGTGCGCTTCATAAACAGTGTTATTCGTCGCCTCTGTTATCTCTGAGGTCCACCGTTTGCGTGGCCGGCCTTTTGCTTTTATCTACTGTATCGGAGTAAAATTGCTCTTTGTTACGCATTGTCTGTTGGTAATCTGCTTCTGCAGCCGAACCATTTAATTTGTTGTTTCTTGATGAGGTTTAGTATTCATGTTGTAGGCCATGTGCGGAAACCTACAAATCTGAGGTGGTCAGAGCGGATCAGATCAGATCTGGAGAAAACCGCGGGGAGGCTGCAGTGATACTTAATAAATTGTTGATTTAGGACAAAGACACGTATGTATAGTATCACATAAGTGAGCAATGTGAATAATGGAGTGATTCCGATATCTTCATTTCTAAACCGGTCTCTTCTTGATAACTCCCAGCATTCTGCGTAGAGACTTGCTACCTCCCAACATTCTGCGTAGACACTTGATACTTCCAGCATTCTACATAGACACTTGATACTCCCAGCATTCTGCGTAGACACTTGATACTCCCAGCATTCTGCGTAGACACTTGATATCTCCTAGCATTCTGCGTAGACACTTGATACTTCCAGCATTCTGCGTAGAGACTTGCTACCTCCCAGCATTCTGCGTAGAGACTTGCTACCTCCCAACATTCTGCGTAGACACTTGATACTTCCAGCATTCTACATAGACACTTGATACTCCCATCATTCTGCGTAGACACTTGATACTCCCATCATTCTGCGTAGACACTTGATACTCCCATCATTCTGCGTAGACACTTGATACTCCCATCATTCTGCGTAGACACTTGATACTCCCAGCATTCTGCGTAGACACTTGATACCTCCTAGCATTCTGCGTAGACACTTGATACTCCCAGCATTCTGCGTAGAGACTTGCTACCTCCCAGCATTCTGCGTAGACACTTGATACTTTCAGCATTCTGCGTTGACACTTGATAACTCCCAGCATTCTGCGTAGACACTTGATACTCCCAGCATTCTGCGTAGAGACTTGCTACCTCCCAACATTCTGCGTAGGCACTTGATACTTCCAGCATTCTGCGTTGACACTTGATAACTCCCAGCATTCTGCGTAGACACTTGATACCTCCTAACATTCTGCGTAGACACTTGCTATCTCCCAGCATTCTGCGTAGACACTTCATCTCTATCGTGTCTAGTTTCCCTGACTAAAGACAACATTTAAAAAAAACACAATTTGTAACGTAGTTTAAATGGACATGCTAATGAAAAGAAGGTTTAGAACATTTGGTAACAACAGGTAAAATTCAGGGAAGGAGAGATCGCGGAAAACAGAGGGAGAAGATGCTGGATGGCCTGACATCATGGCTCGACACAAGATCGACGTCAGAACTGATTACATGCACCAAGCAGAGTGAGAGTTGTGGAGAAACATGATCGCCTACGCCGGCAGGCATGGCACTTGATTGATTGAATGTAGTGAAAGAGAGAACGTTAATGTTTCCAAGAAAATAAACAACAGATTAAAAAGAAATGAGAATCGAATATTAAGCATAGGATGGAAAAAATGGAGAGATACACCAACAAAATCAATAGTTGCATCATGCACATAACATGATAAATAGCGGAGAATGTGAAATAGAAACAAGATCACAGATATTTATGTATGTGATATTTAAGTGCATGTGAAAACAAATGTATGATTAATCTTTGAATGGTTTTATGATTATTTCATATACTATATAGATAATATGATGAGAGACAGAAACAGAAATGTTGTGGCTAAATTATGCAGATTTCTGACACTGATAAATGATATGTTTTTTCTACACATGTTTATTGATGTAAACTTATCACTGCACAGGGGAATAACGTGTTTATTGATGTGCACTTATGACTGCACGGAATAACGTGTTTATTGAGTGTACTTATGACTGCACGAGGAATAAGTGTTTATTGATGTGTACTTATGACTGCACGGGGAATAACGTGTTTATTGATGTGTACTTATGACTGCACGGGAATAACGTGTTTATTGAGTGTACTTATGACTGCACGGGAATAACGTGTTTGTGAGTGTACTTATGACTGCACGGGGAATAACGTGTTTATTGATGTGTACTTATGACTGCACGGGGAATAACGTGTTTATTGATGTAGAGTTATAACTGAACGGGGAATAACGTGTTTATTGATGTAGACTTATCACTGGACGGGGAATAACGTGTTTATTGATGTACACTTATCACTGCATGGAGAAATAACGTGTTTATTGACGTACATTTATCACTGCACAGAAATAACGTGTTTATTGATGTATACTTACCATTGCAGGGGGAATAACGTGTTTATTGATGTACACTTATCACTGGACGAGGAGCACTAAGAAAAAAATTTATCTGCGAACTGCCAAAGCAACATCAGCTTTTAAAAGTCTAAATAAAATATGGTATTAAAACTCAATTACGAATTTTCGATTCCAATTTTTATATCAATCCTAACATTTGCCAGCGAGAGGTGGAACATGACTAAAGCTATAGAAAGTGAGTTGAATGCATTTGAAAATAGATGTCTGCGAACAATAATGAACATAACATAAGAAGAATTCAATTAGATATGATGAAATCAGACAAATGTCTGGTCGGTCAACCACTAGTAACAACTGTTACTATTCAAGTGATGAACAGTTTTGTGTTGCTACATTCGACGAGGCCATATGCATTTTATGCTGTGCAGGTTGCTTTTTTGAGCAGTA
Organism: Arion vulgaris; assembly: GCA_020796225.1. Taxonomy (NCBI): domain Eukaryota; kingdom Metazoa; phylum Mollusca; class Gastropoda; order Stylommatophora; family Arionidae; genus Arion; species Arion vulgaris. The sequence goes on from CM036767.1 coordinate 4,344,972, forward strand.
TGCGGCTTGTTCATTCTGGAATTAGTTCACACAGGAAAATTTTCACAGGTGTTGGCATTTCGGTGATATTCATTGGCACAGGAACGGAGCAATTGATGGGGTGACCCGTTGCAGTGAAGTTGGAACAAATGCTTATGAACTTATGAACAACTGTTATACGAAAGAGAAGATGGATATATGTTGCGCATACTCCGAGAAGAAATGTCTGGTCGGTCAACCACTGGTAACAACTGTTATACGAAAGACAAGATGGAGATATGTTGCGCATACTCCGAGAAGAAATGTCTGGTCGGTCAACCACTGGTAACAACTGTTATACGAAAGACAAGATGGAGATATGTTGCGCATATTCTGAGAAGAAATAATCGCAAAGCTGGCATTGAAGTGGGATACAAAGAAACGATTCCTTAGGAAAATTCTGAAACGAACTGTTCTGAGAGTGGCAAGAAATCAATCTGGAGTACCAGAAGGCCTCATATAATCAGACTCCCCTCTGTCTCTCTCTTTCTCTCTCTCTTTCTCTCTCTCTATTTGATCTGTCCGGCTTGAGTAACTGTCAGGAACTGTCTATATAATCTTTGTTTATTATGATATATTTATATGTTGTATTACAGTAATCCGTTGAAAGTTCTCTCTCCCATATGTCAAATGCCCCGCCCATGCAGCAGTCATGCTCAAATGCCCCGCCCATGTAGCCGTCATGTTCAAATCATCAGTTACATCCTGATTCCATCTTCCAGGGTCTTCCTTTTCCCTCTTTGCCCGGATGCCTCCGTCCATAATAGTCTTCTCTAACCATCTGTGTATTTGTATATGTCCAAAATACTTCAATTTTCTCATTCTTATAAGGGTTTTAAAGCCGAAGGATTGACTTAATTGCACCGGGTTTTACCCCATATGGCTCGGTCACTCTCCGCAGAATGGCACGCCACCTACCAAGAGTATTGCACAAAGCATGAACTCCGTAGCTCAGCAACAATCCTAGGGGTCTCTGAAAAAACTGCACTCGTGAACAGAATGACGCAGACCGGATTAGAACCCACGACCTTCGACTCACAAGACAACGGGCTTAACCACTTAGACACAGAGACCCCCTTCTCATTCTTATTTGCAGCCTCATCCAGTTTTCTTTGATTTTGAGCTGTTCCTGGATAGATCTATTTGTTCTATTCTCTGTCCAAGATATACGAAGGACTCTTCTGTAACACTTATATTCAAAAACACATATATATATTTTTCCTCTGCCTTGTTAAATGTCCATGCTTCACACTGATACATGCTATCTATCTGCCTTTCTTATATGCACTTTCTTCTTTCCATTTCATCCATTATCTTCATATATTTCCAATCCTCAGGGTTCCAACTCGGATGGAACTCGTGAGAAAAATTCTCCCCTAAAAATCGTAGTTTGGAAAGATCTTAATGCCCTTTATGTCTGGGTCTGAAAAATTGATGTGAATAAATTGGAATTTCTGAAAATATCTTTCCAAATTTACTTTCCTTTATTTACCATTTTTATACAAGTTTCGAAAATTGGGACCACATTTTCTGAATATTTTTTTTCTATTTTATAAAAAAATAGTTTATCACATATATATTTTTTCAAGTATTATTGTCGTGAACAGAAGCTTTAAGTTTCTCAGTGTCCTGGTTTTATTTAATTACTTGCCCGTCTGCCCAGCGTGTTCGTAGCGCGTTGGACTACGGTGACTATCCCTCTATGTGTGCGGGTTCAATTCCGCGGGATGGCAGAAAAAGCCAGAGATTCCCCAGATTTGTGGTGTTCGTGGCACCGAACCGAAGGTTACGATGTCCATGGCACCGAACCGAAGAGCTGAAAAGCTCAAGTGCCTCTGGATCGGGGGAAAAATGTAATTACTTGAAATGCAAATATCATAATATAAGAAGAATGTATATGGTCATTTTTCGGACATGTGATGAGGAAGGGAGGTTGAGAACACATTGTGACAACCGGTAAAATCGAGGTAGACAGCCAGAGAAGGACACAGAGAGACAATTTTGGATAGCCTGACTTCATGGCACAGTAGAACGTCTACATCTGAATTGATAGCCAACACCAAAGATAGAGATTTGTGGAGATCCATGATCGCTTACGCCAGCCGGAACGGCACATGATGATGATGATATTATCTGTGGCAACGTATGGATGTGAAGTATGGACATTTAACAAAGCAGTGGGAAAACATATATCGGCTTTCGAATATAAGTGTTACAGAAGAGTCCTCCGTATATCATGGACAGAGAAGAGAACATATAGAGCTATCATGGACAGAGAAGAGAACATATAGAGCTATCATGGACAGAGAAGAGAACATATAGAGCTATCATGGACAGAGAAGAGAACATATAGAGCTATCATGGACAGAGAAGAGAACATATAGAGCTATCCAGAAAGAACTAAAATTCAAAGAAAACTTGCTGATGCAAGAAATAAGAATGAGAAAATTGAATTATTTTGCACATAAAAAAGGTTAGACACAAATGGCTGGCGAAGACCATTAGGAAGGAGGCATTCTTGCAAAGTGAAAGAGAGGAGGACAACGTAGAAGATGGATTCATGATATAACTGATACTCTGAACATGATGGCAGCAGAGGCTATGAAAACCGTGTTCTGTGTTCTTTATATTTGTCTGGTCTGTCTTGCAAGTACACATGGTCTGTTCTGTCTTGCAAGTACACATGGTCTGTTCTGTCTTGCATGTACACATGTTCTGTCTTGCAAGTACACATGGTCTGTTCTGTCTTGCAAATACACATGGTCTGGTCTGTCTTGCAAGTACACATGTTCTGTCTTGCAAGTACACATGGTCTGTTCTGTCTTGCAAGTACACATGGTCTGTTCTGTCTTGCATGTACACATGTTCTGTCTTGCAAGTACACATGGTCTGTTCTGTCTTGCAAGTACACATGGTCTGGTCTGTCTTGCAAGTACACATGTTCTGTCTTGCAAGTACACATGGTCTGTCTTGCAAGTACACATGGTCTGGTCTGTCTTGCAAGTACACATGGTCTGTCTTGCAAGTACACATGGTCTGTTCTGTCTTGCAAGTACGTCTGGTATGTCTTGCAAGTACACATGGTCTGGTCTGTCTTGCAAGTACACATGGACTGGTCTGTCTTGCAAGTACACATGGTCTGTCTTGCAAGTACACATGGTCTGTTCTGTCTTGCAAGTACGTCTGGTCTGTCTTGCAAGTACACATGGTCTGGTCTGTCTTGCAAGTACACATGGTCTGTCTTGCAAGTACACATGGTCTGGTCTGTCTTGCAAGTACACATGGTCTGTCTTGCAAGTACACATGGTCTGGTCTGTCTTGCAAGTACACATGGTCTGTTCTGTCTTGCAAGTACGTCTGGTCTGTCTTGCAAGTACACATGGTCTGGTCTGTCTTGCAAGTACGTCTGGTCTGTCTTGCAAGTACACATGGTCTGGTCTGTCTTGCAAGTACACATGGTCTGGTCTGTCTTGCAAGTACACATGGTCTGGTCTGTCTTGCAAGTACACATTTTCTGTCTTGCAAGTACACATGGTCTGGTCTGTCTTGCAAGTACACATTTTCTGTCTTGCAAGTACACATGGTCTGGTCTGTCTTGCAAGTACACATGGTCTGGTCTGTCTTGCAAGTACACATGTTCTGTCTTGCAAGTACACATGGTCTGTCTTGCAAGTACACATGGTCTGGTTTGTCTTGCAAGTACACATGGTCTGGTCTGTCTTGCAAGTACACATGGTCTGGTCTGTCTTACAAGTACACATGGTCTGGTCTGTCTTACAAGTACACATGGTCTGGTCTGTCTTACAAGTACACATGGTCTGGTCTGTCTTACAAGTACACATGGTCTGGTCTGTCTTACAAGTACACAGTAAACAAAACTAGAGCTCTCGTTACTGCCTGTGTTGCCACTTGTTAGGGCGGGATAGGACGGCGAGGGGGTGAGCACTTGAGGAATTAATGACAACATGGCTAGTGCAGTCGCCGCGAAACTGTTCAGGTTATGATTTTTCTTTATGCCCCGACAAAAACTCCTTTATCTAACCGTGGATTGAACCCAAGTCTCCTGTACGGAAGTCGTGCTCTAATCCATTTGACCAGATGTTCCACTAGTTCTTAGTTAATCTTTCTTAATCTTTCTTAATCTTTCTTAATCTTTCTTAATCTTTCTTAATCTTTCTTAATCTTTCTTAATCTTTCTTAATCTTTCATCAAAACACTGGCTGTTTTCATTCTTCTTCCAACGCTCCGTATCGACCACTTGTTAACCACTCTGTGTGATCTGAGCCTAAGAGCGATTGTACGTTGTGCCAGCTATGCGCCTACAAGTAGCCCAGTACATATTTTTTCTGCGACTTTAAAAAAATTTACTGAGCGCCTATAGCTTAAGCGGTAGTGAACTCGATTATAACCCAAGCTTATCTGGATCAAACTCTGCGGCGGTCACGTTTAGAAGCAAATTAGTACCTTGGATTTTTACGAACGATAAAAATAGACCTTACCGTTCAGAAATCAATGACAAACTACTGAATGTATAAGTAGTGCCTAGAAATTCTACCACTCGTTTAGTGTTGTTGATGGCTAAATCCTGTGAAGGATATCCTACGTTTTTCATTTCAGCTTCCCTAGCCCCCTACTTCAGTCGCCTTTTACGACATGCCTTGTAGATCGAAATCTTTGCTTCCATTGGGGGACGCGGCACCACAAAAGCGACTTTTTGTATTCAAAGTGGACAATCTTCTTCAAAATGACTTTCAAATATAAAAATATATTTAGTTTCCCGACTTTGTCTCGTCTTAATCGATTAACTGACTGATTAATTAAGTTCATTTAGATTTCATGAGATTAAACTTGGACACAATCGATATCTAAAACATGATTTAGTTACAGATAGGGACAAAATAGTTGGACCATAAATCGAAATTGAGAACCGCAGTAGCGTAGTTGTTAGTGATCTTGCTTCTTATGCACGTGGTTCGGGTTCAATTCCACAGTAAGCGTGAAATATTTGTTCCTGTCGTAGAGGCTCTCAGTTCAGACACTGTTTTGGAACCCGCAGGGAAAGAGGAATAGGGGACGACCTAGACAGACCTAGAGAAGAGAGCTGAAGGCTGATATTAAAAGGATAGGTAAAATATGGAAAGAATTGGAAGGGATGGCAAGAGAGAGGAAGAGCGGAAGAAGTTTGTTGAAGACCTGTGCTCCGTTGGGAGTTGAAAGGTGAAGAAGATCGGCTCTCAGTTACGTAATAGAAAAAAAGCACTGGGAAGAAATGACGTCATGTTGACCACGTCACCCATCGTGTTCATTGTTCTCATTTGAGGATCATCTTCATCGCACATCGGACATGTCCATAATTGCTTCGATCTCCTCCCAAGCATGTATCTCAGTGTGTTTAGACACAGCCAACTCTAGGTAACTAGGCCAGACAACTGAGCGGGGATCCTGACCTAGATCAGAGAAGGGGGCTGGAAAATATATATGTTTGACAGAACACTGCAAACTTTTTTTGCAATTTTACTCACTTCTGTGAGTCTATAGTTATTTATTGGTGAAAAATATTCTTAATATTGATATTCCTTATTGTTAAACTTAACTTGTTGCATAATATAACTTTGATTTAGCATTTTGTGTTGATTTTAAAATGAATTCGTCTATATACAACAATACTGGAATGCGAGGTCACGGGGTGTAGTTGTGGTCTGATTTCCCATAATTCTTACCTGAGTCCGAAGACCCATAAGTTTACATGGTTTAGACTAGCAACTCCTGTCCTGTATTGACTGATGTATCTACTGGGGTTCCTCTCGTGGTTTTCCCGTCTTGCCGCACCTATCGGTATGCACAACTTGCGCAACCGAGATAGAGAATACCCTTTATCTTCTTCGTTGAAATCTTCAGAGCATGTGTTTTCTCTTAGAACGTTGATGATGTCGCTTCATCGTGTGCCGACGGTCAATGACAAATACGGACCTAGTACTGTATTACACAAAATACCTAGAGGTATGAAAAATGGTTGTTTTACTTTTTACTTGACTAAATCTGAAAAAGAAAAGTGAAGCGAACCAGGCAAGTAGGGGGACACTGTTCAACGGCATTCCTTTTTCTCGTTTCCTTGCCATGAATTCAGGAGGGGTCATGGCGTCTTATAGGGTGCCTCTATCTCATTTTTGCGTGAAGACCTGCTTTCCTTATTATCAGTGTCGTTTGCTTGCTGTGAATTCAGGTGTAGTCGTGGTGCCTAATAGGGTGCCTCTGTCTGATTTTGTCGTGAAGACCTGCTTTCCGTATTCTCAATGAAGTTTGCCTGCTGTGAATTTCAGGTGTAGTCATAGTGCCTAATAGGGCGCCCCTGTCTGATGTTTCGTGAAGGCCTGCTTTTCTTATCAGTACCGTTTTCTTGGTATGAATTCAGGCGTAGTTATGGCGCCTAATAGGGCGCCTCTGTATGATTTTTGCGTGAAGATGTGTCAATGTTCATCACCGTTCAGGCGAGTCTTACCCCGACTTCAGAGATGCCTGTAATTTAAATCCACCAGGGTCTCGTAGTCCAACCACATACCGTGTTAACCCTGACAAATTGTTTTTCTTCCTTAAGCTGGTCTTGAACCACGAACTTTCCGTGGTTACTAGCGCCGTGTTATTAACTTCGCAATCAGCGACTTCCTTCATGGAACAATAAACACCAACATAATAGAAAAAATAACAAATGCAATTTGTTGATGCATAACACATAAATATATTAGAGATGTGTAACAGGTAGTTATTTAGCGAACCATTAACTAGTTTTATGTTATAATGAATAGTTATTTATGTCATCATTTAGATCAAGCATGCAGCAGATGTGCTTTTTTCTTTATAATATATATATAATATATTTATATATATATAATTTATTTTATACCGTTGGTACGTTACATAGGGCCTGCAAGCAATTTCTCAATACCGCTCTGTCCTGGGCATATCGCTCAATGTCTTCCATGGAACTGAAACCGATATGTTTTGTCTCTCTCAGCAAAGTTCGTTTCTGGGTCTCCTTAGGTCGTCCTCTCTTTCTTGAACCCTTTGCATCCCACTTCAATGCCTGCTTTGATATTCGTTGATCATTTCTTCTCAAGGTGTGCCCAACATATCTTCATCTTCTCTTTCTTATAACAGTTGTCACTAGTGGTTGATCGGACATGTCTCTGATTTCATCACTTCTCCTGAATTCGTTCAATTTTGTGCTCATTATTTTTCGCAGACATCTATTTTCAAATGCAATCAACTTGCTTTCTATATCTTTAGTCATTTTCCAACTCTCGCTGGCATATGTTAGGATTGATACAACATTTGTATTGAAAATTCAGTTTGGTTTGTTTGTTTCGAACCAGAAGCACAGCTTTCAGCTCATCGGCTCTTGATATGGACATCGTAACCTTCGGTCCGGTGCCACAAACACCGTAAACGGAGAACTTTGGCTCAGCAGCTCTGCGGAATTGAACGCACTAAGGCTTTCACCAGTCGTCCAACGCGTACGAAACACGCTGCAGGCGGGCATAGTTTGAGTTTAATCTATATACTTGCAGTTCATATTTTATTAGACTTTAAAGTCGTATATATAATATAATATATATATATAATTTAGTTACATGTACTCTGTTCCAATCTTCGATACTATATCGACCGTTGTTAACACTCTCTGGTATTGTATGTGATCTGACCCAAGGCGATTGTTGTTGTGCCAGTTGTGCGTCTACAAGACCACACCGATTCTGCACCTTTTATTTAATAGGAGCTTCCCCTACCTCAGCATTAACGATAACGTTTATTTTCAGTGTTACTATTCTTGCTCCATACGAGCGACAACATACTCGAGTAGTTGTGCATTCTGAAAGTTGTTGAGTTAACATAGCGTCGTCTGCAGATCAGTCATGTTGTCGACAGATGGATATGTTAAGCATGTATCTGATATCTAGAAAGTAGCAAACACGTCAAAACAAAGTACTACAGTTTACAAATCATAAACGTGACGATAAACACAAACGTTTGACCAAAGGTCCATCAGCAAACAATACAACAAGAATGACGAATTCGGAACACACAAATGACGATTACAGTGGCATAACATATCTGATGAAATCAATAAAACGAATTAACGAAATGAGTCCATCAGAAACGAAGGTGAAAGGAGAGGAACAATAAACAATATAGTGGATAAATGCACATATATGGGCATACACATATGATAAGGAAAGTACAGCGTTGTAATAAACCTGGTTGTGCATACCTGATACTGACGCCGAGCGTTTAACTGCACTTTAGAGTCAGCACTCATATTGGTCAATTAATATTTCATGGTACGTATTAACGTGAGAATCACTAGAGCTTTTAGAGTCAAAGGCTAAGTGCTGGCGTAGTCAGAAGTTACACACTGGCGTAGTCAAACAATTTATAACTGGCGTAGTCAGAGTTATAAACCTGCGTAGTCAAGTTTAACATGGCGCATCAGAGATAACCATGGCGAGTCGAAGCTATATCCGGGCGTAGTCGAAGTTATCCTGACGTAGTCAGAAGTTATAACAGGGCGTATCGAAAGTTATAATCCTGGCGTATCAGATATAGCCATTGCTACGATGGATCAGAACGCGACGTAGCTTGATGGATCAGAGCGCTCGCGAGTTGATTAATCAAAGCGCTTTAGTCAGAACTCCTGGCTCATAGTTCAAAGTTCATAGTTCATAGGTACGGTTTCAACTTATGAAAGTCACCATAATGCTCGTTCTGAGCAATGAAAATCAAACGAAATGCTAACAACTGGAATTTTCCAAATTTTCCAGAAAAAGCCAATACCACCACAAAGCACCTGACCGCATAAATGCAATGCCTTGCTAGATAGCAACACAAACGTTCATCACTGAATTGCAATTCTGTCAGGAACATCAATCACGACGAATCCAGCTTTGCACTCGCAATGGCTAGTCATGATGTTTGATTGATAGACATCATTAGCATTTCATCCACATCACTGAGTCACAGCTCGAGATAGAAACAAATTCATCCACCGTCACTTTGAGTCAAGCAGCTCTCTGAGATATGAAACAAATTTCATCACGTCACTTTGAGTCAAAGCTCTCTGAGATATGAACACAATTTCATCCACCGTCACTTTGAGTCAAGCAGCTCTCTGAGATATGAAACAAATTTCATCCACGTCACTGAGTCGCAGCTCTTGAGATAAAAACAATTTCATCACCGTCACTTTGAGTCAAGCAGCTCTCTGAGATATGAAACAAATTTCATCCACGTCACTTTGAGTCACAGTCTCTGAGATAAGAACAATTTCATCCACCGTCACTTTGAGTCAAGCAGCTCTCTGAGATATGAAACAAATTTCATCATCATTTGAGTCAAGCATCAGATATGAAACAATCAGTCCACCGTCACTTTGAGTCAAGCAGCTCTCTGAGATATGAAACAAATTTCATCACGTCACTTTAGTCAAGAGTCTCGAGATAGAAACAAATTCCATCCACCGTCACTTTGAGTCAAGCAGCTCTCTGAGATATGAAACAAATTTCATCCAGTCACTTGAGTCACAGCTCCTGAGATAGAAAAAAATTTCATCCACGTCACTTTGAGTCAAGCAGCTCTCTGAGATATGAAACAAATTTATCCACGTCACTTTAGTCAAGCAGTCCTGAGATATGAAACAAATTTCATCCACCGTCACTTTGAGTCAAGCAGCTCTCTGAGATATGAAACAAATTTCATCACTCACTTTGAGTCAGCAGCTCTGAGATATGAAACAAATTTCATCCACCGTCACTTTGAGTTAAGCAGCTCTCTGAGATATGAAACAAATTTCATCACAATACTTGAGTCACAGCTCTGAGATATAAACACAGATTCATCCACCGTCACTTTGAGTCAAGCAGCTCTCTGAGATATGAAACAAATTTCATCCACGTCACTTGAGTCAGCAGCTCTCTAGAAGAAACACAATTCCCACCGCCTTTGAGTCAAGCAGCTCTCTGAGATATGAAACAAAGCGTTTAACAAATGGTCCATCAGAAAGACCACACGGCGGTCCCACCAGCTTTGAGTCAAAAGTAAGAACCATACTGTCTGTGGTATAGAGAAATGAATACAATTTCGCACATCCCCTGGAGATTAAAAGCAACAACAACGGTTTTCGTTTTGGTTTGAAATTTCAGCTGTTCATCCTGAAGAGAAATCTAATGACTCAGCATGACCCTTGACATCAACCCCGCCTGAGTGGTTCCGGGGCCCAAATTTGGGGTGTAAAGAATAGAACCACTGTTACCTGCCACGCATGTCGTAAGAGGCGATAAGGAGGTTTGGCTGAAATCGGATGCACTTGTCCTAAGCGTGTAGAAGTCTATGCGTTTAGGGCCTACCAAACCAATGTGCAACGTATACACGTTTTGGCAAAGATCAAACATATCACAAAGAGTGATTAAAATTGGTCGTAAAGAACGAACGAAGAAGAAGAAGAAGAAGAAGATGAAGAAGATATAGAAGATATAGAAGATATAGAAGATATAGAAGATATTAACCTAGGAGGTCAGGAAGAAAAGGACAAGAAGATGTACCATAGATAACCTTAGATTTATTTATTTATTGAGAGGATCATCATCATTGCACTTCCCTAAATAACCGTATGTTCTCGATCTCTTTCTTACACAGGAAGATCACAGCTGCAGTGCACGAACGTCGTAGCTTCGGTAAGGTCCTCGATGTAATTTAGAAGATGGTGAAAATATTTTGTAGGAATTATATTTTTAAAACTTTCTAATGAATTTTGCACTGGCAGCCGTTTTCCAGCCTGCTCTTATAGATTTTTGAGCTACCATTGGTTCTTTTGAACCAACTCAACTTGAACACGGGACCTACGTTTTATCGTCCGTATCCGATAGGACTAGGGACTCGATCTCACCTACGCGGAGATCAGGTGTCTCAGGAAAAATAACCAGATGTCTCTACGAGGGAGCGAACTAAGTACCTTTGAAACGAGAAGCGAGCACCGAATCTCTACGCCACAGAAGCCCTCGACGTCCGATATAAATAGCAATCACACTCGCTTAGAATAAAGCGCGATATTAATAAGATGTCAGCAAGGAAGTAACTAGCATCGACTGACTAGAAATCAGTGGGCGCCTGCAGTCTTTTATATTTATCGATTTGAGAAGAGCTTAATTGTTTCTGGTTGTCGTCCGCTTGTGTTCTGTGAGTGGAGGAGTACCCTCGTGCATTCGTTTGTCGTGAAAGAACAATTACAATCGTTTCTCACAGGAGTGGTGAAGGGAAGGCGAGCAATACACGCTTATTACAATCTTTTCTCACAGGAGTGGTGGAGGGAAGGAGAGCAATACACGCTTATTACAATCTTTTCTCACAGGAGTGGTGGAGGAAGGGAGCAATACACGCTTATTGTAATCTTTTCTCACAGGAGTGGTGAAGGGAAGGAGAGCAATACACGCTTATTACAATCTTTTCTCACAGGAGTGGTGGAGGGAAGGAGAGCAATACACGCTTATTGTAATCTTTTCTCACAGGAGTGGTGAAGGGAAGAATAGCAATACACGCTTATTACAATCTTTTCTCACAGGAGTGGTGGAGGGAAGAATAGCAATACACGCTTATTACAATCTTTTCTCACAGGAGTGGTGGAGGAAGGAACAATAGACGCTTATTACAATCTTTTCTCACAGGAGTGGTGGAGGGAAGGAGAGCAATACACGCGTATTACACTCTCTTCTCACAGGAGTGGTGGAGGGAAGGATAGCAATACACGCTTATTATGTGTTGTTACAAGAATAAAATGGCAGATTAGCGTGCCGCATAGAACGTTCGCTTGTCGAATCTTCTTCGAACACTCCATATCAACCACTTGTTAACCACTCTTTACGATTTGTATGTGATCTGAGCCTAAGAGCGATTGTACGTTGTGCCAGTTATGCACCTACAAGTAGGCCAGCACATCCGATTGCTTTTTATTTACTAGGGTAGCTTTCCTAGGGTTATCATACAATTAATCTATGCCACTCTATCCTGGAAACTTGTTCAAATTCTTCTATAGAATTGAGTCCCGATATGTTTCGCTTCTCTCAGTAAAGTTCACTTCTGTTAGTTTCCTAACTTGTTCTTTGTTTGTAATTAGATTTATGTATAGACAATAAGAAACAGCAGAAGAAGAATAGTAGTTGTATACAAACTGATAGTAGGACAAATCCTCACACTAGGAAAGTTAATATTCAGTTGTTTGGTATTAGGTCCAAATGATAACTCCTCCACAAAACCAGGAAATGTGTAGAACCAGAATGGTATAATGAAAGCCGAAGGGTGTACCTCGTTGCTCCGGGTTTTACATCATTTAGCTCTGTCCTCTCCACAGAAATAGCACTCAGTTTATCGAGACTATTGCACACAGTGACACACCACCGTCGAGACTATTGACACGTGACACACTACTATCTGAGACTATTGCACACAGTGACACGACACCCATCGAGACTATTGCACACAGTGACACACTACATATCGAGACTATTGCACATAATGACACACTACCTATCAATACTATTGCACACAGTGACACACTACCCATCGAGACTATTGCACAAGTGACACACTACATATTGAACTTTGCACACAGTGACACACTACATATCGAGACTATTGCACACAGTGACACACTACCTATCGAGACTATTGCACAAAGTTACACACTACATATCGAGACTATTGCACACAGTGACACACTACCTATCGAGACTATTGCACAAAGTTACACACTACATATCGAGACTATTGAACAAAGCACGAACTCATTAGCTCCGGCTACAATACTAGTAATCTGTGAAAAAATGCACTCGTGAACAAAACGGAGCCTGATCCATGTTTCAAGATCATCCACTGAAGGTGAACAAGAAGCCAGACGAGAGTCTCAAGCTTAGGTCTCAGATCAATATTATCCCAACGCATCGTGACATACGTAACCGGTGTCCCTGGAGGGATTGCTACCATATCAACAACATCAAAGTGCTCAGGAACTAATCAAACAATTCAAACATCAACATGGAGACAGTAAATAATACAAGTAGAGTGTCATCTAATGAACTAGTGGACCAATTGGACAGAACTAGCAAGGAATATGGATTAGACATTAACATACAGAAAACAAATACTATGGTAATCAACAAGGAAATGGAGAAACCTAAAATGAATATAAAAATACATGGTGAATTAGTACATGAAGTAAAAGTTTCTTATATCTTGGTCAGATGATAACAGATGATGGCAGATGTATAACAGAAATTAAAAGAGAATAGGAATGGCCAAGGATAATTTCAATAGTATGAGAAAGTTACTGACATCCAAACAAATTACAAACAGGCTAAAAATGAGAATGATCAAATGCTATATATATATATATCCTATATTAATGTATGGCTCGGAAACATGGACAATGAACAAGCAGTTAGAAGACAGAATTGATGCATTTGAGATGTGGATATATAGAAGAATAGGCAGAGTTTCATGGACAGAAAACAGACAAATAAACAAGTTTTAGAAAATTAGGCATGAAGAACAATTATTAAGAGAAATAAAATTCAGACAAGTAAAGTATTTTGGCACATAAAGGACATGATCACCATGATAAATCATTTACTAGAGGAAGTTGAGGGAAGAGCAAGGAAGACCGAGAGATAAGTGGGAGAACTTTAAGAAAGGAAGGTTACAGTCTGGCGGTGTGCAACTTTAGGCAGAAAAGACAGAGGATGCTGAGATATTGCACGTGCAACCTCGTGTGAGACGATACCGATGATGATACATCTAATGACAAGCAACTACACACATATGCACAAAATTAACAATGTCGAAATTATCCAGTTTTGTATGAAGTCGTTGCAACATGAAATATGCAAAGTAATGACAAACTATGCAAGTAATGGACAACGTAAATAAAACAGAAGAGACCATGAGAAGTGTGAAGAACAGTCTAACTAACATCTGTTTGTTAGATTCATTGAAGACAGAGACTCAAATAGTTTAGCCATTTTAAATGAACTCATTGCTACACCAGGAGCAAACAACCTGAAAGGAATCATCAAGAGGAAGGAGCAGACCAAGAAAAAAATGGATTGATGGAGTAAAAAGTAAAGACTCTGTTATTACCATGTGGTATGTGAGGGTTATACATGTCAGACCATATTTTGAATTGACTGTCCGCACACAATGTTAATAGCCGTCCATCTTATTTTCATGTGTTGCATACGCTCTGATAAACCAATGAAAGGTTCGCCAGGTTGAAAAAAGGTGCCTCGGCAGGGCTTCAATCCTAATAAACAAACAAACAAAAACAAGGCTTAGTGTACAGCAACGGTAACTGACAGAACTGACGTCGGATATTGGATGGATGAAAAAAAACGTCTCTGTCATTCGTAGATGTCATAACTTATCTATGACTTTGGTTGTCAGGAAATCTAATGGACGTTCAAAGTTTCGTGTTCTCGCAGTAAGTCTATCATCATCAAGATAGCAAGGTAGAGGTGGCCAACAACTTCTGCTGACCTGTTGGTATAAAAGGCAAGATTGATAAAACCCTGGATAATCCGAAGAGTCAATCTTATTTTTCATGTTTGTTGGCCTACACTCGATATAACCAATAAAGGTTCGCCTTAGGTGAAAGAAAAGGCAGGTTCGGCAAAAGAAGACTAATCAATAAAAAAAAAAAAACAATTATCTAATAAACAAACAAACAATCTGTGCCCCTATCTGGTGTGTCGGAGTGACTAAGTCAATCTTGAACAAATCCTCGACCACAGGGGGCATATGAGAAAGGTTAGACATATGCGTGTGTGCTCTGTCTTCGCGAGCTCGTTTTGTGATCAACAATAGATGATTTACGGATTCAGTCCTCTTTGTTGTTACAGCGCCACATTGGCGATCTGCAAGGATTCGGAGTATTGTCTATATCGAAGCATTCGAGGAGACATTAGAGTGTCTTTAAGCGTTCTGTCCACCACTAACGTCCCACTTCAATGCTCGCAACATCAACTCGTTTTGGGATGCGTTTATCAGGCATTCGAGCAAGGGACAACCCATCTCAGTTGGACCTCTCAACAGGAGTGACGCTTGGGATGCTTGTCAGAAGAGACTTCGCATCTGGAATGTTAGTCCTTCCCAGTTGAAGTATTCTGAGACTTTTGGAAATGGTTTAATTTTCTGTGTCCTACTACACGGCATACTCCTTGGTCATCAAAGGAAGCGGCAGAGTAAGTGGACTATGGCTAGTAAAAACTTTCAGTTTGGGACTTTTGTTATCCTTCCGTTCCAATAGGTGAAACGAACTTCAGACCGCAACATGGCTGATATCCTATTTTGACAATGTAAGATGTGGTCAACATCACTCCGGCCGCTTTAACTTCCCAGTGCTTTTCTTGGTAACAAATTGAGGCTGTATCGACCTAAGAGCATCTACCGCTGAAAATAATTCCACGCCCACTGTGGATTGAACCGGGACCACTAGTCTAAGAAGCGAGATTACTAGCAACTACGTTACAAAAGAATAAAATTAAAGGAACCCTTTCATACCACGTGGTATATAGGTCAATACAGTGTTAGGCCTGTATTTTCATTGACCGTCGGCACACGATGGATGATGTGGTCAGCATCACGCCGGCCGCCTTTACTTTCACAGAGCATGTCTGGTACCCAGTTGAGGATCGGTCGACCTGAGAGCCGTCGCGGTCGGGAAAAATTCACGCGCATTGCGGGAGCTGAACCCAGACCACCAGCCTTGAGAAGCGAGTTTACTAACAACTACGCTACAACGACTCTACAATTGATGGAGCTACATACTTCATAAAACTCCACAATATCACATCATATCAAGCAACCGAGCGTGCACCTGCTCGTAAACCGATCATCAGTTAAACATGAGACGTCTAACAGTAAAAAGCAGAGAAGGACAATGGAAAGAAAGAAGAGAGACAAGCGAATAAACATAAACAAACCGAATGTACAAAGTTAACAAGCTCCTGTGAGTGCTGGATCAATTCTGCGGGCTGACAGAAAAGTCACAGGTTCTCCAGATTTACGGTGTCCGTAGCACCGAACCGAAGAGCTGAAAGCTCAAGTGTTTCTGGATCAGTTAAAAAAAAACCCAGCAAAAACAGGCCAGTAACAAAATTCAATTTTAAATGAAAGGGGAAGACCGACCCTGAGCATGGGTTACCTTAATCTTGGCAACATTAAATATTGCAAAGTGGGAACAATAAAACTTGAAACTTGACCTTGATAAAGAGCAACACAAGATATCGCATTGAAAGAGTTCAGTTTCGTAATCGAAAAGCGATATCTTGTTTATGAGGTTATATTCCGATTATGTATGTCTCTTACGTCACATAAGACATAAATCGGAACACATATGGACATGCCTGCAATGTTGCGATGATAATCCTCATATAACTGTACGATACACTGATACACTGAATGGAAGAAGAATATTAGTTATGAGACACTGCAGACGTAACAGACATGTACATAGACTAGGAATAAGTTAGACTAGCTCTCTGCCAGTGTCAGCAAGCAGAACAGACACTTACATAGACTAGAATAAGTTAGACCAGCTCTCTGCTAGTGTCACAAGCGAAGACACTTACTAGTTAGAATAAGAACTAGCTCTCTGCCAGTTCCAGTGACAGACATTTACAGACAGAATAAGTTAGCAGCTCTCTGCCAGTGTCAGCAGGTGGAACAGACATTTACATAGACTGGGAATAAGTTAGACTAGCTCTCTGCCAGTGTCAGCAGGTGGAACAGACATTTACATAGACTAGGAATAAGTTACTCATGGACATGATATACTGAGTGTATCTGAGTATTCAGTGTATCATGAACAGAGAAGAGAACAAATAGATCCATCCAGAAAAAACTGAAAATCAAAGAAAACTGGCTGATGCTACAAATAAGAAAGAGATTATTGAGGTATTTTGGACATATAAAAAGACACGAAGTACTGGAGAAGACTGTCATGGAAGGAGGCATACCGGTAAAGAGGAGAAGAGGAAAACCACGAAGAAGATGGATTCAGAATGTAACTGATGGTTTGAGCATGATGGTTGCAGAGGCGGGGCATTTGACCTACGAGACAGAGAGAGAGAGAGCAATTCCGAAGGACTGTTGGGGTGGCAAAGTCCAGCTACGGACAAGCTATTTAATGATGATGATGAGGACCAGAAATAAGTTAGACAGCTTGCTGCCAGTTCCAGTAGCGGAACAGACAACGGGCATGCCTTGCAAGACTGTCCTCTTCTCTGTGAACTGAGAAGCAAAATATGGTCACACTGAGTCGACCTAACAACTAAACTTTGAGGAAATATGACAGACCAAAATCATACTGCTCAGTTTGTTGTCCACAGTGGATTTAGCGCATGGTGGTTACTGTTGTCCACAGTGGATTTAGCCATGGTGGTTACTGTTGTCCACATGGATTTAGGCATGGTGGTTACTTTGTCCAAGTGGATTAGGCATGGTACTGTGTCTAAGGATTTGCCATTCGTTAAGGTCGTGTTAGCATGTGGTTAATTTGCCACGTGGATTTAGTGCATGGTGATTCTGTTGTTACAGTGGATTAGCGCATGGGGTTAATCGTTGTCACATGGTTAGTGCATGTTTACTGCGTCACAGTGATTGCGGATGGCATTACTGTGTCCCCAGGATTAGCGCATGGTGTTACTGTGTCCAAGGGTTTGCGATGAGGTTACTGTTGTCCTGGATTTAGGGATCTGGTTACTTGCCGTGGTTCGCAGATGGTTACTTGTCCCAGTTAGCGGATGGGTTAGGGATTAGGGTTAAATTCTATTTCGAGGTCGTGAGTTCAATTCGACCGAGTTTCAGGACTCCCTAGATTGTTAGGCTGGTTCGTGCTATCCAGCATATTTGGAGCTGACGGGCTATTTCTGCACAGAAAGACCGACCTGTTGGTGCAAAACCGGTTGCAATGAAGTCAATCCTTCGGTTTGTAGCATCTTTTTCTCTCTTGGATCACGCCCAGACCGATTCCAGACTCCTAAATTCCATTCATGGAAATCGATTGGCATTCTAGCAGGGGTGTTTTCGTCTATCCTCCACCATTTGGGCTCTGTGTTATTCTTCTCAGTGTCCGTTCAGCAGGTTACTAGTTGCTCCGTTCTAGCATCTAGTGTTTTACAGTGTGGTAAACCTCAACCTCCTTAGTCGCCTCCTGACATGGGCAGTCGTGGTTATTCTTAGCTCATTTGGACTGGTAACTAAGTCCGCAGAAAGTGAAACTATACCTGCGAAATTGATGCCGTCTGCACGATGTGCCGTGACTCGTGATATCCTGTGTGCGGTCACGCGATGGCGAAAAGCCACAGATTCCCCAGATTTACGGTGTTCGTGGCACCGAACCGAAGGGTTACGATGTCCATGGCACCGAGCCGAAGAGCTGAAAAGCTCAAGTGCTTCTGGATCGAAAAAACCAAAAAACCAAAATTAGAAATTATTTCGAACTAAACTGAACTGAAGCAATTATTTCAAATTTATATAATAATTTCGATTTTTTGAAAAAGCACAAAATCTGCAACAATTAATTCCAATCATTACTCCTAATTAAGTTTGATGACGATGTAGCAGACAGACTCAGTATCGCCTCCAGGTTTTTTCCCTCAGTTTGCGATGAAGATTACTGTTCGCTTCTTTCATTCCTTTAGCACAAAATAACGTCCTGAATCGAAGAAAAGTTAAGAGAGGAATATGAAATAAAATTGATAGAATGTGAATAGAAACTCCATTATTGTTAACTAAATTATTTGCTGTTCTATTTTGTATTATACGATATGTTGTACCCCCCAGAGATGTGACTCGTTTCTCCGTATCATGTATTCATGGCTTTTCTCAGACTAATATTGACTAAGTTTCTTCTTGGTTCTGATTTCAACAGAAACATACTGTGTTTAAACTGTGTTTTTTGTTTGTGTTGACTGTGTAGTTATTGGTCAGTGTGTATTAATCTTGTATGTGTCGTGTCTTGTTTGTATCGTGTGTCTTGTGTTTCATGTCTCGGGTGTTTATGTGTTGCTCATGTGTCTCTTGCGTATCATGGGGGTCATGTGTCTCGTATGTCGCATGTGTTTTATGGGTCTCTTGTCGCCCATGTGTCTTGTGAATTTCGTGTGTCTCATTTGTCTTAGTGTCACACAGAAAAGGACAGAGCAGGTGAGTTTAAAGATACTTAACTTGTTCAGTGTATGCACTTCGTACCAAGTCTATGCACTTTGTACCATGTGTTCACTTCTTACCAAGTCTGTGCACTTTGTACCAAGTCTGTGCACGTTGTACCAAGTCTGTGCACGTTGTACCAAGTCTGTGCACTTTGTACCAAGTCTGTGCACTTTGTACCAAGTCTGTGCACGTTGTACCAGATCTGTGCAGTTGTACCAAGTATGTGCACGTTGTACCAAGTCTGTGTACGTGCTGTACTATCTCCAAGTCATGTACTTGTACCAAGTCTGTCTGTGCACTTTGTACCAATTCTGTGCACGTTGTACCAAGTCTATGCTTCGTACTACATGTTTCACTTGTACCAAGTCTGTGCATGTTGTACCAAGTCTGTCATTTGTACCAAGTCTGTGTGTACAATTTGTACCAAGTCTGTGCACTTTGTACCAAGTCTGTGTGTGCACGTCACACCAATTATGTGCACTTTGTACCAAGTCTGTGTATGCACGTAATGTATTCAATATGTATTCTGTGCACTGACATCAATCATTTACATTTAGACCCTTTACTTTTCAAGTTGAGAACCGCTCCAGTCCGTCCACTTGTAATTATTTATTCCTATCTTCCTCCATTCATTCATTCCTCTTTGGCTGAAATCGGATGCACGTGTCCTAAACGTGTAGAAGTCTATATGTTTAGGGGCCTACCAAACCAATGTACAACGTACACACGTTCTTGCAAAGATCAAACATATCACAAAGAG